>JAVIWB010004849.1:0-638932 GCA_031893035.1 Dermolepida albohirtum | reverse complement strand
GTTTTAACAAAAATAACCCAAAAAAACATAAAATATAGTAGTGCAGGTGTGCTTTTTAATATAATATCAATTTTCTAAAATTGATTAAATTTTGATACAGTTAGATATTTGCACTTTGCACCTGTACTTTTAATAGATGTATGCTAATTATTTTTTTAGGTCACATTCGACTGATGGCAACTGCAACGGAAAGAAAGCATGCCCACTTAAAAGTCGTGGATAATGTAGCAGTAATTACACTTAATTCTCCTGGTGTTAAAGTATAGTGTTTCATAAAATTCCTTTACTTATATTCTAGATACATTTTGTGTTTTAAGGTAAATTCTTTGGGACCAGAAATAATGTATGAAATGGATTCAGCTCTACATGAAATTGAATCAAATCCGTCAATTCAAGCAGCAGTATTAATATCTAGTAAACCCGATTGTTTCATTGCAGGAGCAGATATAGGAATGTTAGAGAAATGTAAATCACAAGATGAAGTGACACAATTAGCAAAGTCTGGTCAACAAATTCTAGGAGCTATTGAAAATAGTAAAAAGCCAATAATTGCAGCAATCCAAGGTAGCTGCTTAGGTGGAGGGCTTGAAGTTGCACTCTCTTGTCATTACAGAATTGCTGTTAAAGATAAAAAGACTGCTTTAGGTTTACCTGAAGTCATGTTAGGATTGTTACCAGCTGCAGGTGGCACCCAACGTTTACCAAAACTAACTAGTATTCCTACTGCTTTGGATATGGCTTTGACTGGAAAACAGTTGAAAGCAGATAAAGCAAAGAAATTAGGTATAGTTGATATGACTGTTGATCCCTTAGGTCCTGGCTTAGCTCCACCTCAGATTGCAACACAAAAATATTTAGAAGATGTAGCAGTATCAGTTGCAAAACAAATTGCCAGTGGTAAAATGAAAATTGACAGAACAAAAAAAAGTTTAATGGATAAAACTTTAGAATTTGCATTACAGTATAACTGGATAAAAGACAAAATTTTTGGCAAAGCTCGTGATCAAGTAATGAAAATGTCTGGTGGTTTATATCCTGCTCCCTTAAAGGTTAGATGTGCACTTTTATCTTAAATGTATAAATATCAGATTAGATTGTTGGATTTATCTAAATCTCAATCTCAATTACATAATTTATGTTTATGACATCAAAAATATTCAAATCTGAGGACTTATAAAATGAGAAAAATAAAATCTGAAAATTGTTTAAATTATATGATAATACAATAGTTTTGCAATTTAGTTATATGAAACATAGTCTTTCTATGCACCTAAGAATTTAAAAAATGTATTAAGTAATTTAATGTGCAAACTCAATTATGATATTTTCATAATTTTTTAATGATGGAGTTTTATTTTTGTCAAGATATACGCATTGTACTATTATATAAATATCTTTTCAAACTAATAGCAAATATAAATGAATCCACTTATATACACTATGATTAAGAAATATGTTTATTGGATTTGGATGGCCAAAACATTTTAATAATTCTAATGAATAATTTTTCTCCAACTTATTCTGGTTTAGATCATTGATGTTGTTCGTACAGGATTAGAGAAAGGTCAAAGAGCAGGCTTAGAAGCTGAAGCTCTAGCTTTCGGTGAACTCGCAATGACAAATCAATCGAAGGGATTAATTGGTCTGTTCAGAGGTCAGACAGAATGCAAGAAAAACAGGTTTGGTAAACCAGAATACCAAGTGAAAAATTTGGCGGTCCTTGGAGCAGGTCTTATGGGTGCTGGCATTGTTCAAGTTTCTATTGATAAAGGATATAAAGTTTTCATGAAGGATACAACCTTGAGTGGTTTAAACAGAGGTATTGGTCAGGTTCAAACAGGCTTACAGACTTCCGTAAAGAAGAGAAAAATAAACAGTTTGGAAAGGGATAAGTATTTAGCAGGACTCATACCCACTTTAACTTATAAGGATTTTAAGACTGCCGATATGGTTATAGAAGCTGTTTTTGAAGATATTAATATTAAGCATAAAGTAATTAAGGAACTTGAAGCAGTTGTACCACCGCATTGTGTTATAGCAACTAACACCAGTGCGATTCCCATAACGAAGATAGCAGCAGGATCTTCCCGACCAGAGAAAGTAATTGGTATGTAAATATAGTTATTGTGAATATCATTGTAATTCCAATAACGAATTTTAATTTTCAGGTATGCATTACTTTTCGCCAGTTGATAAAATGCAATTGCTTGAAGTTATTACACATCCAAAGACAAGTAAAGATACAGCTGCATCAGCAGTTGAAGTCGGTATTAAACAAGGTAAAGTTGTGATAACTGTAGGAGATGGTCCTGGATTTTATACTACGAGAATTTTGTCGACTATGTTAGCGGAAGCCATTAGATTATTGCAAGAAGGCGTCGATCCTAAAGAATTGGATCGTTTAACAAAGAAATTTGGATTTCCCGTTGGAGCAGCAACTTTAGCTGATGAAGTTGGTCTAGATGTGGGATCACATATTGCTGCTGATTTAAACAAAGTACGTGTCACATTATTCACTTTTAATATATAATTTCTTGTCTTATTTTGTCAGGCATTTGGTGATAGAATAAGTGGTGGAGACTTAAATGTGATGAAAGATATCGTACAAGCTGGCTGCTTAGGTAGAAAATCAGGAAAGGGTATTTTCGTTTATGAAAAAGGAGTTAAAAATCGCGACGTTAATCCCGAAGCGATCGAAATCCTTAAAAAATATTCTTTAGAACCAAAGGGCAGCTTCGATGATCAAGATAAACAATTAAGAATGGTATCAAGATTTGTAAATGATGCGGTTCTGTGCCTTGAAGAGAAAATCTTGGCAAATCCTATTGAAGGTGATATTGGTGCAGTATTTGGCCTAGGCTTCCCTCCATTTACTGGAGGACCTTTCCGTTGGGTAGATCAATTTGGTGCCGGCAGACTGGTTACGAAAATGGAAAGCTATTATAAATTGTACGGAGCTCCATTTAAACCTGCACAGACACTAGTAGATATGGCTAAGGATCCCTCCAAAAAATTCTATCCGAACTGAGTAATTATAGTTTTATCCTGATTTTTTAAAAATATATTTCGTACAATTTTTATATTGTATAGTTTTAAGAATATTTTATTATAAATAAATGCATTTCTTATAACAACGTGTTTTTTTGTGATTGATCTAAAAAAATTAGCTTTGGTTTTAAGATTAATCGTAGTTTTCAATAATTTGTATTTTTACTTAATTTAATTTGTCCGACAGGTACACACATCCAATAACAATAAAACTACTTGTAAAATTATATTATAACAAACACTAACATTTAGTTGTACTACATTAAATATTATATAGGATAAATTAAAGTGAAATGTGATTTGTTATATCAAGTGGTGTAAAGTTGTGATCACATAATCCAGAGATGGATTTTAGATTTCTTCATGTAGTGCAGAGTGAGCAACAATGATTGACCTGATCTTTTACTACTTTCCGCACGCCTCATATCAGTACTTACTTCCTTTTTTCTATCTGAAGTTAGCAGTTTAGTAATTTCTAGTGAGTTTTCCTACTCTATGTTTATGTTATTAACCTTTCATTGACGAGGAGTGTACAGAACTTGTTTTGTGATTAATATCCATTATTTATACTTATATGCTAGCCATCATCAGTCTTTTTAAGGTCTTCAGTTCACATATACGCAGCGAAAATGCCGTTTCCGCAGTAGTATTCGTTGTTTACATAGTAGCTAGCATATTTTTATTATAATTATTAGAATTGCGTGAGACACTGTCTAATTTCACTTTAAAGAGGAAGTAAATATTGAGATGATATGTATGGAAAGAAGTGTAGGATCAGGTCACTCATTCTCGGTCACACGTTATACAAGTTCCGTGTTTTTAGGAGTTGTCAAATGAAGAGTTTATTGTCTAGTAGACGTGTGATACTAAAAAGTCCAATTGGACTAGTAGTGGTGTTCGATCCACCTTATGCACTAAGTTGTACCGGGTAAATCAACAAAGGGGAATGAATACCTTCCATTTTGTAAAGTAATTATTTCAGTAACCGACATTGAACCTTTTCTATGGTGCTCTTATGTCATTTATGGGAAATCATATTCTAGTTTTGATCGTAAAATACAATGTTTTGATAGTAGAATCATAGCTGAATGAGCTAATGCTACAAATAATGAAGAACGTTTTTCGGGGAGAAGCAGTAACTTAAACATGTATTAAAATGATCTAATGGATGTGGAATGCAATTGCTTGTTACTGCCGTAAGAGTAATAATATTGTGTAAAAATGTACTTTCCTATATTAATTTTGTCTTGTTATGGCTGAATTTTACCGTGTGTATTTATTTTATTTTATATTTCAAGAACCCTGTATAGTTCGTGTGTTTGGTTATTTTTGTTTGTTCGCATGTCGTTTTATTTCAATTCAGTTTCCTCAAATGTCGCGTTAGTATATTCTCATATATACGTTTATTTTATTGTAAATATTGCAATTAGTTTTTGCCTATTTTTTCGTTAACTTCTTACTAGATTCAATAGCGTCTTCTATTTAAATCAAGTTTTATTATATTTTGATTTTTTTTACGTCTTTATGTCGGTCGCATGAATCATACTAGTCATCTGTCTCACTTTCGCTTACATCGATAGATGAACTGCAGGTATGCGTGGTTACTCTCTGTCTACGTGAGAATCAGACTGGGCGAATTACTTTCTCGAATCTTCTAGAATCTTTTCTTCTGTACTCTTTTACCATTAGCCGTACATTTGGCAGTGACTGCGTGTAACATACTTCATTAAGTATCGGACTTCCAACTGGGTAGTCATGTAATCCTCACGTCGAATTGGGAATCCTTTGCTGAGGGATATGAAGCAACGCTGTATTTAAGTAATTTTGTATGAATTTAATTATCAGTGCTTTGATGATTTCAGAATAATATTCAGGCTTGGAAAATATCTTAGAAACCCTCCCACCAACGAAAGTATATCATTTATTAGCGTCATTTGCATATATCTTTTCTGATTGAAATGTGTTCTCTTAGGGGTTTTTCGCTTTTCAACTTCTAATTTATTAATTCATTTTCGTTCCTGTCGGCTTTTCCTTTCTTGGAGACATTCGCAATTTCGCTAGAATGCGCGCCCATACATAAATCGAGGCCTGACTGGTCGACTACATAAGTTTTGGCGGACCAAGACGTAAAGGACAACAGGGTCAGGTCGACACAATTACTACTTAGCATCAAAGAGATTTTTTACGTATCAACGAATTAATACATAAAGTTGGTAATATACAATTAGTAGTTTTTTTACGTATCACTGAATTAATAATTAATCTACAATTACTCTGAAGTTATCCTCAATAGTTTGACACGACATTATAGTATTGTATGATTCACTGTAAACTATGTATAATGGGAGAACGAACTATTGTTTGAAATACTTACGTTATTTGACTGTAACATTAAAATATCACCATGTGTGAAGTTTTTTATGATTTCAATATACGCTGCATTATTATATCCATGTTTTCTAGATATCAACCAATTAAGAACCCATGCTCTACATAAGCTTGAAATTTATCACCATCTTCAATAATTCGGATAGAACTGAAAATCTTCGAATCCTCGACTAACATGCATCTTCCATATTCAAGGATATCTAATCGTTAAAAAAGAATAAGAACAGCATATCCCGGAAATTGTGTAATATACCCGGGAGTTAAATCCATTATAGTTTATGTATTGTAGATATCACGTCACCCAAACGAAAGTTTCTCAATTTATTTCATTTTCTATTCCTCTAAATGTTTTGACAAGGTCGGTGTACACTATATCAACCTGTTCGCAATTATCAATTACTTCACTCGTAAATTGTGAAAAATATGTTATGTTAGACATCGTAACCCGTTTCTTTATAAATCTATATTATGAAGGCGATGTGTTGTTACAGCTTAACATACAGGGCCATTTCAAAAACTTTTGCAAAGTTTGAGAGCTAAGTGATGGGCTTATAATACTCTGTTTTTGAAGGCGCATCGCTTTTGAAAATAAGAGACATCTGAAAAAATAGATGTTTCTAATGATAAATTAAAAATAATAGTCGACGGATAACTAAAAGCGAACCCTCTTGTCTTTTATCAAAAAGTTAAGTGAGGTATCATAGCTCGATGTAAATTTGTTTTTTTAGTTTTTAATTGCATTGTTTACGTCATTCTCAGACAAGAAGTACTCGACAAACAAAGAATACTGTAGACCTACACTACTACCCAAAAGTTTAATCATACCATGGAGAAATTTGATCGCACATGAAACAAGTACCGTAATGAAACAATTGAGTGGGTTAATAATATCATTTACTTAATTTACTGTTAATAGTATAGCGTACAATTGTTTTAATGTAATAATGAAAATTATGTACAGAACTTATTAAAGTTTCCTTTCATCAATATAACCACACCTCGCACTAACGGTTGAAGCACATATTAAAGGCATTCTCTTAATTAAACTACGCAGATAATCGACGTCGAGTTGATTTCGCGCATTTTGTAGCGTTGGCCTAAGATTTTCTTTATTAGTTGAAAACGATTTGTGTACCTCGCACCCTAGATGGTCTCATATCGACTCTATAGGTTGCAGTCGTGACTCTGCGGTGGCCATTTCATTAATGTAAAAGTTCCTGCCTGGGTTCGTTCTTCAAAATATACGTTTACAATCTTTACTGTATGTTTTGGATCATTATCCTTTGGGTATACAAATCTGTTACCAATTAATTTGCTTCCTGTAGGAACATCGTGATCTTTTAATATCTGCAAATCCACATCTTTGGCAATACGAAACTCTTACTAACACATTTAGCATCTATTTTTCGTTTTTTAGTATTTATTGAGGTCGTAAAATTTATTATTTCATCTGTATAATATTACACTTAACTCTAAGTATTTTTACGATTTATAACATAATAAACAGTTAATAGGTAGCTATCTTAATTTTAAGACAATTTTGTATGTTTAAACTTTTGAGCGGTAGTGTGTATTACAGCATTGATGTGCGTCGTGTTGAACACACTACTGAATTAAATACCAAACATTTACAATGTTTTGTGTGTTATTCAAAGTTGTATCTTGATAATTTAAAACAGGCAGGGATATCGAAATGGTGAATAATTAGGCTCAATGTTTATTAGTTGGTTTCATCATGTGGTACACCAGTAGTTTGCCATGAAGATGAGGATGCTTACTAATATTTAAAATTGACGAATATTCTCTAATGCATTTTATAATACCAACATAGTTCTAATTTATTTATAATTCTCTTGTTGCTAAGAAGTTACACTTATTTATTTATTTCTTTTCCTTTAGACTTCAAACGTAATTTTATAAAGTGTACTGGTAAAAACTTTTTTTTATTAGGTAATATAGCGTTATGAATACATAATGCTATATAACCTAATACAAAGAATTGCATTAAAACATTAATGCAAATTATGTTATTCAATAAATTTTTATAGTGTTAATGTATATGTTTTTTATGTTCTAGCTATATTATTATTATTAATATTATTACTATTATTAGTATTAATTTGTAGTTTTTTTTTATTTATTTCTTTCGGACTGTATAGAATTCATATGTGGGCAACAACTAGCCCGCGGTCCGGATCCGACCAGCTGTAAGATTTGATCCGGCCCGCGAGACATTGTCGTATTATTTCATGTCTGATATCTATCGCTAAAAATTAAGAACACTACTTTAAAATGCACTACTTTTAAGCACGGCCTGCGAATGTATTTGCACATTAAAGTTTGGCCCACAACATGTCAAAGGTTGGTCATATCTGGTATAGATCATGGTCCTAAAGAAACAGATGTAGTGAAAAGCTAAAAATAGATTTGGAAACAATAATACAATTAAAAGTATTTAAATATTCCGCTAATTTTCTGATATAGTAACTTTAAATGTGGCGACAATTTAATATTAAGATATGTCTCCCTAGGTCATTGCCATTGGCAAGATTTGATGTATATCAAACGAAATATTAACTAACTATATTTCGCGTGGCCATAATACAAATAATACTCGCCCCCTTTTTAGAAATAACACGGCGACAATGCCACTTACAAACTATTTTGAACAAACAAAAAATTCGTACATCAAATACGAGTACATATCAACACGTTAAAACTTCGTATTAAAAAGTATTTTTATTCACTATCTTCATTATAATTGCTGCTTGTGCTAGAAAAACAAAATAATTATTTAAATAATTAATTGATGTGGCCTTTACTTGATGAAAATCCATAACAAAATTAAATATAAGAACTCAGTTGTGTGATCGTTGGGTGAAAATCACACAACTGAGTTTTGTATTTAATTTGAATTAATTAAATAGTTTAAAGTATATTAAATCTCATAAACGCTACATATAAACATTTGTATTCACTTAAATATCTATCTTTTCCAATCACGTCTTGAAACACACCACCCTTTTCTTCCAGACCCATTCCATTACTGCCAACCTACTCCCTCATTAAGATGGCGGGATGTTCAAATCGTTAACATTTGACACTTGAATCATTAACATACATTAATTATCAAGTCATCGATTTCGCGATCTAAGCGCAGGTTTACGAATACTCTACATCTCACTCTTGTCATGACTGTGTTGGATATTTCTTAGAAAATATTCATGTTTTATCAAGAAATTTCTCTTGTTCCTGAATTAGTGGATCTAAATGTTTCACGTAGTTTTTTAGAAGAATTACTTTCACCTCAACTATGTTAAATTATTACATTAATGCTCTGTGATTATCGTCCTTCTGTAAATTTAAGTCCAATATTGTTAAGTACACGATTTGAACTTCTGCACTCAATAATATGATTTTCTACAATTTTTACATTTAGCGTTTGTATTGTAATCTGCTTTTCTAAATATAATAAGTACTTACACTACCGGTCATATTTATTTGCCCACCCCAATTTTATGTGTTTCCTGAAATACGGATTATTTTTCGAAAAATCTGTATTATAATTATTCAACAATATTATTAGTGGAAGTAATTCCATGTGAATTTCTACGAAAATCTTAAATTGTTTATGATATATCGTAAAGGTGTCATAAATTGGAAAAGTATCATAAATATTATATAGGCTAATCCCTACAGTATTAACAGTTTTACCTGCATTTCCAAAAGGAATTACCAATATTGTGTTATTGTACTAACTAATTACAATATTAGGATGTGTTATTCAAAATGGAAAATAAATTTTATGTCAGTCATCGTTCATCTTTTGTTGCGAAAACAGTGAAATAGAGAGTTATTGTGAATATTTTAATGCAATGCCGAAGACGAAGGAATTATCTGTTGAAGTGCGTGCTATGATAATTGCTTATCATCGTTCGGGAAAAAGTAATCGCGAAATTGCAAAAGAATTACGATTAAATAAATCGCAGAACCGTTGATTATAACGTTAAAAAAATGGAAGAAAGTGGTACATTTTCCAACAAAAGAAGATCTGGACGACGCAAAGCGACGATATCTGCAGATGACCGGCATCTAATACGGATAAGTAGACGCGATAGACGAAAAACGGTACCAGAAATTGCCGCTGAAATGAATAGAGCGCGTGCTAAACCAATTAGTGTGTCCACGGCACAGAGAAGGTTAAGGCAAGCGGGTTTATACGGAAGAATTACTCTGCGAAAACAACTACTACGAAAGCAAAACAAGATAAAACGACTAACTTGGGCTAAAGAACATAAGAATTGGACGATTGATCAGTGGAATAATGTGTTGTGGACAGACGAATCGAAGTTTGAACTTTTCGGTAGTAAAAGGCGAATATTCGTAAGAAGATCCGCAGGAGAAAGAGTACTGCCAGAATGTATTGCGCATACTGTAAAACATGGAGGAGGTTCAGTAATGATTTGGGGGTGTTTTGGTGGAAGATCTGTAGGCGATCTCGTCAAAATTGAGGGAATCCTAAGAAAAGAAGGCTACAAGGAAATTTTAGAAAATAACGCTGTTCCTTCAGGACTAAGGATTCTTGGCGAAAACTTTGTATTTCAACAAGACAACGATCCGAAACACACTTCTAGATTGTGTGGCGATTACTTGCGTCAACTAGAAGAGCAAGGGCAAATCTCTATAATGGTATGGCCAGCTCAAAGCATTGATCTGAACCCAATAGAACTTCTTTGGGAAGAATTGGACCGGAAGGTTCGAGAACGTGCTCTATCATCCACCACTGTACTTTGGGAACAACTTCAAGAAGCTTGGGCACAAATTACAGAAGATACACTGCAAAAATTAATTGAAAGGATGCCACGGTTATGTGCCGCAATTATCAAAAATAAAGGTGGGCACATTGATGAGAGCAAAATTTAATAATAATTAATGATAAAGTTTTTATATAAGAAAAATGTAACTATTTTGTGTTTATTTTACACTATTGTATTGGTACAATAAATAAATTTTCAGTACACATTTGAAAGTTTAATAATTTTGGCTAAAACTAAGGGTGGGCAAATAAATATGACCGGTAGTGTATGTATAATTTATTTCGGATAATCGTTTTAGAGCATTTCCACAAATCTGCAATCTTCAATTCTTCATCACTATATATTCATGTTAGTCAACAATTTTTTAAAAATAAATTATAATGTCCTGGCATTGTATTTATAAAAATTATTTTAACAGATTGTGAAACGAATATTTATGAAAAAATAAACGATGATCAAACATTAACGTCAAAGCATAATGTCAAAGACAAATAGCCCCATAATGACGCTAAAAGTAATGTATGAATTAATGACGTTCAATGTAATAATTGCTTCTTTGTCTTACTCAAGCAAATTCAATGCTTTATTTTATTTTTGTTATATAAGTAAATACTATTTATTATTTCGATGTACATTATTCTTTGATAGAACTATATATTAGTGACGCAGGTATAATATTTTTTGAATAGGACAATGTTTCTGATGTTAGTAGTTCACATCTAGCACGTATGTGGAATAATTTGTAGAAATCTATTTCTATGTATTGTGCAATTCAAGGTTCATATAAGGACGTGGTTAGACTCTAGTCTTAAATCACGTTAACCAACCAATATATTAAACACGCACGTTCAGTTGCCGTTGCAGTTGTAACTAACAAAAATTGTTGAGTTTATCAACTACAACCGATAACCGTGTTAAAACGGGTTTCACCTTCTTATTTGATAGTATCTTTTGTAACTAAATTTTGATATTTACATTTTTTAAATAATTACGAATACAAGAATATTTAACCTACAAACAAGTACTTCATATTTGAATTTGGTACAATTTTTCTATATTGTGGTTATTAAATTACTCTTGGATCTAATAGCGGATTAGATTGTTTCGAATTATTTTTCGATCAAGAAATAATGGTTTAATAATGCGCATGCAATTTTCGTGTTCATACACAATTACGTGCATTCAACGACGTGAATTAGTAAAAACTCGTAATTTTCTACTTATTAAGTCGTTACAGTTAAGGCAGAAACTAATGACAAAAAAAAATCTTTCCATTCGGTAAGAAATCGAACTCCAGTCATCCGCTTGCCGGGTGGATGATCTACAATTGAGCCACTAAGGACTGTGAAATTTAATCCTTTAATTACATCATAAACTCATTATTGAAACTTGTGAATGGCATAATGTTTTCATCCATTTTTTGCTTTAACTATAAAGAATTATTATTATTATAGCGTAAATAATTCTTTTATGTAACTATAGTCTATTTTTAAACTAGGAGGAGTAAACGAAAAAGTTACCAGATAAATCACTACATCATTTTAGCGCTAAATTTGAATATAAGTATTTTTAATTTCTTATAGTGTGTGATCTATTTATTAATTTTGTATATTATTGGTACGATTAATTTTCCGTTTATCAATTAAACCCTAAATATCAGGCTCAAATTTAAAATTAATTAGATTTAAACAGAAAAATATCAATTAAAGGTAATCAATGATAATAATCAATCAATTGATTAAGTAACAACGAATTACATGGTCCATTCGATCAGTCCAATTTTTGACTATTTTTTCCAATAAATCTGGCCGTATGGCGTCAATGGTGGCTTGAATATTGGCTTCCAATGCTTCAAGAATTGCTGGTTTGTCGACATAAACCAATAACTTAACGTAGCCCCATAAAAAGTAATCCAGAGGCGTTAAATCGCACGAACGAGGGGGCCAGTGAAATAAAGTTGTCACCAAATTGATTTTGCAATAAATCGGTTAAGCGCGCTGTATTGCAAGTTGCGCCGTCTTGTTAGAAGCAAATGTTGGCGATGTTTAGCTGATTAATTCTTGGAAACAAGAATTCAGTCAGCATGACTCGATAGCACTCGTCATCCATGCTTATTGATGTAGAAGCAGAAATGAGCTTCATCACTAAACACAATTCTTTGATAAAAATGCTCATCTTCGGCCAGTTTCAAATGAGCCCAATCAGCAAAAATGCGACGCAAACGATGGTTGTTAGGTTTCAATTCTTGCACGAGCTGTATTTTATAGGCACGTAAGCCAAGATCCTTACGTAACATTTTCCACGTAGTCGAAGGACAAAGGCCAAAAAGTTGAGAACGACGACGAATTGACATTTCGGCGTTTTCTACAATACTTCGTGCTACAGCAGCAATAATCTCTTCGCTACACACATTTCTTTGTCTTGTTGATGGTTTTGAATCGAGAAGAGTAAAATTAGTGCGAAAATGATCAATAACTGCACGAATTGCTTGTTCACTAAGCCGATTATGTCGACCGTAAAATGGACGAAGTGCTCTATGAAGTTCGCGAACAGATTTATTTTTTTCAAAGTAAATTTCCACAATTTGGAAGCGTTGTTCTGGCGTTAAACGATTCATTATGACTTGCCAAACCTTACTTAACAGAAATGTCAACACAGCTTGACATTATCAGCTGTCAAATCATAGTTATCGATATCTCATGCAGCTTAAAAAATACCCAATATATCTACATATATCTATATATATATATATATATATATATGTAATAATTGTTTTCAGCTATTGATAAATATACTAAATTTAATGCTTGCGTATCTTTGGAGGAGAATATGATTCTGAACATGTTGGTACGGTATCCATTCTGCGAACAATAGGATGGTACGTTAAACGCTTTGAAAATTCTGAATAGAATGGACTTGTTTAGGTATAAAGAAATAATATAGCAATAGGAACACAAAAATATAAACGAAAACTGACAAGAATTTGAATACGGATACGTTAAATGCGTTATTTATTGCATATTTTGGATAAACCTGTCTCCGGAACAACCAGTCACAGATGCAGGTTTTAACGCAGATAATTTTAAATGTCCTCTTTAGTTTAAAAGTAAACTATAGTAGTGCTGTTTTTTTTTGATATATTTCAAATATATACGAGGATAGTTTGACAAGTAGTGAGAATGACACATAGGTGGCGCTCTAATTGGTAAAACAAATGCACTGTAATTTAGGGTGCCTATTTATATGTTTACATTCCGACATTTAGATAAATCGTTTGATTAGTTTATTTTTGACAGCTGATTGAAAAAGAAGCAACACGTCGTTTTGTTAAAACGTAAAAAGCAGAGTATCGTGCGGTGATTAAATACTTCGTAATTAAAGGTATGAGAGCTACCGAAATAAAAGATGAGTTACGGGAAACATTAGGTGAATCTGCTCCATCATCCACCACAATAAGTAGATGGGTAAATGAATTTAAACGTGGTTGAACAAGCTGTGTTGATGAAGCGCGCTCTGGAGCACCCAAAATCGTGGCTTCTAAGGAAATGATTATAAAAATCCATAATATTATTACGCAAGATCGATGACTCAAAGTGAGAGAGATATCAGACATGGTAAACATTTTAACAGAACGCGTACACCACATTTTAACGAAAGAATTGGGCCTTTCCAAGCTTTCGGCAAGATGTGTGCCGCGATTGCTTGCGACTGATCAAAAGTTCACTCGTTCGCGCATTTCCAATGAGTGTTTGGGCCTTTATAAGCGGAATCCGGTTGATTTTTGTAGGCGATTTGTTACTTGCAATGAAACTTGGATACACTACAGTACACCCGAAACTAAACAACAGTCGAAACAATGGTTAGAACGTGGTTCTGCACCTCCAAAGAAAGCGAAAACCACTTTATCGGCAAACAAGGTGATGGTATCAATTTTTTGGGATTCAAAAGGCGTTTTGCTTATTGATTACATTCAGAAAGGTGCCACAATAAACGGACAATATTATGCAGAACTTCTACAAAAATTAAATGTTGAGATTTGTGCTAAACGGCCAGGAATGGCAAAGAAAAAGATTCTGCAGTTGCATTTCCAATTAGTACCGCATGCGCTTTATTCACCGGATCTAGCCCCTTCCGGCTTCCACCTTTTTCCAAAATTGAAAACGGCACTAGGTGGAAAGAAATTTTCGTCCAACGACGAGCTTATCATCTTCGTAAATGAGTATTTTGCAAGCCTTCCGGAATCGCATTTTAGAGATGGCATAAGTGCATTGGAGTACCGTTGGAATAAATGTATTGCTCTTTTAGGAGAATATATTGAAAAATAAAAATTATTTCGTATTTAAAAAATTCGTTTTTCTTTTCCATTCTCACTAATTGTCAAACTACCCTCGTATTGTTATTCTTTTGTATTTATCGTATGTCGTTTTGAAATAAGGGCTTATTATTACTAACAATGAGCCGAAAAGATTCTATCGAAATTATTTAACTAAAATTTGCGTCTAAGAAAATGGAAAGAAGTATAGAGTTTCTATACGGTAGCACTATTAATGCCCCATATAAAAAAAATGAAGATTCTGATTATTGGAGTACTGATAAAGATGTTAGTACAGCATTTTTAGTCAATTGATGAGAGGTTTCTTCATTTTACGACCAGTAACAAAAATAACACAGAACTAAATCACTTAAGAATTCTAATTGATCACATAAAAAATAAATTTCAGCTTTTCAACTATTCAGGAATGTATGCATCGATGGGAATTTGTTGCTGTGTAGAGCAGAGTATTTTTCCGTCAATATTCTCTCAAAACGGCACAAATTAAGGACGAAATTTTTTGTATCCTGTAATCGTGAAACGGGGCTTATTCTAGATTTCGTTGTATATACCAGGGACGAAAACAATATTGTGGAAAGAAGTTGATTAATTTCATCAACCACAGTCGCCATTAAAATTTATCATCAAAGGTAACTGTTAAAATTCATGACTAACGCCGCCACAACTATCAGCTCTGTATGCTGGTCTTTTAAAGAAGACTGTAGTGACTCCCTACTTGTTGCGTTTAAAATTTATGCTTTAGATTTTGTGGTGGAAACTGTTTGTATGTATTATCCAGAGGTAGATGCATTAATTGAAAATGCAAAGGTAGTGTTTCGCAAGTCCCCCAAACGTACTCGAGAATTTCACAGATTGTGTCTGCATATCTCTGAATCATCATCCCCTTCTTACATGTTGGGAAACATGGTTACAGGTAGCGTTTTTACTATCGGGATATAAACTAGGTGGTTTTAAAATTCGAAAAGAAAGAAACAGCAGCTATCAAAAAAAGCCTAGGCAAAATTTTAAGATAGTTAGGTTAAGAAGATTTACAAGCTATTCGCAACAATTACTTCGGACTAGTGGAGGAAATAGAAAAATTAGAAAATCCTTCGTTGTCATTAGGGAAATCAGTACAAATAGTGAATATTATTCACGCACAACTATGCGCTGCAGAAGACGCAGAAAATTATTGTGTTTTAGAAGAGAATCCATATTCACACCAATTTGTGAAGGTGTCCCTATAGATTTGTTTATCGGTTTCAAAGATTATTTCAATTATGCAACTATTGCATTACATTAGATGTAGATCGGTCAGTTTTCTGCATATAAAAACTTTTGTTTTTCACTTGCTGAAGCAACTGTGGAAACACATCTTATGCTTCGAATATTTAACAGATCCTATCTAGTTTGCGACTTTACGGGAAACGCTTAAAGCGGTAAGCTTTCACTACGTTTTGTAAATTACTATTTGCTATTTATTTTATTTTATATACCCACTATCAAGCGCATGCCTATGGTTGCAGTTCAATTTTGCTGCTTTTGTTATGACTTTTTTAACAACCCAATAGAAAAAGAAAGGAAACGAATATTTTATATTTTCTTAGATTAAAGTTTTCTTCTTTAAAAATGTTTTAAAATTAAAATGATTGCTGGACTAAAAGGAAACTCAGATGGTGCGAAAATTAGACAGTTACTCCCTTATAGTGTGCTCGCATCTTTAAGAAAATTCTTGGAACTTTATGTATGTCTCACTATAGATAATCATATAACTTTGAAGACCTTAGATAGCCTTCTGTATAATTAGATAATTTTCCATACTCTAAGCATGATTAAGCTTTCATGACTCCAAATTGAAGCATCGGAATTCACATATATTTTACGCAAATAATTCGACGATAACTAAGTTAGTTCTGGCAACGTAGTCTTCAAACGGCGCCGTGGCATCATCGACGCTGATGCGAATTACGTACGCAGGCGCGCCTCTCTTGGCGTCTCGACGTAGCGCCCGGGCCTGACAGTGCCGCGACTACCGCACGACCGATCGAAATGCCGAGCTGATAGTTATTTATACCCGCAGGTGTATCTCATAGTGCAGTGATCCAGTGCGATATGGCGGCTATCACGGGAGTCGTTGGACCGTGTGTGTTCCCCTGACAGTCCCCAGGTGGATTATGCAGCATTCGGGAAATCAGGATAACGGCGTCGGAAGTTCTCCGGCGGCAACCGGTGCCACGGGCACCGCTACCACCAACAAAAGCCACGTGAACGGCGGCCGTTTCGACTTCGATGACGGTGGGACCTTTTGTGGTGGCTGGGAAGAGGGAAAAGCCCATGGTCACGGTGTCTGTACAGGACCAAAGGGCCAGGGTGCCTACTCCGGTTCTTGGCACTACGGTTTTGAAGTGTCGGGAGTGTACACGTGGCCCAGGTATTTAAACACACATACATACCCACACTGTTACAGTCTCATTCCACCGACGTTGCTGTCGCTTATGTATATTAACTCTCAGTTAAACACTGCGATCATCTCGGTTATAATGTGTATGCAGTCGAGATGTATAATTTTTGTTACCACATTTAAACGGTCGCTGTTACTAGTGGTAGGAGCACTCACTCTGTTATACGACTGATGAATTTAGCTACGAACAAAAATAATCTCTACAAAGTCTATTATTATCGTTAATCTTGAAATATGCACTTACAAATTCTCAAGCTTTCTCGTTATGTCTTTTAAAATAATATTTTAAAAAGTAAAAGAAAAAAATTTGTGATGGCAAACGAGTGCTTTAAATTTGATAAAGAAAGTTCCTAATAAATCTATTCCTAGTTAGGTGTTTTATTGTATTTTTAATAGCCTCGCGCTAGTTCAACAGAAATATTGAATCACTATTGGTTTATTTACTCTGATTCTATAAAAGAAACTGTATAAAATAAGATTATTTAATTCACAAGGTGTTTAAGATTCATTAACGTAACCTATATATTTTTGTTTATTTTAATATAATGATTACGAAATACATTGTATAGACCTTGCCAATAATTTTTAGAGTAAATAAAACTAAAAGTTACTGTTCGTGTGAACACATTAATATCGAAAATGCCATGTTATAAAGTGTGGGTTATCTTTAAAAAATTGTATATGGCTTTAATGATGATAGAACCCAATCTATCGTTAAACAATATTTTTAATTATATTTCAATCATTCGAATTTATACCACTAAAATTAAATTTCGTATATTTTCTTATTACATTCTATACCAAATGTTGTTTTATTATTATCTGACATATATTTTAAAGGAGACAAGGCTTGTAGAATCACTTAAATTATTGAGTTATAAATTCTCTTAAATTGTTTATAAAGGCTTGTACTTTCTTAGTGCATAAGAAATAAAGACAGTATTAAAGTGAAAAATTAGAAAATCTTAACACTAGAATTAGTATACAGAATATTCAATCCAAATGTTAATACAGCCAACATTTTTTTGGGTTTAAATCAGTTGGTATAATGTAATAATAATAATAATAATATTTATATTTTAAATTTATAATATTGATTTACAATAAGAGAAGATAATTACAGTTAGAAAGAAAAACAATCGAAGTAGCTTTTAAAAAAACACAAAAGAAACTAGAACTTGATGATTCGAACTTCTAACTCCGAAAATTCTTTAAGTCATAGAGTTCTAAATTTATTAATAATATTTTAATGGCCTTTTGATACTTATCTCAATCGTTGAGTATTTTTAAGTTTTGAGATAAGTGGTTGTAGAATTGTATGCAGTTGTACTCTACTTTCCTTTTTGTCAACGTCAGGATGTTTAAATTAAAATCAATATGCTTTTGTATTGTAACAATCTTGGAACTGGTGACTGCTTGAATCCAAATATTAAATATTCATATATATATATATATATATATATATATATATATATATATATATATATGAAGGAAGGTTTAACGACCGTACTAATGATAATAAACAAGGAACTAGTAGGTAATTCGGTCTGTGAACTGACTCTCTATATTTCGCCACTGCTTGGTGGCTTCTTCAGGAGAACCAAGAAAATTATCAAAGCCACACACTAACTAGACATAACAATACACAACATATACCGTCACGATCGAAGAACATTATATGTTGTCTCATCTAACCTTGACACCTATTAAATCAATTTATCGCGACTCAGTCGTTGAGTCGCGATAAATTGATAAATTGTTCTTCGATCGTGACGGTATATGTTGTGTATTGTTATGTCTAGTTAGTGTGTGGCTTTGATAATTTTCTTGGATCTCCTGAAGAAGCCACCGAGCTGTGGCGAAATATAGAGAGTCTAAAGAAAAAAATATCAAGTCTTTCAGTTCACAGACCCAATTACCTACTAGTTCCTTATTTATTATCATATATATAATAATCTTTAATGCCCAACAGTTACACAGACCATTTACAGGACACAATGCACATAAAATTAAAATTAAAAGCAAAAATAGGTGCAGTTAATGTAATACAAACAAAAATAAGAATCCAATTAACAAAAAAATATACACGCTTATAATAATGTAATCTAAGTCATTAAAAAAAAACTGAACGAACAATAATAGATGCAAATTAACGAAAGGGATTCTCGTATAATACATTGGCATTTCTGGACAGATGTACCAAGCAAGCTTTGTAGAGAACATTGGTTCTTGCCCTAGCTATTGAGAAAGTTGCCGATGATCTAGCGTCAAAACTAGGCACGAGGAAATCAACCTGGGACAATAGCACAGAAGAATCAATAAAATTATTTATTAATTTATAAAGAAAACCGCCACTAGCTTTCTCCCTGCGTATACCAAGAGAATCAAAATTGTGCCTAGCAAGTAGACCCTCATACGTCGAACCAAATGCAGGATAATGTCCATCAATCCTGTAGGATAAATATTTAAGGAATCTCTTTTAAAAACGCTCCAGGAGTAACTGCTGGTAATGGTAAAGCGGGTACCACACAACTGAAGCATATTTCAATCTGGCCCGGACAAGAGAACCGTAAAGAACCGAAGTGTGCAAGCTACTAAAACACCTGCAAGAACGAATAAGGAACCCAATATCTCTGGAAGACGATGAAGTTATGCTACTTATATGTTTAGAAAGGCTAAGATGCAAGTCGAACAAAACTCCAAGATCCTTGAAGTTGAGTATCACTTCTACTAAAAGAGAGGACAGCACATTGGTCGAAGTTGAGCTTTATCTGAATTTAGGTACACCAACCGTCAATAATGCACAGATTTGATTGAAGATTAGTACTGTTGTCAAGTGGATTAATGCGGCTGAAGATCTTTAGATCGTCGGCGTAAGCTAACACTCTGCAGTCAAGACTTTCCAAGAGATCATTAACGTAGATATTAAACAAAAGGGGTCCGAAATGGGAACCCTGTGGGACTCCAGAGAGAGGACATATCGAAGATCTTAGACGAATACCTATTATAATGCACATAAGCAGAACGTATATATAATGCATGTTAATTGCTTTGAAAAGACGTCTGCATGATGCCTTGGAATCCATTTTCATGATAATTCTTACCACTTTTTTCTGAATAACAAAAATATTTTTCAAACTCCAGAATATCATTCCGTATCTTACTACTGCTTCGAAATTGCTGCAATATAATATAAACATCATTTCATAGTTCATATATTTATTCGCAATTCTAAATGCATGATTCTACTTGATTTTGTCTCGGTATATGACGATCAATTCAGATGTTCATCTATATAAATTCCAAGAATTTTCACTTTCTGGCATACAGGCGTCGAAGAATTGTTAGTTGTAATATTATCGGATGTTTCGGCGTTGTATTGTCTAGTGTTGAATATTGCGAATATCTCTAGAACCAGAACAGCTATCGCCATGCTGTTTTGTTTTTCGTAACCGGCGAACAACGTCGAAATTCGACACTTCGTATTTTCCGGATTCCCCAAGCATTTTTATATTTAGATATCCCCTATCAATGCAGGTATTTTGAATCGTTGCGAAAAAAATCTCAATGAAAATCATTTAAAATTAATTGTCCAAAATGTCCACCCAGCTGCTCTATACATAGTCTAGATTTTCTTAGAATTGAAGAGGTAGGTCTGCTAACAGTCCCAGGATCAGCACGAATAGTTTCTGCGGCATCCATCATTTTAGAAATAACTTGTTCTCTGTTCAAATTGTTCTGCATAAATCAAATTTTTCAGTTTTCCCCATAAAAATAGTTTAGGGACTTAAGTCTGATGACCTTGGCGGCTAAGCTACTACCGATCCTCTTCCAATCCATCAGTTCATATAATTTTGATGAAGAAAATCTATTGCTTGTCTACCAAAGTGCGGAGTTACGCTAAACGTAAAAAACGAACAGCCGTGAGACGTTCCTCGATTATAAACGAACCAATGGGATGGGCGTTAGTAGTACCACACCATTCATCGAAAACCTATTTTGAAAATATAATTCCCTAGTTTGCCGTGGATTTAAAAGTGTCCAACAATGTGAAGTCTTGGTGTTTTTGATACCGTTTCTGGTAAAGGAGGCTTTACTACTAAACAATATTTTCTGACAAAGTCCTCGATTTCTCACTAACCAGCTATTAAATTCAAGTCTTAATGTATTTTCGCCAGGTTGTAAAGCTTGTACAGGTAAGCTATGGTATCAGTACAAACCGAAACTGTGTAAAGTTCGCCGTACTCTCATGCGGCCCTTCGTTGGCTATCCTTCGGACACTAGTAGAAAGTTGAGCGTCAACCATATTAAGTAAGGCTTCTTTGACCAAGTTCTTGCTGTACGGGGCGTTCAGAAGTAGCGGCAGGAAACTTGCATCTTTCTCTTAAACATCGAAGAACATTGCTAAAAGCAGTTTTACAAAGTACTTTATGAGTAGGAAATCGCCGACGATATTCATCAACTTCCGCTCGTCCATATCCATTACACAATCCATAAACAAAGTGAATATCGGCGTATTCTTCACTCGAAAAAATTAAAGTACTTTTAAGATTATTTTAATGTAACTTGAAAAAAAAATACTCTAAATTAATTGAACTGACGTTTACCGTCACAATTAATAATAAATGAAGAATCGCAGCCACCTATTTTTCAATAACAACAAAACAGCGGTACGTAATACCTGCATTAATAGGGATATCTAAAACTTCAAATCCTTGTAACTCAGTTACGATGGGCAGAGTTTCGGGCATATATAACTTAAAATCGCTTCAGAGTCATGAGACGCCTGGTTTTTGTGAGCATAGTGATCGGTTTTGAATGAGTCAACGTGAGTATTTAGTATGTACTTATTACGAACCTGGTGTGCCAACAAATGTGATAGCGAATTATTAGTATACAAGCACTGTTTATAAATCATTTTACTTAAAATTACTCCAGAAATAAATTATTTTTTGAGGAAAACGAATCACAAATATATGATTAATATATGTTTGTAAATGTCATACTATGTCTTGTTAAATTTTTTATGAATAGCGTATGATAAATGGTAAATACATATGGTAATGTTGGAACACATTTAGAACGCTCCTCATGGATTAGTCAGTTACTGTGTATGTACATGACAAACACATAAATATTTCTCTAGGGAATCATGGATTATATAAAAAGTTTGTGTACATTGTGTGTTGTACTATGAAAGTACAATAAAATATTATAATTAGTTTCAGAATTCGTTAATAGTAACATCAATCTTGTTTAAAGCCCATTTTATAGGTAGAAAAAAACAAGCCGACTTTTTATTTTTCTTTTACACGAAATTATATGGATTTTCGCAAATATTATTTAAACATTGTTCGAAGATTCATACCTCGACTGCGATAATAGCACAGAAAGATTAAAAAACATTTCCTAGGAGTTATTTAATAATAATAATAATAAGTATCATAAAACTTATATTAATTTAAGTATAAAATTAGCACATCTAAAATAACTATAAGACTCTTAAGTAAAAACGGTCCATACGTTCTCATAAACACACTCTTCGAGAGTTCTAACAATTCCGAATAAATTTTACTACTATAAACGCATTATACCATCCCTTCACCTTCCCATAATTTAGCGAGCGCAGGTAAAGACTATGAATTCAGCAAAGGAATCAGATCCCGAAACTTAATATTATGAATGATGTTAATAGGTATATGTATCAGGTGTACCGGAAAGTCATTACCGGGTTTTCTAACAGATGTCACTAGGCTTAAGTATGTAATGTTGTGATTTGACGCATATGTTGTTTTATTCTACTGACATCAAGCTTGAAAACCATACATGTTATATTTTGCAAAAGTAACACTGTCATAGATTTATACCTCTTTGAAAATGTCGAGTTTCATGCCAGAAAAACTGTATTTGCGGCACGCACTACTTTTCATATTTAATCAAAAGGAAAAAGCCGCTGAAAGTCATCGTTTGCTGGTCAAAACTTACGGTGAGCAACCATAAAAACACGTGAGACATGGTTTCGAGATTTCAAAGGTGATGTTTTCGATGTGAAAGAGAAGCAATGTTCTGGTAAACCGAAAAAGTTTGTGAAATGCTGCTTTAAAGGTATGATCGAAAGTCATTTCTGCATCGAAGAGTGACGGGTGATGATAAATGAATTTATTTCGAAAATCCTAACCGCAAAAAATTATGGTTATCACCTAACGAAGTCGACCCATCGGCACCTAGGCCAAATCGTTTTGGTTGCAAGACAATACTCTGCGTTTGCGGGGCCAGAGTGGTGTGGTGTATTACGAAGTGTTGAAACCTAATGAAACAGTTAATACTGATCGCTACCGACAACAAATTATCAATTTAAACCATGCGTTGATAGAAAAACGTCCAGAATGGGCCCGAAGACATGGTAAAATGATTTTACAGTACGGCAACGCGTCGTCTCATAAAGTGAAACCGGTCAAGAAGCGTTGAAAGCACTTGGATGGGACATAATATCGCACTCGCCGTACTTTCCAGATCTTGCCCCGTCCAACTATCACCTTTTCGCATCAATGGGACACGCACTTTCAGAGAAAATGGCTCGACTAATGGTTTTGCTCAAAGGACAAACAGTTTTTTTTTGGGATGGCAACCATAAATTGCCTGAAAGATGGGGAAGATGTGTAGAATCAAATGGCAATACTTTGAATAAATAAATTCATCACCTTTTCGCATCGACCGAATACGCGCTTGCAGAGCAACACTTCGCTAATTTCGAAGAAGTTAGAAAATGGCTCGATGAATGGTTTTGGTTAAACAACAAACAGGTTTTTTGGGATGGCATCCATAAATTGCCTGAAGGATGAGTAAAATGTGTAGAATCAATAAATTTTTCTATTTTATTACATAAATACATGGACTAACAGTCCATGTATTTAAGAAACATGTTCATACTGTTAATACTATGTTTTTTGTCTTCTCGAAGTGAGTATGAGAATTTCCACAAAATTCTTGTATAACATTTAATATATTTATTACATTTATCAAAATGAAATAAACACAGTTACATATAAAGACGTAGAAAAATTCTTCTAGAGTAGCTCTGCTGCAGTATTATACAGAGTGTTGCAATTACCTGTATTCGACTGTTGTCATTCTTCGAGTGATGCTTCAGTATCACTCAAAGAATGGCAGAGCAAATAGCGAGATTCCTTAAAGGTAGTCTAGAGAAAAGCCCTTTCCAAGGCTCAACGATATCTACGCAGCGCAACCTCTAAAAGAAGCAGTCGATATACAATTTCTATTTGTGAAATGGAAAAGATATCAATCAGAAAGTTTATGACAGAAGCAAATTACAACGAAACCAATTATGTACTTCGGAAATATGAGGTATTACTTTATTTACATCGCAGCACACATAAATGTGCCAAGAGAAAACAGAAAAACTGCGAATTGCTACAAAAATAGATTTTTATTTACTTCTATCTCGGTTGAAATGTAATCAATTACTATTTATGTAGGTCAACATTTCGTGTTTGCTTCCCTTTTCACGTGCACATTAATCTTGATTGAACTAAATTTAAATCGCAGAGTACTTGACCTTTAACACTTTCACTAATGACAAATCAATGAAAATGTTATAGGTTCATTGGATTTCATTAACAGCTCTTATGCAGTATGGTGTCTTCGATTATTATTTGAAACCGCATTTGCGTATGCCAAATAAAAAAGACTTGCGAATATAGGAAACAACCGCAGTTCCTGCTCGCCTTTCAATTTAGAAATGCGCTCTTGACTGTTTCTTTCCTACTGACTTTTCGTCCACTCTTACAAGGAATATCTTCAGGATTACTTTTGTATGTTGTTAACGTTACTAGACTAAAAGTAAAGGTTTGTTTGTTCGGTATAGGAAGTTTTTCTGAAGTACTTAAATATTAGGTGCGCAACTAAGTCCTCGCTGTTTTTTTGATGAAAATGCAACTTTATTGTGAAAAAATGTTTACAAATGAATCATTCAAAATATTGCCCATCGCTAGGGACAACTTTTTCCCATCTTTCCGGCAGAGCTCGAATACCGTCACGGTAGAAGTGTTCGTCTTTTGAGGCTATCCACGAATCAAGCCATTTTGAGATGTCTTCATATGAGCGGAACTGCTGATTAGCCAGACCATGTGCCATCGAATGGAACAAGTAATAATCGGACGGCGCAATATCTGGGGAATATGGCGGGTGGGGTAGGACCTCCCATTTGAGCGTTTCTAAGTAGATTTCAACGGATTTGGCAACGTGACGCCGAGCGTTGTCATGCTGTACAATCACTTTTTCGTGCCTCTGTTCGTATTGTGGGCACTTTTCGCGCAGTGCCCGGCTCAATCGCATCAATTGAGTTCGATACCATTCCCCAGTGATGGTTTCGTTCGATTTCAACAGCTCATAATAAATAACACCGCCCTGGTCCCACCAAATACACAGTAAAACCTTCGCAGCGTGAATATTCGGCCGAACCGACGACGTAGAAGCATGACCGGGCAGTCCCATGATTTTGTTCTCTTTGGGTTGCTGTAATGAATCCATTTTTCATCACCCGTAACGATGCGATGAAAAAAGAAACCCTTCCTTTTTTGCCGCTGAAGCAGTTGTTCATATGCGAAAAAATGACGCTCAACGTCTCTTGGCTTCAAATCATAAGGAACCCAAGTTCCTTGTTTTTGAATCATTTCCAACGCATGCAATTTCTGGAAAATAGCTTGGCGGATAACTCCTAATACTGAAGCAAGCTCTTTTTCCGTTTGGCATGGATCCTCATCGAGCAATGCTTCCAATTCAGCGTCTTCGAAGGTTTTTGGTCTTCCTTCACGCGAACGGTCGTCAACATCGAAATCACGGTCTTTGAAGCGACGGAACCAATCACGGCACATTGTTTCACTTAGAATAGTATCTCCATAAACTTTTTGGAGTTCTCGATGCGCTTCAGCCGCCGTTTTCTTCGAATGAAAGAAGAAAATCAGCATTTCCCGCAAGGGACGATTATTTGGCACAAAATCAGACATTTTCACACAACCAAGAGTATATGACGCAAAAACAAAATCACTAATGTGTCAAAGCGGTTTGTTTACCATATGTCTAAGCTTGGTTCATGACGTTTTGGTTATGTCACAATCGACCAGCACTTACTACTGGAGCCATCTCTTGAAAAACAGCGAGAACTTAGTTGCGCACCTAATATGAGGAGCAGACTTGCAAAACGCATTTTGTCCATTTTTGTAATTTTTCAGGAAAGCCGAAAAACGGTAGCACAAAAACTGTAAGAACTACAAAAAATTACTTCAAGTAAATTATTTGCATTTAATAGAGAAGAGTCAAACTATAAAAGTTCGTAACTGTTAAAATTAAAAAAAATGACAGGACATAATGCAGTTTGCATGTCTTTTGTGGACAAAATGCATTAAGAAAGTCTGTAATGTAATATTTTACTGTAAAAAGTACTTAATCCATAAAACAAATTGTCTTTTAATGTTAAATTAAACAAAAAACGTTTATACAAAAAAAACATTTATTTAAAAATCGATTATTGAATGAAAAATGACGTTTTAAAGGATTATGCAAACATTTAAAGAAACTTTTAAAAATACAAAAATCAAAGCAATAAAATAAATTTAAAGAAAATTGGGATGTTCTTCATCCACACATTCGCAGTCTTGAACTTCTTCTTCGCTATCTTGTTCATCAGGATTCTCTTTACTAAAAACTGGGATCATCCATCTTAAATCGGGATCATCACACCATTTTTCTCCAGAGAGCGCTACAAGTAGTTTCCTTAGGCTGTCTAATTTTTTCTTTTTAATCGTATGTCCAAGAGGTAGTTCTGGAACTTCAATCTGATCAAGGCGTCTACGCCCTTTTAAAAGTGTTTCGAATTTCTTTGAGTAATCATTGTTTCTGCATAATAATTCTGATTTTACTACAATTGACTTTGTACACTTTCCTCTTTGTATGCGAATTCTTTTGCATGAGCTAATTGCAGGTAGTTTTTTAAGACAAAAACCTAGATATGCTTGTGAAGAATACAGCGCCACCTCTAACTCAAAACTGAAAATTTTGGGCAAAATGCGTTTTGCAAGTCTGCTCCTCATATATTAGCTCATAATGCCATTAATCGTAAGTTTTAATTGCAAAGACGTTTAACACTAAGCTATTCTCAACATATTTGACATAACATTTTAGAACATGTACATTTAAGTAAAACTATTCACTAGTGTTAGTTAATTAGTGGTTGACTTAGGACAAATCATTCTATTAACATCGTTGCCATTTATTGTTCCACCAGTTTATTCTAGACCGTAGATTATAACTAAAGCCATATTAATCATAGACCACGCAGAAACGTTGGCATCCGTGATATTTTCAAATATATACACCGGACACCTGCCGAAGTCCGCCTAAGCTCTGTTCTGCTTTTGTACCAGTTTCAGCGCGAGGCCGATCTTGATTTTTAAAATAGCTTTTACTGTTTGTTTTACGAACCATGGGAAAAAATTTTTATGAAATTTGAAATTTATTTTTTGGGTACACACAAATATGTATTGTTATTTACTTATTCACGTTCGCCGTGAGGAATAGATGTTCTTATATGCAGAGATAAGTAATCAAAACAATAACTTCTCAATTACGACAACTCTCGTAAAAATATCCATTTCAAATTTACCTTTATTGTTCCTGTTCTAGTCTAGTTTGTCTTAAATTTAGTTTAAAATGTTACTATCTATTTTTTTTATGAATGCTTTAGATGGCGTAAGGATTTTTATAATTATATTTTACAATTTATAAATTTAAATTTATAATATTAATGTATGTTATAAATTCGTTATAATCTCTCTACCTTGAATTATTTTAAAGAAGTCACTAAATAGAATAAAATTATTTCTTTACGATATTTCTAATTGAATTGCTTTTTAAATTATTCGCTTTTTTAGACGAGTAATCAAAACAATAAATACGGAAATAAAAACAAATATACAAAGGGTACTAGGAAAGTTTTGCAATATGACGCAACAATGAATCTTAGGAAGCCGCTTGTTGCTGCATGTTGAGATATGTTCATACGTGCATAGTAGCCGCCGCGCCATGTCGATGGGCTCAGTTATTCATTAGCAGTGAAAGCATAAAGTGCTTGCGATGGCATCCTGGTCACGAAATGAGATAAGGGCAGTTTTGCGTTATAATTTCGTGCGTGGGTTAAACATAGACCAGGGCTTCGAAGAAATGACTCTTGCACTAGGTGATGTTTGTCCACATCGCACAACGATATTCAGGTGGTATAGAGAATTCCAATGGGGAAATTTAACTGCGAAGGATGCTGAGAGGACAGGAAGGCCACGAACGTCAGTTACGGAGGAAAACGTTACTACTATGAGGAAAATGCTTGGCGACGACAGACGAGTGACCTACCAATATCAGCACTAAATGCACCAGCAATTCGTTCGAATCTGCATGATCAGAACTTTGTTCTCTCTGGGTGCCGCATCGACTGACTGAAGAGCAGATGACACGACGTGTGACTTGGTGCCGGAAGATGCTAAAAAAGATTAATAAGGGACAACCTCGGTATGTGAACAACATCGTGACAGGTGACGAGACTTGGCTGTATTATTACGATGTGTCGACCAAAGCTCAAAACAAAGTTTGGGTCTTTGATGGTGAGGATACACCCGTAGTTGTCTGAAAATCCCGATCTGTAAAGAAGAAAATGATAGCTGTATTTTTCAAATCGAGTGGAATTGTGAAACGCTTCGTTTTGGACACACAGAAGACAGTCACAGCTAAGTGGTATACTGAACAGTGCCTGTCTAAAGTCATTGAATCTATGAAGAACCTGCGGCCAAAATCAAGAATGGACACCTGGTTCCTCCATCACGATAATGCTCCACCTCACCGCGCCCAAGCCTGCACCGAATATTTGACCACGACAGGATTGAAACTTCTCGAACACCCTCCCTATAGTCCAGATCTTGTTCCCTGCGACTTTGCACTGTTCCCGCATGTGAAAATGAGGCTAAAAGGGAGGCGGTTGTCCAGTGATGAGGACCTTCTGCGGTCTTGGGACAACGAGTGTGCTTTACTCCCTAGTGAAACTTGACAGAACTGGTTTAAAGATTGGTTTCGGACGATGGAGAGGTGTATTGAGTGTAGAGGAAATTACTTTGAAAAAATTAAATAAACAAATCTGTATTGCAAAACTTTCCTAGTACCCTTTGTATTTACCAACATAATTTTCAAATCACAAGAAAATTAAAATTTTGAAAAACATCTCTTTTATATTCATTAAATCTCTACTTCAATGTACTATAATTCGTTAATTATTTCAACCTTCTTTAAATTCAAATGAGATTACAAAACAATTTAGGCACACATATACATATATACATAAACATAACAATCACTAACCTTGAAGAAAACTTGTAAATGTTTATAAATTGTAAACAAAGTTGGTTCCATTACTTTTTTACTAATATGTTTGACAATTAAAACTTAATTTGCTTGTTATTTCTTGTTTAAAGTAGTTAGAATTCTGAAATATGTAGATGATGCTATTTGCATATGTAAATTCATGAATAGGAAGCAATAATATTATTCCAATTGTTTTTTATATTAAATAAACTTATTAATTAAGCATGTTGATGCTTAAATCATAAACAAATATATTTTAAGAGAATTTAGAATAAGGACAAGAGATTTCTACAAGAAAGTATTACATTTACATACATATTACATTTTATTGGGTTGGCAACTAAGTACTTTCGGTTTTGTAGTATAAAATAAAACATTTTTTTTTTAAACAAGGAATAGTTTTTAATCAATTATATAGTTTCCATTTTGCTCAATGACCTTTTGCCATCTTTCTTTCAGCTGCATGATTCCGCGCTCATAAAATTTCTGGTCCTTATCAGCAAAAAACTGAACCAGGTGCGAGTGAAGGTCATCGTCATTTGTGAAAGTTTTACCATTCAAAGAATTCTGCAAACTTCGAAATAAATGGTAATCAGATGGTGCTAGATCAGGGCTGTATGGGGGATGTGGCATCACTTCCCAGCCAAGCTCCAATAGTTTCCCACGAGTTGCGAAAGATGTGTGAGGCCTTGCATTATCTTGGTGGAAAACTACACCTTTCCGATTTGACAATTCTGGCCGTTTTTCTTTGATTGCTTCATCCATTTTTATTAATTGTTGACAGAAAACATCAGAATTGATCGTTTGGTTCCGTGGAAGCAGCTCAAAAAACACAACACCTTTGGAATCCCACCAAACTGACAGCATGATCTTTTTTGGATGCAATTCAGCTTTGGATGTGGTTTGAGCTGGTTTATCGTGTTTGCTCCATGATCGTTTTCGAACTATGTTACTGTACAGGACCCATTTTTCATCACCGGTGATGATTCTTTTTAAGAAAGGGTCGGTTTCATTTCGTCTAAGGTGCATATCGCAAAAGTTGATTCTTTGTGTTAAATGAATTTCTTTCAATTCGTGAGGTACCCAAATATCAAGCTTCTTAACTAGCCCAAGACATTTTAAATGTTTTTCAATTGTTGTGTGCGATACATGTAGCCTCTCCGCAACCTCTCGAACAGTTATATGACGATCCTCTTCAATTATGACTTTAATTTGATCATCATCAACTTCAGTAAGCCGACCAGAACGTTGCTCATCTTTGAGGGAAAAATCTCCAGAATGAAATTTTTTATACCAATTCTGACACGTGCGCTCTATTAAGCAATTAGCACCATAAACTTCACATATCTTTTTGTGAGCCGCAGCAGCATTCTTTCCTTTACGGAAATAAAATAGTAAAATATGTCGAAAATGTTCGTTTCTGCACTCCATTTAAAATTAACCCACAACTAATAGCTTTAATAAAAATCACGCACTACTTGCTTCTGAAGTTACGTCAATGTGACTAGTATCACGCGACAAACGGTAAAGTACAGCACTAACATACGTTATACAAAAAATAAAGCAAGAGAGCGTTGCTTTATCAGTAAAAACCGAAAGTACTTAGTTGCCAACCCAATACATAAGACAAAAGTGAGTATCAATATGGCATATTCAAATTTAATTCATTCATTATAAAATATATTATTTACAAATTTCAATCATATCATTATTAAAGAATATCGTTACATTTAAATTAACAAACAATAATATATAAATAAATATATATATATATATATATATATATATATATATATATATATATATATATATGTATATGTATATGTATAGGAATGAGTTATTTTCGTTTAATGTTATAACATAAAAGTACATCATGTAATAATAAAATTTTAAAAGAACATCAAACTGTCGGGGCTGATTTAACGAGCGTCGGAAATTGTGAACATATTGCGTTTACTAATATGCCCTTATACTAGAGTATTAACTACCGTATCCCCATTAATCCCGACGCTTTAGCTGTGAATACGCAACGTCAACATAGTTGCGAAAGTCTGACGACGCCTTTAGCAAGGACAAAATGCGATGATATCTAAAAGGATGAAATGAGGCTTTTATTTGACGGAAAGGGAAGCTTTGAGGTCAAATATTCCAGTTCCCTGGATATCGATTACAAGCTTTGACATTACAATTTCGCTGTAGGTACGCATTTTGGTGGAAGTAATTTATATATTATAAAATAGTACGAAAAAATATTTAATACTTATTAGATATTATTTATTTACTAAATTTTCAACAGATGAAACCTAAGTAGAGAATATTGTAAGGACACAGAAATGCAGGCAAGTAACAATATTTCTAAGCTAAATAAAAAATACAATATCTATCTAAAATAAATTAATAATTATAAAGGGAAAAGAAGAAAAAGGAAGCTAATCAGTAAATACACACTAGTTACATAACGTAATGAACTAAAATTTATGTTCATTAAAGTAGATAAAATTATGATTAGTGCACATATGTATATACATTATGATTTTTCCGACAACTCAATGTAATTTTAAGTCAGCTATATTTGAATATCTCGTACTATATTTAAATATAAAAGCCTAATAGAGCAAGAGCCCACGACGGCCAGACCTTCGTTATTTTATAAAAGCTGAATGTTTCTCTGTGCATGTCCCCTATACAGGTAAGAATGACCAGCGACTATAGAGTTTGGGTTGCGGTTACTTGGCCAGATAACCGGTAGTAAAGGTGTATAAAATAGTACCTTAATTTCGTTAATAAGAAAAAGTATTATGGCATAAAGAATATCTGTTGATTAATCAAAATAGGCAAACAGAAACCTTACCACATCAATGCTCGCACTCTGTATACGTATTTCGACAACAAATTGTCATCATCAGCAGATAATTAATTACAGTGTCGGACCTAGATCCACAGTAAAACTATTCCAAATACACAATCAGTGTGTATTCGGTTTTTAGCAGATAAAATTGGTGCGGAATTATTCTGTGTGAATTTTAGCGCGACACCGTAACTAATTATATGCTGATGATAACAACTTACTTGTCGAAATATGTATTTGGATAACTAAATTGTCATCATCAGCAGATAATTAAATAGCATCGCACCTAGAAAACACTAGGAAAACCCGCACAGAGACAAAGTCCGTACTAGACCTGCACCGTCGTGCCAAACACACACAGTGCGTGTTCAATTAATTTTATCGATCACAGTCTCCATTGAAATTTACAAATATCAATCAATTTAAGCATTACAAAAAATGTATCATTTAAAGTAGTTCATGTACTTAAATTCGATTAGCATTTTTACGAGAGAACAAGGATAAGATGACTACTTTCAAAAATACGTAAGATAGGCTAAGGACGAAGAACAAGAAATCATTGAGTTCGCGTAATATTTACAAACTAAAAGTAAGAGTTACCTGCGTCATAACGTATTAATGAATACCAAATTGGCACTGTAGCGTGCTGCGACTTCAGTACAACAGTAGTTCGTTTCAGGCTAAGCTACTAACTTAAATTTTCCTATTCTAAAAATAGAACTACACCGATCGGCAACCGCAAAAATTATACACGAGAATGCACCATCCCTGGCGGACTTATTATAGGAATGAGTAATGTACATATATAATTGTTGTTCAGAAAAAAAAATGAATAAATGTGTATTTTCTTAAAGAATTACAGATTAATTTGGTTATTAATAATGTTTAATGTCGATGGCTTTTCTAATGATTTTATGAAGAAAAACTACTTAAAATATGTAAAAGTTAGTTGTAGTAATAATAGTTTTTATTACCAAACAGACAAACTCTACTCTCTAATAAAGTACAAATAAAGTGTGTGTGATATAAAAAGAAGGAAGGTATATATATTGTATATATAGCAAATACATATATGTATTATGCTAATTCAAAGCTATTTATTTTGATGAAAATCTCATTTCCTTTTCAAAGGTATTTGCTACGTTAACCTAGTTTGATGAACTTGTATGCTGATTGTGGTCAGAAGATTAATTTCTTTAATGTAATTTTTTTATTCGTATAATAATAATAATAATAATAAATTTTATTTCTAAAACAATGTGCATACAGGACAATCAGTACATATAAGAAAATAGCAATTAATACATACTACGTACACTCATGCTAGAAACACGTCTCAATAAGAAAAAAAGATATTAATTTGGACATACAAAGTCATTTATATTGTGCAATAACAATTTATCGTAAGCAGGTACCGCTTAATGTTGCTCTTAAAAATAGAGAAGTTTGTGATATTTCTAATGCAAAGTGGTAATTTATTGTGTAACTTACATCCTATAAAACATGTTCCTTTTTGGAATATAGATTTTGCGTGTGAGGCAGGTAATAAATAATTATCAGTTCGTGTATCATATACATATATGGTTTACATTGCCACTCGAAAAAGCGTTTTTGTTCCTAAAAACGAAGCATAGGAGATCTAATATATAAATATCATAAATAATTAATATTGAATTACTTCGAAAATGTTCTCTGCAGGTATCCCTATAGCCCAACTCAAAGATAATTCTCAGGGTCCGTTTTTGCATAAGGAACACCCTGCCCACCTCCGGCGACACTCGCCAGTGTATTACGCCATATCTCATGCAAGAAACAAAATTAGCATGATAGAAAGTAAGCAGGGTACTAAAATTACAGGATCTGTGGAGCTGCTTAAGGGTAAAACACACCTTAGCCAGAGTTCTGCATACTTCATCTATATGTGCAGACCATTTAAGCTTTTCGTTAATTAGCAAACCAAGGATTCTTGAACAGAAAAGACATATAAGACGAAATATTATATTATTCGCTTTTTAAAGGTATGCTTGTATTTATAAATAATAGCCTTATAAACCTTTAGTACATTTATTAAAATAAAATAAAAATATTTACACAAAAAAAAACTTTAAGTCATTGCACTTGTAACAGTTCTCTGATCCCACCTATTTAGAATCTTTGAACAATTGTACAATTTTCAGTACAATTTCAACAGTTCAGGATATTTTGAATATTTTTGTTCAATCTGTACTGTTCTTGATAAATCTACTCTGTTATTTAGTTATAATACTTTTCACATTCATCATACGATCGCCATGAACTTTTCACCAGATGAAAGTACTCGTCCAGGCGATTAAAATGGGCACAAACCTATCGCGATAGGACGAACCATTTGGCCTCCGCGACAGTTTGAATTTTTGCAAAAAATTCGTTTTTTTCATGAGAAATTCCGGTTTTTTATCCATAACTCCGGAACCGGGCGCCACAGCGAGCTGCACTTTCAACGAGTCAATCCCGGGCGTCAATGCGCATCCGGTCATCTAGGATTAATTTAAACATTTTTCATTTTCTTTTTATAAAATTGTAGTCATAAAAGCTCTTTGGTAAGCAACTTCGTTGTGTAAACACATTCTTTTCAATTCTCTATCTGTATCAATATCCGTATCGGTATCGCCGATAGTTTACTATAAATACCTGTATCGGTATCGCGTATCTATGCATTCTTATTTTTTATAGTAAGAAATGATCTACGACAAAATACATCACGATTTCTCCAATAACCCAATATAATTTTAAGTCAGTTATATTAGAACATCATGTACCATATTTAAATACCGGGTGGAGCAGAGGAAACGCATGTTTTTCACTATTGAATGACTGGGAAACGGTTCGATAAAATTAATAAAAACAAGCATTAAGTGATAGATTTTTTAATGCAGTTTTGAAATATACATACTTTAATTAGGTTCAAAAAATAATGTCTTGGAGATGACGTCCTTCTTGCTGTATACAAATTTGGATACTCTCCTGAAAGTTACGGACGGCTCTCTCCAACATTTCATTCGGCACGGCTTCAATTACTTGACGAATGGAATTATTCAGGTCATTGATTGTGCGAGGCTTGTTCGTGTAGACTCTAGATTTCAAATATTCCCACGAAAAGAAGTCGCATATCGACAAATCGGGTGAGCGAGGGGAGCAGTGAACATCACCATTTCTCGAAATAACATGTCCTGGGAACATTTGTCGAACCACTTTCATGGATGCTCTCGCCGTGTGAGCTGTGGCACCGTCCTGCTTAAACCATATTTCTCTCATATTCGCTTGACGCCTTTCAAGTTCTAGATGAAGAAAGTTGTTTAGCATTTCAACGTAGCGCGCTGATGTCACAGTAACTGTAGTTCCTTCCTCTTCAAAAAAATAGGATGAAACAATTCCCATCTTTGAAATGCAGCACCACACTGTTACTTTCAAACTGTGGAGAGGTCTTTGGTGGAATTGATGTGGGTTCTCCGACTGTACCATCTGCATCTTCCGTAAAAATTTCGTCCATTACGCGACAAAACTCTCTGCGTTGCACAAAATCCCCTTCACTAAGCTGCTGGACGATCACTAACTTGTACGGGTGAAACTTAAGATCATCATGTAAGATGCGATGAAGCAAACGACGTGACATACCCAGCGCTACAGCCTGTCGTCTAGTCGATCGCTTCGGACTACCAACAACTGCCGTTCTCACTCATTCTACATTTTCCGGAGTTCGTACTGAACGGGGCAGACCAGGTGGTTGCTTTTTCATCACAGATCCAGTACTTCTAAACGCTGCAACCCATCGGAGTACAGTATTTCGATCAGGCACTGCACCTCGACGTCCAACTCTAAAATTTTGACGGAAAAGACGTTGCACTGTGACTACGGAATCATTGTTTCTAAAGTACTGCTCGACATCGAACACGCGATGCTCTACGCTCCAACGCTCCGTAGCAACTGAAACTGCGTTGTATGGGCAGTCTGCAAACATTCATTCAAGGATAATACCCCCTCACGTCGCCGCGTACTAGTAGTTCGAAAAATATGCGTTTCCTCTGCTCCACCCTGTATAATTAAAACCTAAAAAGAGTGTTATCGCATAAAGTATAGTTCCACAGGGATCCAACTTCGGGTCGTTGTTCAATATTTACATTAAAGAACTTCTCCTCAGTCTGTATTGCTAATATTAAGCTACGTGGACGACTTGAAAGTCCACAAAAAGATTGGATCATTTACAGCTGTTTGGCCTAAGGGCCTTTTCTTTGTGTAGTGTTGTTAACTTACGCATACGACCAGTCTTTACTGTTACAACTCATCTTTACAAAAGCATCAAATGCTTATTTTTGAGCAAATATGTGATATCATGAAGAGGATTTACCGAATTCGTTCTAAATTTATAGCTCGTAATAAAGAAATGTCTTATGAGAACGAATTGTACTAAAATTTTTGGAATATTCACCGAATTCTTTTGTAGCTGTAAATAATAACAGTTTTAATATTGTTATCACAGTTATTTAACGCTGTTAAATGGAAGTAAATATACTTTATCATAGCTGAATATTCATATTTGATAATATTCAACATTCACAGGGTGTACGAACACTTTTATAGCTGACCGTATATTAATTCTTAATAGGAACCTTACGCCGCCAAATGTGTATACTTATTTGCAGATAAATATTTTCGCTCCGAAAGGACGTTCTAACGTGTTCGTATGCACTTCCTGTACAAGTCTGATTGTAGTAGAAAGTATTTATCCAGAACCCAAACCTATAATACTATAACAATATACGTGGCATATAGGTACGACTAACAAGAATCTGTTTCCAATTAATCTCCGAATATCGGACCGTCCTCGCATAATTCAATTCAAAATTAGAAATTTACAAAAACAGGAACACTTTAAATTAATAAATAAATATACTATGCTTCTGTACGTTTATATTTATATATGGAACTGACGGGAAAAAACGTTAAAGGAAGAAAAGTAATTAAATAAATAATTTGAAAAAGAGGAGGGGGGGATCCTCCGAAACGTCATTAATGTGAACTAGATTTTATTATCCCTAATCATCATTGTTTTATGTACTACTAAGGTGAAATTCAAAACTTTTTATTTTGAGGAAATGATCTATTTTTTCAAACTCGCAAATATTAATACTTTTTAAAAATAATAGCGGAGAATATAAAAAAAATCTGAGAGAATAAGAAAGTTAATAAACAACATCGAAATGCGAACTATCGAATATATAAATAAATTATCTCTGAAGCTTAAATGATTTTATTAAATATATAAATTCTATCAAAAACGTATTTAAATGTATTTTAAAATCAAAATATTTTATCTTCCTTAAAAAATCCTTCATACCTTGATAGAGGTACTAACAAGTAACAAATCGATCTATTTTGTATATAGATGAATTGCTTTTTACTTTATAAACTTTGTTGACATCGTTAGATCTCACTTACAAAGAGATACATATGTATTTAAATACTTGCATGCAACTCCAAGATCGCATCTTAGAAATATTTAACGAATAATCTCAACTTTATATACACAAATAATGTATATAAATATATTGTATATAAATGAAAATTGTTATCTCTCGTCTGAATCTTGAATAACAATGCATTTTTGAAGAATTGTTTCCAGTTTGGTGTTGGCGGTTAATCGATTACTTGCTAAATTATGAATATAGGGCAACGAACTTCATACTTGATAAACTCCTACGCTGTTCTTATTAATAATATTTTGAATAGCGTGTTTTAATAATAAATAAGTCGTTAATAATTAATACGAATAATTAGTACAATATTAAGGTACTATGAAACTACTATAAAATTCTATATTGAAAAAAACATGCAATATTTGTGCATTTTCATAGTTGTTATTTAGTTCAGTATCATTGCCATTTGTTTAAATTCCCGTCACATGTGATTTGTTCCCATAACGTAATTAAAGATTCGAATCCCATAGTCCTGGAAGCTCAGTAGTAGAACACCCACCCGGTAAGCAGACGATTGGGATTCGATTCCTCACTGATAGGGCATGATTTTTTCATTATTTTCCGACTTAATTACAATGCTGTAATATGCAGAAAATTACGAGATTTCCTCTCATATGTCTTTTAAAGTTTTTTTCCCTATTCAAAATTGAATTATTATTTATGACGTAACAAAATTGATTTCTTAGTTGTGGGTTTATTATTTTGATGAATATAACTTAAGTTTATTATTCGAATTTTTAGTAGTCTGCGAGTTAAATATTTTTCTTAAACAAGTATTAAGAGTAATATTAGATTCTCGGGCTCTCCGTGATATTGGATAGAAGTTCTCGAAACAATCGGCGTCTCGACGTTTCGATGACGTTTCGATGACATTTCATCTTCTCATCTTCTTCAGGGGTTGTTTCGTAATGAAGCGTCAACCTGAAACTAAATAGTTTCAAGTTGAAAAAAATGATCGATGTCATTTACTTGTCTAAAGTGTGAGGTAGTGCTTCAAGTGCTACTTTTTTCCATTGCTGATGAGAACAACTAGGCTGTTAAAATATATATTTAGATTTAAAAACTATATTGTGGTAAATGGGCTATTTTTATTAAATTTTTTTCTCAACAAAATTTATTACAGCCTAGTATTTATTTACTTTTCAATTTTCAGCAAAAGAAATTTGAAACACTTTCCATTGTTGTAGTATAATAATTGTCTATTTGATATCTCCAACAGTGAAATATTAAAAAAAACTATCTAACTACCCAAAAATTTAATATAGCTGTCTATAAACTAAAAGCAAGTGACAGTCAGAGGTTTCTATTTACACGAGAAAAAAGCGTCTCAATATTGTAAGACGATCCCTATTAGCTGTTGCTCTGTCTTCTTAATAATATGTATCAATGGTGAGCATCGAAATGTGGAGAATCAGATATTAGGTTATACTATTTACACCACATACATCTTATTTAACACAATTTGGGAAAAAATATCTTTATTTATCTACATCATCCCCTTTTATCTCGACGCGCTTTTCTCAGCGTCGTTCAATAGCTTCGATACCCTGTATATAGTGAAATTCGTTGAGTTCCTGAAAATAGAGCAGACTTCACCACATTGTATTTACTACTGAGCCATTTTTTCATGTTTGGAAATAGAAAATAACTGGAAGGGGCTAAATCTGGCGAATAGGGTGCATGAGGAAGCAATTCGAATTTTAATTCATTGATATTGGTCATCGCGATGACGGATGTGTGAACTGGTGCTTTGCTCCGACGAAACAAAACTTCTTTTTTCACCAAATACAGCCGATATTTTATTTCATCACTCAAACGCTGCAAAAGTTCGCATGACACTCACCATTGATAGCTTTTTCTTTCTGAAGATAATCAACGAAAATTATTCCACGAGCATTCCAAACAACTAACTGACGCCATGCACTTGCCTGTAGATGAAAGTATCTTCGTCCTGTTTGGAGCCAATTCTTCCTTTTCGGTCTACTATTTTAGCTGTTTTTTCGCCTCAGGTGTAAAATGATGGACCTATATTTCATCCATGATTATAAATTGAAAAACTCGGCTTTATTGCTGTAAAATTTCGTCAAACACTCAATTGAAACATCTTCGCGATGCTATTTTTGTTCCAATGTGAGTAATCGCGACACCTATCTTGTGTCTTCAGTCAACATGCGATGTACAGCACTTTTTGAAATGCCTACTATATCTGCTAGCTAGTGTACTTTCAGTCTACGGTCGTCCAATATCATTTTGTGGATTTTCTTCACCATTTCTGGTGTAGTCACCTCATTTGATTGACCACTACGATGTCCGTCTTGGCAACTCGTACGGTCTTGTTTAAACTCAACCAACCAATATTTTACTATTATAAACGAACAAGCAGACTCCTAGTTCCGCTTTGATATTAAATTGAGGTCTTTCAAATGAAAGTATTGTATCACATAACGATGACCAATTTTTTCCCACGTTTACAAATTCTCTGAGAGCGTTTACTATTGATGACCGCCGAAGAAATTCTAAACAATGCAGTGTCGTTAAACTTTAAATTTAAGCTTAATGAGGTTGGCACTTTCTATCAGTCATTCTTTTCAAATAACAACCGCCATCTATACGTTAGGTTGGGTATTTCCGTGACGACTCGCGTACTAAAGGTACAAAATTCTAAAGCAATTATGAAATCACGATCAACAAAAGGGTTATCTAAATCATGTTTTCTTCCTGTAATTAACTGTAAACTATTACAATAAAAAGTAAAACAATTACCAACAGGTCATTAACAGCAGAACATTATTTATAAACTTTGTAACGATAGTATCAGTGTAGCAGAATATGTTGACCTTTCGAATGCAATTTATATCATGGAACAATCATGTCAATACGTGACCATTGTATTAATACAAAATTATTATCGAAAAACATTATTAATATCAACGACCGAGAGTAAAAATTATTTGCTGCTGCCAGAATTTGTGTAGATTAAAAATCAGCAGTACAATAGAAAGTCTAAATGACTCATGGATGAAATAAACATCTTAAGCAATTTAGCGTAAACAATGTAGATGTAAAGCATTCGCAATATTGAAGTATTTGGAGTCGAGATGTTAAACAATTGGACACCAAAAAACAAATCGAATTTTACTTTTATAATTTTGTAAGAGGAGTATATACAGGATATTTCAAAAAGAATATACGTATTTCGAATGGATATATTTATTAAACTTTAAGACATACGAATATGAAAATTTACACATATACTTACGAACCTCTCAAGTTCAGATTACAGATGTTCAATATGTCCTCCAACAGCGACACGAACAATATCACATAGATATTCAAATTCCTCCCATACTCGGGCTAGCATGTCCTTCGTCACTGATGTTATGGCGGTACGGATCCGGTTCTTCAACTCTTCCAGGTTCTGTGGGAGCGGTGGTACATAAACGTTGTCTTTAACGAAACCCCACAGGCAGAAGTCACAGGGTGTCAAATCCGGTGACCGTGGAGCCCAGCTGAGACATGCTAAGTCGCCAGCTCCTTGAAGAGCAATCCAACGGTTCAATAGAGTTTCATTCACATATTCATGCACTTGGCGACTCCAGTGAGGGGGTGCCCCGTCTTGTTGAAAAATGAAGTTGTCTTCGTGCGGCCTCGGAAACAACCAGTTTTGTAACATAGCGAGATACTGCTGACCGTTAACCGTGTTTCCATCAAAGAAGAATGGGCCGTAAACAGATGATCGGGACAAAACACATTGATTTTAGGTGAATCTCGTACATGTAGACCCCAATTTCGAACATTGTGTTTGTTTACCAGACTACTAACATGGAAAGTCGCTTCATCACTGAACGTGATGCGTTGTGCGAAAGTGTAATCATTGTCAATAGCATCATGAATCTCGTTATAAAATGCCACACGTTTCAGTTTGTCATCAGGACGCGGAGCTTGTAATAACTGTAACTCGAACGGCTTCATAACCAACCGACGTCTCAAAACACTCCAAATTGTTGTTGTAGGCAGTTGTATATCCCGACTGGCACGACGAGTTGATTTTGAAGGATTACGTTGGAAAGCAGTTTGAATTCGTGCAACATTTTCTTTAGAAACGCGAGGGCGGCCAGGACTGTTTCCTTTACATGCACATTCTGTATCTAAAAACTGTCGATACTATCTGCGAATGTTCCACCCATTCGGAGGATCAATTTGGTAGCTCAACCTGAAACGTCTATGCACTGTAATCACGGAATTGCACTTCGCAAACTCGAGAACACAAAATGAGTTCTGCTGCAGAGTAGCCATTTCAAACATATGACGGTTACCAAGAAAAACAGAAGACAACTGTCATCTAGCGGCTATTAAGTATACTAGATTATGTATTCGTTTCTCCAATAGCCGAGCCGAGGCGCAGCCATCGATAATTAGGACAAAATAATACTTTGTAATACTTTGTAATACGTATATTCTTTCTGAAACACGCTATATTTGCATGTTTCCGCGTAAATATATGCATAAATTATTCAAATTTATTTTAAACAAAACATTGAGAAGGACGACATCCGTTTTTAATAAATTTCATTTTATCTTATCCTTCTATTACAAATTTGTTGTAAACCCAGTTTTACATTTATTGAGATTTATGTATTCTTTAATATTGGATGAAATACGTATTTAATAAACGTATGATAAATAATAAATATTTATAATTACGTGCTAGATAAGCGTTGCTTGATTTAGTCACGGATAACTGAGGCCATTTACATCGGTTATCTTCTCCCACCTCCCTGTAAGAATCTGAACTTTACTAATTGATGTTTCGCGTTTAACAATTCGAATCGAGTAATTCTTACAATGGAATTAGTCACATACTTAATTTTGTTAGTATATTTAGCAAAAACACAATCGGCACCTTGTTCGATACCAAGGCAAAATGAAGGCGACGACGATGACCCAATGCTTTTGGATGTTATGAAAAGTGTTAAAAAATACTTCAAAACAAAAATTAAAAATGTGAGGGATGACCTTGCGAAAGAATATTCTTTAAAGTTTGGACTAAATGGTGCAATATTACATATTTATTTTCATTTGCTTTAAAACAACAAATTTTAGGTGCCGCGAAACGTCCATTTAAATTGCATAATGATGTTAATGATTACACTTTATTAAATACAGGATATAGTAACGAAATTAATTACGAAACAGGAAATATAGTAAGTCAATATTATTAAAGTTTAATCACTGTTCTATTACATCTACCATTTACTTGTAGATAAATAAAACAGAACTACCAGTAGCCTCAGATGAACTAAATATTTTACTAACAACAAAATGGACAACGCCTTCAAGCGAAACATGTGAAGTCCAAAGACATACGCCGACAAAGTATTATGACTCGACCACTGAAATATATCCAAATAATCACCAGACGATATTCAATGCTGGACACAGAAGAAAGGCTAATGAAATTTCGAGTATAACGCATCCTTGTAATATCAACACCATAACAGAATCCTCCGAAACAGAATGTAATTCTAATCCAAATGAGTTGTTGACGAACACAAAAGAATCTATTACAATGTGTATTAAAACTCAGAAACCAACGAAAATTGCCACTGTGAACTTTGATGAAAACTGCGAGGGCAACGAAAGCTCAGAAACTACTGTCGATGATCATGCAACGACTTTAAAATCTTCTGGAAGCCATGAAAAAAGCTTGGGTGAGGGAACAACTACATGTTCTACAACATTTGAATTTTCGAGTAACTCATCCGTAACTGTACGTGAAGCAATAACTACAACAGGAACAAATTTAGACATCACGTTGAGGAGTGGATTTGCTAAAAACACAACTGTGACTGTAACTGATCCTAATTGGCCTACTACAAGTGATATATCAGCACCATGGCTTTCGGATGAAAGAATTTCTGTTACAGAAACAACATTAAATAACTTGACAGCATCTACGGATATTCCTATACGAGTTACTACAAGGGATGTAACTGCATCAACTCTGTTTGATGAGTTGACTTCTACTACCACAGAAACAATCGACGAAAGTTCAAGTAATGCTACCATGACTTCAATGCTGTCCTTTGTTGATGAGATAACTTCGACTACAGAAAAAAATTTGTACAATGAAACAATAAGTGAGATTATTGAAAGTTCAATTATGACTGCAACTGATTCTATTTATACCACTCTGATAGATATATCAACATCAAGCTTTACAGATGAGGGAGCTTCAACAACAGAAACACTTCTGTCAAGTGACTCGTTTATGATTCGGAGGAATATGTTAATTTCGACTATGCCTGATGAAACGAGTTCGACTACAGAAACAAATTTGGATAATATCACAAGTGGAGTTTCTAAAAGTTCAATTATGACTGCAACCGATTCCATTTATACCACTCTGAAAGATAGATCAGCATCATTCATTACAGATGAGGGAGCTTCTACAACAGAAACACTTGTGTCGAGTGACTCATTTACGACTGAATGGAATTTGTTAACTTCGACTCTGCCTACTGAAACTAGTTCTACTACAGAAACAAATTTGGATCATAAGACAGTAAGCGAAGATCCTAAAAGTTCAGTTATAACTGCAACTGATTCTATTTATACCACTCTGATAGATATATCAACATCAAGCTTTACAGATGAGGGAGCTTCGACAACAGAAACACTTCTGTCAACTGACTCGTTCATGATTGAAAGGAATATGTTAACTTCGACCATGCCTGATGAAACGAGTTCTACAACAGAAACAAATTTGGATCATAAGACAGTAAGCGAAGATCCTAAAAGTTCAGTTATAACTGCAACTGATTCTGTTTGTACTACTCTGAAAGATATATCAACATCAAGCTTTACAGAAACACTTATGTCTAGTGACTCGTTTATGACTGAAAGGAATTTGTTAACTTCGACCATGCCTGATGAAACGAGTTCTACTACAGAAATAAATTTGGATGATAAAACAATAAGCGAAGTTCCTAAAAGTTCAATTATAATTGCAACTGATTCCATTTATACCACTCTAAAAGACATATCAACGTCATTATTTACAGATGAAGGAACTTCTACAACAGATATACTTGTGTCGAATAACTCGTTTATGACTGAACAGAATATGTTAACTTCGGCTCTGCCTGATGAAACGAGTTCTACTACAGAAACAAATTTGGATAATATCACAATAAGCGAAGTTTCTAAAAGTTCAGTTATAACTGTAACTGATTCCATTTATACCACTCTAAAAGATATATCAACGTCATTGTTTACAGATGAGGGAACTTCTACAACAGACACACTTGTATCAAGTGACTCGTCTATGACTGAACAGAATATGTTAACTTCGACCCTGCCTGATGAAACGAGTTCTACTACAGGCACAAACTTGTATAATATCACAATAAGAGGTGTGTCTAAAAGTTCAGCTATAACTGCAACTGATTCTATTTATACTACTCTGAAAGATACATCAACAACAAGCTTTACAGATGAGGGAGCTTCTACAACTGAAACACTTGTGTTGAGTGGCTCAGTCATGACTGAAAGGAATGTCTTAACTTCGACCCTGCCTGATGAGACGAGTTCTACTACAGAAACAAATTTGAATAATATGGCAATAAGTGCAATTTCTAAAAGTTCATTTAGTACTACAACTGATTCTATTTCTACTGTTATAAAAGATATATCAACACCATGTTTTACATGTGAAAGTACTTCTGCAACAGAAACGGTTATAGATAAACTCTCAGAATATGGTTTATTAAATGTGTCTACGGCTATGGGTAATATTCAAACTATTGAGAGAGATATTTTAACTCCAACCCTTTCTGATGAAGCGTGTTCTACTACAGAAACTAATGTTGATAACATGACAATAAGTGAATCTTCTAGAAACACAGTTACGATTGCAATTGATTCTATTTGGACTGCTGTAACAGCTACATCAACACCATGGTTTAAAGATGAGACAACCCTTACAACGGAAACAATTTTATATAATTTAAGAAGCAAATTGTTAAATAACACTTTTATAACAACAATTGATCATACTAACAGAGATATATTAACTACTACTCTTTCAGATGAGATGAGTTATACTACAGAATCAAATCTAGATAAGTCGACAACTAAATGCTGTACCATGAGTACAATTTTAAGCGAAATTTTTACGACAAAAATAATAGCAAAACCTACTGAAGATGATTTATTGGAAATTAGTGAATTTTTAACAGAAAGTACGCTCGATTCTCCCAATTCTACTGAAACAATATATACAAATGACTTAATCGTAAATACAACTGAACTACCAACTAACTTTACTGAGACGCCAAACGACACAGAAGGTTATGAAACTGTCACCTCAACCACAAATGACCTATTAACTACTTCAATTCTCGATGCTGTAGAAAATAATGAAAATTGCTCAACAATAGGAAATGGAACAGATTGTAACGTGCAAGAATTATACATTCCTATACTTAGAATTTCAAAATGTGGCAGGAAATTAACCTTGCGTGAATACTTCAACAAGTTATTGGATTGCGAGAGCATTTAATATACAATTTTCGGGCACAAAATATCAATTTATAATTAAATAATATTATACCTACTTCCTCTATATTACTATTAACTATATAAGGTGGTTCGTCACAGGTATTGGATGTACTGCTTTGTTTCTTTTCTGAAAATCCTAGGGTAAGTATAATGGCAATCTATTTAAAGGAAATCTTTTCATTAAACCGGAAGTAGCTACCGACTTTTTTTTATTTTAAATGGAAGAATGATTTTTATTTCTTATTCCAATTTTGCAAGTTATTTGAGGATTCTCTCAATTTCCTTGTACCTAAAGTCAACTATTTTAAAGATATTTGATTTTTTTTGAAAATATTTGGTTTTATATCTCCATTATTATTATTTGTTGCACTGGAACTGGTGATATTTGCAGCATAAGTAGAAAACTCTTCAAGCTTTACTGTAATGCTCTTACTTTTGATATTCACACATATCTTGTTCATGTTATGTATTTACTCGTGGGTTTCTTACATTTGTTAAACACAGCAAATATTCATTTATTCTTTATTCAGAACTATATTTAATAATTAACAATTCAGTTACAGTTATTGTTACATGTATTCTTATTAATTACTCTCATAGATAGCCAAGATGCTTATATATAAAACTTTTACGTTCAAGGTGCCATCTATGTTCTATTATACTACACTCCCTCTCTTTTTAAAAATCATGTTTTATAATCGCAACAATTAGAGCTACCTGGTTTCTTTCTAGGAGTTGTAATACTTGAAACATCTTCGTTCTCTTCAGAAACACCGATAATCTTCGTCTCTTGTGGCGTTATTTTTGTCAAACTTGCAAATTCCATTCTTCTGTCGACTAGTGTTGGTTCAGTTACATTCTGTTTCTCTGCTTCTGTAATGACATGGCATAAATGTTGCGTATGAATTCCATTCTTACACGATATCAGTAACGAGACTTCTTATCTTAAAAACAATATCTTGATTTCACTTCACATCTTCATTTCTTACTGTCTTGATGTATACTTTGCTGTTTATATCAAAGTAAGGTGTGTTATTCATCTTTTCAGCCTCCTTCTTTGGTTGAACTGATGGTGCTGTTGGTTTCGACATTGTGAGTTTAGTTCTTGGCATTCTTTCCAATAATAATTCTGCTAGTACCAATAGCAGTGTTAGATAATTTGTGTTGCATAGTTTTCATTTTCTGATATAGCCTGTCTTCAATTTTTAATTTTAATAAAGCTTTCTTTTATATAAGAATGTTAAAAGGAATCATTCAAATATTAATAACACCCTGTCTACTACATGTGTTTCAGAGAATCACTCATCTTCAGGCAGACTTGTGTTATTAACGAACGATTCCTTCGTAGAGTTTATCATATCATTTCGATACAGAAAAGTAATGAATAATGGGAGGCAACAGCTGCCTGAAGATGAGTGATTCTCTGAAACATATGTATTGGGTTGGCAACTAAGTACTTTCGGTTTTGTAGTATAAAATAAAACACTTTTTCTTTAAACAAACAATAGTTTTTAATCAATTATATATTTTCCATTTTGCTCAATGACCTTTTGTCATCTTTCTTTCAGCTGCATGATTCCTCGCTCATAAAATTTCTGGTCCTTATCAGCAAAAAACTGAACCAGGTGCGAGTGAAGGTCATCGTCATTTGTGAAAGTTTTACCATTCAAAGAATTCTGCAAACTTCGAAATAAATGGTAATCAGATGGTGCTAGATCAGGGCTATATGGGGGATGTGGTATCACTTCCCAGCCAAGCTCCAATAGTTTCCCACGAGTTGCCAAAGATGTGTGAGGCCTTACATTATCTTGGTGGAAAACTACACCTTTCCGATTTGACAATTCTGGCCGTTTTTCTTTGATTACTTCATCCAGTTTTATTAATTGTTGACAGTAAACATCAGAATTGATCGTTTGGTTCCTTGGAAGCAGCTCAAAAAACACAACACCTTTGTAATTCCACCAAACTGACAGCATGATCTTTTTTGGATGCAATTTAGCTTTCGATGTGGTGTGAACTGGTTTATCGTGTTTGCTCCATGATCGTTTTCGAACTATGTTACTGTACAGGACCCATTTTTCATCACCAGTGATGATTCTTTTTAAGAAAAGGTCAGTTTCATTTCGTCTAAGGTGCATATCGCAAAAGTTGTTTCTTTGTGTTAAATGAATTTCTTTCAATTCGTGAGGTACCCAAATATCAAGCTTCTTAACTAGCCCAAGACATTTTAAATGTTTCTCAATTGTTGTGTGTGAACAGTTATATGACGATCCTCTTCAATTATGACTGTGATTTGGTCATCATCAACTTCAGTAGGCCGACCAGAACGTTGCTCATCTTTGAGGGAAAAATCTCCAGAACGGAATTTTTTATACCAATTCTGACACGTGCGCTCTGTTAAGCAATTAGCATCATAAACTTCACATATCTTTTTGTGAACCGCAGCAGCTTTCTTTCCATTACGGAAATAAAATAGTAAAATATGTCGAAAATGTTCGTTTCTGCACTCCATTTAAAATTAACCCGCAACTAATAGCTTTAATAAAAATCACGCACTACTTGCTTCTGAAGTTACGTCAATGTGACTAGTATCACGCGATAAACGGTAAAGTACAGCACTAACATACGTTATACAAAAAATAGAGCAACGCTCTCTATCAGTAAAAACCGAAAGTACTTAGTTGCCAACCCAATAGTAATTGTTAATATTTGAATGATTCCTTTTAACATTTTTTTATTTGGCAAATCGCCGTGGTGCAAACGTCAGTCTATATACGTTCTGGAAACTTTAGCGACATGCGAGATAGACACATTTTCGCTTTGTCGTTCAATACATTTTTGGACGAGAGAGGGAGGCAATGATTATTTATTTCTTTTATATATTTCACTTCCTCGTAGCGGCATACTTCTTCAAGTGTCCTTTCCTATAACATTTTGTTACATATGCATTCACTACATCAACACTTCCCTTCGTGTGACTGTCCACAATATTTATATTTAATTTTTTTTCCACTAATTTTACATTGGTTACCTCTTCTTTTACATTTGTAGTTTGTCATTTCAGTAAGGCTCATCCTTTTACCATCTTTATCTGCCACTTCTATGCTTGATGCTTTTTCAGTACTTCGTCAAAATTAAATTCTTTTGTTTCAACCAACATTTGTTTCTGCATATCTTCGTTTATTAGTGAACTAACAAATCGATCTCTTAATTCTTCGTATAAAAAGTGGTTGAACCCACAAGAGCTTGTTAATTTCTTTAATTTGTATGCACATTCTGACGCCGACTTGTTTTCTTTCTGATTCATTTTATTTGAAGTTGAATTTCTTTACAATTTTATTTTTCACAGGTGAAAAATGCACGTTCAATGTTTTCACAAATTTTTCAAATGTGTAGGTCGTTGGTTTATCCGGAAGAGTTGAATCTTGTAGTACTTGAAACGTTTTAGAATCCACCATTATACATTGCACCCATCTATCATCTGACATATTGTTTGCGTTAAAATACAACTTCAATCTCTTGATATATGAACCGAATGTTTCATTACCATCATCAAGTTCTTCTATTCGTCCAATTCTGTGTGTTGTCTGCCATTTTGTTACACTTTTTTAATGACTTTTCTTTTATTTGCTATATTTTTTATTTATTGACCATTTTTCTTTCATTTATATTCATTATTCTTTATACAGAAGTATATTTAATAATTGTAATTCAGTTACACTTATTGTTACATGCATTCTTATCAACTACTCTTATAGATAGCTAACATGCTTATATATACAGAACTCTAACGTACAAGCTGCCATTTATGTCTGTTATATAACAGTGTTCATAAAGTAGTTTCGAGTAGGCGTAGTAAAGAGATTTTTGAAATAAATGCTGGTACTTTTAAATTTGGCGGTGGTTGCCATTGAATCCCTTAAACAAGAAGAGACTTCCATTGATTTTGTTAGTATACTTATAATAGACTCATTTAGCATTTTCTATCCGTTTGGCTGCCATCATTTTCCAGTAATTTTATATACCTCAATAATAAAATGACAAGTGGTGATGGAATATATGAGTCGATATTCAAAAGACTTCATCGTATCTTCAATGGTAATTTTGACGGAGCCTGTGATTGATTAACTTAATCACTGAAGGTTGATATATATACCCCTTTCCATATTAATTTTTGTATTCTGTATACGTATGTCGACAACTAACTTGCCATCATCAGCAGATAATTAAGCGGTAGAGTTCGTGTGCGGAATTTGTTTTCGTACGGGTATTTTGCCGTAGCTTCCCAGGTGCGACACTGTTTAATTGTCTGCTGATGATGACAACTTAGTTGTCGAAATACGTATACAGAATACGAAAATGAATGTGGAAAGGGGTTATATATCAACCTTCAGTGGCTAAACGTATCTTCAATGATGAAACACTTAGAGGGAGGGCCAATGTGGTAATGGCTACATATGCTAGTGTAGGTTTAATAATTGCATACTTTGTGCAAAAGCCCAAAGAAACGAAGTAGTTTTATTGTATATTTTATGCATATATATATATATATACGTGTGTGTATATATAAGTAGCTTTTAATAAAGTTATTAAACCGTAAACGAGAGAAGTGACTTAAATTAATGTACTGGCATACTTTAGCGTTTATATTAATCCTCGTGGTTCAATAAAATCCACAGTGCAAGATCTAAATTCGTCCTGTTATGCAGTGTAGGAAATTTCGAGCAAACATAAGAAGCAGGACTAGCAATTTACAACTGCCCAAGGACTTTATCCTGGAGATAATAAAGAACGCATTGGGTTCTATGAACAGACGGCAGTTCAAATTTAAGAGACGGCATTGTTAATAAAAAGAATTGACACTACTGGACATCAAAAAATCCCCATTTCAAGTGAAATGCGCATTTTTCAAAATATCTTTACTTTTAATTTAATTTTATTTCTTTGAAGAAAATTTAACTAGTAATTTGTTGATCTTAAGCGGAACTGTTGTAAAATTTCTAGAAGACTGACAAACCAGTTGATACAAAATGAATAGAGCACCCGTACATTCCATCCATGATGTTGATACACAGTTCATCAACAAGTTTCACGTTTGCTGGTCCCCTGATTTAGCTCCTGTTGATTTTTTTCGTATGGGGGAGACATCAAGGATTAAATGTACGCTTCTCCAGTTCAAACAAGAAATAACTGGAGTAAAGGGTAAAAACAGCATTCCGCCAACTAAATCGTTGACATACTGAGCATATACAAGAGGAGTTTATTCGAAAATTTTAAACTTTTGCTTGTCCTTTTACTTCTTCAGCTGCAATGAGTTTCACACTATTAAATAATATAATGTTTCATTTCATTCACTAAAATTTTTTGTTCATTTAATAGTGGTAAATGGGAATTTTTCTTATTTACCACACGCCAATTTTTGTCAAGAACCTTGTAAGATTCTCTGTTAAATAAAATAAGTTTCAAATGGTCGTGTTCGATTATCTCATTTATTTATAATTTTATGGTAGGATATTATTTATCTGATTCTAAATAATTTTGACATTGTCATTTCCACATCTATCTCTCAACAACAGTCATCAATTTCTGACTCATTCTACAAAACGTAACCAAAAATTTATTGATTGAAGATAGTTAATCACTAAGATTGATATATAACCCCTTTCCACATTAACTTTCGTAATTTTGTATACGCATTTCGACAACTAAGTTGTCATCATCAGCAGATAATTGCAAAGTGTCGCACCTGGTAAACCACGGCGAAAAATACCCGTACGAAAACAAACTCGTTGAGAACCAAAATGTATACAGTGCACATTTTGGTACAGATACAACGGTACAGATCGCGTACGGGTATTTTTCGCCGTGGTTTACCAGGTGCGACACTTGCAATTATCTGCTGATGATGACAACTTAGTTGTCGAAATGCGTATACAGAATTACGAAAGTTAATGTGGAAAGGGGTTACATATTAACCTTAGTGATTAAGTTAATCAACCACAGGCTCCATCAAATTCAAGATTGAAGATAGGCATAGGGAATGTTAATACGTTTTGATGTAGAAGTAAATTGTGCATTCAAATAAGAAAGAAATATGGGGCATTGTATTTGAAACAAAAGTTTTGTTCGGTTAAAGTTGCACCTACTCGAAACTACTTTATGAATACCCCGTAAAAGATTTGTCAAAAGACCAAGCATTAGAGTATAGTCTGAGGAATCTTCTACGTAGGCCGAAAATATCATTTTCGATGTCAAAACAGTTATAGGAAATAATAATAAAGATGATGCAAAACCAAATATTTTCAGACATTCAAATATCTCCAAAATGGTCAAATCTGGATGTAAGGAGACTTTAAAAAGTCGTCTTAGAGAAGTTTGTAAAATTCAAATATGCAGTAAAAAGTACATCCTTCCATTTAAAATAAACGAGTTGATAGCGACTTCCGGTTTAATCGGAAATGTAGCCATTATGAAATATGAATATTTTCTTTGAATAGGAATTTTTTTCCCAACACGTTTAACAAACGGTTTCAATCAATCATATGTATACATATGTATATCTGTATTTGTAAAGTGAGTCAATGAATAAAATTAAGTGAATTACATGAATTTTATTGCGCATGTATGTTACAGAATGAAAATACATAATTAACTGAAATGGCCTTGAAAATCCATAACAAAATTAAACATAAAAATTCGTTAGTGTGATTTTCACAAAATATCCCTATATAGACGGATAGGTCAATTAATTATATAAGGTTTTCCAATAGGGATGATATGATTTTGAAGTGACATTTCGGCCATTTGTAATATGTCACGATCTGTCATTTGTTTTTCATTGTATTCAGTAGTGTTTACAATTTCATCATGGAGAGATATACGCAAGAACAACGTTTACAAATTATTCAATTTTATTATCAAAATAATCGTTCTCCAATTGCAACTTTCTTTGCGCTTTTGCCATTTTATGGTTGTAATAATCGTCCAAGTGTGCTCGCTATTCGTCGAATTGTTAAAAATTTTGAGGTTACATTTTCTTTACATAATTTTCAAGTGCCAATAAGACAAAGAACCGTTCGAAGTAATGCAAATATTGCTGCCGTTCAGGCAAGTGTTACTGAAGACCGTAATTTGTCGATTCCAAGACGTTTTCAACAATTGCGAATGTCTCAAACTACAACCTGGCGGATTTTGAGAAAGGATTTGGGTTTGCATCCCTATAAAATTGTTCTCACTCAAGAATTGAAGCCATTGGACTACCGTAAACGTCGTGAATTTGTTGATTTTGTCTTGGAACAACTTAAAAACAATAACGGCTCACTTTCATCTGGATGGTGTGGTAAATAAACAAAACTGTCGATTCTGGTGCGAAGAAAATCCACAAATTATTTATGAAAAACCATTACATTCACCTAAACTGACAGTTTGGTGTGGCTTTTGGTATGGTGGAATCATCGGTCCATACTTCTTTCAAAATGAAGCTGGTAACACCGTTACTGTCAATGGAGAGCGGTATAGATTGATGATAACCAACTTTTTATGGCCGACAATGGAAGAAGTTGATCTTGACAACATTTGGTTCCAACAAGACGGGGCTACGTGCCACACAGCAAATGCAACAATAGAATTATTGCGAGAAAAGTTTGGAGATTCGATTGTTTCATGAAATTGTGATATTGAATGGCCTCCAAGAAGTTGTGATTTAACACCATTAGACTATTTCTTGTGGGGTTATTTGAAGTCATTGGTCTATCGAAATAAACCAGACTCTCTTCAAGCTTTACAAGTCAATATTGATTGAAAAAGTGCTCGAAAATTGGGTTAATCGAATTCGTTCCTGCAGAAGAAGTCGTGGAGGCCATTTGAATGACGTTTTATTTAGAACTTAATTGTATCGATTGTACTTCACATTAAATAAAAAACTTTTGAATTTTCTTAACAATAAGTGTGTAACATTCTTCGGATAGCCTGATAATTTTACAATCACATTAGGATGTTTTAATAATTACATATAAATATGTCATTAAGCTCTACGATTGGTAATTAATGAAAATTGGTATTTCGCAGCCGTCTAGTAAATGACATACAAATATACACCTTGACACACACACCTTGGTACATCAGAGTCATCTAATTAATAAATAAATAAATATTAACATCAAAAACGTGACTGCGACTTATAAATCTTAGATCTGTTTCCATAATGTGATTTATGGCGAATTGAAGGACTTGAAACTGTACTGCCTGATAGCCTAATTGACAAGGCAGCCGTCTAGCAAACGACAGATAGAGGTTCGAGTCATTCTCCAGCGGAGAAATTTTTAATGAATTTCTGCGATTTTAGTCAACGATGACGCAGTAGAAAATACTAATTGTCATTAATTTCCCATCGCAAAAAGCATAACACACATAATACAGGCCCGCGATGGAAAAATTGTTTATAATATAATGAGTGATTTTTATAGCTTTTTGTACGCTGATTACGAGAAAAATAACAAAAAAAATCCATCACGCATAGTTTAGAAACAAATTTCACTTGAAATTATCGACAACTAGGCATTTTAGGCAAGTAAGCATTACAGTATTTGATCTTAATAAATAAAATTAGGCTTAGATTGGTCGCGAGAAATATTAATTTGGCTGGGTGGCAACATTGAGTAGCTGGCAAATCTTTGTTCGATCCCCAGCGATCCTACAGCAAAAGAAGCACAAAACGAAGTTTCTATGGGAAGCGAAAACGACACTATGAGGGCTGTTAACAAGAACATCATTCAGTTTTACTAATTTTGTATTGTTTTTATGAAAAATGATTTTAATAAAATGTAAAATAAAATATACATTCCATAATTTTTTGTAGTTGGCTTACTATTCCTAAAATACATCTGTTTTCTGCGAGAAAACCCTACGTGAGAGAAAAAACAGTTTTCGTTTTTGAGCACTAAAAAACACAAAAAAAGTGGCCAAAGTTACACAATTTTTAAAAAGCATTTTTCTGCAGACCTGTGAAATTCTTCATGTCACTCATTTAATCAAAAAAAAGCAACTTTTAATACGAGGGTAGCCATTTATATTTCGGGAACTGACAACACTGTTAGTGTTGCCCCCGATCTGATGATTGCATCGTGAAGTTTATCATTTTTGACAATATATTTACCTTGACAGTTTCACAATCCGGTCGCTATTTATATTGTTGACAGCAACTTGAAAATTTTATATCAGCGAAAAAATGGAATTAACTCGCGAACGTTTTCGTGCAATTATTTTCCATAACTTTCGGCGTGGATTATCTCAACAAGAATGCATCGACGAGCTGAATTCTTTATATGGTGATGAAGCACCATCGAAAATTACAGTATATCGTTGGTACAGTGAATTTAAACTTGGGCGGCGTTCTTCGGACGATGAATTTCGTGAAGGTCGTTCCACAAATGTTGTTGTGTCGGAAAACATTAATGCAGTGTCTGAATTGATAATGCAAAACCGTCATGTGACATACCGTGAGATCGAGGCACCTCTGTGTATTAGTAACACCAACGTGCATAAGATCCTGCATGAATATTTAGCCGTTAAGAAGCTACGTTCACGTTGGATATGACGTAATTTGATAACCGCTGAAAAAAGAACTCAGGTTGATTGGTGCCAAGAAATGCACAAAAAATACAATGGCGGCGCTTCAAAGAACATTTATAATTCGTCACAGGTGATGAATCTCTGATCTATACACATGAGCCCGATAGTAAGCAGCAGTCGACTGTGTGGATATTCCAAGATGAGCCAAAACCAACAAAAGTTGTTCGCGCTCGAAGCACATCAAAACAAATCGTCGCCTGTTTTGTCAGATAAACAGGACACATTACAACCGTTCCTTTATACAGTTGTAGAACGGTCAATTCCGAATGGTACACAACTATTTGTTTGCCAAAAGTTTTTGAAGAAATAAGGAAAACAACCCAAAAAAACGACAGATCATTCTCCACCATGACAATGTTAGCTCTCACAGGTCGATTCAAACGATTGAATATTTGATCGGGCAAAACATTGAATCGATGAGCCATCCGTCGTACAGCCCTGATCTAGCACCCTGTAATTTCTTTTTGTTCCCACACGCGAAGAATAAACTTGATGGTCGACGGTTTTTCTACGCCGGAACAGGCAGTTGAGGCATTCAAAACTCATAGTTTGGAGATACCGCCTTCATACTGACAGCAATGCTTTTCGGATTGGTTTAAACGAATGCGAAAATGCATTGATTTTCAAGGAGGATATTTTGAAAAGAAATAAAACTATTTTCGATAATAAATCTTATATTAATCTTATAAAATCTAATAAATAAAAATTCTTTTTTGTTTGCTATTCCCAAAATATAAACGGCTACCCTCGTATATCATTGATTGACCTTTTTCTTATGACGATTATTTAAAAAAAATACATCATGCGTTTGCCGACAACCCAATATATCCCATTCGATTTTAATTTAATATTTTAGCAATTTTCTCAGAACCTTGGTAAAATAAATATTTATTTTCCAAGTTTATTGAAACTAACATATGTATATGTATGTGTACGCAAATATACAATAAAGCGTATACGTATAGTTTTTTCTTAATCGAATTACATATTCCTTCTTTATAATTTTTAAATCACATAAATCAAAATATACCTCAATCATGCAAATAAATAAAAGTACTTTATTTGTACTTCGAGCACGGAAAAATACAAAATAATAATCTAAGATTCTTCATATCTAAACTTGTTTACTCAATCCACAGTCAATCACCTCAGTTTTTGTTTACGAACGTGCCTTTTGCGGATCACATCATTTTATATAAACGACGACAAAAAATATAGATTTAGTGTCCGTAATCATGTCGGTCGCCATGAAAACAACATTGGTAATTGTGTTTATTATTTGCCTCAAGTCGAGCTTGTCCGCTCCACCCGAGAGCAGAAATATTGATCATAAACGCTGTAACGAGCTACTACAAAGGCTTTTAAACATAATTGATGAGATAAAAAGCAGCGGATTGTGTTGTTTGTATCAAACTGCAAGTCCACCTATTTGTATTAACACGAACGTTTCCACTTATGATACGACCGTAACGCCGATGATTACTGAAAAACCTACTAGGAAGTTCACCAAAAGTCCATTTTACCAAATTAGTACGGGTGGATGGACAACAGCTGCAAAAGCTACTACCGTATCTCCAACAACTGCAGAGAGAATATTTAATAATATAACAACGAAGCCAAAAACCACTGACACTATATACCCAACGACCACGAGCGAAAGACGTGATAATACTCTTGCCACGATAGACCCAAATATCACAGAAAAAAGTGCTGCTACATATCCTACGACCATAAAAACAAAGGTGACCACGCCTCCAATGCCCATAGAAACAAGGGCCACTGCAAGTCCAACGACCATAAAAACAACTGTCACCACATATGCCACGATCACTAAAGAAGAACTTAGTAGTAAATCAACAACAGAGGTAGAAGCAATTGCTACCACGTATCCGACAAGCACAAAGGAAAAACTAGAAACGTATCCAGTTATCGATAAATCTCACAATGATGATCAAATTAAAGAAACTGCAGCACCTATATATGAAACCACGATGGACTTGACTACTTCAGAAGCAACAACAAAATTTACAGGCAAAATTATCAAAAATATGTTTCGATCGACTATGCCTTATATTACAACCACACCTAGTGTTACAACCACACCTAGTGTTACAACCATACCTAGTGTTACAACGACATCTAGTGTTACAACAACACCTAGTGTGGCAATAACACCTAGTGTTACAATAACACCTAATGTTACAACCACACCGAGTGTTACAATCAAACCTACTGTGAGAGCAACACCTAGTGTTACAACAACACCTAGTGTGACAACAACACCTAATGTTACAACCACACCAAGTGTTACAATCGAACCTAGTGTTACAACAATACCTAGCGTGAGAGCAACACCTAGTGTTACAACAACAACTAGTGTGACAACAACACCTAATGTTACAACCACACCAAGTGTTACAATCGAACCTAGTGTTACAACAATACCTAGCGTGAGAGCAACACCTAGTGTTACAACAACACCTAGTGTTACAACCACACCAAGTGTTACAATCAAACCCAGTGTTACAACAACACTTAGTGTTACAGCAACACCTAGTGTGACAACAACACCTAATGTTACAACCACACCAAGTGTTACAATCAAACCTAGTGTAAGAGCAACACCTAGTGTTACAACAACACCTAATGTTACAACCACACCAAAGTTTACAACCACACCTCGTGTTACAACCACACCTTGTGCTACAACCACACCTTGTATTACTACAGTCTGCATAGAAAATGCCCCAGCACCAAAGATCAACAAAAGACAAGAGTCAACTACACTAATTCCAGAAACTGTGACAGCATGCATATTAAACAAATTATGTGGTAATATAGCCGATTTCTATGTGCCTGTCTTTAAGTTTAATAGTGATCCAAAAAATGCGCATGTAAAATTTGAAATAGATTAACAATTTTATTGTTATTGATTAATATTTCGTTTGTTTACCAGGAATTCTAAATTAAAGAGATACGTTTACATACGCTGAGTTGACTAGATCTTGTTTATTTTAAAATTAATTTGCCGCCAATTACAAAAGAAAAGACATGAGTATGTTAAAAAGACTTCTTACATCTAATCGGCCAATCTTTGATTCGTTTGAAGTCAATATAATTAAATGCTATATATATATAACATTATTTATTTACATACTTGTGTGAGTATTAAATAAAATCAATTAATTTTTGCGATTTATCCTAATTTTTTCTTAACATTATAAAAATAATAATGATAATAACTTTATTTAAGATATTTTGTTGGTTTTTTTTTATTCCAACTACAACTTTTATTTTTTGCGTTTGGATTTTTCAACCAGTAGGGGATAATAAAACACTTAGTTTATTATATTTAGTTATTATAATTTGTTTTTCTTTTTTTCCCTTTTAACATTTTTTTTTTCTGTTGAATATTGTAATTTTACAAAAACACAAACATTTTAAATTTACTACATTATATCGTATTTCTGTACGTTTATACCTATTTGCGGAACTGATGCAACTGTTCATGTACATTTGTGAAGCCGATGGCACTGTATATTTTAAAAAATTTAACTTTGATCATTTAAAAATACTTGTGTTTTCGATAATATACAATATTCAACGTCAAAAAGAGTGTTAAACGAAAAAAAGAACAATTAAATAAATTGAAAAAGGGGGAAGACTCCCGAAAACCTTCGTTAATATAAATAAAGTGTCTTAGTATCCTCTACTGGTCGAAAAACCAAAACACAAAATAGTAAAAGTTATAATAACTTACAAGGCGAATTTTAGTTACATTTACAGGCAACTGAAGACAAGAGGATAATACTCAACAGGAAAAGAACATTATCAAAACAAAAATGCAATTTAGAAATTGATTTAAACGAAAATAATAATAAAAATAATAATAAAAATAATAATTAAAAGAAAAGAGTAGCTAATCTTGATTAAAAATTAAAAAGAAATGTTACTATAAACTAGATCTATCATCGTTATACGATGGAACTATGAAATGAAAAATTAGTTTTAGGAAAAGTCAAGATTAAACTGGAAGAAGATATGGAAGAAGATATGATGAACAAAGCAAGTTAATTCATGACAGCAGATGAGAAGAATCCATAAAACTATGGATGAGTATCTACATAAATCTCTTACCATGAAGTTTTCGACGTCGCCGTAAGCATTGCACTTAGTAATGATTTATAATCAATGCTGTGTCCTGGGTAGATATTATTTAGTATAATTGTTAGTATTTCAAAGAGCTACGTTGCCGCTTTCCAATGATTAATTTTAAATATATATAATGAAGTGACCAAACAGATGAAGCATATTCGAGATCACTAGTTACAAATGTAAGGAACCTATCTTTGCTCAAGTCAAACATTCTGAAGAGAAAGTATGCAACAGGAAACAGAAAGTTTTAGAAGCTGAAATACAAATAATTAATATGTGAATCAAATGTAACATCGACTTTCACACCACCAACCCTTGTGAGGGAAGAATAAAGTAGTCAGAATAAATAGAGACGAAATAACATTTACTAATATTTAATTTTAGTTTCTGTATAGAATACCATTCCGTAAAAATATTTGATTTTGTTGAAGGTGAAATACATCATTCCAAGCATTAATCGGCAGTTAATAAGTAATGGGCAGGTAAATTTTTAAATTATCTTCATAGCCAAGGACAGGATAAGATTGAGATGCCAGGCAATCATTTATAGAGAGAATGAAGAAGAGTGGTTCCAACAAAATTTCTTCAGAAAATTGCACTTACAAAAAAGAAAAAGAAAATCAATGATATTAGTTTTGAAACAATACACCTATTGTTTCAAAAAATATTTTTCCAAGTGGAAAACTTTAATTAGGAATTTGGGTAATAATCATCTAAATTCGCCAGCTACTTATCTCTCATTAACATTGTCTTTCTCAAATAGTATTTCAGATAGACAAAGCATTGCTTGCTAACCAATAAATTATGTAAAAATCTTTATTGGTTATATGGGAAGAGGTAAAATAGAGTATAGAGAAATTGTAGATATTCATTCTTGAAATGGTTAACCAATAAGCAATTTTATACGAATTATATTTTGTATCTGCTTCTGGGTTTCCGGGCTGGAACCGCGTCACTAGTATATCTGCCGACGTTTCGGACATCTTCAGGGCTGAACTACCAGCCCGGAAACCCACAAGCAGATAGCATGGACCACGACCGCGGAAGTCTAGGTACCAAATTTATATTTTGTATATTTGACGAAGATTTTTAAATATAAACACGAAAAATTTGTCGAAATTTTATGCTGAAAAATAGAGATTGAAAACTCCACTGCCATATCCACTCGTGAAAATATAAATGTAGTTTATGATGTGATTTTAGTAGATTCTCAAATTGAACTAATACTTAATGTAGTACCCGTTGAGTATATATAAATCATATAAATCGTCCACATATTACAGGACGGATGTCGACTTGTTTACAAACAAAATTTTTATAAAACGAATCTTCTAATAAACGAGGAAAAAATCTCTACTAATTTACTAAAGATGTTGATTTAACAAGACCTTGGACTGTAAACGAAACTATGTTTTATTTCTGCGACACACAAATAGAATAACAATCTTTGGAATGAATGAAAACATATTGACTCTTTGATCACAATATAATTCTAATTAGATCATTGTAAAATGTGTTTGAAGAAATAATTTGAAAAGGGTTTATTTTATTAGTGGAAAGTATAGGTGCATAGAAACACTTTTCTGAATAAAATTCATAATCTACAATTTAATTACTGAAATAACACCTGACAAATAAGTTTAGATTTTTTTGACCTTTCCCTGTAGCGAAAAAGAGTTTAAAAAATCGAAATTTACAGTTAGCTAGGAAGTAAAGTTTTGAGGTTTGATGTATTCTTTATAATAAAGATTGCTCTCGTTAAAGTTTGGACTAAATATATATCATATATTAAATGATCGTTTTAAGTTCTAGAATCAGTCGAAAAATGTAAATAATTGAACAATTTGTCGACATTGTCATTGTAAAAATATCGCTAATTTGAAATACCTGGTAATCTAATATTTATTATAAATAAAGTATTTTAGTAAACATAAACATTTTATTATTTTTGTAGTTATACTGTCCTGTAACCTTACATACCTTATGCCTTTGTATTTATTTATGAAATAAATTCTTAGTGCATTTGTAAAATTATTTATTTTACATAAGTACTATGTTTTGCGCATAGCACTTATGGAATAAAATTATTTTAACGCTATTTTAGAAGATTACGAAAAATACCCTCACAGGTCTGTTTTTAAACTGAATTTAATGCCTTTTAAATAAACATTTAAATATACAGGGTGATTCGCGTGTTTAAGATAATTGATTGGTGAGTTTTGTTAACTCATTTATGGCCATGGTATTAAATCCTTTAATAAATAATTTTGCGTTGCATTTGGATTTACTTAAAATACATCGAATACGAGAATATTGAGATTCAATTTTTTTTCTACAAAATACTGGCAGAATAGACGAAGACATAATTATTATATTGTGTGATATTGAGCAAAGCGATCTGCTTGTACATACCCTTTACACGTATGGCACATATATTGCGCGATTTATACACAATCTACACCTTCTTCTTGCATTTTTTCGTGTTAAACAATGACGTGGCCTATTTTGTCAACTCGAACTTCATCTGAGAGATTTAGAGGTGTTGGCTTCAAACACATACCTTTTCTCCTCAATAGTCGTAAAGCAACGATATTAAAAACTAGCAACGATATATATATATATATATATATATATATATATATATATATATATATATATCGAATGATGACGTACCTTTCGAATTTTGTTTGATAAACGCATGCATTTCAGTTTCCTTAGATATCGTCAAGTAAGTGTAATAAACTTCATCTTTTTTCAATATTGCGTTGTGAGACAGTTGTTTTACAAAGTTTCATTTTCTTTGCTGCTAAAGACTCGTCGTCAAATTCATCAAAATCTTACAATGTATAAAGTTGAAATGCCTAAGTTATATCGGCAGCGTTTTTCGCGATCAAAAAGTCGTGATCAATATCCTCCTCATCGGTCATCGTATTTATTATACATGAGGTTGGTATGTACACCTTATCGACTACATCTAATAAATACAACTAAAATAACGTACGTTATAAGATTCTTCGGAATTTTAATAACACCGTGTTTACTACGCGTTTCGAAGTTTTACGTCTCTTCAGGTAAACTTATATTATTAATAAATGATTCTCTATAGACTTGTCACACATTTTTGATACAAAAAAATTATAAAAAATGCATTACCTCCATTTTTCGTTCAAACGAACGAAAGAACAAGCGCGTGTCATCTTGCTAAAACAGGTTACCAGTGCGTATCTAGACGAAGACTTAAAAACTGGGGATTTTTAAGATTTGAATGATTCTTATAACTTTTACCTAATGTCAATTTCGCCAAAGAAATTCATCAATAGCCACTGTGTCAACCAATGGTCTCTCTTATATAAAGATCCACTCGGTACTATCTTATAATTCTACTCTTCACTTGTTTTATTACATTACACTAGTGGAGGCGCTGCATACACAGTATAAATCTGACCCGCGAGAAGATCCAACCCAACTCTGGTTATTATTTTTCTGTTTTCTTGTTTTAAATTTAATTATGTATAGTATACTGTTTATGCTTTGTGTGTTTATTTTGAAAATATTTTCTTAAATTTAGTATTTGTGTGTAGTGTAATGTTTGTGTATCTAGCATACCTCAGCCTCCTGCTTTTTTGGCTGTAGAAATATGTTCTCTGCAAGAGTTTGGATGTAGCATACGATATTTTGTTAACCTTGTCCTATTTAGACGATATAACTCTTCTAGGTCTGTATTGGATCACTTAATTATCTCGGAAACATTATTATTAATGTTATTATTATTATTATTATTATTATTATTATTATTATTATTATTACTATTATTAATATTTTATTATAATTCCAAATTTCTTTTGCCGAATCCATAACATAAATTATCTTCTGTTTACTTGGCATTCTCTATTATAAAATTTTATAAGATTCAATAAATAATATTTTTTAAGCTTAACGTCCAGTTGTTATTCTAAAAACTACTATGAAGTTGTAATAATTTTAATGAACTGTTTATTGTTATTAATGCGTCAATTTTATTCCCAGTCAACCTTCGCCTGATTTAGTTTCATTTATAAATACAAAACATTTTTGAACTCCAACCAATTCGTTCGGTGTCCAAGTAAATTATATTGAGTAGTCATCTATTAGACAAAATAATGTCCGTTTATTTTCATAATTTATTAACTGCTTTTAACTAACATATCAGCCTCCATTAGCTTAAAATAAATTACACGCCGATATCAGTTAATTTAATAAAAAATAATAGTATATCAACTTCAAAATATTAATAATCGTATAATAGGAAGGATTTGAAACAACTACACGTAAATTTAATTTGATTATTTCAAATGAAAAGGCAAAAATGTTTAGAAAGATGACAACTTATTTCCCTTAAAGAAGAAGTGAAGTATCGGGCGGCGTACGGAGCAAAATTATTTGGATATTTAAAGGATGCGCTATGAATGAATAAATACATAGCAACAAACAGCAAGATAAGAGTTTAAAAAACACTTTCAAAATCTAACATATGTTGTTGCAACACCCGCTGACACAAAGAAAGCTATTAACTTGTTAAGAATAGACAAAATTAACATATTAAATACAGTATTAGGAAAAGTCAGAACGAATAATGTGAGATATCTACTAAGAAGGGAACAAGGAAACAGCGTGTAATAGGATGTAAATATTATAAAGTTTGGAAAAGAAAGTAAAGAAAAGAATGAAATCGATATTTAGAAAAGAGAGTAAGTAATCCTTTGATACAGTCTCAGCTTGTGCTATGGAAATCAGAAAAACAGGTTAACACGGAAAGATGAATATATATCATGACATCAATAAAAGCCATTACGCAATCTACTGCAAGGTTGATATTGGTTAAATTCTGCAAAAATCTCAATAAATTGGTACTAGACGATATTGTGTCACTGCTCTTATTGCCAGCACATGAGTTACTAAAGGAAATATGGTAGGTAGTAAACTAACCACGGAAGGAACAAAAAATGAGAGAGAGAAAATATCATGTCGTCGAATAATAGAATTAATATTTTTCCATGATACAAGCAATGTCGAATATTATCAAGTCATTTTGATAGAATTTGTGGAGCAACTTCCTGATGAGTTAGAAAAAGGATTTTTGCCCCGTGACCACGCCTCAGCATAGATCCAAAAGGTGACAGAAGGTCAAGTTCGTGCCAAGGTACAATTAGGAGAACCGGATGCTAGTTTTCAGTTGACCTATTTGGAAATAGAAAAAAACAAATTAAAATCAAGAGTAATTTGACAACCACAAGCACGTCTTAAAAAAGGTGTAGATGCGACCATCGTCTGCGTCGCATTTTTGCTGATTGGGCTCATTTGAAACTGGCCGAAGATGAGCATTTTTATCAAAGAATTGTGTTTAGTGATGAAGCTCATTTTCGGTTAAATGGCTGCGTCAATCACCATTACATCCATTAAAATTGACTGTTTGGCGCGATTTACAGGCTAGCGGCATCATCGGTCCTTATTTCTTTCGAAATGAGGAAGGAACTGCTGTTACGGTGAATAACGAGCGCTGTCGAGCCATGCTGACTGAATTTTTGTTTCCAAAACTTAATCAGCTAAACATCGACGACATTTGGTTTCAATAAGATAGCACAACTAGCCATACAGCGCGCTTAACAATCGATTTATTGCAAAATCTATTTGGTGACAACTTTACTTGCAGAAGTGGCCCTCTTCATTGGCCCCTCGTTCGTGCGATTTAACGCCTCTGGATTACTTTACAAACCAGAAACTCTTGAAGCATTGGAAACCAATATTCAACCGATCCGATCGAATGGACCATGTTAACTCGTATTACCATTTTAAGTTCTCAAGATCTTAAGAAAACACCCGATAGATACAGAATCAAAAGAAAAGGAGGAAGAATATGAAAAAGGTGAAGAAGAAGGAGAAGGAAACGTAGAAATAGTAGGAAAGAAAATGGAAGTAAAAAAATGAAGAAAAATAAATGTAATTAAAATGAAAATATTTGATATAAATCTAAGAATTTTGCGAAACAATATTTAATTTAAAACAGATACGAGGATAGTTTGACAAGTAGTGAGAATGATACATAGGTGGTGCTCTAATTGGTAAAACAAATGCACTGTAATTTAGGTTTGCTATTTATATATTTACATTCCGATATTTAGATAAATCGGTTGATTAGTTTATTTTTGACGGCTGATTGAAAAAGAAGCAACACGTCGTTTTGTTAAAATGGAAAAAGCAGAGTATCGTGCGGTGATTAAATACTTCGTAAATAAGGGTATGAAAGCTACCGAAATAAAGATAAGTTACGGTAAACATTAGGTGAATCTGCTCCAGTATCCGCCACAATAAGTAGATGGGTAAATGAATTTAAACGTGGTAGAACAAGCTGTGTTGATGAAGCGCGCTCTGGGCCACCCAAAATCGTGACTTCTAAGGAAATGATTATAAAAATCCATAATATTATTACGCAAGATCGACGACTCAAAGTGAGAGAGATAGCAGACATGGTTAATTTCAACAGAACGCGTGCTCCACATTTTAACGAAAGAATTGGGCCTTTCCAAGCTTTCGGCAAGATGGGTGGCGCGATTGCTTATGACTGATCAAAAGTTCACCCGTTTGCGCATTTCCAATGAGTGTTTGGACCTTTAAAAGCGGAATCCAGTTGATTTTTGTAGGCGATTTGTTACTTGCGATGAAACTTGGATACACTACAGTACACCTGAAACTAAACAACAGTTGAAACAATGGTTAGAACGTGGTTCTGCACCTCCAAAGAAAGCGAAAACCACTTTATCGGCAATCAAGATGATGATTCAAAGGGCATTTTGCTAATTGATTACCTTCAGAAAGATGCCACAATAAACGGACAATATTATGCAGAACTTCTACAAAAATTAAATGTTGAGATTCGTGATAAACGGCCAGGAATGGCAAAGAAAAAGATTCTGTTTCACCAAGACAACGCTCCCTCGCATACCAGCACAGTTGCGATGCCCAAAATCCACGAGTTGCATTTCCAATTAGTACCGCATGCGCCTTATTCGCCGGATCTAGCCCCTTCCGCCTTCCGCCTTTTTCCAAAATTGAAAACGGCACTAGGTGGAAAGAAATTTTCGTCTAACGACGAGCTTATCATCTTCGTAAATGAGTATTTTGCAAGCCTTCCGGAATCGCATTTTAGAGATGGCATAAGGGCATTGGAGCACGGTTGGAATAAATGTGTTACTCTTTTAGGAGAATATATTGAAAAATAAAAATTATTTTGTATTTAAAAAATTCGTTTTTCTTTTTCATTCTCACTATTTGTCAAACTACCCTCGTATATGTACATACATATAAGATTCTAATATAAAAAAATTGATAAATTAAAATTGTGAAATTACATTTATTTTAATAATATTTATTAGTCAAAATATTACACCAACTTTAACGACTGACAATACAACATTTCCGTATTAGAATTGTCGACTCAGAATGAATCATAGGATCATTCTACCTAATTTCTGACTGCCGTATATAACAAAAACAAGTGTTTGTACGAACTGATTTAAATAAAAACGTAAACAAATCGAAATCGGAGAATTTTCTTGTCCCTTTACAGTATTTTTATATTCTTCATTAATTAAAATTTTAATTCTCTTTACTTTATTATATGCTTTAGATAAAATTCTGCCTTCTAAACTCAAACGAAATTTGTCTGGTGCTGCAAGTTGTTGTAATTAAATGAGCTAATAACGTATCCATTTCAGTTCTTGGCAACTCCCCAGAACGATAGTAGCTATTTTAATTAGAATAGAAAATGTGCAAAAATTAAGAAATATAAACAAGAGGCAACGACCCTAAATTCATTCCTATTAGCATTTAATTTTCTTCTGTAAACTTTAGATTTAATTAACTTAATATTAGAAAATATTCCGAAAGGGACGAAATAGAATTTTCCATAGCAAACAAAATACGTATAAAACTTCCTAAAATACGTAATACCACGTTTTCCACGCTATTTAGGCTTTATGAATGTGTCTAAATAGTGAGAAATGTTATTTATTGCAAATAAACTTATATTTAACCTTTATCCCCTTCAACATACTCTCCTCCCCTGTCTATACACCGCTGTATACCTGCCTTCCATTGTTCAAAACAATGCTGTAGTACATCAGTTGTCAGCCTCTTCAACAACTGTTTTTGCTTTTACATGCTCAATAAACTGAAAACGTGTTCCCTTTAATGCACTATTCACTTTTAGGAATAAGTAGAAGTCACATAGTGTAAGATCTAGCGAATATGAAGGATGATCAAGCAGCTTTTTCGCTAAAAACTGCATCACAGATAGGACGTTGTGAGCTGGTGCGTTGTCCTGTAGAAGAATGCAAGAGACGTTCTTCAACAAATCTAATCTTTTCTTCCTTACTCTTTCCCTCAGCTTGATTAGGACTTTTTTGTAGTATTTGTGATGAACGGTTTGAACCTCAGGCACCCAGTTAGTCATGATAACCAATGCCAATTTCGAGTTGCTCATTCGTGATTTTGTCTTGGCAATCCGGCTGCCTACCAGTGCATCGATTGACGCTTTGTTTTCGGATCATACTGGAAAATCCATGTTTCATCGGATGCGATGATTTTGCGAGCAAGTCTAGTTCTTCTGTGAGTCGTTCCAATGATGTCAGAGCAAATGTTAATCCGATTGTCTTTTTGTTCCTGAGTGGGGTTTTACGTCACCATTTTTGTACAAACTTTTGTCAGGTTTAATTCATCATGCAAAATGTGTCTTACTGTTCCTTTTTTAATGTCGTATCAAATATGCCGCATCCTTCTTAACAATCGGTGATATTATTCTTCAAAGTTTGAGTAACTAAACTAGGCGGTAATGTAAAAAGAAATTCTTACCACATCGATGATCATATTCTGAATACTTATTTTAACAACTAAGTTGCCATCAGCAGAAAATCGATCACAGTGTCGTACATGGATCCGCGTTAAAACTCTCACAGAAAACTCCGCGCTAGACTTTACGCAAAGACCAAAGACTTTTAGTCTTTATCTTTGACCTATGAATAAAGTAGGGAACGGATTTTATTGTGCGAGCTTTGCCGCGAATTCAGGTGCGACACTTTCATTAATTTTCTGCTGATGATGACAGCTTAGTTGTCGAAATGTGTATACAAAATACAAACATTGATATGGTAACTATTTTTTTACCTTTCTTTTTATTCATTTAATTAAACACAGTCTCCAACAAACTTTACCATAAATATTGAGAACAATAGTGTACGCAAAATATATAGTTCGTAAAGGTTACGTTGAGGTTTGGAACATCCAAATTAACATTAATAATAATTTTATATCCTTTTTCAACCGTTTAATTACTAATTCTTGGTTTACTATTTCTTAGGCGTTTCGATTTTACTTTTTTCATAATTTTTCATTGAGAAATAACAAATGAAAACACTATTTTTTCGCATCGTTTCGTAGTTTATTAACTAGTCCCAAATGCCACAACATTTTTATGTCGTAATTACAATTATTATGTAATTGAAGTTACCGTACCTTCAAATTTATGAAACATTTTTTAGCATATGCCGACGAAGAGGAGCCATGCACATACGTATGAACATGTTGGCCTATAGCAAGACACACGGTTTAATCCACTTTCGTCATTAAAGTCCATTAATTTAGTTGTAATATGTTTATGTGAGCATTGCGGTCGACATATAAAATTTACGGTTCGTGAAGTTTACTTTGAAGGAATATTTATATCTAAATTGACCAAATTTTCTGAAGACATTAAAGAAAACAATAAATAAATAATAAACCAATGTAGTTGATTATAATGAAATAAAACTTTATTTTAAGTTTACTATTTTATTTAACGAATTATAAAAATAAAAATTTAAATTTGGTTTAATTTACTTTCGGTTGTTGTTGCGTGTGGATGCGCGGTTATTAAACATATCAACGAATTATGCGCTTTAGGATAATCGTATATAATTTTTAATAATGAACAGTTATAGCGTTGAACATTTAAGAACAATAAAATTTCATTTACTACCTTTACAAAAAAAAATTCGAAAAGTTGTTAGTCCAAAGGTATGTGTGCGTTTTGGCTTGCAACGGTACAGATCGTGTGCCGAATGTGTTTTCGTACGGGTATTTTTGCCGTAGTTTTCCAAGTCCGACACTGTTTAATTATCTACTGATGATGACAACTTTGTTGTCGGAATACGTATACAGAATACGAAAATTAATGTGGCAAGGGGTTATATATCAACCTTCAGTGATTAAATTCACGTAAGAAATGAAAAAAACTTAATAAACGACAGAACAGATACACTACCGGTCATATTCATTTGCCCACCCTTAGTTTTAGCCAAAATTATTAAACTATCAAATGTGTACTGAAAATTTATTTATTGTACCAATACAATAGTGCAAAATAAACATAAAATAGTTATATTTTTCTTATATAAAAACTTTATCATTAATTATTATTAAATTTTGCTCTCATGAATGTGGCCACTTTATTTTTGATAATTGCGGCACATAACCGCGACATCCTTTCAATTAATTTTTGCAGTGTATCTTCTGTAATTTGTGCCTAGGCTTCTTGAAGTTGTTCCCACAGTACAGTGGTGGATGATAGAGCATGTTCTCGAACCTTCCGGTCCAAGTCTTCCCAAAGAAGTTCCATTGGGTTCAGATCAATGTTTTGAGCTGGCCATACCATTATAGAGATTTGCCCTTGCTCTTCTAGTTGACGCAAGTAATCGCCACACAATCTAGAAGTGTGTTTCGGATCGTTGTCCTGTTGAAATACAAAGTTTTCGCCAAGAATCCTTAGTCCTGAAGGAACAGCGTTATTTTCTAAAATTTCCTTGTAGCCTTCTTTTCTTAGGATTCCCTCAATTTTGACGAGATCGCCTACAGATCTTCCACCAAAACACCCCCAAATCATTACTGAACCTCCTCCATGTTTTACGGTATGCCCAATACATTCTGGCAGTACTCTTTCTCCTGCGGATCTTCTTACGAATATTCGCCTTTTACTACCGAAAAGTTCAAACTTCGATTCGTCTGTCCACAACACATTATTCCACTGATCAATCGTCCAATTCTTGGTTCTTTAGCCCAATTTAGTCGTTTTATCTTGTTTTGCTTTCGTAGTAGTGGTTTTCGCAGAGCAATTCTTCCGTATAAACCCGCTTGCCTTAACCTTCTTTGTACCGTGGACACACTAATTGGTTTAGCGGGCGCTCTATTCATTTCAGCAGCAATTTCTGGTGCTGTTTTTCGTTTATCGCGTCTACTTATCCGTATTAGATGCCGGACTTTCTTCAAATTTTTTAACGTTATAATCAACGGTTCTGCGATTTAATCGTAATTCTTTTGCAATTTCGCGATTACTTTTACCCGTACGATGATAAGCAATTATCATAGCACGCACTTCAACACATAATTCCTTCATCTTCGGCATTGTGTTAAAATATTCACAATAACTCTCAATTTCACTGTTTTCGCAACGAAAGATGAACGATGACAGACATAAAATTTATTTTCCTTTTTGAATAACACATCCTAATATTGTAATTAGGTAGTACAATAACACAATATTGGTAATACCTTTCGGAAATGCAGGTAAAACTGTTAATACTGTAGGGATTAGCCTATATAATATTTATGGTATTTTTCCAATTTATGACACCTTTACGATATATCATAAACAATTTAAGATTTTCGTAGAAATTCATATGGAATCACTTCCACTAATAATATTGTTGAATAATTATAATACAGATTTTTCGAAAGATAATCCGTACTTCAGGAAACACATAAAATTGGGGTGGGCAAATAAATATGACCGGTAGTGTACGTTAAATTTATCAGCAACATATTCTTCTATCATATAATCTTTCCTAAGAGACGGCCATGCATACACAAAATAGAAAACAGACAAACATGGTTTTAATAAAATTAAAAAAAAGTATATATATATAATTTATAATTTTTATGTGTGTGTGTGTGTATATATACATATATATATATATATATATATATATATATATATATATAAACTAAAACTCAGTATAAGATACAATCTCTACTTTTCGCATATCAAAATTTATTATCAAACCCGAACACTAATTCTGTCTGGTTTCAGCGGGAGTACGTTTGAAGGACAGTGGCAGAATGGCAAAAGGCACGGACTTGGTGTTGAAACGAGAGGTCGTTGGATATATAGGGGAGAATGGACGCAGGGTTTTAAAGGACGTTATGGAGTACGCCAGTCAAACACTTCGACGGCTAAATACGAGGGCACTTGGGCCAATGGACTGCAAGACGGTTATGGTTCAGAGACATATGCGGACGAAGGTAAAATTACCAATGCATTACACTTTATTTAAATTCGGCAAGAGTTTACTTTATGAAAGATATCGGTTGTATTTCAGAATATCCTTTTAAAAAAAATGCGAATAGAAACAAGTATTCCCCCGCTATTTTTACATGGCAGCAGCATGTGACGTATACGTGGTCGTTAAAATGAGTTTCGAATAATTTCTTGGCTTGTCACGTTGCCAACTGATTAGTACTTCTTTAAAACTCATTCCCTAAACAAATTTTCATTTTTCCACTCTACTCATATACTCATAAAGAACTTTATTATGTTTACTATAACTGAACTAATTGTAATATTTTAAATCTCTGTGATGTCGGTGAAATGCGGATGTTGTGATAGAAAAATCGAAACATACGAGATTTATATTCTCTGTCAAAATAAATGTGCGCCTAATTCTCACATAGATTGTGTAAATATTACAGTTCAAGATTACGAAAGGATGAGAGAACGTGGTTCTTAAAAAATTTGAGTTGGCTGTTTTGATGATTTCCTCCTATCTTGTCTGGTCCAAGCGATATCCGTCGTTATTCATTATTATCATTAGAGTCTGTTATAAAAGTTGCAAGAGCGAGGATTATTCGGTTGAGTCACAGAGGTTCATTGAAGTAGGTCGTGTTTTTGCTCCCTGTCCAAATTATGACGAGCGCTAAAATGGATGAATGTGTTAACGTAAAGCTATGTGTTAAATTCAATAATACCGCCACAGAAACTTACAAATTATTACAAAAGAATAACGGTGAACAGCGCTTGTTTCGCACTTAAATGTTCAAGTGGTTTAGAAGATTTGAAGGTGGTGCGAAAATTGGATGCAAGCATTGTGAAAATGGGTGAAATCCTTTGAAAAGATCATCTGAGCATTCGACCTGTTTCTGAGTTGGTTAGCATTAACAAAAAGATGAAAAATTTAATATGAGCGATGTGCGCGCATGGTATCGAAGTTACTAAACCCAGAACAGAGGAAAAATTGAATGAGCATTTGTGCCGGCACCCTTAAAAATATCGAAAACGACTCAAACTTTTCAGAGAACGTAATCACCTGCGACGAGTAGTGGTTTTTCCAATACGACCAAGAAACAAAACGACAATCGATGCATTGGAAAGTTCAAGGCACTGATGATTGTTTTTTTTTGCCATTAGGTCAGATGGACAGACCATTAACCTATTTTACTACGAGGTTTTGGAGGCTCTTAGAAGAAAGCGCCTCCAAAACCTTCAGAGATGCGGAGAAACAACTAGTGGATCCTTCGTCTAAACAACACGCGGTCACCCAACGCATTATCTTTTAGGACGTTTTTAATGAAGCACGTCATAATGATGACACCCGACTTAGCTGCTTGTGACTTCTTTCTAGTTCCAAAGGTCTGCACTGAAGCGCACGAGGTTTAAATCATCCCTTAAGATAAAAGCGGCGGAGATGACGCAAGGACTTGCAGGGCTGTTACAAGCAGTGGAAAATTCGAATGGAGCATTATGTGCCTCGGTGAGGAAAATATGTGGAAGGTGACACCATGCCCGACATGTAATCATTTGAATAAAGATTGTTATTAAGCCAGTCCGGTTATTCCTAGCTACACCTCGTTTTAAAAATCTTGTGAAACAGACACAGTGCACATCTTGGTTTTCAACGATGCGGATCGCGTACGGAGTTTATTTTTCGTACAATTTTTTCGCCGTGTTTTACCAGGTGCGACACTTTGAAATTATCTGCTGATGATGACAACTTGGTTGTCGAAATACGTATACAGAATTTACAAATAGTTAATTGTGGAAAGGGGTTATATATCAACCTTATTGATCAAGTCAATCAACCACAGGCTCCATCAAATTCAACTACACCTCGTATATAAGATGTGGTTTGCATGGCTAATTATGGAATGAACTAAACGCTTTATCAATTAAATTTAGCTTTGAATTGGAAGTTCAGGATTAATCGCAACCAAATAGTAGTAATATAAATAGATCACCTGACTTACGTATAAGAACCTTCTTACATAAATTAACTTATTTGCGACAATGACCCAGAAATATTTCGCTATTGTTCTGATATTATAGAAATAGAATATATGTATAGAATAGTCACGATAAGAAATGGTATACGTCATCAACAGAACCTTCAGGATGACAAATATTACTTTTTAAAATACCCACACAAACAGCAATTACCAGAACTGTTACTATCACTACGATACTAAATAGCGGTGAATAATTAGGTCAGTTTGAATCATTCAGTAACTTTGTGTTAATGGAATTTTTATGAAAATATATTTCTAAAGACTCTGAGGCTAAATTTCCTATCTTTATCGCATAAATGGAAAATGTTGACCTTGTCCAAATCTAGCGGTGTGTGTTTTTGGTCTAATAAAAGATTTACTAATGTACTGCTTGTCTTTTTATATTTAAATGTTCTTATGTGTTCTTGATATCTTGTTTCTACATTTTTTCCCGTTTGTCCTATATATATATATATACATATATAAGCTATTACAATCTGAAGATTGTAATTTGTATATGTTCGATTTTTTTATATATCTATTTGATCTTTTGCGTTAAATAAACAAATGATGTTTTTGACTGAGCTTTGAAAAATACCTTGAAATCACAATTTTCAATCATTAGCCAACTTTTTTGAAATTTTACCATAATATGAGAGACTTACGTGCCGATTTCTTTATTTTTGGAGAAATACTGTAGTATGCCATGGAATTTTGTTGTTTATTTACATTTTCTATTTTGTAATTTGCAAAACCATTATTTGATTCTCCTTTTAAATTTTCATGCGATAGAGGCATTGAAAAAGTTTTATCTACCATGAATTTAAGCGCTGCTAATTTATGATTTTTTGACTGAAACACATCGTATGAAATTGTGGTATTAGTGTTAGTTTCTTTTCTGTAGCTTTAAAATTTAATATTATTGGTATATATGAGGCTGGATTGATGTATAAGGTCTTCAACAACGCCATTGTGTGAGTAGTAGGGATAGAAACAAATTCTAATCTGCAAACGGTAATTACCAGTATCTCGTCTTGGCATGCAATTTTTGTTTTACTATTCTGTCAGTTTGACGTCTATATGTACATCTTTTCCTATTTTTTTCGTCGCCAGTCTTTAAGATTAGGTACCAAAAATTCCACGGACTTGTGCATTGCTCACTTTGTATCGCCTGCGATAAATCTGGGTTTGTATTCTTGTATTTTTCTAGTTTTCTTGAGAAAGACAATAATCTTTCTCAAGGGAAGTTTTAGTATTCTCGTAACTTCCAATGTAGTCTTTATAAAGTTACCTGACCATCATCAAGCTGGGGATGATCTTAATTTCCCTTTCTAGTCTTAGCTAGAACTCTGTTCTTGTGGAATCCTTAGTTATACTGCATATAAGTCTTCTGGCCCTATGAAGTTTCCCTTTTGAACTCACCTTCGTTAATTAATGGCTGTGCCCTTAATACCATATTAACATGTTGGGAAATTTCTTTGGATTTCATTCTACGCTACTCGTTATGCTTATTTTTCTTCACTATTAGTGACTACCATTTTTCGTGGAGAATCGAAGAATCCATTTTCGTTTTTAAGACGTAGCAATATGAAAAGAGAACTCATTCACTGTGTGCATGTGCTTAGTTTACGAAAGTTCGCGTGGAACCCATTGACCGTTTGTTAATATTTCTGTCAATATGTTGGTGTCAATGAATGATTGAATGTTACGATGTGATTTTATTCCACCAGGGTTCGCAATATATCCACTTTTATTTCGACAGGTCTTTCAAGATGAGCTCGTCATCTAGTCTGTAGTTGCCCACTTGGAATTTGTTAATTTTCTTCCACATACATCTGCATTAATGGAAAAAAACATTCGCTTTTGTCTGTGCCAATGTATAGTCAATCAGAAAAGTGTTTGTACACCTCGTGAATGTTGAATATGTGGTAATTATCATCACGGTTTAGGCATTATGGGGATGCTTTTGAGATCTCTAGAGATTCACGAATTTTGCGATAGTGATGACTAATGCGGGTTAGGAATTGAGTAAAATTGAATTAGATATGGTGCCCAATTTCAAGCCTATACTTAGCAAATGCAGAACCAGCTATGCGCAGCAGCCTAGTACAACACTCATGCTCTGAAACATGAGTGCCGATAAACCGCTTTGTTTCGCCAACGTATACACTGACACGCGAGTAAGGAATCCAGGGGTTTATAGATAAACAAATTACTGAAAATGGGTCTATAAGTTTGAAATTGGGTTTAAAGGTGGTTTTAATGTTGTTTTTAAAAAGTATCCTATTGATATAGACAGTGATGCTTTGTGTATAAGATAGATGGGCTTTAGAGAGGGGAAATGATGTACGGTGAGTATTGAATTGCGGAACTCTAAGATTAAGATATTGATTTAGGGTCTATTGAATACCAAGTTTGGAGAAATTGTTGTGTATAAGGGCGTTGGTAACATAACTTAATTCCTCAAGTAGAGAATGCTGGTCAGATATATTGAAAGCTCCGTGGACTAAAGAGTTGATGACGCCCTGTTTTTGGGTAGGATAATGATGGGAAAGTGCATCTAGATACCAGTCAGTATTTACCGTGAACTGGAGGTCTTAGTGAACCATCTAGACGACGATACATCAAGACGAGTAGGAATGGAAGGGAACTTTCAGATTTAACCTCCATGGTGATTCTTATGGAATTATGCCAAGAACTAAGGCACATTACCAATACCCTTAGATGATGTGACTTAATTCTTGGGGGAGAAAATACTGGTCAGGTATGATGAAAGCTCTTTGGACTAAGAAGTTGATGATACCTTGTTTTGGGCGGGATGATGATGGGAAAGGATCAAAATTATCGATGAAACGGTTCTGACCCGGAAGCGAAAATGAAAAAAGTGTGGACAACGACCGCGGAAGTATATGAGCCAGATCAACTAAAAAAGAATTTGCTAAATATTCTAACATCAAATGTCACAGAAGCTCTCACTTTCATAAGATATTTCTCTATCGTAAGCCATGTACAAATATTTAGAACATAATTTCAATGCGAGTTATTTAAATTGTTCAATTTTCAGTCTTTTAATCAGAATCAATCAAGTCTATGAACGGATCTTTTTTATTGTAATTATTTATAATCGATATACGAATTACGCTCTAAAATTTCTATCTATTTGTTGAATTTGATGGAGCCTGGGGTTGATTAACTTAATCACTAAGACGCACAGTGTATGTGTCTTGGCTTTCAACGGTACGGAACGTGTGCGGAATTAATTGTTTCGTACGAGTATTTATTGCCGTAGTTCTCCAGGTGCAACACTGCTTAATTATCTGCTGATGATGACAGCTTAGTTGTCGAAATACGTAAACAGAATTACGAAAGTTAATGTGGAAAGGGGTTACGTATCAACCTTAGTGATTAAATTCTATCTATTTATTTACTAAAAATATAGAAAACATAGTGAATTAAAATTGTTTAATAAATATTCATTTAAAGCTCATCTATTTGGATGAAAAGTATTTTATTGCTACCAAAGGTGTTTGAAACAATGAATAAACAGCATTAGCATACGATGTAGCAGCCTTGAAAAAAGTTAAATTTGGATTGTAAAATTGTAAAATTTAGTTTTTAACTGACAGTTTAACGGCTCGAAAAATAGTATTACGTGGCATATTTTCTGAATAAAACGAAAAAGTAAATTGCGCTCTGCATGAATCCAAACTAATAAAGCAATAATCTACATAATACTCTCGTTATCCTATTGAGTGGTTGATAGAAGTGTTTCATTAACTTTTCACCTGACGATAATAGCCAGTGACGCTTAAAATAAATAAAAAATTTAAAAAAAAAGGTATAAAAAGGAGGCTTGTTTTTCCAGATTGAAAACAAGAAAGTCTACTATGTATTACAGGAATCTAAATTTATCGTTTTAAAAATAGTAGAATTTTAGCTTTTTTTTTAAATATTTAGGCAGATAGCATTGGTTATAAAAAAAATTAACAATACAATCCACAAACTACTCCAACTCGATTATACATATACATAAATATAACTATATACACATATGTATGCATATATACTCACGTTGAGTTTGTTAGCGTTGGTATTTGTTCCTGGCAAGTACTCAAACGCCCAACATTCATGACTATTACGTCAAACTTTTCTGGTTGATGTTCCACCACTATAAAATGCAAGTATATACACAGTGTCTTAGCTCTAACTTTCCGAGATGAATAATTATTATGACGTGCCAGTCAAAACATTAACTGATATTTATTCACGAAGTAATACAATAAAATTGATTGTTTGTTAATATACATACCAGAGATGGGGAATCTTTTTACCATTAGAGGCCATATTTAAATTTGGTAATAACAAAGGAGGTCGCATAAGTTTTATTAAACAACTGCATGTTTAAATACATTTTCAAATTACAATAATACAGTAGAAGTATTTTTAAATAAATATATTACATTAGAAAGAAATATAACAGAAAATAAATAAATAATATCTCCAATTTAATTATGTGGGTCATTTGCATTTGTTCCTTGCTTGAAAGTAATTGAGTGTTTGGATGAAGTTTCGTAACACGTAGTGTTAGTTAGTGGTCCTCTAAATGAGCATTTGTAATTTGGGTTCTTAAAGTAATTTTAATTGTTATCATGAGAGAAAATCTTGACATACAGCAGTGTGTACTTCCAAAACAGGAAAGTAAACACCGTGCATTACCTCGTAGGCATGGATACTTAACAGCATTTTCCCATTATGGGATCCTTTTTAACGTCAAAAAGAGATTTGAGGACACTGTCTTCTCCTAACTCAAATAACTCCATTTGTAGTTCCATAGTTCAGATATACCTACTGAATGTTGCTCAAATATTAGCTTCATAGCAAGAATGTACTCATCAAAATCTGAAAATCTGTCAGTGTATTCTTCTATTAAAGAATCCAAGACACTCACATATACATCGAATATTTACTATTTCATTTTTGCTCATTCGACATTTTAGCTAGGTCCGGAAAGTATTCTGCAGATATATCCGAGTGGGACAGCAATGTTTTGGACAATGTTATTTTTTTCGGAACGCTTGAATGTTTTCCCACAATTCATATACAGCGTGTTTCAAAAAGAATATACATATTACAAAGTATTATTTTGTGCAAACTATCGATTGCTGCGCCTCGGTCCGGCTATTGGAGAAACGAATACATAGTCTAGTTTATTTAATAGCCGCTAGATGTCAGTTGTCTTTTGTTTTTCTTGGTAACCGTCATATGTTTAAAATAGCTACTCCGCAGCAGAAATCATTTTGTGTTTTCGAGTTTGCGTAGTGCAATTCCGTGATTACAGTGCAAAGACATTTCAGGTTGAGCCACCAAATTGATCCTCCGAATGGGTGGAAAATTCGCAGATGGTATAGACAGTTTGTAGATACAGAATGTGTATGTAAAGGAAAGAGTCCTGGCCGTTTGTAACGAGATTCATGATGCTATTGACAATGATAACACTTTCGCACATCGCGTCGTGTTCAGTGATGAAGCAATTTTCTTGTTAGTTGTCTGGTAAACAAACACAATGTTCGAATTTGGGGTCATTGAACATGTACGAGATTCGCCTAAAATCAATGTGTTTCGTGCATTTTCCCAATCATCTGTTTACGGCCCATTCTTTTTTGATGGAAACACGGTTCACGGTCGGCAGCATCTCGCTATGTTACAAAACTGGTTGTTTCCGAGGCTGCACGAAGACAACTTCGTTTTTCAATAAGACGGGGCACCCCGTCACTAGGGTCGCCATGTGCGTGAAAATCTGAATGAAACTCTACCGAACTGTTGGATTGGTCGTCAGCGAGCTGGCGACTTAGCATGTTTCAGGTGGGCTCCACGGTCACCAGATTTGACACCCTTTGACTTCTTCCTGTGGGGTTTCGTTAAAGACAACGTTTATGTACCACCACTCCCACAGAACCTGAAAGAGTTGAAGAACCGGATCCGTACTGCCATAACATTAGTGACGAAGGACATGCTTGCTCGAGTATGGAAGGAATTTGAGTATCGATGTGATATTATTCGTGTCGCTGATGGAAGACATATTGAACATCTGTAATCTGAACTTGAGAGGTTCGTAAATATGTGTGTAAAGCTTTATATTCGTACGGCTTAAAGTTTAATAAATATATGCATTCGAAATACGTATATTCTTTTTGAAACACCCTGTATATGCTTCGTTTTACCTTGCAGGCAAATATTTAAATCATTTTGTTTTGTCATGATATCAGACAAAAATGCTGTATTTGCAAAATGCTTCATCTGATAGATGACATAGTTTTCCTTGTTCCTGAAAAAAGTTTAAAGTTTGTCGTCGTAAACTTTTATTAAAACCTATCCTGTTGATATCCAACGAATCTCGCAGTAGTACGGCAGAGTTAGCAGCTGCCGAAATTCACGATGGCGCATTGTGTTTACACAAATATAATTAACAATCCCAATAGTTTTCTCCAAAGCATCTTGTAAAATGGCGGATTTAGCGCAAAGACTTTGCTAATCCAAAATACAATGAAATGACATTAAATTTTTCGAGTTAAAATTGTCTTTCTTCAATAAAGCAACGAATTCTTCTTTTTTACTTCTCAGAGAAGGCGCGCCATAGGTGTAGACCCTGATTAAATTATTTACACTTAATTGTAATCGATTGTACACCTCTCTGAAGTTTCCGAAAATGTCAACTTCGAGCGGTCTTCTAGTGAGTGTATCTGACGCGAGAATTTCTTCGTAACTAAAATCTTTGGTTACATAACTAATAAAATATAAAACTTGCGCCACATCTTCATTTTTTATAATTGTGCGAAGTTGCTCAGTTTAATTTTACCCTAATTCATGCTGCCGATTTGCGATAGTTCTTCTTGGAAGAGACGATTGATTGCATTTTTCAATTTTGTCAAGATCTTACGTACCCACTGCTACAACAATACATTCTTTAATTATTTCCGTCATTATCCCGCCCAAAAACAAAGTGTCATCAGCGTTTTAGTCCAAAGAACTTTCGTCATACCTGACCAGGGCACTGATATGACTTAATTCTTGGCACAATTACATAAAAGTCACCATGGAGGTTAAATCAGAAAATTCCTTTCCATTTCTACACGTCTTGGTAAATCACCGGTTGGATTGTTCACTAAGACCTTCAGTTCACGGTAAACACTGACTGGTACCTAGACACACTTTCTCATCATCGTCCCACCCAAAAACAGGGCGTTATCAACTCTTTAGTCCACAGAGCTTTCAACATATCTGACCAGTATTCTCTACTTGAGGAATTAAGTCTTGTCATCAAGTTTTTTCAAGTAAATGTGCTATTTTACAAGTAACGCCAACTGCAGTAGTATTTTTCTTAAGAAAAGCACTAAGAGACGCATTTTCTTGATGCATTCCCTTTTTCAATTTTTCAAGTGTAGCTTATCGAGATTCCCTTTCTAAATTGCAATGTTTATGTTCTTTATGAGTCAAATAAGGTTTTTTGCATTCGCTTTTTACAAAGTAGTTAAAACTGTATTGCACAATAAACAAATAATTGTATACTTCACAAAAGGAAAGAAAAATTCCAACTCTTATTCTGGATTGAATGTTCTGCTTTCTTCTACTGCATACTGAAAACGCTGCTTAAAAAGGTAAGTATTTATTTATATTTAGTATCCGCTAATCCCTTGTACTTCTTTGAAGAGCGAGTTGCTGATCGAACACTCGCATTACCAACCCTAAAATTAACCAACATACAAAACAGAATTCAATACGTTTTCCTAAAATTATTTTTTTTTATTCTATAATAATTACCGGAAGCTCGAAAACCGTATTAATCTTTATATTAAAGAAAACTTTGCTACGCTGTCAAGAACGTGACAGAGGAAAAAGTATAATTGGGAAGTTGACATGCTAACAAACAAATAATTGCAACAAGACGCCAAGAAGGAACTCATTTCGAAAATTTAATTAGATAAAAGATTAGAATGTCCCTTGTCAAAAATATTCAGCAATCTGACTGGAAAATGATTTCACCCTTAATTAAAATGTCAAAATAAATAATTGCCAATTTTAGAAAATGAACAGTAAATGAAGGATAGGGAAGAATTGGTGAAAAACTCTAGATACACGAAAGGAATAAAAAAAATTTAAGTAAGGGTCAGAAAAATATTTAAAAATGGAAAGCATAGATAAATAGGGTGAGATTTGAATGTAGAATAATAAAAAAAATGTTACGGTACGTTTGCTTAGCAGATAAAGTATGACTTATATTAACATTACTATAGTGAAAAGAATACATACGAGGGTGGTCCCAGAAGTATCCGACCCAAGAAATAAAACACAAAAATTTTGGAAAGAAATATATTTATTTTCCAACATAATCTCCTTTCAGTTTTGTACAATTTTCCATGCGATGTTCAGTAAGTTCGATGCCATTTTTATAATAAGATCTGTCTTGCTCCTCAAAATATCCATTAACTGCCGACACCACTTCTTTATCGTTGGAAAATCTTTGACCATTGAGCCATTTTTTCAAGTTTTTGAACAGATAATAATCTGAGGGCTAAATCTGGCGAATAGGATGCATGAGGCAGCAATTCAAACTTTAATTCATTAATTTTGGCCATTGCAATAACAGATTTGTGAGCTGGTGCATTGTCTTGACGAAACAACACTTTCTTCTCAGCTAAATGCGGCCGTTTTTGCTTGATTTCTTCGCTCAAACGTTGCAATAAGTTCGCATAATACTCGCCGTTGATAGTTTTTCCTTTTTCAAGATAGCCAATGAAAATTATCCCACGAGCATTCCAAAAAACCAATGCTATGATCTTGCCTGCAAATGAAACAGTCTTCGCCTTCTTTGGAGCCGGTTTTCCCTTTTGAGTTCATTGTTTTGATTGTTCTTTTATCTCGGGTGAGTGATGGATCCATGTTTCATCTATGGTTATGAAACGGCGTAAAATTCTGCTCTGTTGCTGTTAAACTTCACTAAACAGTCAATTGAAACATCTTCACGACACTGTTTTTCCTCGAGTGTGAGCAAACGCGGCACCCATCTTGCACACAGCTTCCTCATGTCCAAATTTTCAGATAATATGCGATATACTGCACTTTTTGAAATGCTTACTATGTCTGCTAGCTCGCGCACTTTCAGTCTACAATCATCCAGTAAAGCTTTGTGGATTTTCTTTATTATTTATGGAGTCGTCACCTCGTTTGGTCGACCACTGCGATGCTCGTCTTGGCAGCTCATATCGCCTCGTTTAAACTTTGCTACACAATATTTCACTGTTGTAAACCAAGGAGCAGACTCGCCCAGAGTAGAATCCAGTTCAGCTTTTATATCTGTTGGGCTGAGGCCTTTCAAATAAAAGTATTGTGTTACGTAATGATGACCAATTTTCTCCATTTTTAGAAATTCACTGAAAACGTTCACTATTGATGGCTGCCAAACAAATACTAGACAACGTGGCGTCTTCAAACTTGAAACATATGCCTTTTTTGCACGTGTTTCTTACATTCAAATTTACTTCAAAGTATTTTACAAACTTAACAAATTATTTTAGTTTCATCATGTATTTGATCTGGAAATTTACCGACAAACAGTATTTTACCAATACGTCGATGTTTAAATAACCAATTTTTAAAAATATTATCTGCTATTGCCGTGGAACACTAATCTGTGCATAAAAATAACGAAAAATGTACCAAAAAAGGATATATATAAGAGACACAAAAATGTATATATAAAATATGTATTATATAATACTAGCCAATTTTAGATTACAAGCAACAAAGCTTCAAAGAGTTGAAATTAATGCGTGGTACCTTCTGTTTTCTTTCATTCCTTTTATTTTTTGTCTATCTACGTCAAATTACTTATAAAAACATATCCAGCCCTCATATTTATTTTTTTTAATGTAATTATAATTGGTAGAACTCTAGGTTGTATGTAGTTAATATTTTACGAGTAATTAGCGTTGGGTAACATTTCAATTAGGCACAGCTTGGATGAAAATGCGAACCATACATTCTCCTGTGATTTAATTCGTTTCATACCAACTTTCTAACGTTAGAGTTGATCATTAGTTAATTGATTTCGTAAACTAATGCACTTAGATCGGATATCCAATTATTTCATTATTTGATGGAAGCATTTCCAAGGGTAGTTAGGGAAAGGAAAATATTGCGTGTTGTTGCCATCTCTGGCGATTAATCTTTGCAAGATTCGATGTAAAATGGGTTAATTGCTAATGTCAAGGTACATATTTTCATATTTAATTGCTTAATTTATTCATATTTAATTATAATAGTACGTTTGTATTACATGAGCATTTCCAAATTTGAGATTCAACAGTAGATAAATTTTCTTTTAATAAAAACTTACAAGGACGTTAATAACAGTGGCGTATATCTTGAATCTAATGTCTCAATATATACATAAATTGGATTAAATGATGAAAAAATCGAAATATTTTACATGCTAGTCTAGTTGGAATATATACAGACATCCACTAGTTGTTTACGAATTTACCTAGAATTTTGTAATTTCAAATAATAATACGCGGATAGTTTGACAAGTAGTGAGAATGACACATAGGTAGCGCTCTAATTGGCAAAACAAATGCACTGTAATTTAGGTTGCCTATTTGTATGTTTACATTCCGATTTAGATAAATCGGTTGATTAGTTTATTTTTGACAGCTGATTGAAAAAGAAGCAACACATCGTTTGTTAAAATGGAAAAAGCAGGTTATCGTGCGGTGACTAAATACTTCGTAGTTAAGCTTATGAAAGCTACCGAAATAAAAGATGAGTTACGGAAAACATTAGGTGAATCTGCTCCATCATCCGCCACAATAAGTAGATGGGTAAATAAATTTAAACGTGGTAGAACAAGCTGTGTTGATGAAGCGCGCTCTGGAGCACCCAAAATCGTGACTTCTAAGGAAATGATTATAAAAATCCATAATATTATTACGCAAGATCGACGTGAGAGAGATAGCAGACATGGTAAATATTTCAACAGAACGCGCACACCACATAATCAAAAGTTCACTCGTTTGCACATTTCCAATGAGTGTTTGGACCTTTATAAGCGGAATCCGGTTGATTTTTGTAGGCGATTTGTTACTTGCGATGAAACTTGGATAAACTACAGTACACTCGAAACTAAACAACAGTCGAAACAATGGTTAGAACGTGGTTCTGCACCTCCAAAGAAAGCGAAAACCACTTTATCGGCAAACAAGGTGATGGCATCAATTTTTTGGGATTCAAAGGGCATTTTGCACATTGGTTACCTTCAGAAAGGTGCCATAACAAACGGACAATATTATGCCGAACTTCTACAAAAATTAAATGTTGAGATTCGTGCTAAACGGCCAGGAATGGCAAAGAAAAAGATTCTGTTTCACTAAGACAATGCTCCATTGCATATCAGCACAGTTGCGATGTCCAAAATCCACGAGTTGCATTTCCAATTAGTACCGCATGCGCCTTATTCGCCGGATCTAGCCCCTTCCGACTTCCACCTTTTTCCAAAATTGAAAACGGCACTAGGTGGAAAGAAATTTTCGTCTAACGACGAGCTCATCATCTTCGTGAATGAGTATTTTGCAAGCCGTCCGGAATCGCATTTTAGAGATGGCATAAGGGCATTGGAGCAGCGTTGGAATAAATGTATTGCTCTTTTAGGAGAATATATTGAAAAATGAAAATTATTTTATATTTAAAAAATTCGTTTTTCTTTTCCATTCTCACTACTTGTCAAACTACCCTCGTAGTATTTATTGAATATGCTTGCTATTTACATTCATATGAAACGTCAGCGAAAAACGATATGTAAATAGAATTATTGCAAAAGTGTAGTGATTGTTAAATATGAATCTATAAAAGAAACATTAAAATACTATCAAAATAAATAGTTATTTTAACGAAAATTTCAATTTTTTTTAATATTAAAGTATAATAATAATATAGAGTATTTTAAGATGTAAGAAGTAAAAAGATGGAGTTTCTTAGTATGTTAATAGAAACATTTAAAATATGAAATTTATGTACCCGACTAATTAAAATTCTGGGAATTTAAATGTAATATTCGATTGCATATTTAAAAAGAAATTAATTTCATGTGGGCATTCATGAACGATTTTCTTTTGTTTTTCTTTTAGTAACCAATAAAGTTATTTAGATTTCGTTTTTCTTTTGTACTCGGATATATATATATATATATATATGGAGATAGAGAAAGAGAGAGAGAGAGAGAGAGAGAGAGAGAGAGACCTTACACGAAAATTCCAGGCATTCAGTGAAAAGCACTTGTTAAAGTTCCATGCTGAAAAGTAGAAAATAATAAACAAAAAGTAGTTACTAAAAAAAAACTTAAAGATCATAAGTGACATTGACAAAGGTCAAAATAGACACACAATACTTACCATAAATAAATGGATAAAAGTAATTAAATATTTTAAAAACAGTGTTAATAAGTGAACATTAAAAACATTTTCCAGTGAATATAAACAGCGTTAAAAAGAGAGTACGATTTAAAAAGAAACTAGCGTTAAAGCACGCATATAAGCCATATATGCATATATAGACGATATATTGATCACGTATATGGAAGCAGAAAAGGGGGAAGATCTATGAAGGCGACATCTTGGAAAAGGAAAAACATTATGATGAGAGAGGTGAAGTTTTAATGATCTTAATTATAAATTTATAATTCTATTATAGTGAATTTAGGAGTTATTTAGGATTTACATAGTATGAATATTTTTTTGAAACTAGTTATTAATTTTGTTACCAACATTATCGATCATAGAGATACCTACAATAAAGGTAATAAATAAAATAATAATTCAAAAATTGAATTTTACAAGATAGATTTATTTGTCAATAGTCATATAATATGACGTAGTTTATTCGTTTATTTAAATTGTTTTTATTTAAAATTATTGAATTAAGAGTTTTATTTTAATATACCATACAGTTTTTTTAAAAGTGATTTGTTTTATTTGGTAATAGATATATATTAGTACAGTTTGAAAAATGAATACAAGTTTTAATACTAGAGCTTGTTAATATTATCACTTTTCTAAATCATTGAATCAAATAAAGAAAAGATTTTTTTAAGATAAGAAAAAAGTATTATAATGAATCATAGATGCAAAGCATTTAATAAATTACATGCAATAACAGAAAAAGAAAGGATTTTATTTCTATTGGAATGCAGGCATAAATCACTAGCATTTGTATATACAGAGATTTTGCACGATACCTAGGACCGAGACAGAGTTCATAATCTAACAAGCACACATAATAATATAAGACATTAAAGTAAGTAGGAAACATTTTTTTTTTATTTATATAAATATATAGTTTATCAAATTACCAATATAATAAACACATTTACATCTCACATTTATTTATTTATATATATTCGACTAGATAAAAGAACTACACAGCGCATAATTTATAAATTGATTATAGCCGAGTGATGAATGCCCAACTTGAAAAATAATAGCACTCCATCAAATGGTACGTATGTATATTTAACATAAGTATTTCCACATGTCATTCGGGAAAAATTGATGGCTTAATGTTTATTGATTCTACCAAATAATAATATGTAAAATCAATTATTTTAGATTAACACATACTTAAATGAATGATAAAAATAATAAATTTTCTTTGGCAAAATACAAACTAATTTACGAGATATTAAGATAAGATTTTTTACTTAAATTTTATTTTATGAACAAATTAGTAAATTGCAATTGAAGTATCATGTTTATTATTCTAAAAATCATAATAATGATTTTACATATTTACATATTTATCATTTTGCTACGTATTTGTAAGGCTAATTCTTTGGTGACGGTAAAATCAAACGTTGAAATAACAGAAACATCGTTCTTTTTTATTAACGATACTTACATCTGTATAACCCTCAATAACATGTACCTTTGGTATTAAATAATCCCCAACACTGGTACAAATATCTCTTAATTAAGGATCCTCGCGTATCAAACTCAGTATCATTAATGATCCCCGATGCACGACCTCGGTTCCTTATATACATCTGAGCGTTCTTCTGGAGCGCGTACTTTTTCTAATTACTTCAAAACAGTTACGAACACAGCCACACCAATTACTTTCGCAACAGAGGAAATGTAAAACGAGGCAAAAGAGAAAGCTAAGTATAATACACAAGCAAGGCATTTCTTCCTTACATCAAAGGAGTAACAGACCGAATAGGACGAATTTTGGATAAACGCAGTATAAAAATTATTTATACGACAAACAGGAAAATCGCACAAACAATAGACAATCCTAAAGATAAAGTACAGTTAGAAGATCAACTATACGAAATGGTGTACACCTCTTGCAAATTTTACATAGTTAAACAAAAAAGTTAATCAAACCACCGTATGAAGAGAAGAATACGTATAACACATATAACTATACATACGTACACATGACGCTTTACATAAATAAGAAAGAAAAAGGGAAAGAAAGAAATAACACACCCCTGCAGATTAGACTTTTAAAAAATATACATAACAGTTCCGTCAGTTCTACTCATAAGTATAAACGTACAAAGTACACGGTATAATTTTGTTAAATTAAAAGCATTTATTGTTTTTGTAAATTTTCAATATTCAACAGGAAAAAAATGTACGTGCTTATAAATGCTAATATATTTTTAAAAACTGTTATAATGAAAACCATAAACTGAAAATATGTACATATGTACGAGGCGTGTTTTTAAATAAGGGCCATTTGAAAATAAAAACCAAACGAAAGAAAATTTTCAGAAACCCAATTTGTTTTCAGATTCTACATACACTTCTCTATTTTTCAACACAGCTGCCAAGTTTGTTTAAACACTTATCAAATCTTACAATTAGATTTTCAATACCCTTTTTATAGAACCTTTTCACATCTTCGTCATCGTTGTAGTGCTTGCCGCCGAGATGGTGTTTGAGATAGTCGAAAAGATGAAAATCGCTCGGCACAAGGTCGGGACTGTAGGGGAATAGTCCAAAATTTCCCAGACAAAAGAGTCCAATAAAGCTCGGATCTAAACTGCGGTGTGAGGCATTGCATTGTCATGGAGTAGCAAAATTCCCTCCGTCAGCATGCCGCGCCTTTTGTTTTGAATCGCTCTGCGTAGCTTTAACAGAGTTTGGCCTTACGCTACCGCATTTGTAGTGGGGTGGGCGATTTAATAATTTTGAACATTTTAAAGACACAAAACAGACCGTACAGGTTACCTACACAGCTGCAACTGTGCACAGTTGTTCCAAGGAATACCGGGACACGACGAAAGCACTCGTTGCCGCGTGTGAATAACCTGTTAGTGTCCCCGCCAAAAGAGTCCAACAAAGCTCAGATCTAAGCTGCAGTGTGAGGCTTTGCGTTGTCATGGGGTAGCAAAATTCCCTCTGTCAGCATGCCGCGTCTTCTGTTTTGAATCGCTTTACGTAGCTTTCGGGGGGTTTAACTGTACCTCCCACGGGGCGACCGATTCGATAATCTTGAACATTTTAAAGACACAGAACAAACCGTATAGGTTACCTACACAGCTGCAACTGGGCACAGTTGTTCCCAAGAAATGCCGGGAGCGTATACAATAAAACGGCCCTTACTTAAAAAACACGAACATCCATATACATATTTTAGGTTAAAGCTGATAAAAAGAAAAATAATCGAATAACTCGAAAAAGAGGGGGAGTCCCAAAACTTCGTTAATATAAAGTTTTATTATCACCTACTTGCTGTACAAGCCAAACACAAAAGAATAAAAGTTATAGTTTGAATAAAACGATTAACATATTAAAAAAGAAAAGAATACATTAATTTGTATCTACACATGTACCGCATAAATTCATAAAAATTATGAGCTGGTTGCTAATAAATAAAATTGCATGTGTCGAACATTTGTGATTACATATAAAATATTTTTTAGAACTAATTACATACTCGAAAGCTTCGTAATTCCAAATTCCCGCTAAATGCAAAAAAATTACTAGTAGAACAATTAAAAAGCGTTCCAGTTTCGATCGTTATCATATTATGTCATGTACAACATAAAATATATTTTTTAATTTGCATTTTCAACGATACATATACCATTTATAAATGTCAGACAAAGACTTAAATATTTAAACGCTACACGTCATGAAATGCAGAACATTTTTATGCGGCATTTCTAGTTGCGCCACTAATAGTGAGATTCTTTATTTTTGAAAAGCGACTGTAGTAAATTGCGCTAAAGTAAATGCCGAAATTTGAAGTTCTAAAACTGTATTATACATTTTATTTATATTATATTTACTTATTTAAAATGTTTAGTAGACAAGAGTAATAATTAAATAGAAAACCAGCTGGATTATTTCTGAACTACATGAGCCTGAGAACATATAATGTAACAACCCCCTCTGATGTGTCAAACATCATTATAATATGAACTATTGTTGCTAACACAAAATAACGTTTCTGAAAGTATCATTTTCTGATATGATCTTGATTCTAAATCATCTTGTACTAAGGGTGCATGTATATTCTCAGTAATCGAAACCGACGGAACTGCGACGTCAACTGAATGTTGCACAGAGGTAGTACTTGGGTACTCCCATTTAGCTCGATTTTTACCATTCCACCCTTCATGTCAATACTACAAAAATAACAATCGTTTAGATGATTTTTTATTACTCTCGCCAAATAGTCAGGATACCAAATTTAAGTCTTCCTTTGGCACATGAGCTCAGCCAGATCTTTTTCGATTTCAATTTTAATTTACATGTTCTTCTAGTTGAGCTAGCGACTTGAAAAATTTTTGAAAGAAATATATTTTTCAACATAATCTCCTTTCAGCTCTATACACTTTTCCCAGCGATGTTCAATAAGTTCGATACTCTTTCTATAATAAGAACTGTCTTGCTCCTCAAAATAGCCATTAACTGCAGACATCACTTCTTCATCGTTAGAAAATCTTTGACCACTGAGCCATTTTTCAAGTTTGGAATCAGAAAATAATCCGAGGAGGCTAAATCTGGCGAATAGGGTGCATGAGCTAGCAATTCAAACTTTAATTCATTAATTTTTGTCATTGCAAAACGGATTTGTTGATGCATTGTCTAGATGAAACATTTTCTCTTAGCCAAATGCGGCTGTTTCTACACTCCGCGCAACATGAATAGGACCAACTGCATATATGACATTTGTAGTTGGTATAAACATGGTAGCGCGCTGGAATTGTTATTTTCGAAAATAAGAGGGTTGATAAAAAGATGTATGTAGGTACCAAATATAATTTTTGTAAAAGTCAGTGCAAATGTACGTTACTAATGACAATAAGTAGAGTAATTAAACGCCACTTGAATACGACCAATCTACAAAATAAAAGATTCGTTTGCAATAACAAAATACTTTATTGTTCAATAATGAGTACTTTTGCCATTATTTCTTATAACCTCAAATAGTCGGGATGGAATGGAATTATACAGGGTTCTCAAGTAGTCAACGGGAAGTTCCGCCCAACTTCGTTTCAGCGCCTGCTCTAGTTCGTCAGCGCAACTGAATTGGGTAGCATTGGAGTACAATTTACGCGACAACCATCCCCAAACATTTTCTATGATGTTCAGATCGGGGGAGAGCGATGGCCAATCGAGAACCTCCATGCCTTGTTCTTGAAACCAGCGTCGAACAATGCGCGCGGTGTGAATACTGGCATTATCCTGTTGGAAAATAAATGGCCCACCTGCCATAACGTTGGAAAATTTGTCTTTCACCTGTTGCAGCAGCTGGACGTACTTTTCCGAATTCTGTCTGCCCTTCACTATTACTAAATCAACAGGTCCGTTATAGGAAACAGCTCCCCATACCATGACTGAACCAACATCGGCTCGCCTTCGTGACTGAATCACTTCATCTTTACGTAAATCGTGGAAATAATAAGAAAACCCATCCGGGCCATCTAAATTAAACTTCTTCTCGTCACTGAAAATAACAGTTTGCCATTCTCTTGTCCACCCCATTTTTGCTTGAGCAAACTGAAGACGTGCAGTGCGCTGAAATTCCCTTAAAGGAGGCCGTCGTTTAATTTCAAACGTTTTAAATGCGGACAGGTCTTCAGTAACTTCTGTACAGTTCTTACCGATGCATTCGTTCCAACGTTATTCGCGATTTGTCTTGCCGTTAATGCCGAATTCGATGCTTCGCGTAATATGGCTCGACGTTCTCCCTTAGTTGTAACGGATGTTGTTCGCCCTTTAAAACGTTTTCCATAATTCTCGGGATCCCTAATAAAATTGTTCACAACCTGGTGTGATCGACTTATTTTCTTTGCAGTAGCCCTTGAGGAATACCCTTCTTGATGGAACGCTTTCATTTTTCCAATTTCTTCCATACTTAAGCACTTCTGTCGTCCCATCGTTGCGCAATACCCTTAATTACAGATGTTTGTTTATCCGGATACACGTTGTAACTCGACACTCATCCGGTAGCTTACTATTAAATACTGGTCGTATCCAACCGGCGCGGTGCATTTTATATGTATGTGGTACTTACGTCACCCAATGCATAACGTTAGGCACTATTGCGCAATAATGCGTATTATTTGCCATATCATACCATTACAAACTTGCATTGTATTTTTAGTAAATGAATTGTTTTTCAAACCACCGAAAGCTTGCAACAAGTTGGGTGGTCCTATTCATGTTGCGCGGAGTGTATATATAGAAGATACGCGTAAAGTGTAATTAATTAATAAGGCGAAAGTGCATGGCGATTCATAAGACGCGCGTCCGTGGTATTTGTAGAAAGGGGTGCAAAAATATACAACAAAATCTTTTGCTCACGTCAGTATATATTCTATTAAAAACTATTGTATTACAGAGTTATGTGTGTTGTTCGAAATAATGACACCAATGTCTAATAAAATACATATGTATTTATTAGTGAATTACGAGGGCGCAAAACTCAAGTATTTAGTTTGCGGGAGACCTCTAATTTTTTAGAACAATATGACTGTAAGAGTTACGTGAATAATGCACAGCATAAATGTATAAAGAAAACCTAATAGCCAATTTCACTCCGATTTAATTCGAACAATGATTAGTTATAATCCGTTTCATTTATTAAGTAATGAAGTATTTAATTAAATATTTGAAATGCAAATTACCTAGTCGGACAACGCTACGAAATTGTGAACCAATTGTACGCGATGAAATTGAAAAGAGAATTAAATCACAACTAAAAAGCAAAAAACTGGGGTTATTTGCGGACGAGACGACAGATTATAAAAAAAATCCATTGTTAATGTCGTAGTACATACAATTGAATCACTTAAACTATCGTTTTCAAACTTATTAGCTAGAAAATAATATGAAAATGTACTACCGAAGCAATTAAAAATATAGTGCTAATTACAATGGAAAAATTTGAACTTTCAGAAGAACAAAACAATTCGCGTAATATTTTACATGTTACGTGTAAATTACATGTTTTATATCTTGTGGCAGAAACTAGTCAGAGGTATATGATTTAATGCACATACAAACGGACGGAGGGAACTATAAAATAAAGACGTCTATCGAATCAAACCCACAGCACACGACACAAGGGATTACAGAAACAAACATCCATCATTCAAGTGTACACGATCAAAGTGGAACGGTTACGTCAGCAGCTCAATATTTGGATTCTTCATGAAATGAATTTGACGACGTGAATAAACACCTGCCATATGCTTCTTAAACGTGAGAAAACCGATCCTTGTTTGAATCGATTGATAACTGGTAATGAAAAGTGGATCGTTTACAACAATATGGTGGGAAAACAGGTCATCGACAGCAAACAATCGAAAGATTCCTTTCAAACGGCATCAACAGCAAACTACGCGAAAAAATATATGAAGTATTTCGAAATTAAAAGCTAAATTGTCCCTTGAACTTCAAGAGTGAACGCTTTTAAACAAGAAATATATTGTAGCTATATGTTATCGAATACAAAAAATTGAGAAATGTTTGACTACTTGCATACCGAGTGACCTATGCTACTTTAATTTCTCTATTTCTAAATGTAAATTAAATTTGGTAATTGGTTAACATCCGAAGATTGACACTTTCGCAAGTACAAACAGCAATATATCAGCAAGCTAAAACGCAGTGTGCGTTTTGGCTTGTTTGGCAGTACAGATCGTGTGCGCAATTTGTTTTTCGTACGGATATTTTTGCCGTAGATTTCCAAGTGCGACGCGGTTTAATTATCTGCTGATTATGACAACTTAGTTGTCGAAATACGTATACAGAATACGAAAATTAATGTGGAAAGGGGTTACATATCAACCATCAGTGATTAAGTTAATCAACCACAGCCTCCATCAAAATTATTTTGATTTGTGCACTTCTAGTAAGAGCACCATACTAAAGAGGCGTATTCCAGCCTTGAACAAACGTATGTATGATATAAAATCATGATATTGTGAGGGTCCGCGAAAGCACGAAAAGTTCTTAAAATAAATCCCATAGTTTTTAATGCATACCTACGTAATTGATCAATATGTTTAGCAAAGCTGAAACTGCCATCGAAGCAAACACCAAGGTCTTTAATTTCGTGACTTCGAATAAGCACTGTATTCTCCACAGTAGTTGTAAACTATGGGTATACTTTTATTCGAATAAGTCAATTTTACATTTCGAGACATTCATAGATATCAAGTTGTTTGAACACCATTCGGAGATCTTATCTAGTTGTCTTTGCAAGCGAAGACAGTCAGCTGTCATGGATATAGCGCAATATATTTTCAAATCATCAGTAAAAGCGCACCTTTTCCAATCCAAAATATTTTACTTTACTATCTGCTTATGGGCTTCCGGGCTGGAACTGCGTCGCTGGTATATCTGCTGACGTTTCGCATCCACTCATTTGTGACATCTTCAGGGCTCAATTACTGCTACTGTCGCACTGAAACTCAAATTGAAACTGTTTCAGTGCGACAGACAGTAGCAGTAGTTGAGCCTTGAAGATGTCCCGTACGAGTGGGTACGAAACGTCGGCAGATATACTAGTGACGCGGTTCCAGCCCGGAAGCCTAGAAGCAGATAGTATGGACCACGACCGCGGAAGTCTACGTACCAGATTACATTTGACTTTACTTTGTTACTTATCATTTTCTTTTCTAGTTGTTTGTAACTTTAGTACTGTGAAAGGTTATCTATTGGATACAGTAAAAGATTATTATTACTTAATTCTTATAACTTATAGAAATGTATTTATATTATTGAGATTTATTTATGTAAATGAACTTAAACATGTACTCTTTTTAATTTTTAAACTCGTGGAATTTTGAGCATGTTATTTATGCTGCTTTTAAAAGAGTTCTATCAACATTTATAAAAGAAAATCCATAATAAATAAAGTAGAATAAATATTTGTTTTACATGCATAATTTTACTTCTTTTTAAACGCTTCATTTAAAACGATATAATTTATCGATTACAAAATTATATATGAACATTTCATCTTGAATCTAATGTTCTCCCATTCTGTGAATATCGATTTTAGATATATTGGGTCTGGGAAAAAGTTCGTGGCGTTTTTTCAGTAAAATTCAACTGGTCCCCGCATGGCGCGTGAACGAATTCATTTAAACCGAATATGCTCCATTATTATCGACAATGTTTCGCCATTTTTTTGGTAGATCCATGATCCCATCGGTGAAAAACTTCTGTGGTTTCTGGTCGAAAAACTGAATCAAGTAGTTTTCACAGACTTCTTTTGAAACCAACTTAATTCCATTGAGAGAGTTCTGCAGAGATCGAAACAGATGATAGTCAGAGGGTGCTATATCCGGACTGTAAGGTGGGTGCATCAAAACTTCCCAACCAAACTCTCTCAATTTTTGACGGGTCATCAAAGAAGTGTGTAGTCGGGCGTTGTCATGATGGAAGACAACACCTTTCCTATTAATCAATTCGGGCCGTTTTCTTTCAATCGCCTGGCGTAATCTCTCTAGTTGTGCACAGTAGAGTTGAGAATCAATCGTCTGACCAGTTGGAAGTAGCTCGTAGTGGACGATTCCCCTCCAGTCCCACCATACACACAGCATCACTTTTTTTGGCGTCAATGTTGGCTTAGCGAACGCTTGTGACGGCTCACCATCCTTTATCCACGATCTTTTACGCTTCCGATTATCGTACCTAATCCATTTTTCATCTCCGGTTATTAAACGTTTCAGAAACGGCTCGATTTCATTCCGTTTCAGCAGCGCATCGCAGATGTTAATTCGGTCCATCATGTTTTTCACGCTCAACTCATGAGGAACCCATACGTCAAGCTTTTTTTTTGTAACCAGCTTTGTGTAAATGGTTCAAAACAGTTTTGTGGTCAATGCCTAGCTCCATGCCAATATCGACACTGCTGATATGCTTATCTTGTTGGACTTTTTCAAGAATTTCATCAGATTTTTCAGTAATTGGACGACCGGAGCGTGACTCATCTTTCACATTGAAATTTCCAGAACGAAAGCGAGCGAACCATTTCCGCGCAACAGATTTCGATAAAGTACCTTCACCGTACACAGCACAAATTTTATCACAAGCCTGCGCAGCGTTCTTCCCCTTATCATAATAATATTGCAGAGTATAGCGAAATTTCTCATTATTCTTCTCCATTTTCAAGTGCGAATAACTTTCCAACCACTGCACCGATTACAATGTTTCTACGCTCAAACTAACTTTCGGAAGGTCATCTAAAAAACGAGCCGTCGGTGGTGTCGCTGTGACTTGTCGTTCTTTAGTTATCGGCAACCAATGCCATCTATCGGGAAAAACGCCACGAACTTTTTCCCAGACCCAATATTTTGATAGTTGACAATTTACTTATTCTTCGTCAGTATATTGTAATATTATTGGTGTCACCAATTCCAAAGATATATACTAAACACTTTCACTAAATTACGTATATCGATTTGATCATTTAAGAACATTCCTGGATAACGAGGACAAAGTGATGCTCGTTTGATCTTCTTTTTCTTCTTCGCAGAATTGTCCATTAATCTCAAAACAATTCCATGGCGTGTGAAGGCGAATACAGTTTTGTCGTCAACACCTTAATGTTGAGAGTACTTTATGAGATTAATGCTCTAGTTAAAGTCAATAAATATCAGACGAACGAGGATTCGTCGTTGTTGGTATTGTAATTTGTTTACTTAATTTCCATACTTTGTTTACTTTATTTAGCTTTGATGGCGACAATTTTTATATTCTTTGACTTGATTTATGTTGAAGCGAGTTAATTATTTAAAAAATATGCGTCGAGTTTTCTGTTTGGTTTATAGATTTTAAGGAGGTTATGTATTTTGATAATAATAGAAAAATTTCGCGGCGTTAGGTTGAGGAAGTGAAATCTTCGCCATAATAATAGGAATAATATCAATAATAATAACAATCTTTATTTTTCAACAGGCTGAAGCCCAACAGGACAAAATATATTAGTTTATTATATTAAATTGACTCGAATCTTATTTTTAGACCGCACATTACACAAATATATGTTCAGAAACTTTTAAATTATTTGAGGTACACTTTTGAATCTTTGCCTTGGCAGAACTTTATGGGTCCCTTCATTTTGCCTATTTTTGCATAATATCTTTGCTGCTGTTGCTCACGACGCTAGATTTGAAAATGTTCTCCTACAAAGTGCAAACTGTTCACGAATTGCTGCCTGTTGACCGTCGGACAAGGTTAACTTACTGCCATACTCTGTTAAACTTGGTGCAAGAAGAGGATGATTTCGTATCAAAAATCATAATGAGCGACGAAGCCCATTCCCACTTAAGTGGTTATGTTAACAAACAAAATTTGCATTTCTGGGGAACAGAAAATCCACATGAAATCCATGTGAAGAGCCATTGCATCCCCTCAAAGTGACTGTTTGGTGCGGCACTTGCCGTGAAAAAGCGATTGGTCCTTATTTTTCGAAGACCGTAACCGTAAATGGTAAGCGTTACAGACAGATGCTAAACGAGTTTTTTTGCCGCAAGTTGCTGCATTGGGTCTTCATCATTGTTGGTTTCAACAAGACGGAACAACCGCTCACCAATTTCCAGGCCAAGTGGTCTCCCGTTTTAGAGATTTGAACTGGCCGTCCAAACAACACCAGACTACTTCCTTTGAGGCTTATTAAAATCTCGCGTTTACCACAACAAGCCACGAACCTTGTAAGTCTTGAAAGCTAACATTGGAGAAGAAATCGTCAATTTGGAGCCAGATGTTTTGCGAGCAATAATTCAAAATGCCGTAAAACGAGCGTAATTATGCATCAACTTGGGAGGTGGCCATGTGAGCGACATAATTTTTTCCAATTAATGTCATCAATTTTACACTTTCAAATATACTTTTTATGAAAATAGAGCTCTTTTTTTTATCGTAAGGGTTTTCTTTGCTTCTGACGATGACAACTTAGTTGTTAAAGTACGTATACAGAGTATGAACGTTTACATTGTAAAGGTTTTTTTGCTACTGATGATGACTACTTAGTTATCGAAATACGTATACAGAATACAAACATTGACATTATAAGGAGTTTTTTGCTGCCAATGATGACAACTTAGTTGCAAGTAGCATGCGGTGTCTAATATATTTTTCATGTGCATAAACACCGCACTTTCTGTATACATAAGATGTTTTTTTACATTACGTTGTTTATATTGTAACTAAACATTTTTACCAACGCATGTTATGAAGCATTAATTATTACAATACCTAATTTAGAAGGTCTAAGATCGCATTCTCCCTTATGAATAACAAAACACTGCACATTAACGTTTAGAAAAAGACGATTGATTATCTCAACATTGTAGCATCCATATATGTCGCATATTGTTATTAATGCACCCGTTCATAATTTATATTGAAGCATAATAAATTACTTTTATCTATAATTACCCTTTCTAATTACATAAAGTACATATATAGTAATAAATTCTCTGCAATATTAATATCTAATCATGTTCATTAAAGCACGAGACATCCGCTTCTAACACATATTAATTTAGTTTCCAATCAAAGTTGATTAATATGCGGTCCTAATAAATTTAGAACCTCTGCGTGAACTCCCCCATCTATGGAGGAGTCCTACATTGATCGCGAGAGAAGAGGACGTTCATCAAAACGTTCGTTACCCGTTGCCGATTGAAAGGAAATCAAATCACACAACGATCTAACTCTAACAGCCACTTAATGTGTTCAGTGTTTCATTGTTAAAACACAAAGAACAATATAACCGGGAAAACTTCCAAATTAGAAATGAAATATTGTAGTTTAATACTAACAAAAGAGCGTACAAGAATGCGTATAATTATTATGTGACTTACAGGGTAATGAACTATTTCTTAAGGATTTATAAGTGAATTCAAATAGAGAAATCGTTAATGTTTTGATTGATAAATTTTTAGGATAAATTAAATTTATTAATTTAAGTAAATATTATGTGCAGAGCGTACAAATTTGGGACAATTTTCAACGGATCTCCACCACTCTGTCGTCAATCTAGAGCTGGGTTGTCGACAGGAGGGAGGTCGCCCGTACGTATATCGTCTGTCCGTTACCCGCTAACAATTAATATAAACAAATGCATATTATCAAATCGGACATATATACTTCCGTGGTAATAACGATTACGTTGAACGTGCAAAGGGACTTGTCGGTGAATATATACATAGAGTTAATATACGATGACGTGAAAATAATATGTTCAGTGTGTGACAATACAAATATTATAAGATAATGTGTTTAGTATGTTGTAAATCATCGCTTCTCCATTTTCATATTGCAATTGCTTACTTTCAAAAGAGTGTAATGGTAATTTACTTTATTTTACACAATTCTGTAATTATGTTTTGGTGTAGTTCTTTTCAACGTAGATTTATTGCATTTATTATGTATATTGTCTTTAGTTTATGACGTGCACTTATAAGTAATGACCAGATGTGTGAAATTGTGAAGTACATGCATATAATAAAACCATTATCCGTCGGTGGTGACAAAGGTGTGCGAACAATAGGATAACCTCTTTATGTGTAGAGTGGGTTATAAAATTTGTGTTTATATAAATAGACGAGAAATTTTAATTAAGGAGGCAAAAGAGATGAAAATTGTGTGCAGTCTACGATTTGGGATCATACCAGATTTTTTCCCTACAGCGTGCGGTGCGTCTGATACTAGGCGTAGCAGTCATTTCTTCCGCAAAGAATTAAATCGAGCATTGCAAAAATTATATATATATATATATATATATATATATATATATATATATATACACTCCGCGCAACATGAATAGGACCAACTGCATATATGACATTTGTAGTTGGTATAAACATGGTAGCGCGCTGGAATTGTTATTTTCGAAAATAAGAGGGTTGATAAAAAGATGTATGTAGGTACCAAATATAATTTTTGTAAAAGTCAGTGCAAATGTACGTTACTAATGACAATAAGTAGAGTAATTAAACGCCACTTGAATACGACCAATCTACAAAATAAAAGATTCGTTTGCAATAACAAAATACTTTATTGTTCAATAATGAGTACTTTTGCCATTATTTCTTATAACCTCAAATAGTCGGGATGGAATGGAATTATACAGGGTTCTCAAGTAGTCAACGGGAAGTTCCGCCCAACTTCGTTTCAGCGCCTGCTCTAGTTCGTCAGCGCAACTGAATTGGGTAGCATTGGAGTACAATTTACGCGACAACCATCCCCAAACATTTTCTATGATGTTCAGGTCGAGGGAGAGCGATGGCCAATCGAGAACCTCCATGCCTTGTTCTTGAAACCAGCGTCGAACAATGCGCGCGGTGTGAATACTGGCATTATCCTGTTGGAAAATAAATGGCCCACCTGCCATAACGTTGGAAAATTTGTCTTTCACCTGTTGCAGTAGCTGGACGTACTTTTCCGAATTCTGTCTGCCCTTCACTATTATTAAATCAACAGGTCCGTTATAGGAAACAGCTCCCCATACCATGACTGAACCAACATCGGCTCGCCTTCGTGACTGAATCACTTCATCTTTACGTAAATCGTGGAAATAATAAGAAAACCCATCCGGGCCATCTAAATTAAACTTCTTCTCGTCACTGAAAATAACAGTTTGCCATTTTCTTGTCCACCCCATTTTTGCTTGAGCAAACTGAAGACGTGCAGTGCGCTGAAATTCCCTTAAAGGAGGCCGTCGTTTAATTTTCATACGTTTTAAATGCGGACAGGTCTTCAGTAACTTCTGTACAGTTCTTACCGATGGATTCGTTCCAACGTTATTCGCGATTTGTCTTGCCGTTAATGCCGAATTCGATGCTTCGCGTAATATGGCTCGACGTTCTCTCTTAGTTGTAACGGATGTTGTTCGCCCTTTAAAACGTTTTCCATAATTCTCGGGATCCCTAATAAAATTGTTCACAACCTGGTGTGATCGACTTATTTTCTTTGCAGTAGCCCTTGAGGAATACCCTTCTTGATGGAACGCTTTAATTTTTCCAATTTCTTCCATACTTAAGCACTTCTGTCGTCCCATCGTTGCACAATACCCTTAATTACAGATGTTTGTTTATCCGGATACACGTTGTAACTCGACACTCATCCGGTAGCTTACTATTAAATACTGGTCGTATCCAACCGGCGCGGTGCATTTTACATGTATGTGGTACTTACATCACCCAATGCATAACGTTAGGCACTATTGCGCAAAATAATGCGTATTATTTGCCATATCATACCATTACAAACTTGCATTGTATTTTTAGTAAATGAATTGTTTTTCAAACCACCGAAAGCTTGCAACAAGTCGGGTGGTCCTATTCATGTTGCGCGGAGTGTATATATATATTGATTCCTGTGAAGATCAATAGGCAACATTTAATAGATTAAACATTATTCAAGAACAAATAAGTAGTGAGTACATGAATCAAGGCATTTGATGCAAAAAAATTCGAAGCAAAGACGAAGTAAGTGCTTATACATATAAATAGGGCGACAAAGGAAGATGAAAAATTATATTTGTGAATTATAATGTTAATTTTATTGTGTTTTCTTTATTATTTTATTCCTACACATAGTTAGGTAACATTGGATTACTTATTGTCTTTAGTCACTGTTAATTTTATGCTTCATACTACAAGAAATATCCTCTTAAAGTTTTTCTGATTATCATTGAAAGTATAAATATTTCGTGAGATTTTTTCGCTATTAAAAGTAAAGAGGCGTTTATATTTATGCAGCTTATTTCGTAATCCAAATCGCCTTGACTATTACCATGTGTACAGAGAGTAGCATCTTTATATTCATTTGTAAACTCACATGTTTATTTTAGTTTGTTAGACACTGCATTCTGTTGAATTATAATAAAGTGTTACATCGCCCGAAGCCCTTGTAGTTTTGTTTATAATTTCCAATATTAATTATCATTAAAGACTCTCAACAAAATATAAAGATAAGATTTGGATATTGAATAAAAGTTTGGTAACAATATGGCTCAAAGAATAGTGTGAATAGATTGTAGACATTTCTCTACATGTTTTTGTTCAAGGTTATAGGTGTTAGGTATGTTTCTTTAGTATTTTTATGAGTTCCAGAAGATACCTAACGTAGAATGAAAGAGCATATCCTCCTCTACAAGTAACACGTTATTCCTTTCGTTATTACATTGAAAATTAATGAAAATAAGATTCAGGTCCAGATGACTTTAAAATGTAAAAATGATCTTTTTACACACGAACAAATTATTTCAAAATATTAAGATTTACTTACAACAAACAGAAAAATGTTTTGCTTAGTAACGTAAAGTAAGATTGAGAAATATATCTATCGAAAAATAAAAATGAAACTGTAACAATGTATAGTAATATAAAGCCATAAACCAATTGACTTCTTTACTAATAACAATTAAAATAGAAAAATAAATGAAATAACATTAAACTAAAACATTGGCGAACATGCTTATTTCATTGTTAGTGCTATTAAATTTTCAGTTAATCACGAAAAAATAGCATAAAACAAGATTTATATTTCTAGGTCGAATACTAGGTGTGACCTAGAAAGAAAGTGACGGACGTGTAACTTTTCATTATGCTAACATTCGCTTTTTCCAAGTTCATGCACGTTCTCATTACTCGTGTTTCATTAGTGTCAACAAGTATGTCTTAATTTTACGAATATGTCGTTGCTGCGTAGTTACTCCGACGATTGTTTATTTGTTTCTATTTAAATAAAGTTGCGAAGAGGAAAGACATGTATTAGCGTGATTACAAAAAAAAAGGAAATGAAAGTTTTCAATGTCGTTACGTTTGTTATGTCGGATAAATGAATTAGTGTCAAATTCAAGGGTGAAATTGTAAATTAGTTACTTTACGCCTTGACATAAAGGGATCATAATAACATTGGTTTACAAAATACAAACTAAAATATTTCAGGCAAACAATATGTTGCCAGGCAACATGTTCTGAAATATTTTAGATGTTAGTGACTGTTATTGACAACATACTCACTTCAAATATACAAGTCGATTTTACATATCAGATCTAGTTTTTGAATTACAAGTAACCTATGGTTAGAAAAGAAGAAACATGTAGTAAGAAAAATTTATTAAAAAATAAAATAAAACTCCAAGAAAACTACGTTTTAAAGCTTTTCTCTTATGTGTAGACTAAGAAAATTTACGCACCAGCAACCATCAACAGTCAGACGTCATATGTCTATCCCCAAAACCCTGACTCTCCACGACACATAAATCCTAATGCATACGCTCTCCCTAATCCTCACTCAGATCTAGATTTTCGGGAAACTTGTCGCGGAGGCTATGGAAAAAGTGCAGTTTAATACTCAAATTACATCCCGCATTTTTTTAAATGTAAAAGTAGACCAACTATTGGGTCTGGGAAAAAGTTCGTGGCGTTTTTTCAGTAAAATTCAACTGGTCCCCGCATGGCGCGTGGACTAATTCATTTAAACCGAATATGCTCCATTATTATCGACAATGTTTCGCCATTTTTTTGGTAGATCCATGATCCCATCGGTGAAAAACTTCTGTGGTTTCTGGTCGAAAAACTGAATCAAGTAGTTTTCACAGGCTTCTTTTGAAACCAACTTAATTCCATTGAGAGAGTTCTGCAGAGATCGAAACAGATGATAATCAGAGAGTGCTATATCCGGACTGTAAGGTGGGTGCATCAAAACTTCCCAACCAAACTCTCTCAATTTTTGACGGGTCATCAAAGAAGTGTGTGGTCGGGCGTTGTCATGATGGAAGACAACACCTTTCCTATTAATCAATTCGGGCCGTTTTCTTTCAATCGCCTGGCGTAATCTCTCTAGTTGTGCACAGTAGAGTTGAGAATCAATCGTCTGACCAGTTGGAAGTAGCTCGTAGTGGACGATTCCCCTCCAGTCCCACCATACACACAGCATCACTTTTTTTGGCGTCAATGTTGGCTTAACGAACGCTTGTGACGGCTCACCATCCTTTATCCACGATCTTTTACGCTTCCGATTATCGTACGTAATCCATTCTTCATCTCCGGTTATTAAACGTTTCAGAAACGGCTCGATTTCATTCCGTTTCAGCAGCGCATCGCAGATGTTAATTCGGTCCATCATGTTTTTCACGCTCAACTCATGAGGAACCCATACGTCAAGCTTTTTTTTGTAACCAGCTTTGTGTAAATGGTTCAAAACAGTTTTGTGGTCAATGCCTAGCTCCATGCCAATATCGACACTGCTGATATGCTTATCTTGTTGGACTTTTTCAAGAATTTCATCAGATTTTTCAGTGATTGGACGACCGCAGCGTGACTCATTTTTCACATTGAAATTTCCAGAACGAAAGCGAGCGAACCATTTCCGCGCAACAGATTTCGATAAAGTACCTTCACCGTACACAGCACAAATTTTATCACAAGCCTGCGCAGCGTTCTTCCCCTTATCATAATAATATTGCAGAATATAGCGAAATTTCTCATTATTCTTCTCCATTTTCAAGTGCGAATAACTTTCCAACCACTGCACCGATTACAATGTTTCTACGCTCAAACGTTCGGAAGGTCATCTAAAAAACGAGCCCTCGGTGGTGTCGCTGTGACTTGTTGTTCTTTAGTTATCGGCAACCAATGCCATCTATCGGGAAAAACGCCACGAACTTTTTCCCAGACCCAATAGTTCAATTTAATTTTCTGATTTTCGATTTCCAAGGAAGTTTCGGTTCACTGAGGCAAAAGCTGTCCAAGCATCTGATTTGGTAAATTTAGTATCCTTTATAAGATGTCTTTTTTTATTTTGTTGATCATCAAAAATATCTACTTTAATATTTTCCATAGTTAACTGAGGAAATATTTCTGTAAATGTAAGAAAAGCAGTTTCCATTTTTATCAAGAGATTTGACTGTTTCACGATGCCCAATTTTATATGTAATTGCGGCTGGATTATTTTGTCACGACCTACCAATGGATTGGACACTAAATTTTGCTTACAAGACATATTTTTTCTTAAAAGCCAATTTTTTCTTACCTAATATTCTTATTTAGTTCTGCTATCCTAAAGACATATATATATAAAGTAAGAAAATTTAGTGTAACTGCTTTGTTGGCCGAAAAGAATGTTCACTATTTTTAAATCAAAACAAATTACCCACCCGTATTCATGATGCTTTACTTTATTCAAAACTGATGAGATGTTATAATATTCTTCCTTTAGTTTTGTACGGTGAGCAATGGGTGTCTTCGCGTATTTACTTCCGTTAACTAACAAAATGCATTTAAAACTACGTTTTTAACTGTCAACGAATTTATGAATTTTTATTAACTAACCTTTAATTTCTTAACAAAAAGTGTGACTGTCATCTTGGGCAAGGTAACTCCGTAACTCTGACTCTCTTTCCCGATAAAAAGTAATGTTGGCGCCTGGAGCAAGTTCAATAATGATGAATAATTCAAAGGCTTGCTTCGAAAGATTCAAATCTCTTACAAGGTCATCTCATTCTGTGAAAGTCGTTAGAGTTTAACTTTCAAAATCAATTTTAATTTAATTTCTTGAAATCAGGTTCTAATAAAGGCCATAAAGAGCGTCTACAAACATACCAGGAATTATGTTAGAACCGGAAACTTGTGCTCCAGCCACTTTGTAACTCATGAAGGTTTAAGACAGGGAGGTGTGTTGAGCCCCTTTTTGTTCATAGTGCTGATGGACGATATATTGAAAGAAGTTAAGGAAAGGGTCAAGACACTAAATGTTGGCTACAGAAAGCTGGAAATGATAAAAATCTCTGAAAGTGTTTTTGCAGATGATGTGGCCATTTATGCAGAAAGTCAGCAAGATCTACAAGCAAACATAGATCTGTGGAAGGCAGCACTCGAAGCTAGAAATCTGAAGATGAACGCGGATAAGTCTAAAGTGATGATTGTAGGGCAGAATCAAAGCAATATAGAAATAGGAATAGGAAACGAGATTATAAAACAGGTAGTCACATACAAGTACCTGGGAGTCAGTATACACAAGGATGGGAGAAGCGAAGTCGAAATAAATAGGGATAGTGCACTTAAACTATATTACGCTCTAAGCCATACATTTATACATAAGAGGGAGGTATCAAGGAAAACCAAGTTAATAGTGTATAAGACTATGTTTAGACCGGTGTTGGCGTTTGGAAGTGAAAGTTGGGTACTAACGACCGATATTAAGAGAAGACTACAAGCTGTAGAGATGAAGTATTTAAGAGGAGTATTGGGAGTTACACGTAAAGACAAAATACGAAATGAAATAATTAGGGCAGAGCTGAAAATTGAACCCTTGAAAAAAACTATAGCCAGGAACCAATTAAGGTGGTTTGGACACCTAATACGTATGCCAGATGAACAACAAGTGAAGGCGGTGTGGCAAGCAAAACCTTTCCGGAAAAGAAGTAGAGGAAGACCTAGAAGATCGTGGGATAGCGCAGTTACGGATACCCTGACAGAACGCGGGCTAAATTGGCAAGCTGCACAAAGGACAGCGAGGAACAAACGAGAATGGACTAAATTTGTATATAATTTGTAGGATTAGTAGTTAGTGGTTATTTTACGCCTTAACACCTTACGGTAATACTAGGGCTTTGATTATATATATATTGTATATATATATATTCTTGAAATCTTTCAAGGGTAAGCTGCTGATGTAGATGATGCGGATATCAGACAATCGAGGCGTATTGAAATTTAGGACACATTAAAGAGAAGAACAGAGTTTTTAATGTTGAAAAGTTCGACAATTTTCTACAAGATCTAATCACAAAGCTAAATGTTTGAAAAGCTACACTGCATATACAATATTAGCAATGTGGTTAGAAACTTGGAGGTGGATATCAATAGAGCGTGTAAATCCATTATCTTAGTTTTTCTTGTAAAATAAACGTCGTCTATCTCATAAGCGTGAGAAATATAATTACCGTTCCTAAAGTAAGTAACAACAGACATTTTTCTATATTCAAGCGAATCATACTATTTGCTGCACCACTTATGAATACTATTGATGTCTTGACACAATCCGAGAAATACACAATTTTTGGGAAGATCTTCAGATCATCCACATAAGCCAGGTCTTTCCCACGTATCATGGACAGCAGGTCATTGATATAAATTCTAAATAGACGAGGTCCCAGTTTAGAGGTTGGCCGCGCATCTGAAGACCTTGTAAAAGTGTTCAAGATGAAACCATTGTAAAACACGCAGCAAGTACAGTTGTTCTAATACACGCAGTAAATTCATTTGTTCAAATAAAAAATAATCAAATTAAGAACTACAGAAGAAAAGTCAACATCTTCGAAATCATGAGAAAGTGGCTAATAGTGCCAAACGCCTTCGGAAAACCAGTATATACTACGTCAACGTGTTGACAATTACTCACGAATTGAATTATTTAAATCATAAGCCCACTTTGCTTGATAGAAATAAAGGATTTAACACAAATATAAAGTTTAAAGTATAACGGTTGCTCGTACATCTTAGCACAACCAGACAATGCACTGATACGATGATAAGTACGTAGATTTGATCAATAGTCATTTTTGTGAAGGCGTAACTTGATCTAGTTTCTAAAACCTAAAAAGGTAGAAGTTCGCATAAATAATTCAAAACTAGTCACTAGTGGCTTGCATAGCAGTTACCTCAAACAATTGAAAATCCCACTCGATTATGAAATGCGCGCTGTGATTCGTTTTCAGCATGCAAAAGACGTAAATGCGGTCAAAATTCATCTGCAGATTAGTAACGTATATGGAGAAATGAGCAAGGCAATGATACGGAAATAGGTTGGAACATTTAAAGATGGGCGTAAGGACTAAAAACTAAGGAGTTAGTACAGAAATCTGTAAAAGTTCGAGAAACGATTTCGTCATTGTCTGATAAATTTCTGCAAGTTTCAAGGAGTGTTTTTTGTGAAATTATGGCAGGTGAGAGAACGCTTAAATTATCGAAAGTTGTACTCACGCTGGGTAAAGAAAATTTTGACTGAGGTGCACAAAACCAATCGTATAACCAGCGCTTCGATTTTCCTGGAAACATGGATTGTTTATGTGACACAGGAATCGAAACAGCAATCTATGGAATAGAGGCATTCAACAACACCCAAGAATATGAAATTCAAGTAAACAACTTCAGCACGCAAAATCATGTGAACTTTGTTTTAGGATAGGCAGTGGGTATTGCTCATGAATTGTTTGCCTCGGAGTTATAGTTACAATAAATTCTGAGACATATTGTGACACCTCAACTAAACTGCATCATGCAAAAAATAATAGCCGTGACATGCTCAGTAAGGAAATTGTATTGCTTCATGGGAATGCCTGTCTACACATGGCTCGTCCAAACGAAGATCTCATCGCATCACATGGCTGGAAACAACTTGATCACCTGGCGCGTGGTAACTAGAATTGTTCCTTCATTTGATAAAGAATCTAGGTGGTCAGAGCCACGACAATGGCGATGACGTGAAAACGGCCGTGTTACAATAATTAACAAATCAGACGACAGATGTCTATGGGAATAGATTTCAGAAGCTTCAGAAGCATATTGGTCGTAATTATGTTGAAAAGTAAATTAAGGTACAGGCTCATTTATAAAAATAAAATTGTTGAAGAAAATGTACTTGCGTTCTTTTCATATCAATTACTTAAAATATACGCCTCGTATATTTAATTTGAATAATTGTTTCGGTTACATTTGAACACCCTTGTACATATATTCATTTACCGTAGTCTTCTATTTCCTAAGTCATCTTTGCGTATCGTATATTTAAGCTTATGAGATTTTTGACTCTGCATTAGTATTAGACATTGAAACAGAAGTCATTTGCATATGTACCGAGCTCAACTCGCCGTTGTAATTATTTCAAAATACTCGTATTATACTCGTCCTGTGATCGCGAAAGCGCAATTTACATAACATTAAAAATCTCTTTCCTGAGAAAGACAGAAACTATATGTTTACACAGATGCGAAAATTTAATACTTATCACATGGGTACAATAAATTATCTTAGTTTTAAGTTTATACTAAATCATTCTTTATATTATCCTACAATATTAATATGAAAATAAATATAGTGTATTCTTTTCTTTCTTAATATGTTAATCGTTTTATTCTAACTGTAAATTTTATTCTTTTGTATTTAGATTTTTCGACCAGTGTGGCATAGGATAATAAAACATTTAGTTCATATTAACGACGTTTCGGAATCTTTTTCCCCATTTTCAAGTTATTTATTTTTTGTTTTAACATTCAATACATCGTAAATTTTAGTGGATGCTGTGGTTGATTACATTTATCAATTAAAGTTAATATAACCCCTTTCCACAATAATTTTCGTCTCCTGTATATGTATTTCGACAACTAATCATCATCGGCAGATAGTGAATTATAGTATCGCATCTAGAACCACGGCGAAATCCGCACAGAAACAAAGTCCGTACCAGACACCGTCGAAAGCCAAAAATATTATGGAAAGGCTGTTTCAAATTTCGCGGCTTTTTTAAAGAATAAATAAAACACATAATTTGCACTCACTTTCAAAAATTTGTATTGGTAATTGATATATTAGTTATGACATTTATATGCGAAAAATAATATTTGTCAACTGGCCTCCTCTTGCAGCTCTACAGACGTCCACTCGTCTGTTAAAATTTTCAATGACATTTTGACATAATTGAGGCTCTATCTCACCAATGACACGAATAATTTCATCTTTCAAGGCAGAAATTGATTGTGAATTGTTTTTGTAAACCCGACTTTTCACATAACCTTAAAGAAAATAGTCTAACGGTGTCAAATCACATGATCTTGGCGGCCAATTAACATCACCGTTTCTTGAGATTACACGTCCAGGAAATTTTTCTATCAATAAATCAATTAATTCGTGTGCAAAGTGATGTGCGGCGCCATCCCGTTGAAGCCACATATCCTCTAGATTAATATTCATTAATTCAGGCCTCAAAAATTCGGTTATCATCCGACGATATCGATCACCATTGACAGTTACAGCTTCACCAGCAGCATTTTCAAAGAAGTAACGTCCAATTACACCACCTGACCATAACGCACACCAAACAGTAACCCGTTTAGGATACATAAGTTTCTCATGAATAATTCGTGGATTTTCCTCAACCCCAGATACGGCAATTTTGTTTATTAACATAGCCACCAAGTTTAAAATGTGCCTCATCGGAAAACATTATTTTTTGAGAAAAATCAACTGGTTGTTCATTGATGAAATTGACAAATGAACGGCGTTTTAAATGATCTAATGGCTTCAGTTCCTGTGTTATTTGAATCTTATATGCCTTCAGAGCTAAATTCTTGTGTAAAATACGCCATGTTGTTGATCCACTAAGTCCAAGTTGTTGTAAAGGTCGTCCAATGGACAATTCAGGATCTTCAGCAACACTTTCACGAACCAAACCAATATTTTCTTGTGAACGACCACTACGACAGTATTTTTCACTTTTTTCATCTTCCACGGAACCGGTCTCTTGAAATTTTTTAATAATTCGACCAATAGTGCTTTCAGATGGACGATTATGTAAACCATATAATTCACGTAATTTTCTAAAAACTCTTTTCACAAGACCCTGATTTTCATAAAATAATTCAACAATTTGAACGCGTTGTTGTACCGTGTACGAATCCATTTTCATAAATGTTATACATCACCCTTTTTAGATGTCCACATACCCAGAAAAATTCAGTGCGCCATCTATATTTTATTTATTCTTAAAAAAACCGCGCTATGTGAAACACTCTTTATTAACCTTAATTGAGTAATGCAGTGCATCAATTTTATATATATACATATATTTATTTGATATAAAGGTTTTTTAAAAAATATAAGTACGTACACTTCTTCTTATTTGGTATTGTAAATTTACAACCACGCAAACATTTTTAAATTAACAAAATTATACCGTTTTTTTTTGTATTTATACTTTTGTATGGACGTAACTGTTCTGTATATTTAGTAAAAGTTTTCTAATCGGAAGCCGTTTGCTACTTCTTCCTTTCCCTTTTCCTCCCGTGTCTATGTGTGAATGTCAAGTGTATGTGTGTTTGTAAATTTCATTGATGTATGTATGTACATACAGGGAGACACAGACAATTCATTTTCTAAGGATTAAGTTATAAAAAATATCATTAAGATTGATTAATGCCTCTTCTATCCCTTATATCTTGGTCTTTCTTATGTATATCATTTCCTTAATTACACATACAGCCAGTCACGAAATATCCAGCTTTGATAAAGCTTGTTTATAATAACTCCATTTAACAACATTAAAAAACTCAAAAAGCTTCTAATAACAATATAAAAGCTATTATTATTTACAACTATAAAAGAATTTGCTAATATTCTAACATAAAATGTCACCAAAACTTTCGAACACTTCATTTTTGTATTTCTCTAAACACTCTTCATAGTATTACGTATTTGTGAAAAATAAGTATTTGATACTTTTACAAAGTTGAGACGAAAAAGCAAATACATGCCTAGCAATATGTGCGAGTTAGCAACACGAATCTAAGAAAGAAAAAACTCTGACCACCGTATATACGTTGCTTAAACATTAACTGGCTAATAATGGATTCTTAATGTTTCTGCAATCTCTATCTGTCATGCATTCGACTCGATCAACGCCTTTATTTTTTCGTCCTCAATAAGTGTAGTTAAGATTAAAATCAGCAGCACGTAATTTCGTGAGCCATCGTTGGCATTCCCGTCCTTGTAGAGTTCCTACATCGCGAACTTAATGCAATTTTTCACAAATTTGACGCACGTCATTACGGATATAAAAATATGATGAAAATATATATTTCGGTTTTTCAATTTTAAAAATTTCAAACACACGTGAATAGGTTCACCGGAAAGTTCCTGTAGATTTTAAAGCAAAATTTAAAGACACACATTGACGGACACATGTGCTAGTTCGAAATAGGTTATGATGTGACAGTAGATGTTTATTATGGTAATTAATAGCTAGAGGACTGTTGTTAAGGATATTAATGAGAAAATAAGAAATAAATATAGTATAAATTTCTAGTAATTTCGAACTTTTATTCTTATTTCTGATTCTACCATAAGCGTAACACGGTGGCATCCAAACAATACTTAACCTAACTTTAATATTTCTGTATATATTTTTCACTTCATTCGTAATAATTTTTCACTTACCAGTTAAATAAAGGTAGAACTGATAAAATGGTTTTGAAAAAATAGTTTTTTATAAAAATTATGAAGCTAACAAGTAAAAACAGCGAAAACAGCACACACTATAGACACACGAACAACAATGGACACCACTGCAAACAGAGTCACCCCTTCAGCGCATAATTGACTCGTCCTAAACCAAATTTCGTCCGAGCGCATTGACCTTGAAGATTCTTCTCTAAATAATCGAACTCTAACACATAAGATACTTGGGTTTTTATATCTACAAATAACAGGCGTAACGGAAAGTCGTTAGCGGTTTTTTCATAAAAAAAAATCTACATAATTTTCAAGTAAATGGAAAAATTAATTTTTTCAAACTATTAACCATTTGATTCTACACATCTTGCCCATCTTTCAGGCAATTTATGGATGCCATCCCACAGAAACTGTTTGTCCTTTGAGCAAAACCATTCATCGAGCCATTTTCTAACTTCTTCGAAATTTGCGAAGTGCTGCTCTGCAAATGCATTTCCCATTAATGCGAAAAGGTGACAGTCGGACGGGGCATGGTCTGGAGAGTACAGCGAGTGCAATATTATGCCTCATCCAAATGCTTGCAACGCCTCCTTGACCGGTTTTGCTGTATGAGATGGCGCGTTATCGTGTTATCGCGTCATTCTGGACGTATTTTTATAAAGGAATGGTTCAAATTGATAATTAGTTATCGGTAGCGATCAGTATTAACTGTTTCACCAGGTTTCAATCAGTTCGTAATAGACCCTGGTCTCACAATACACACAGAGAGCATTGTCTTGCGATCAAAACGATTTGGCCTTGGAGTCGATGGGCCGGCTTCGCTAGGTGATAACTATGATTTTTTGCGCTTAGAGTTTTCGAAATAAATCCATTTTTCATCACCCGTCACTATTCGATGCAAAAGTGACTTCCGACCATATCGTTTCGATTATTCATTTGCCTGTCATTCAATTGATGTGGCACCCATTTTCCTATGTTTCGGATTTTTCCCGTTGCTTATAATCTGTCGATAATGGTTTCTTAGGCAACATTTAACGCTTCCGCCAATGGTTTTTGAGTTTGGGTTGGATCTTCATCCGGTAACTCCTGCAGTTTCGCATCTTCAAACTTTTTCAGTCTACCAGAACGTTCTTTGCCTTGCACATCGCAATCAACACTTTTGAATTGTCGAAAACCGCGCCTCGCATGTTTTTATGATCGGAGAATGCTCACCGTAAGTTTCTACCAGCAAACAATGACTTTCAGCAGCTTTTTTCTTTTGACTAAATAAGAAAAGTATTGCGTACCACAAATGCACTTTTTCAGGCACGAAACTCGACATTTTCAAAGAGATATAAATTTATAACAGTGCTACTTTCGCAAATTATAACATGTATGGCTTTGAAGTTTGATATCAGTAGAATAAAATGACATACGTATCAAATCATAGCATTGCATACTTAACCCTAGCAACATCTGTTAGAAAAACCGGTAATGACTTTCCGATACACGTGGTACATAACAAAAATACATCAAATAACCGAAACAATGTAAGACCAATTTGGTATATAGCGATTGTTTTAAAACACGGTCGAAAATAAGGTAAAACTGTTCAAGAAGTAAGAGTGATCATTTTTATTAAGGTGTTATTTTATATTTACATGAAATACTTCTTCTACAACTTAGTTAAAGTTGCTTAGTTTAAATAGCATACGATCCCGAAGTTACAATTTCGAAAACGTTTTTATTAAAAATTTAAAACGGCTAATGCTATTTTACTAAAATTTGTTATGATGAAATAAGTAGTTTTATTTGACAGAAAACATATCAAATGTATGATCAATATCATTCATACGCGTAGAAAATGTATTTCAAACCATCAAATCGTGTTTTTCTTATCAAACGACAAAACTTTTTGAACGATCTGGTATACAAGTACATATATATGAGTAGTAAATAAACTCAAAAAAAAGAATTATTCGTATATTATGCTCATTACTACACAAATGCAAATCTTCTATCTTCGGAAAATAATGTGTTTTGTACTATGTATTATGTTATGAGTCAGACATGCTCCGAATGTCAAAGTTTTGTTTACATAATAAGTTATAAAGACCGTTCTGCATGCACTCGGCAGATATATTTTCGTATACATCGTGAACCTTTTGCGGTAGTAAAGATACCTTCGCAACATTGGTGTTTTATTTTATATGCACTGTGTATTTGTTTTTCTTTAGGTGTTTTATGTATAATTTTGGTAAAAAAGGACTTGTTTGTATTTTTCGGTTTATGGATTATTTTAATGTTGTATTTTGCAGAGAGTTTGTTTGGATTTTCTGATAGGTGTGGTACATACGGTAAAGTCATGAACTTTGGTTTGACGTTGTATGTGATGATATTCTCGACGTTTCGTATATTTATAATCTCGACTTTGTTTTCAATTTTTTAAGCGTAAATAGCCTTTTTTGATGTTTTTTTTTTTCTATGAAATTCGGAGGATACTTATTTTTTGTTTTAATTTTATTTATGTGTTTTGTATTGTTGCTTCTCTTTCTGAAAATTAATATTATTTTTAAATGATAAATTTATGTCTTTAATGTGAGAATATTAAAATGTAATTTGCGTAATAATTATCCTGAATTACATATAAAGACTGTTTCAAATTGCGCGGTTTTTTTTAAGAATAAATAAAATATAGATGGCGCGTTGAATATGTCTGGGTATGTGGGCATTTAAAAAGTGTGATGTACGACATTTACAAAAATGGATTCGTATACGATACAAAAACGCGTTCAAATTGTTGAATTACTTTATGAAAAACAGCGCTCTGTGAAAAGAGTTTTTAGAAAATTACGTGAATTTTATGGTTTATATAATCGTCCATCTGAAAGCACTCTTGGTCGATTTATTAAAAAATTTCAAGAGACCGGTTCCGTGGAAGATCAAAAAAGTGAAAGATACAGTCGTAGTGGTCGTTCACAAGAAAATATTGGTTTGATTCGTGAAAGTGTTGCTGAAAATCCTGAAATGTCCATTAGACGACGCTCACAACAACTTGAACTTAGTGAATCAACATCATGGCGTATTTGACACAAGGATTTAGCTCTGAAGGCATATAAGGTTCAAATAACACAGGAACTGAAGCTACTAGATCATTTAAAACGTCGTTCATTTGTCAATATCATCAATGAACAACCAGCTGATTTTTCTCAAAAAATAATGAGGCACATTTTGAACTTGGTGACTATGTTAATAAACAAAATTGCCGTATCTGAGATGAGGAAAATCCACGAATTATTTATGAGAAACCTATGCATCCTAAACAAGTTACTGGTGTGGATTATGGTCAGGTGGTGTAATTGGACCTTACTTCTTTGAAAATGCTGCTGGTGAAGCTGTAACTGTCAATGGTGATCGATATCATCGATGTGGCCTGAATTAACAAATATTGGTCTAGAAGATATGTGGTTTCAACAGGATGGCACTACATCTCACTTTACACACGAATCAATTGATTTATTGAGAGAAAAATTTCCTGGACGTGTAATCTCAAGAAACGGTAATGTTAATTAGCCACCAAGATCCTGTGATTTAACACCGTTAGACTATTTTCTTGCGGGTTATGTGAAAAGTCAGGTTTATAAAAACAATCCACAATCAACTCCTGCTTTGAAAAATGAAATTATTCGTGTCATTGGTGAGATAGAGCCTCAATTATGTCAAAATGTCATTGAAAATTTTAACAAAAGAGTAGACGTCTGTGGAGCTGCAAGAGGAGGCCATTTGGCAGAAATTATTTTGCGCATATAAATGTCATAACTGATACTTCAATTACCAATAAAAAGTTTTTGTAGTGTATGCACTACAGAAAGAAAACCGAGAAATTTGAAACGCCCTTTATAATTTAAACAAGCGCAAATTTAGAGGCGCTTTCAATACGGACCTGGTATCTGATATCTTACTAATGTGTTAGTTTACTGTGTATTAGCAGTGCGTAGTATCTATGTAACTTGCTCCCAACTGTACGTTTGGAAAAATTATTTCCTCAATGTAACAAAACTAGTAGACTTGTTAGACCGAGACGAGTTTGCGACGATGGAGTTATGCTCCATGGATACTGCACGGATGGGTTAGTCAGACTAACGAGCAGGTTCGCGTCAAAATATCTCTTAAAAAGTCCATCGTTTTACCTGCCGTAGTACAACGTTCAAGTACATCAATTTATTTTATTTATTCAAAAAGCGGAACTGAAAATGCAGTTGAAAGCCCCGATTTTGTAAACCTTGAATGTATGAAATTTTATAAAAATAAACACTCCGAACAAAAATAGAACGTAATTCGAATAAACGATGAAATTTTCAAACGACGTTTATTATGTACAAGATTTCCTGCGCTCCTTTCCGTAATAAATAACCATCTGAGATTCCTCGATTTAAGGATATGCTTCGCCTTAAGTAAACAAACGCATCGTGAAATTCCACTGAAATTTAAACAGAACTGAATATGTATGTAGATTCGGTCGTCTTCCTGAAGAGATTTGCATGTATTTACTACAAGAGATACTTTGAAACGCTGGTTGTTCCACTCGCTTACGATGGAATATTTACTCAGTTATAATGTAATCAATTTCATGAGAGAAATAAACATTTTACTTTCTCAACAAAGTCAGTAAATACATTCATGTGCAAAATCAACGCATCACTCAATATTTCTGACATAGTTGCTATTATTTTTGCATTTTCTAAAACTTCTTTATTTCATCTGAACATAATCTAGTAACTTTATCTCACTACAACATAATTTTGATTAATTAATTTCTGGTGAAAACAACCGAAGGTATTAAGTTTCGCAAAGTCCGTCCTGTGCTATTAGGACTGTAACTTAACGCCCGTATTCTTACTTTGCTAGCGATCCCTCCGCTTAACTTTCAGGATGCTAAACTTGCTCAAAATTAAATTCGGAGAATGAGAGGCTCCCTGTTAATAAGATGTAATAAGACGCCATAATATTGTTATTCTGAAAACTCCTATGTCAATATTGAAATTTATTATCTTTAGATTGCATAAACGCATTTTTCTCAGTCTTACTGGACTCTGTCGGTATCCACTGTGCTGAGTATTACCCGGTTTTCCTTATGTTTAGAGGATCCTTAGACTCGACCAAAATTCTAAGTGTACAAGAAGTTTCGGTTCTTGTTTTTTGAAGGGAACAGGGGAAAGACATAATTGCGTTTAGTACAGATTTGTGCATGAAATATGTTGTTACTTATTGTTTACTTCATTACTAATGTTTTATATCACACTAGCTGTACGCTGGGCGTTGACCCGTTTTGACACATTAGTGATTTTATTTTTGCGTCATATACTTTTGGTTGTGTGAAAATGTCTGATGTCATTCGAAGAAAACGGCGGCTGAAGCGCATCGAGAACTAAAAAAAGTTTACGGAGATGCTGCTCTAAGTGAAACAACGTGCCGTAATTGGTTCCGTCGTTTCAAAGACGGTGATTTCGATGTTGACGACCGTTCACGTGAAGGAGGACCAAAAATCTTCGAAGACGCTGAATTGGAGGCATTGCTCGAAGAGGATTCATGCCAAACGCAAAAAGAGCTTGCTTCAGCATTAGGAGCTACCCGCCAAGCCATTTCCCAGCGAGTGCATGCGTTGGGAATAACTCAAAAACAAGGAACTAGGGTTCCTTATGATTTGAAGCCAAGAGACGTTGAGCGTCGTTTTTTCGCCTGTGAACAACTGCTTCAGCGGCAAAAAAGGAAGAGTTTTCTTCATCGCATCGTTACGTGTGATGAAAAATAGATTCATTACAGCAACCCAAAGAAAATAAAATCATGGGACTGCCCGGTCATGCTTCTACGTCATCGGTTCGCCCGAATATTCACGCTGTGAAGGTTTTGCTATGTATTCGGTGGAACCAGGGCGACGTTATTTATTATGAGCTGTTGAAATCAAACGAAGCCATCACTGGGGAACGGTATCGAACTCAATTGATGCGATTGAGCCGAGCACTGCGCGAAAAGCGGCCACAATACGAGCAGAGGACAAAAAAGTGATTCTACAGCATGACAACGCTCGGCCTCACGTTGCCAAACCCGTTGAAACCTACTTAAAAACGCTCAAATGGGAGGTCCTACCCCACCCGCCATATTCCTCAGATATTGCACCGTCCGATTATTACTTGTCCCGTTCGATGGCACATGGTCTGGCTAATCAGCAGTTCCGCTGCTCATATGAAGACATCTCAAAATGGCTTGATTCGTGGATAGCCTCAAAAGACGAACACTTCTAGCGTGACGTATTCGAGCTCTGCCAGAAAGATGTGAAAAAGTTATCGCTAGCGATGGGCAATATTTTTAATGATTCATTTGTAAACATTTTTTCACAATAAAGTTGCGTTTTCATCAAAAAAACAGCGAGAACTTAATAGCGCACCTAATATCATTAAAGAAGTAAATAAGAATAGAGTACATACTTCCTTCCTGGAATTCCATTGCACAACAATCATCAAAACACAAACAATACGGAGAAATGCAGATGGTAATTAGGGTTGCTAATGAGTCACAAAGGTAACACGATTGCGTTCTATCGATATGTGGACATTTCAAATGCCGAAATACAAGTGATGGGCCCATTTTACGGGGTTGCATTAAGTGGTGGGGTATCAGACATAATTACACGCAAGAATATTAACATAAATATTTTGGAAATATGACCTACGGAGAGCCCACAGTGCGCTAGTTCTAAAACATATTGTAACGTACAGTTTGGTGATTCACACGTCATAGGCGAGCTTTAGATGTGCAATAACAAATCTAACTGTGTTATTCACTATTGTTTTCCGAAAAGCTAGGTTGATGATGCGTTACATTTATACTTACAGAGTTATTATATATACATGTACTTCCACATACTGAACAATTCGTTGTTCAAATAAAATTTATATAAATGGACAGGGCTTTCAAAACAGAAAGTCACCTTAACAATACTTAATATAATAAAAATCTCTAACCCGGCCCAATTATGTAAAGATCAAATCACAAATGATACATAAACAACTTTGTTTAGTTACTTAAATTCTCATCATCGTTTCCTTAAACCATATTCGAACACATCCGCTTTAGAATACACGGTGTACGAAATTCGGAAATACGAAAATTAAACATTGCCCAACACTATCGAATTGAAGAATCTAAGGTGACGTATACACTGAAATCAATGCCAATAAGACCGAGTTAGCACGCACCAAGTTATTTTTACAGTGCTGAACATTTATCGGCACCGATTTTAGGCGAATGTATCATACATTTCATTACACAACATATTGTAGTCTAAGTGAAGAATATCACGCGATGTCGCTATATTTTTTATAATTCCAAATTTATTTACAATCTGTAAAAACCTATTGTCGTGATTAACATTGAGTAATTAATTTAAAAAAATATACACTAAACAATTACTTAATTCCTGTAACACTATATACAAAGGGTACTAGGAAAGTTTTGCAATACAACTTTGTTTATTTAATTTTTTCAAAGTAATTTCCTCTACACTCAATACACCTCTTCATCCTTCGAAACCAATCTTTAAACCAGTTCTGCCAAGCTTCACTAGTGAGTAAAGTACATTCGTTGTCCCAAGCCCACAGAAGGTCCTCTTCATTGGAAAACCGCCTACCTTTTAGCTTCATTTTCACATGCGGGAACAGTACAAAGTCGCAGAGAGCAAGACCTGGACTGTAGGGAGGGTGCTCGAGAAGTTTTAATCCTGACGTGGTCAAATATTCGGTGCAGGCTTTGGCGCGGTGAGCTGGAGCATTATCGTGATGGAGAAACCAGGTGTCCATTCTTAGCTTTGGCCGCAGGTTCTTCATAGGTCCAATGACTTTAGGCAGGCACTTTTCAGTACACTACTTAGCTGTGCCTATCTTCTGTGTGTCCAAAACGACGCGTTCCACAATTCCACTCAATTTGAAAAATATAGCTATCATTTTCTTCTTTACAGATCGGGATTTTCTGACGACTACGGGTGTGTCTTCATCATCAAAGACCCAAACTTTGTTTTGAGCTTTGGTCGGTACATCGTAATAGTACAGCCAAGTCTCATCACCTGTCACAATGTTGTTCACATACCGAGATTGTCCCTTATTAAACTTTTTTAGCATCTCCCGGCACCAAGTCACACGTCGTGTCATCTGCTGTTCAGTCAGTCGATGTGACATCCAGAGAGAACAAAGTTTCTTCACATGCAAATGATCCTGCAGAATCGAACGAATTGCTGGTGCATTTAGGCCTGAGGTACTCTCTATCTGTTGGTAGGTCACTCGCCTGTCCTCGCCAAGCATTTTCCTCACAGTAGAAACGTTTTCCTCCGAAACTGACGTTCGTGGCCTTCCCGGCCTCTCAGCGTCCTCCACAGTTAAATTTCCCCTTTGGAATTCTCTATATTACCTGAATATCGTTGTGGTATGTGGACAAACATCCCTAGTGTAAGAGTCATTTCTTCGAAGCAATAGTTTATATTTAAACCATGTACGAAATTATAACGCAAAACTGCCCTTATCTTATTTCGTCACCACGATGCCATCGCAACCACTTTACACTCTCACTGCTAATGAATAACTGAGCCCATCGACATGACGCGACGGCTACTATGCACGTATGAACATGTCTCAACATACAGCAACAAGTAGTTCCCTATGATTCATTGTTGCGTCATAGGGCAAAACTTTCCTACTACCCTTTGAATGTATAATTAAATATATTAAATTACTTTTGTTTTTGAAGTACAGTCTATATAAAAATTACAAGCTGCTAATTACTTGTTAGTGGAAGGGTTGGGAAATGGGCAGAGGGAAGAAGGACCGTCGTTTCAGGATCAGATCAAAGCCACCTGTTTCATGCGAATAAAGAATTAATGAATGTGATGTTAGAATTTAAAGGGAATTTAAAAAATGATAAATATTAGAGTTTCATACAATACCTTTTTCAAGCACTGGTCTGCTTGGACATTGAGAAGAAAGAACTTACCTGTATTTTGTCACATTTTAAGCATCAATTTATCGTGAGATGAAAAAATTAAAACGATGGATGGCTAGAATGAAAACTAACAACGAAAATTTATTGAAGAATTCTGTTGCTTTTATGAAATCTCAGACTTCTCGGGTTTAAACCGCGGTCGTCGTAGGATATGATACGAACACGAACAGAAATTCTGTTCGTTTTCCATACTCTCATGCGGCCTACATTAAGTCTGTTGGCTATTCATTTATTAGCAAATTTTTCAGCCTTCTCCATATAAAATAATCTACGGGATTAAAGTCTGGTGGCCTTGATAGCCAAGCAACTGCTGAACCTCTTCCAATCCATGAGTTCGTATAATTTTTAATTATTTTGAATTCGTCGTTTTACATTAAAAGGAACATCATCCAGATATGCTGTAATGTAATTTTCCAGGAAACGTAAATATCGAACTACCCTGATACGTCCTTCGATTTTAAACAGACAAATGAGATAGTCGTCTACAATACCACATCAAACATTGACCAAAAATCTATCTTGAAAATGGGATACCCTAATTTATCGTGGATTTTCAACTGCCCAATAATGCGAATTCCTGGTGTTATTGATTCCGTTTCTAATGAAGGAAGCTTCATCACTAAACATTATTTTCTAACAAAGCCCTCGAATTCTCACTAACCAGCGATTAAATTTAAGTCTCGATGTGTATTCGCCAGGTTTTAAAGATTGTACAGATAACATATGGTACGGGTACAAACTAAAATTGTGTAAACTTCTCCACACTCTCATGAGGCGTACGTTTAATCTGTTGGTTATTCTTCGGACATTAGTCAAATATAATAAGTATTGCTTCTTTTTAAGAAAGTACGTGTTGCACGGGACATCCCGAAGTAGCTGCAGGAATCTAAAAACAGTTGTACAAGGCGCTTTACGAGTGAGAAAAAACAAATTCTGCACGCGATCCGTACCGTAGTTCAGCGGTACGAATCGCGTGCGATATTTGTCTTAATACGGGTATTTTTACCGTAGCTTTTCAGTTGCGACACTGTTGAATCATCTGCTGATGATGACAACTTAGTTGTCGAAACACAGAATACGAAAATTAATGTGGCAAGGGGATATATATCAACCTTCTGTGATCAAGTTAATCAACTCCATCAAAATTACCTTGTACTTCTCTTATTCAATACTTCACTTATTTTCTGCAAAAAGGACAAATTGTAAAATTCATTAGGTCAAATAAAAAAAGCGACAGAAATCTGTTCTTGTAGTAATTATAAATAGAAATTAAGGTAAAGCTTTCCGCTTAGTTACTCAAACGAAATTCTTAGAAAGTCTGAATAGTAGTCCTTCAGAGAAGCGATAAATAATTATAATTATGGCGCTCAATTAATACATGCAGCCTATTTAAAATACCCACACAACTCTGCATATGCTTGAGTGTCAGACCTGCAAATGTGTATTACTTAAAATATAGAAATGAATTTATCTGAAATGACGGGCAAGTGTTTGGTTGGATGAATAGGAACAAAAATATAACCCAGATTAAATGAGCTATTTTTGTATGCCCTCCTAACACATGTCTGTATTTTTATTGTGAAGGAACCTAATTTGCTCTTAAGGAATGTGGATTGTTGGTTGTCCGATGTTAAAAATAGTTAGTCGGTTTTGAACTGCAATTAATCGCACTCTGAAGCAACCGGATAGATTTCAACAATTTATTGAAAAGAAAAAGTAGATCCGGATGTTCTTCCTTGCAGTACTCTATAGAAAATACCACGTACATTCAAAAATAATTTTTAAATTTTCTAATTAAAATTTGATTAAATTATTTTCATTCTCATTGTTATTAATAATATTCTTTTCAGCTAATAAAAGAACTTCATTGTTTAATATAACAAAATTAAAATATATACTATACAGAGTATGACAATCTTACTTTTGTTTATTCCACCCAGTTCTATATTTTCTGTATTAATAGAGAACTTTAAAAACCCTTTGCACTATGGTTTAGTGTTGTAAGAAAGGTGGTCATAATTAGTAAACGGTGTGGCTTTAGCACTATGTAACACATGGCGAGCCTTTTCCACATCCGTCCCATAATTTGACAGCCAGAACTCAAACAAAGGCATTCTAGTGAATGAATACTTGTGAACATTGCCTGAAATAAATTATAATAGATATTAAAAATGATACATTTCAGTTTGTAGACACAGTCTACGAGTGCCCTACGACGGCGTAGAAGTCATATAGAAAGCGCGGAAGGCATTTGTGGACTACAATACTTTATGATTTTCATTAGATACTGTAAACTTTATATTCATATATACAAATGGTACTAGGAAAGTTTTGCAATATGACGCAACAATGAACCGTAGAAAGCAGCTCGTTGCTGCATGTTGAGACATGTTAATACGTGCATAGTAGCCGCCGCGCCATGTCGATGAGCTCAGTTATTCATTAGCAGTGAGAGTGTAAAGTGCTTGCGATGGCATCGTGGTCACGAAATGAGATAAGGGCCGTTTCGTGTTATAATAATTTCGTGCGTGGTTTAAACATAGACCAGCGCTTCGAAGAAATGACTCTTGCACTAAGCGATGTTTGTCCACATCGCACAACGATATTCAGGTGCTATAGAGATTTCCAGAGGGGAAATTTAACTGTGGAGGATGCTGAGAGGCTGGGAAGGCCACGAACGTCAGTTACGGAGGAAAACGTTACTGCTGTGAGGAAAATGCTTGGCGAGGACAGGCGAGTGACCTACCAACAGATAGAAGGTATTTTAGGCCTAAATGCATCAGCAATTCGTTCGATTCTGCATGATCATTTGCACGTGAAGAAACTTTGTTCTCTCTGGGTGCCGCGTCGACTGACTGAAGAGCAAATGACACGACGTGTGACTTGGTGTCGAGAGATGCTAAAAAGGTTTAATAAGGGACAATCTCGGTATGTAAACAACATCGTGACAGATGATGAGACTTGGCTGAACTATTACGATGTGCCGACCAAAGCTCAAAACAAAGTTTGGGTCTTTGATGATGACGACACATCCGCAGTTGTCAGAAAATCCCGATCTGTAAAGAAGAAAATGATAGCTGTATTTTTCAAATCGAGTGGAATTGTGGAACGCATCGTTTTGGACACACAGAAGCCAGTCACAGCTAAGTGTTATACTGAACAGTGCCTGCCTAAAGTCATTGGATCTATGAAGAACCTGCGGCCAAAGTCGAGAATGGACACCTGGTTAACGATAATGCTCCAGCTCACCGCGCCAAAGCCTGCACCGAATATTTGACCAAGACAGGATTTAAACTTCGCGAGCACCCTCCCTGCAGTTCAGATCCTGCTCCCTGCGACTTTGCACTGTTCCCGCCTGTAAAATGAAGCTAAAAGTGGGGCGGTCTTCCAATGATGAGGAACTTGTGTAGGCTTAGGACAACGAGTGTGCCTTACTCCCTAGTGAAACTTGGCAGAACTGATTTAAAGATTGGTTTCGGAGTATGGAGAGGTGTATTGAGTGTAGAGGAAATTACTTTGAAAAAATTAAATAAACAAAGCTGTATTGCAAAACTTCTCGTACACTGTACGCTTCAACCTCAATGGGAGCTTATTTTGTTGATAAAAGAAATGGCTGTACTTAACTCATACCGTCTTTAGAAACGTATTTGTTAGTTAGGCAATAAAGATTATCATTATTATAATAAACGATTAGTTAAAATCGTTTATTAAATAAAGGCGTTTATTGTTTTTAAAATGAAAAATTAAATGAACGCATGAAGTTCAACTAAGCTCATTATTTATTCAACTATTTTCAGTTCAGAGGAAATTTATACAAACGAAAAAACTTTTTGCTGAAACTAAAAAGTAACTCTCGTAAATTAAAATCGAAGCATAGTTTACAGGGATTTCTATAATACCACGTGAGATTGTATACATCCGTTAGGTTTAATTCACGAAAATATATAACGTAAACTGTTCGAGTATTATTCACGCGCTCGATCCGTTCGTAAGCGCACCCGGCAAAGTTCCTAATACTATTGATGAATGAATGAATTGACGTAAGTCTAGAATCATTTCGAGAAGGTATTATACATATTTACAGCTCTTGTTTCAATTCCAATTTCGCACCGATCATATTTACGCACACGTTCAGTTTAGTCATTACAATTTCTAAGAGAGAGGCATTCTTGGAAAATGTACGGAAACAAGACAATTATAGTAGGAAAAAAGTCGATAAACGGCGGTACGTCTATTTCGGCACTTTTCGCAATTAAAAATAGCCATCGTGACGTTGAATACGAGAAAATATTCGCATAAAAAATAAACTCAACCAACCCGATGTAAATCTGCATAAACACATATATTTTCGTGTGATATTTTCCAATAAAATACTTCGCGGATCTTTCCAAAATATTCCCGTATTGTAACGTAGTTCCGGAATGAATCGCCTAAGTATTAGTGACTTTCCATTTATATAAACTGTGATTCTAATTTATTGACTTGGATTTTTTCACTATTTAAAAAAATATATATGGTAACGCTTTAAAGATAATATTTGTTTAAGATATGTCCGAAACATTGTATTCGATGAACATATTTTTGCAAAGTATGTAAGCAGCTTTAGTAGAAAGAAAATTAAGTTGGAAAATACAATATTTCGTTTTCTAACCAATGAACTATGCCAAAAAAATCTCAACAACTCTATAATAATTGTTTCTCGAAATCTACCAAATTTAAAAAATAATATCTACATTTATCCCTCACGACTAACAGAGTTAGATGAAAAAACTGTAACCTGATACTACAAATCCGCCATTTTGGACGCGTATTATAATTTTCCTAATTTTTCTTTTATTGTTTATTGGTGATAGTTTTGATGGAGCCTGTGGTTGATTAACTTAATCACTGAAGGTTTTCATACTCTGTATACATACGACAGTAGCCGTTTATATTTCGGGAATAGCAAACAAAAAAAATTTTTTTATTATCGAAAATAGTTTTATTGCTTTTCAAAATATTTTCCTTGAAAATCAATGCACTTTTGCATTCGTTTAAACCAATCCGAAAAGCATTACTGCCACTGCGAAGGCGGTGTCTCCAAAATATGAATTTTGAATGCCTCAACTGCCTCTTCCGGCGTAGAAAACCGTTGACCACGAAGTTTATTCTTCACGTGTGGGAACAAAAAGAAATCACAGAGTGCTAGATCAGGGCTGTTCGGCGGATGGCTCATCAATTCAATGTTTTGCCCGGTCGAATATTGAATTGCTTAAACCGACCTGTGAGAGCTCACATCGTCCTGGTAGAGAATGATCTGTCGTTTTCGGTTTGTTTGTTTTTCATTATTTCTTCAAAACGTTTTGGCAAACAAATATTGTGTACCATTGGGAATTGACCGTTCTACAACTCTCTAAAGACACGGTTGCAACGTGACCGGTTTTTCCGAAAAAACAAGCGACCATTTGTTTTGATGTGCTTCGAGCGCGAACAACGTTTGTTGGTTTTGGTTCATCTTTGAATACCCACACAGTCGACTGCTGTTTACTTACTCTCGGGCTAATACGTATAGATCCATGATTCATCACATGTGACGACTTTATAAATGTTCTATAACGCACCGCCATTGTATTTTTTATGAATTTCTTGACACCAATCGACGCGAGTCCTTTTTTGAGCGGTTGTTAAATTTAGTTGGTACCCAACGTGAACATAGCTTCTAACGGCTAAATGTTCATGCAGGATCTTATGCACGCTGGTGTTAGTAATACCTAGAGATACCTCGATCTCACGGTATGTCACAAGACGGCCTTGCATTATCAATTCAGATACTGCGTTAATGTTTTCCGACACAACAACATTTGTGGGACCATCTTCACGAAATTCATCGTCCAAAGAACGCCGTCCAAGTTTGAATTCACTATACTAACGATATACTGTAGTTTTCGATGGTGCTTCATAACCATACAAAGAATTCAACTCGTCGATGCATTCTTGTCGAGGTAATCCACGCCGAAAATTATGAAAAATAATTGCACGAAAATGTGCGCGAGTTAATTCCATTTCTTTATTGACATAAAATTTTCAAGTTACTGTCAACAGTAGAAATAGCGACCGGATAATAAAACTGACAAGGTAAATATATTGTCAAAAATGACAAATTTCACGATGCAATCATCAGATCGGAGGCAACACTAACAGTGTTGCCAGTTCCTGAAATATAAACAGCTACCCTCGTATTTCGACAACTAAGTTGTTATTATCAGCAGATAATTAGACAGTGTCACACCTGGAAAACTACGGCAAAAACCCGCACGAAACAAATTCCATGCACGATTTGTACCGTCGAAAGCCAAAACGCACACTCTGACGGTGCAGATCGTGTACGGAATTTATTTCGTGCCAGTTTTTGCTGTAATTTTCCAGGTACGACACTATTCAATTATCTGCTGTTGATGATAACTTAGTTGTCGAAATACGTATACAGAATACGAAAATTAATGTGGAAAGATGTTGTATATCAACCTTAAGTGATTAAAAATCTTCTTTTATTATTATTATTTTGAAAACAAATAGTATTACACATTCTAGCGCAATACTTTGGTAGGACGAGGTTGCAACTAGCCAAGTAAACATGAAATGAAAGTCTAATACGAATAGAACACTTTCAACTTTCTTGGAATTTTGTATTACTTTTTCTCAATAAAATATTGTGCTATGGAATCGCTTCATTCTTTTAGAACCTTGCATTGTAATAAGCAATACTTCATTTACTAATTATTATTAAGAAGTGTTTGAAATTTACATGCATACAAAATTCGTAAGAGAATAAAATCAAGTAGTATTGTGTTTGAAGTAGTGTTTAATTTATAAAACACCCACGCTTAATGGTAGAACTCCACACTGTTGTAACTTAACAAAAGAAATGTGTTTAAATCAGTTCAGAAATTCCTACATTTCGTATTACTAAAAACGCTATCTAACGTACGGGACTTGGAAATAGTAAAACCGTGTTTTGGATTTCGCAATGCTACATACATTCTCCAGGGAAATCAGTACACGCTGAAGAATTTTTTTAAATACGTGACCTGTAATATTTGTTCATAGCTCTGATTCGTTCACATCTGGTGTACTACAAAAAAAAGTAATCTAGGACTTCATCCATTATTCATAGCATTTAAATTGATACTTTCAGCTGTTTCCTTTATTGCTGATATAACGTTGTACTTCTATAATGTTGTGAAAGCAAATAAAGGCGTAAACGATATAAAAACTATTATTTAGTTTTTATATCAAACCAGAATCGAATCGTTTCTTTATCATAATTAGATCCGGGCACTTTTCCTCATTTGCAGATGCGCTTCGTTAATCGACGCATACAGTAATTAATATTAAAACAAAATTTCTACAATGTAGCTAAATAATAATAGTAATACCTAATTACAGCTTTGAAATATTTTTGTGTTGCTGTAAGAAAATGCATTGCATATTACAATAGTAAACATTTATACACTTATTGTAATGTTTATATTATTTCCTTCACACTAAATTTGAACGCTAAATAATTGTAAAGTTTTGCATTATTTACATTTTAAATAAAATTATTTTTTTACCATATAATATTTCAATTGTTTGGTTTCACTATCATTCTATATCGACAACGAAACTTAGTGACTCACAGAATGTCATCGAACGATGACTAGCGTCAAAATTTTTACATTAAATAGTTTAGTTTATGCATGATTTTAAAACGAAAAGGGTTACCTTTTACTATACAAATACAAAAGTGTCTAATAAACTATCCAGATTAAAAATTTGAAGTTAACGGAATGCGTTGTTTGTCGTGCCATAAATTTTTACATATTTGGTCGTTCGCTTCAACATATTTATATATTTTATCATCATGACGTACATCTTTTAGTGATACTACATTGGAAACACTATTGATGTTACACATGTACGCACGTGCACATCCATCTCTATGTTAAAATGAACAAATTGGTACATATTTATTTAAATGTATATAGTACATGCATTCAATTTTTTGGTGGACATACACTCCGCGCAACATGAATAGGACCAACTGCATATATGACATTTGTAGTTGGTATAAACATGGTAGCGCGCTGGAATTGTTATTTTCGAAAATAAGAGGGTTGATAAAAAGATGTATGTAGGTACCAAATATAATTTTTGTAAAAGTCAGTGCAAATGTACGTTACTAATGACAATAAGTAGAGTAATTAAACGCCACTTGAATACGACCAATCTACAAAATAAAAGATTCGTTTGCAATAACAAAATACTTTATTGTTCAATAATGAGTACTTTTGCCATTATTTCTTATAACCTCAAATAGTCGGGATGGAATGGAATTATACAGGGTTCTCAAGTAGTCAACGGGAAGTTCCGCCCAACTTCGTTTCAGCGCCTGCTCTAGTTCGTCAGCGCAACTGAATTGGGTAGCATTGGAGTAGAATTTACGCGACAACCATCCCCAAACATTTTCTATGATGTTCAGGTCGGGGGAGAGCGATGGCCAGTCGAGAACCTACATGCCTTGTTCTTGAAACCAGCGTCGAACAATGCGCGCGGTGTGAATACTGGCATTATCCTGTTGGAAAATAAATGGCCCACCTGCCATAACGTTGGAAAATTTGCTTTTCACCTGTTGCAGCAGCTGGACGTACTTTTCCGAATTCTGTCTGCCCTTCACTATTAGTAAATCAACAGGTCCGTTATAGGAAACAGCTCCCCATACCATGACTGAACCAACATCGGCTCGCCTTCGTGACTGAATCACTTCATCTTTACGTAAATCGTGGAAATAATAAGAAAACCCATCCGGGCCATCTAAATTAAACTTCTTCTCGTCACTGAAAATAACAGTTTGCCATTTTCTTGTCCACCCCATTTTTGCTTGAGCAAACTGAAGACGTGCAGTGCGCTGAAATTCCCTTAAAGGAGGCCGTCGTTTAATTTTTAAACGTTTTAAATGCGGACAGGTCTTCAGTAACTTCTGTACAGTTCTTACCGATGGATTCGTTCCAACGTTATTCGCGATTTGTCTTGCCGTTAATGCCGAATTCGATGCTTCGCGTAATATGGCTCGACGTTCTCTCTTAGTTGTAACGGATGTTGTTCGCCCTTTAAAACGTTTTCCATAATTCTCGGGATCCCTAATAAAATTGTTCACAACCTGGTGTGATCGACTTATTTTCTTTGCAGTAGCCCTTGAGGAATACCCTTCTTGATGGAACGCTTTAATTTTTCCAATTTCTTCCATACTTAAGCACTTCTGTCGTCCCATCGTTGCACAATACCCTTAATTACAGATGTTTGTTTATCCGGATACACGTTGTAACTCGACACTCATCCGGTAGCTTACTATTAAATACTGGTCGTATCCAACCGGCGCGGTGCATTTTATATGTATGTGGTACTTACGTCACCCAATGCATAACGTTAGGCACTATTGCGCAATAATGCGTATTATTTGCCATATCATACCATTACAAACTTGCATTGTATTTTTAGTAAGTGAATTGTTTTTCAAACCACCGAAAGCTTGCAACAAGTCGGGTGGTCCTATTCATGTTGCGCGGATGTATGTATATATGTCATATAAATAAATTAATATGAAAGATCTAATAATATATGTTATGTAATCAAAAAGATAACAAAATTCCTTACCAAAACAATGCTTGCGTCCTAAATACATATTTCGACAACTAAGTTGTTACCTTCAGTAGAAGATAAAAACATTAATTCGGACTCGCAGCAAAGTTACACTAAAAAACTTCATGAAGTACACTACACGTTGTCCACACAAACACTGAGTTTTACAAACATAAGTTGAATTTTCTCTATTAAAAACGTCTTTCTAACCCCCCACGTTCACCCCTAGTCTTTTCAACGCTTGTACCTATTCCATGCGTTCGTACAAACACGAATATCATATCAGTCCTCTATCTCTACTGAATATATTATTGTTCCTTTTCACAATAAAGCTTCGTAGGTGTCTAATTTACAGTAATTATTCTAGCCCGTTAAATGTAATACGTGATATATGCTACTGAAATTCCTATTGAGTATTTAGTTTGACCAACGTATTCGATTTTATAACCTCAGCAGTTTATATTATATTGTATATGATAGTTGTATACAATCGTTGTTATACGTGTTATATCTAGTACATCATGGGTAAGTAATAACAATAGATTACTTAATCGTGAAATGAAGTCTATTATTTTTACATGCTTGTAATATCATAAAATTTCTATTTTAATATTAACTATTCGAATTTCCGATTAACCTGTACCTGTAAATAAGAGAAACTGTTCAGGTTTAATCATAATGTTATAGTTTATGAAATAATTCTTAGAGGTTTTTCAAAATTATATAACTGCTAAGGGCGTTTGTTATACGTGGTTGTGGTTTTGCACTTTCCTATCTCCCTAACAATTTTGTATAATGTAACGATATCCACTTCAATATCCTCCAATTGATGAAGTCATAAAACATTCAACGTTAACCCACTACGGCACGCATTAAATTAAAAATTAATTGAGAAAAGAGTTTTCCCAGAACATAGACAAAAATGAAGGTTCATATAAAGAATCAAACTATAGACTTACATACAAGTCTTTTATCAAGTTACTCACCGAAGCCTTTCCACATTAATTATTATACATATATTGTATACGTATTCCATAAATTCAATCGGCCAGAAAAATACGGTTTAGCAAAACATGTGTTGAAAAGTAATCATAGTGTTAACGCGGATTGTTTGCATTTGATAAAGAACGTGTGTAATTATCGCAAATTAGATACGTATGAAAGTATGTACATTTTAAAGAATAAAGGCCATGTGTTGAATACTGACCCGGGCGCAAACCATAACTCGTGTCACTTTGGTCTCTTGAATGACAGACAAGGGAGAGTGCAATAAACCGCATGTAGGTATTTGCGTTTCCTTCCCCCTTCCTTTTTATTATCTTAGTTTAAGACGGAACAAAATCTTTTTTAAAAATTATGTGAAACGAATATACAGTGTGCGTTTTGGCTTTCTACGGTATAGATCGTGTGCGGAATTTGTTTTCGTACGGGTATTTTTTCCGTAGTTTTCCAGGTGCGACAGTGTTTGATGACACTTTTTTTTTTTTTTTTTAATTTCCTCACGGAATACCATTACAATCTGTTCATTATTAGAACAATGAGTAATTTAAATCTAACCTAACTTGCTAAGTGATTCCTAATTTACAGTCTTACTCGATAGTAGTCCCTAATTTTTAACAGCTTATTTGCTACTTTGTACACTGAAGTGTTGTGTACACTCCCGCACTGTGCTCTGCTTTTGTTTGTTAACTTCACTAAACTAATTCATAAGGTTTGATCCTCTTTAGTCGTCTAGTCTGTTTCGTGTTATCCAGGAGTTGGATAGCCTCTGGATTCACGTGCCGATGTAGTCTATCTTCATGGTTCCTAGCATGCTTAGCGATTATCTGTCTAACAGTGTCAATACCTAGATCTTTGTGGATGTCACTATTCCTAACGTACCAAGGAGCATCTATGATGTTTCTTAAGACCTTATTTTGAAATCGTTGTATTAACTGTATATTGCTTTTGCTGGCACATCCCCATATCTGGATGCCATAACTCCATATAGGTTTGAGTATTTGATTGTATAAAAGTATCTTGTTGTGTATGGACAGTTTGGATTCACGTCCAAGTAACCAATACATTCTTTTGTATCTTAGTCCCAATTCTTGCCGTTTCTTTTTGACATGTACTCTCCATCTGAGTCTTGCATCAAGAGTTATGCCCAGATACTTTGCATTGTTTTCATGCGGGATCTGAGCATCATTAATTTTTACTGGAAGGTACTGTTTTCTTTTATTCGTGAAATCAATATGAACAGATTTAGACTCATTCAGTTTGAACCTCCATTTCTTGGTCCAGTCATAGATTTTGTCCATTGATGTTTGTAGGTTTTTATTTGCTTCTTCGTGATTTTTTCCAACTGAAAGTATTGCTGTGTCATCTGCGAAAGTAGCAATGGTATTATTATTAAGTTTGATGACACTGATGATGACAACTTGATTGTCGAAATACGTATACAGAACACGAAAATTAATGTGGAAAGGGGTTACATATCAACCTTCAGTGACGACTAAGTTAATCAACCACAGGCTCCATCAAAATTACCTATCTTTTATGACGAATCAGAAAATCCTGAAAAGCAGATACTTTTACCTACTTTTCATGACTTTCTGTCTATTGTTGCAAGTGTTAAGTGAATGCTTTGAAACAGTTCAAGATATTCGTTAAATATTTAATTGTTTTATATTTTTTTTATATTTCATTCTTAAAACGATTTAAAAAATGTTTTGTGAGTGATGTGTATTTGGCAGACAATTTCGACGTTACCGACAAATATCCCAATTGTTAATCAGGAATACCTGGTGGTAATTATTTTTATAGAAGAGATATTGGAAAAGGTAATTAGATATTTTCTTTATTTAATATATAATTTTTATTATACAATATATGTATTTATCTAAAAATTGCAGGAGCTCTAATTCAGTTGTACGATACATAAAATTTTGGTTTTGAGAAAATTCCGAATCCTTTGCTCCAACCGTTATACGACCTATGAAAAACAAAAAAAGTACTTCGTGGCTTTTAAAACAATTCAATAGTATTGCCTGTGAACTTTTTGCTGCACTTTAAAAGATACTGTTATGCAGGGAAAAAATCATTAAATTAAATTTCCCGTAGTTACTCTTAGTAGTTAAAATAATCCGTATTATAGTCAAAGCCAAGGTCGTTTATTCGCTTCAATTCTACTTTCGCCCGCCTAACAAACTCAATGAAAATAATAACACGGGAAATTTTTCACTATCGATTTTTTATGGCTATTAGTCAATTATTAAATAATTCATTGGGCTTATAACGCGATCCCTCAATAAAAAAACGAAGCTTCTAAATATAGAGTTTATTAACTCCGCAATGTTCAATGAATATTCCAATTTGAAACACTCATATTATGAAACACACATTATATCCAACTGCGCAAATTAATAATTCTCAGTGTTATGGTAAATACAGCCTTAATCACATTTCAAGCGTGATCGAAGAAAAAAAATTTCAAAAAGTACAAACGAGTTTTAAATCAAACTAAAAAGAATAGTTTGTATTTAAGGGCTTGATATTGTAGGTGTGATATTGGGAGTGATGTACAATGGCAAATAACATATATAAAATTCTTGATTCAATTTCTCTTATCGATTTAATTTCATTAACCGATACCAGTTTGTGTAAACGTAGCATAGATTGCTTTACATTTCTTCACTCCATCGTTCATATACCATCCGGAATAAGTAACTTCCTTCAGAGATCTTTTGAACGACTTGATGTCGTCTGGATGGGCAACTATGTTTGCTTGTTGAAGATTTCAACCTGCCTAGTTTTTATGGTGACGATTTACGTTCACTAACCAGTTTTCTTAGAGTTTTTCAATGTACTATAGTCAAAACAATTGAACATCCAAAAGTACGCATTTTGATCAGGTTCCTCAAGTCTTTTATTATTTCTGGATTAAACCAAAAGGCTTAAATAAATTTTGACATCAAAATCGTTTTTAGGGTCTTCGAAAATATCAGCACACGAGTGTTTATTAATTTATAGCAACTTTTGAAAAATACCAATTTTTGCGAGTATACCCTTTGGAAAAATTGAGATTTTCGTCGAAATAAAAATTTTTGTATTTAGTCTTTGTGATACATAAAACAGTAACTCTGAACTAACAGAATACAAACCCAATAGTTCTTTTTAACAAAATTATCCAAACCTTAGAGATAATCCATTTGAACATCCAGAAGAACGCATTTTGATCAGGTTCCTTAAGTCTTTTATTATCTCAAGATTAAACCAAGAGGCTTAAATAAATTTTGAAATCAAAATTGTTTTTAGGGTCTTCGAGAACATCAGCACGCGAGTGTTTATTAATTTATTGCAACTTTTAAAAAATACCAATTTTTTCGAGTATACCCCTTTGGAAAAATTGAGATTTTCGTCGAAATAAAAAATCTTGTTTTTAGCCTTCGTGGTACATAAAACACTAATTCTGAACTAGCAGAATACAAACACAATAGTTCTTTTTAACAAAATTATCCAAACTTTAGTGATAATCCATTTGAAAATCCAGAAGAACGCATTTTGATCAGGTTCCTCAAGTCTTTTATTATCTCAGGATTAAACCAAGAGGCTTAAATAAATTTTGTCATCAAAATCGTTTTTAACGCTTTTGAAAATCTCAGCACGCGAATATTCATTAATGTGCAACAAATTTTGAAAAATACCAATTTTTTCGAGTATACCTCTTTGGAAAAATTGAGATTTTCGTCGAAATAAAAAGTTATGTTTTTAGTCTTCGTGGTACATAAAACGCTAATTCTAAACTAACGGAATACAAAAACCATATAATTCTTTTTAACAAAGTTATCCAAACTTTACTGATAATCCATTTGAACATCCTGAAATACGCATTTTGATTAAGTATTTTATTCTCTCAAGATTAAACCAAATGAGTTACATTAATTTTGACATCAAAATCGTTTTTAACGCTTTCAAAAATATCAGCACAGGAGTATTCATTAATATGCAACAAATTTTGAAAAATACCAATTTTTTCGAGTATACCCCTTTGGAAAAATTGAGATTTTCGTCGAAATAAAAATTTTTGTATTTAGCCTTCGCGCTACATAAAACAGTAATTCTAAATTAGGAGAATACAAACCCAATACTTCTTTTTGACAAAATTATCCAAACTTTAGTGATAATCCAGAAGATTGACATTTTGATATGGTTTTTCAAGTCTTTTATTCTTTCATGGTTAAATCAGAAGAGTTGAAAAAATTTGACGTCAAAATCGTTTTTAGGGCCTCCGAAATTGTTAGCGGGCCACTATTTATTAATGTCTAACAACTTTTGATAAATACCAATTTGAAAAAACTACAATTTTTGCTAAAATAAGAAGTTTCGAAATTAGCCTTTTTGGTATGTATAAAATAAGTGCTAAGCTAGTAAAATACTAGCCCACTACTACCATTCACACCTTATAAAATTCACATTTTGACATAGTTTTTTTAAGTTTATTATTCTTTCAGCATTACGCAAAAAATTTTCGATAAATTTTGATATCGAAATCCTTTTTAGAACCTTCAAAATGTCAGACCAAGCGAACTAGTTTATGTACAATAACTTCATATCACTTCGATGATATTGTGATCAAGCGCCCTTGAATACGTCGAGATCGATTGAGAAATTGAATATTAGATTTTAAGTTGATTGAATTGTAGTTCAGATTTAATTGTCTAACGTAGTTCTTTGCAATAAATTATAAGCGACTTGTTACCAGAATTGTGTTGAATATTCTCACAGAATTTAGTAACTTTTATAAAGACGTAAAAAGGGATTATTTAGAATTCAATAAGTAGGTAGATAATCTAGTCTAGAGCGACACTGTTAAAAGGGTGTTTGGAGTGTTGTATTATTGTACTTAGATGTACTTAATTAAGCAAACGTTGCGAGTATTGTTAGTGGTGATCAAAGAGTATTATTTTGGTGGTGTTTTATCTGTGTTTTCAGTATGGTGTATCCGTAACAGTATTAACAATACAAAATGTTAAAGAAGGTTAAAAAAGTTAAAAAAGGAAAACGTATCATTTTAATAATGATGATTGGGAAGAAGAATTCTTATTTACTATGGTCGAAGATAATGTGTGGTCTCGTTTATCGAGACCACACATTAGAGAGTCATATATATATATATATATAACTCTCTCTCTCTATATATATATATATATATATCTATATATATATATATATATTACACTATAAATACAGAAGAAATATTAATTACTAGTTCACTAAAAATTATAAAAAATTTTTAAAATTTTTCGATGAACCTCGTACATGAACTGTAAACATCGGAAGTAAATTTCATACAAAACGTATAAAATTGGTTATGTATCACATTGAAATGTAAATTTAAGCCTAAGTACTCAGTGTTAAACACAACTCTTATTTAATGATAATTTCAAAGGTATATATATTAAAAGTTCTTTAACTCAATATAAGTAAACACATAAGTTAGGAATATGTTGTAAATATTTGCAAATGTAGTAAAATTAATGTATTAAATCCTCGTGAATAATTACACATGGAATCCATGAATCTAAAAAAATATGTGATTAGAATCAATTCATAGAAATAATAATAGTATGTCATTGTCATATGTAAATAGAAGGTAATCGTAAAAACTAACAACTAATGAAATTTAAATTATAATATTTTGGTAGAGGAAGTTAAATGTGAGTTTAAAAATTATTTAAGGAAGGTAGTGTTATTGAAATGAATTGATTTTAAAGTAGTAAATCAAGGAAAAGTAAAAGATAACTTAAAATAAGCAAACAAGATATCAATCACACAGGTAATTTAGTTATTTCATCGACTTTTTCAAAATCCACGTTTTCTATAGAAATAGAAAACTTATAGTAAAATTTAGAAGGGAAATTTTAAAGTATAATGTTTTAATATAGAATATTTTAAGAATTCAAATCGAATTTTGACAGTAATAGAAATGGAGTTTCTGAATATTTTATTTGAAACTTAAAATATGAAATTTATGTAGTTGACTAATTAAAATTCGGAGAATCCGAATATCTTATTGAAGTTATTATTCAAAAACGAATAAATAATGCTATTATTTTTAAATTAAATCTGCTAAACGACAATCAATTTTTTTTTATTTGTATCTTGGAGGCTTATTGAAGATTGTTTTTCTTTCGTCCTGGGATATAACGGGTGGCTGATCAATTTTGTTACATTAAAAAACTCAAATAACTTTTTGTAAAGTTTATGTAATTTATTTTTGGTAATTCATTTGAAAAATAATACATTTTTGTTAAAGTAATTCATGAAGTTTTGAAAATAATTGAATTCAAATGGCCTCCACCTTCGGTGACACATGTGCGACATCCTATCAAAAAGTTATTCATTACTGCCTGGAGTGTTGCAGCGGAAATTGGCTCAATTATCGTTCGAATGGATTGCTTTAAATCATCCAAATTTGTTGGGTTTCTTTTGTAAACTTCTTGTTTGCAATAACCCCACAAAAAAAAATCAGGTGCAGTGAGGTCAGGAGACCTGGGAGGCCAACGGAATGTGGAGTTTCTTGAAATCAGTTTATTGGGGAATTTTTGCCGCAATTCTGTCATAACAGGCGTGGCTATGTGACAAGTTGCCCCATCTTGTTGAAACCAAACAGAGTTGAAAGGGATTCTCTTTCGGCGTAATTCTGGAAAGTAAAACTCTTTCAACATCTTTAAGTAACGGTCTCCATTGACCGTAACAGTAAGACCGTTTTCTTCGAAAAAGTAAGGCCCGACAATGAACCTTGAAGAAACTGCACACCACACTGTGAAGCGAAGTGGATGTAATTGCATCTGACGCAGTATCTGTGGGTTTAAATCAAAATGTGCCTCGTCAGACATAAAAATGCAGTTCAAGACGTTTTCATCCTCTGACGCCATTTGAATGATCTTCTCACAAAATTCCAAGCGAATCGGGAAGTCTCTTGGGTTCAGTTTGTTTGTTAATTGAATCTTATATGGAAATAAGTTTAAATCTTGGTGCAAAAATTGTCTGCAGTGACTGTCTGCTGACATCCATTTGAGCAGATAAGCTCCTTGTCGAAGCTCGAGGATTGGATTGTATGGCAGCATCTACAGTAGCGATAGTTTCCTGCGTCCGAACTGAGGGATCTCGATGATAAGGCCTTCTTGCGATTGTGCCACGCTCGGCAAAATTCTTCACGAGCTTCATTATAGTCCATCTGCTAGGAGGAGTGCCGCCAAACGTGCGCCTATATTCTCTTTGGAGGGAAACTACGGACTCTAAAGCGTGAAACCGTTGCACTATCCAAATTCTTGTTTCATTGTCCCAATTCTCCATTGTATGTTAGTTAAATTTAAAGATCAATCTATAAAATAAAATAAAAATGGAATAGGTTGGTTACACAGAAAACAAGTTATTACGTTTTTTTTTTGATAGCAGCTTTCATCAGCCACTCGTTACATACGTCTCATAGAAAATTCCAAGCATTCAGTGAAAAGCACTTGCTGAAAAATAGAAAATAATAAACAAAAGAAGCAGTTTAAAAAAAGCTTTAAGATTATATATGACATTGTCAAAGGTCAAAATAGAAACATGTTGCTTACCATAAATAAATGGATAAAAGTAATTTAATATTTTAAAAACAGTGTTGATAAGTGAACATTAGGAACAATTTTCATTGAATATAAGCAGTGTTAAAAAGAAAGTACAGTTTTAAAAACTAGTGTACATACACATTTAAGCCATATATGCATGTGTATACGATATATATCGACAACGTATAAGATAGCAGAAAAGGGAGGAAGATTTATAAAGAAGATATCTAGAAAAAGGGTAAACAACTATTAAGAGGAGAAAGATGAAGTTTAATGATGTTAAAGATAAGTTTATAATGGTGTTCTAGTGAATTTTAGGAGTTATTTAGGATTTACATTTTAAAAATATTTTTTTAAACCAATAGAGAGTCCGGTATTAAATTTTTTTATTAAAATGATCGATCATAGCGACACCTACAATAAGGGTAATCAATAAAATAATTCGAAAATTTTAATTTTAAAAGCCAAATTTATTTATCAATATTCATGTAATATGCCGAGTTTTATTTGTTTATTTAAATTGTTTTTGTTTGTAATTATTGAATTAAGAGTTTAACTTTAATATACCATACAATTTTTTAAAAGTAATTTGTTTTATTTGGTAATAGATATATTAATACAGTTTGAAAATGAATTAAAGCTTAATATTTAATTTAATTTTAATTTTCTAAATCATTGAATCAAGTTAAGGAAAGATTTTTTTAAAAATTATAAAAAAATATTGCAATGAGTCCTAAATGCAGAATATCTAAGTGTGTAATATATACAATAACAGTGCGTCTAATGTATACAATAACAGAAAATAAAGGAATTTGCTTCTGTTGGAATGCAAACATAAATCACCAGAATACATACCGAGATTTGCTCGATACCTAGGTCCGAGACAGAGCTCATAATCTAACAAACACACTTCAAATAATATTGTACTCGTATTAAAAGAAAAAGATATAAGATGCTAAAGTAAGTAAGAAACATTTTTATTAACATATATAATTAAACACACATTAAACATATTCATAACAATATATATAACATACATATAAATATGAAAACAAGCTGTTATACTTGCTGTCAAAGAGCTCCTGTTATCTCGTCCGATTGTTACTAGTCTCGAAAAAGATGGTTGCAACATTTGTCTCGAAAGCAGGTCATGTAGCTACAATTCCTCTACGAGATCAAAAAAACTGTTAGTACCGATTGATTTACAATCATTTGATTTCTTTACCTTTCCGAAAATCAAGAACAGACTGCGTGGTCAAAGGTTCCGGCTGTCAGAAGGTGCAGTTAATGCCTCCTTGACAGTACCAACAAACGAGTGGAACAACTGCTTTCACCGTTGATTCGAGCGCATGCAAAAGTGCATTAATCTTCGTGGAGAATACTTCGAAAAACAATGAAGTCTTTAAAAGCTATCTATTGTTTTATTCCAGTTTTATATGCAAAACTTAAAAGACGATCAACTTACATAATAATGATATTTATTATTATGTACGTATAAAAACACATAAATAAAAATATATTTTAATCGAATTGTATTTTCCTTTATCTAGTAATAGAATTTAGACTTTGATTGGTCAGTATCCAAAAAACCATACATAGGTCGTAACCTGCGTGTCGACCTACGACATCCTCACTCCCCATCATGTTTGAGGTCAAGTAGTAGAATTTAGACTTTGGTCAGTAGGCAAAAAACCATACATAGGTCGTAACCTGCGTGTCGACCTACGATACCCTCATGTTTGAGCTCAGTTCTAGCCTCTTCCCTTACTTTTAAGTACAATAGTACAAGTCTAAGCGAGATATAGGTATTGAAGTATTAGAGTATCCATCGTATCCTCCAGATGTTAATCAAATCTATTTGTAACTTCTGCCTCTTCTTTACTTTAAAACAAATATCTACGGAGTAGAAAATTTTCCACTAAGAAAGAAATTTGTTCCGAAATTACGTTTTTTGAGAGCTTGTCTTCAGAACTCTGGTCGTATGCATTTAAGGATTGAAAATATCGACTTTGACAGCGCATTTACATTGAAAGAGATTACTTCGACCACATTTAATTCAATTTTTGAAGTCACCCCCGTATCTACGTACATACACAACATTACATTGCTTTATGTTTGTACGTTTCAATAGAATTACAGAATGTAAAAATACTTTACTGACTGACTGTATATAAATTAATGTAGATTTTATACATTTGTTTAGATTATTGTTAGTGTAGCAAAGAATACCATTTTTCAGGTACAGACGAATGTGTAACACGCTTTTGCTTTTCTTTTTGACGCATTTCAACTCTATTCCCCGTTGCTATAATTTATTTTCTTTCCATCAATCCTAGTTTACTCTAATGCATCTCAAGGCAAAGCAGAAACTTTTACCTACATAGCAACTGTCAAGTTTTGCTTTTATTGGCACGAGTGACGTTTATTTCGACATAAACATTTATACCTCTCCGTTCCTGCTATTGTGTATTCGTTACGTGTCCAAATTTAAACGAAGTTTTATAGTAAAATATAAAGTTATTCATCCTTACATTTTTCGCAGGCAATTTAATTTGATTTGGTTTAAATTTTGCGTTCTATTTTCATTATTCCCTAATTTTCTTTTGTAAAATAAAATTCTTTCGCAGGACTATATTTAGATATTGCCAGTATTTTTTCGAAGGTTATTTCCTGCTGAAAGTGACATGAGTTAGTGCCGAAATTTAATCTAGGGTACAAATACTAATGTTGTAAGGGATTTTGTTCCCTGCTTGAATATTATTCGTCCACAGTATCTAACGTAATTGCAAGCATTTGTACGATAGTTGCGGGTCTATGTGTGGGTATTGAATTTGTTATAATTAGTGACATGAAAAATTTTTCTTGCCCATGTATCTGTTTTACTTTGTACTGACTTTGTACCTGTGCTTTCCTCAGTGTCTTTTTAGTGTAAGTTGTGTACTTGTGTACTATATAGTGTTATAGTATTTTGTATATCTATAGCCCCCCCCCTTTCTTCTTATTTCGTAGCATTTCATTGTTCTGTTAACTTTATTCTATTGAGCTATTTTTTTTAAATCTATATTTGACTATTTAGTGATACCAAATGTGTCAGGACTGGAACTGCGTAGGTGTTGATTACTTTCATGGTGTTTTTAGCGTTTAGTTTCAATTTGGCTATATTTAACACTATGATTGTATTTTTTACTCTATGTTGTATGACTACTTAACGCCTGTGCCCTAATAAAAGGTAATTGTAGGCTTCCTGCGGTTTCATATTTTCAAGTGTTTTATCGTGCAATGTTTCCATTTTATCTTTATTCTAAACTTCGTGCATATGTCTTGCGTGAATTATTCTGTTACATGTAATAGTGACTGCATTTGTGTTTTATTTGTGACAAATATCTTTATATCATCCATGTAGAGAAAGTGATTAATGGAATGTTGTAAATTGGATGCTTCCATTCAGAGCTTTGACACTTGGTCTCTAGATCAAACACTATTTTATCTATATTATACGTGAAACATGTGTGCATAATACACATGCTCTGCATACGTCTGTTTCTATTTTTTCAATATTTCTTGGACAAGACGTAGCGCGTAACTCTATTAGAAAAACGTTTCTTTCTTCAACACATGTGACAATTGATGAATTAGGCAAATGCCGGTGTATATTCGTATTTTGCAGCGTTATCATTTTGAAAGCACCACGTCTCATCGCCAGTTAGTTACAATAGCATACCTGAAGTTTTCGTTATTTTTTGAATCTTTAATTAAGTCTGTACAATGTTGAATTCAGTTACCTTGTGTGGTATAAACCTTGCACAAATCTTTCTCAGTCCCAAATGCTGAGTCAAAACGCGATGAATTGGATCTTTGAAAATATTTAATTCCTTTCCCACGTATCGCAACGAGGATTTCGGATTTCCGTAACCATAATCATTTATGTTCGAACGACCATCTCCTGGTCGACTTGTGACAGCAAAAACTGAAAGTAATGAAATTTTGCGGAAAGATCGATGTCTGAGCATTCGGATGATTACCAATATGGAAAACATTAACCAAGAAACAGTAAGACATATTTTGCATGTTGAATTAAGCATGACAAAAGTTTGGGTAAAAGCAGTGCCGACAAACCTCGCTCAGGAACAAAAAGACAATCGGATGAACATTTGCTCTGACATCATAGAATGAAGAAGAACCAAACTTGCTCACAAAAATCATTACGTGTGATGAATCTTGGATTTTCCAGAATGACCCGTAAACAAAGCACAAAGCTAGTCGAAATTGAAGGCAATGCTGATTGTTTCTCTTACATATCAAGTTAGTTATCATGACTGACTGGGTTAATGAAGGTCAAACCGTTAATCAGAAATATTACAAAGAAGACCTAATCGAAGTGAGAGAAAGAATGAGGAAGAAAGAACCAAACTTGCTCAAAAAAATCATCACATGTGATGAATCTTGGATTTTCCAGTATGACCCGGAAACAAAGCACAAATGGGCTAGTCGAAATTGAAGGCAATGCTGATTCTTTCTCTTAGATATCAAGTTAGTTATCATGACTGACTAGATGCCTGAAGATCAAATCGTTAATCAGAAATATTACAAAGAAGTCCTAATCAAACTGAGAGAAAAAGTGAGGAAGAAAGAACCAAATTTGCTCAAAAAAATCATCACATGTGATGAACCTTGGATTTTCCAGTATGACCTGGAAACAAAGCACAAACGAGGTAGTCGAAACTGAAGGCAATGCTGATTGTTTTTCTTAGATATCAAGTTAGATATCATGACTGATTGGATGCCTGAAGGTCAAATCAGAAATATTACAAAGAAGTCCTAATCAAACAGAGGGAAAATCAGGAAGAAAATACCGGATTTGTTGAAGAACGACTCTTGGATTCTGTACCAGGACAACGCACCAGCTCACAATGCCCTATCTGTGAAGCAGTTTTTAGCTAACAAGCTCATTGCTGTGCTTGATCATGCCCCGTATTCCCGAGATCTCGCACCATGTGACTTCTACCTATTTCCAAAAGTCAAAAGCCATTAAAGGGAGCATATTTTCAGTCTATTGAACATGTAAAAGCAAAAACGACAGAGTTGTTGAAGAGACTGACAACTGATGAACTACAGCATTATTTTGAACAATGGAAGACACGTGTATAGCGGTGTATAGACAGGAGAGGAGAATGTGTTGAAGGGAAAAAAGTTAAATATAAGTTTATTTGCAATAAATAACATTTCTCACACTGATCTCGTTATTTAATTGCCTCACCTCGTATTATCTCTTATAAAAAAATCACTATTGTATGGTTATAGAACTTTTTTTCGTAACAGAACGATTTCTAATTAGTTTTCATTCCATGTCCTACGCATATTTTCTAAGAAATTACAGCATAAAATTAAAAATTAAGAAATCGTTGAAAAATCCAAAGAGAAATTTAAAAAATAGCACCGTAAGAAACTATCATATCGCACCTCTTTTTGGAAATTAAACAATTACGAATCTAAACTCTCAATAAAACATGTAGGTACAAATGATATTTCTTGTAGACATTGCGCATTCTATTTAAATTAAAAAATAAGTAATGAAGAAGCTAATATCAAAACATCGTTAAATAAACAATTTTCCATGCTTACTTAAACACAAAGTTAAAGTTAACACTTACGTGTAATGTCTTCAGTGAAGCATTTCTGGTATTAAACACCCCAAGACTTCACCGATACATAAAATAAAAATAGAATTTATTACCACAACGCATATTTATTATTGTAAACATGAATATATATTTTTGGTGTTCCAATTCTTGTACTACCGAACACTAAAAGAATATGTAATAGTAAACATCCATAAATCGGTTTCAAATTTTACGGGCGCGTTGTTAGATTCTCACGTAGTTAAAAATGCGATAGCTCTTTCCACTTACGTCCGATTCTTAAATTGTTTTCTCGGTAGAAAACCTGCGTCATTTCACACTGCCATACTTGTCTTCAAATTGAAGAATTTTGTACGTCAAAAGATGCTTAAGACGTAACGGTAGAAACTAAGAACAAATTAATTTTATTTGTTTGTTGAATTATGTTGAATGATGAACGTTTTTTACTGTGAAATAAAATTATGCAATATTTATGCCAATATTTTGCCTTGTTAAACTTTTTTTGAAATACTTTACGTTAAATGAAGTCTGGGCGTGTTAAATTATACCAGATATAACTGTCATAGATGTATACCTCTTTGAAAATGTCGAGCTTCGTGTCTGAAAAAGTGCATTTGCGACGCGCATTACTTTTCTTATTTAATCAAAGGAAAGCCGCTGAAAGTCATCGTTTGCTGGTAGAAACTTGCGGTAAACATGCTCCAACTATAAAAATATGTGAGGCGTGGTTTCGACAATTCAAAAGTGATGATGTGCAAGACAAGAAACGTTCTGGTAAACCGAAAAAGGTTGAAGATGCGAAACTGCAGGAGTTATTGGATGAAGATCCAACCCAAACTTAAAAACAATTGGCAGAAGCGCTAAATGTGGCCCAAGAAACGATTAACGACTGATTTCGAGCAATGGGCAAAATCCAAAAGATGGGAAAATGGGTGCAACATCAGTTGAATGACGGGCAAATGGAAAATTGAAAAATCTTCTGTGATATGCTTTTCAAAGGTATGATCGGAAGTCATTTCCATATCGAATAGCGATGGCTGATGAAAAATGGATTTATTCCGAATACTCTAAGCGTAAAAAATCATGGTTATCACCTGGTGAAGCTAGCCCATCAAATCCAAGGCCAAATCGTTTTGGTGGCACCAAAATGGCGTGGTGTATTACGAACAGTTGAAACCTGGTGAAACAGTTAATACTGATCGCTGCCAACAACAAATTATCAATTTGAACCATGCGTTGATAAAAAAACGTCCAAAATGAGCCCGAAGATGCGGTAAAATTATTTTACAGCACGATAACGCGCCGTCTCATACAGCAAAACCGGTCAACGAAGCGTTGAAAACACTTAGATGGGGCATAATATCGCACTCACCGTACTCTCCAGATCTTGCCTCATCCGATTATCACCTATTCACATCAATGGGACACGCGCTTGCAGAGAAGCACTTCGCCAATTTCAAAGAAGTTATAAAATTGCTCGATGAATGGTTTTGCTCAAGGAACCAACAATTTTTTTGGGATGGCATCCATAAATTGCCTGAAAGATTAGCAAGATGTATAGAATCAAATGGCCAATACTTTGAATAAGTAAATTTTTCCATTTTCTTGAAAATTATGTAGTTTTTTACGAAAAAAACCGGTAATGACTACCATCAGGCTACACCTGATGTATGCATGGAGTTTAATAGACTGCTCCACTTCTAGAAATAATCGATTTACCAAACTTCTCTTTCAGTAAGTGAATTGTGTGACTGGCATTGTGTCAAATGGCAGCATCTTGTTGAAACCACATGTCGTCTACGTCGAGAGCACCCAATCTTGGCAAAGAAATCTAATCCCCATTAAGCGATTGCGAATTTAATTCACAAAAACGGAATTACCAGCATTGTAAAAAAAAAGTAAGGTCCAGCGCCCCTCTAGCAAAAAGTGCGCACCGGACAGTTAGATTAAGTGGATCCAATTCTACTTCATGCATTATTTCTGGCCCTTTTAAATAAGATACGGCAGTTTTAACCATTATGCCAGAAGTGAGCTTCGTCCCTGAAGATGATGTTTTTATCAAATTCTAGATCATCTTTAAGTACCTTTACAGTCAAATTACTGAATCTGCAACACAATAAATGATCATTGGGCTGGAATTCTTAAATTCAAGGAGTATTGTAAGCACATAGACTAAAATTTGTTCGCAAAATTCGCATCAAACTGTTAAAAGTACCCAATTCCTAAAATCTACGAGAAATTGATACATTTGTATCTTCACGAACACTCTGATATACAGCTGTAATATTCTATTTGGTCCTTGTACTTCTTTGTCTCATTGGTACAGAAACGTTGTAAAGTGAATATGGTGATTCCTTTTTTTGACGTTCAATTGTTCTTAGATTTGGACGATTTAACGATCGGAAATTAAAAGTATTGCATGTAAAGTAGCCGTGACTCAACGCGAACTTTGATAAAATATCTAAACATTTTGAAAAATTCTAATTATAACCGTTCTATACATCGTACATGTAATGCAGAAATTTGTTCAAAAATATCTGAACTACACGTGGAACTCGAACCTATGATATCATTTTGTCCGAGAATGTGCCATTACCATTAGACCACAGAGACTTAATTCGATGAATTCTAATGTGCCATAAATTGCATTATGGAAACAGTTATTAAATGAAAATCCACAGTAGGTTATTAATTGCATATAATTGTGCGCTTTTACGAAACTAAACTTCAAAGCTTTCTGCATTACATATATGTATGTAAAAGCGCATAATTATATGCAATTAATAACCTACCGTGGATTTTCTTTTAATAACTATTTCTATAAGTTTATGACACACGAGAAGGATTCGAATTAGCTGTCTCCGTGGCCTAATGGTAATGACACATTCACGGAGAGTATGAGATCGTGGGTTCAAATCCCACGCGAAGATTAGAAATTTTTTTAAAAATTTCTGCATTACATATACGATGTGTCGAGCGGTTAAAATTAGAATTTTTCAGTTTAACATCGAAGAAATACATAATTTTTTGTATTTGAACAATTTGTAAACGTTATTGAAGTACCTATGTGTGTATCATTCCACAATGGAATAGTAGGTCTGGACAGGAACGAACAACAAAAAAGCAGGACTGACAATTGAGAAAAACACCAATTTACAGGAATTCCTCTGCAAATTATGCTTCTGACCTCATCGTGTATACTTAACCGCTTCTTATAGAAAGAATATCGTACATTTATTTCTTTCTATCGCACCTCTAGACTGAGTGATAAAGGTTCTTTCCAAATAATTTTGTATGCCGACCTTAATTCCTACGTCAAAATGAAATTGTAATATTTGTAGTCGTTAAATAAGTTCCAAAATTCTTTTTTTTAATTACAGGTACGTATCAAGGACAATGGTTGAGAGGTATGAGACATGGATACGGTGTACGAACGAGCGCCCCCTTTGGGAAAGCTTCAAAATTTCGAGCGAGCAAAGCGATTCGAGCCTCCCTTTCCTCTCTGAACAGCAAAGAGGGTCCGGGAAGCGATGTCGATAAAAGGGAAAGGAGAGTAGACGACACCCGGGGAGGTTTCGTCTTGCAAAAGAATTCCACGGAGCCATCGGGGAGACGAAGATCCTTGGGCTCCAGTAATATTAAGAAAGGCTTATTAATGGTGAGTGAAAACTTATCGGTAAAAAAAGAAATTCGATTATCTTGATATAAAATACCTGTACGGGATATTACACACCTTTTATTTTACACTGATCAAATGCCTTTTGGTTTTTTTTTTACATTAAAACACGCTTATTTCACGTAATTTCATTGATGAGTAGAATTACTGTGCACAATTTGATTCCCTCGTCTGTTTATTTTTCTCCAAAATCTTTGTGTATAGTCTTTAGATTTAATCATGGATAAAATGTACTTTTTGTCGTTTCGACGATCATGCTGCCAGATTATTTAGCATTTTTTTAAAGTAATCTTGTAGTGTTCTACTTCTTGTTGTATACCGGTGGATTATATCGGCTTGCAGAATCATTTTGGTTCACTGAGTCGAGTGTATTTTGGTTCGAGGACTACTTTGTCGATGGCTATCTAACACAAAAATCTAGAGACCAGTGTTAAATAATTACGAAACTAAGAAATTATAGAACCAAAACAAATATATTCCAGTGAATAGTAGGAGATACGGTTCTACAAATAGCTGTAATGTATGTACATTAGAGAATAGGAGTAGTAGGCAATGGCATCAATTTTTAGAACATTCTTGTAGAAAAAAATAGAACGATGCACGATTAAGAAATACTATTTAATAAAAGTTAAATCTGAAAGAATATTCTTGAATGAGAACAAGTTGCAAAAGCCTACACACATCACTGAAGTGTGTTAATTGGGCCATCTCTTCTTTACGCGTGCGCTGAGAAGGTGGTTTGGAAAGGGATTCGTCGTTGATATACATATATGTATGTAATGTTATATTACAGAGTTTTGTATACCGTATAGAATTATATCGCGGGGACGTAAGTCGAAAAAACAACAATCCGACACAATAAATATGCATTTTTATGAATTTTCGGATGTAGTGTATGACGGCACAAAAGTGAAATACTTAGTTTACGTACCGGATGAAATATAACTGCTGAAAATACGTGGATAGTGGGCAGCACAAAAAAAACTGACGTACGATTGAATGAAAAATTTCAATTCGGTTTACATTCAGCACTGATGGTGTGCAATCTACCGTTTCGTTTATTAGATAACGAATAATTTTACTCATTCTGGAATAAATACGCTACTGTAAATTACCCAGTTCGAAAATGTTATGAAAATTTTTACCATCTGCTGGTGAACGTATTGGAAGTAGAATTAAATCGGAATTGTAAGAAAAACAGGTGAACTAAATGACAGATCGTAAAAAATTCTATTCTTGATTGCATAATTCGTATCATGGAACTACTTAAACCGTCATCTTCAATCTAACTAGTTTCCAGAAGAATACAAAAATGTACTGTGAAAGTCATTTCAAATGTAGTATTAAATACATTGGAAGCATTTGAACTCTCGAGAGATATCTTAATGTTTATGGCTGATGGCGCCACAACTATGAGTTCTGTAGGTCCATCTCTTAAAGACGACTTTGATAACTTCTTATGTTACGTGTAAAATCCGCGCTTTACATCCTATGGCAGAAACAGTTTGACGCTGTTTTCTAGAAATATGTAAATGATTTGAGAGCGCACACGAAAGCAGTGTTACTCAATTTCCTAAACGTACTTGAGAAATCCACAGGCAATGTGTCAACATCCCCACCACAACCGATTCTTACACGCTGAGACAGCATTCCATTCTTTTTTGCATTTCCAAAAAATTGAGTCTATAGTTCTATAATATGATCCTAAAGAAGCAACTGCGATCAAGGAAAGTTAAAAGAAATTCCAAGATGCTGAAATTGAAGCAAATTTGCAAGTAATTTATAAGAATTACAAAGGAGTAGTTGGAGCAATTGTATATTACAAAAAAATCCTTCGTTGCCATTCAAGGATTCACTGCAAATACTGGATGCCATACAAACATAGATATGTTACATGCTATCAGCGACAATAAAAATATTGTTGTTACAGCTAAAGCAGAATAGTGTGCCAAAGAAAGATGTAGATTTTACCGCATTAAAATAAATTTGTAGTGATACTGAGTGCACAGGTCCGTTAAATATTAACAAGCAGTAATTTTGTAAACATTACATTGTCGAGCGGTCGTTTTTTTCATATAAAAACATTTTTCCCTCATACGAACTCAATTTGCTGAAACAACTATAGAAACATATCCGGTGTTTCAAATATTTAACTGATCTTATACTGTTCGTAATTATACTGAAAACGAAAACTTAAAAGAGTATTTCACGTTCTATAAATTGTATATAACTATTTATTTTATTTTTCCACTATCAAACGCATTGGTGTGCCTACCACATTCGTCGCTGTACTCGTGACAATGTAGTATTACGCAAATAGTTTCAAAAAGGTGTACTCACTACGGACAAACATAGTGTTAAGCTTGACCCATATTACTTAATCGTATCGTAAATAGAAACAAATAAATTCCCTAATTCGAAATAAACAAAACCTACACAGTATCACATAGGAACATAAACTGAAATACCAAAATAACAAAAATTGTGTATAAGCGATTGTTGATTTACAAAAATATCAATACGAATGTTAGCCTTATTTCTATAATTATTACAATGTTATAAATTCCATTTACTGATACATTTTCAAAATCATAGAATGTACGTCTTTTATTATTATAAGGAAATGTAAACACTCACAATCATTTTTCACTTAATTTATGTTTCTATTTCGAGGGATGGAAACTGAAGAAACAGCGGAGTACAGGAGACTTGGAGAAGAGAGGAGTAACATCAGGTAGCCTTAGATCTACAGCTTCTACTGCCTCTTGGGTTAGCTCGGATTCAGCGCAGTCAGCCATGACAAACGCTTCAATCCCTTCCGATTCCAACGCAAGCTTTGTTGTTGAAGTAAGCATTATTTCAATTTCCTTAAACTCAGTTTATTCAATAACAGTCTTGATATTACCTGATTAATGATAAAATATTGACTGTATTTCAAAATTATTACATATTCGTTTATTACTTAATATTTATTGTTTTTGGATTTTTCGACAGAGTGGGATAATATAACGACTCCTGTTACGAGTTATTTATTTTTTCGTTTAACTTACATAATTTTAAATGAGCAAATTTTTATGCGATGGATTTCTTTTTTTAATAATAATAATTCATGCAAATAAACAAATTTTAACTCGTTTTAATTTCTTTTACAAAAAACTTCAATTCGCAATAGAAAGCGAAACTATCGTAGTAACTGCTTGAATTTCCTGGATTTAACAATAACACACAAATCTGAATAAATTATAACGTTTATTAAGATTGATACAATAAACCTAGTAACTCAGATAGATATTTGAATTTCCTATAAAATGTTTCCATTAAATACAAAAGAAGTACAATCCACAACTTAGTAGACAGGTTTTATGATTTGTTAGGGGAAAAAACAACATTCCAAGAAACAAATGAAATTAAAACAATACTTTCAAAAAACAACTGTTCGAACTTTATAGAAGAACACATGCAGAAAAGGTCGTTCGCATTTAAAAACAGAGAAAACAAAATAAACTATAAATACCACTTCTATCAAACGATCTAAACAAACTCTTTGGAAAATACAACAATACAAAATCCAGCAAACCAAAAAAATGCTTTCTACCAGAATTAAACATCAAACCCCTAAAGAAAAACATACACACCGTGTGTATAAAATAAAATATCAATGTTGTTAAAGTACATACGTAGGACAAACAAAACGATATCTACACAAAAGAATTTACAGTATAAATAGTAACAAGATAATTACAAAAGTCTTATCTAAACATGTTTTGGAAAAAAATACCTGCATTCGAGTTTAACAATACTGAAATACTCGAAACAGAAAGCAGTTACAACAAATTAATTAAAGAAATGATGTACATAGAACAAGACCAAAACACAATAAACGATAGGAGGGACATTATCAATCTTAATGACATTTATAATAACTTAATCCTCAGAAAATAAATTATCTGCATCTCCCTGTATATACATACATACATATGTCAATGTAAAATTATAATTTTTTTTACATTCATACAGCGACAAGGGAGGAAAAGGGAAAGAAAGAAATAGGACATGGCTGCAGATTAGGAAACCTTTACCAAATGTGCATAACAGTTACCTTCGCACATAAAGTATAAATACAAAAAACACGATATAATTTTGTTAATTTAAAAATGTTTGTGTGGTTGTAAATTTACAATACTCAACTGGAAAAAATGTACAAACGCATAAATAAATTATATTTTAAAAAAGAACTATTATTATTAACATCCGTCTCTGTTCACACGGGCACCGAATCGTATAATCTATGTTTTAACTCATTGTACCTGACACCATTCACACTGAGTGATGTTCTTCAGAGTATTAATGTACTCAGGGCTGATTTTGCGTCGGGTCACGATGGACTTCCTAGTTTTATCATTAGGGACTGTGCTTCAGTTTTGTGCGAACCACTCGCTGTTATATTTAATTTGGCCATGACGACTTCAACTTTTCCCGATGTCTGGAAGATCACTAGAATCGTTCCTGTTTTTAAGAAAGGCGATCGTTGCTCTCTCCATAATTATCGACCAATTAGTATTCTGTCTAATTTTGCTAAGATTTTTGATTATATTCTCCACCGAGAACTTACTAAATGTTTGAAACTCTATATTTCTCTGCAGCAGCATGGTTTTACTGCTGGTAGATCCACTGTTTCCAACTTAGTGGAGATAACACAATTTATTAGCGAGTCAATGGACAACAGACAGCAAGTGGATGTCGTTTATACTGATTTTGCTAAGGCTTTCGACACAATTAACCACTCAGTATTAGTTTCTAAATTATCCAGCTTCGGATTTTGACATTATGTAATTGATTTGATCTCTTCATATCTACATAACAGAAGTTGCTATGTTTCGTATAATGGATTTTCGTCAGATGTATATACTGCTTCTTCTGGAGTTCCACAGGGATCCACTTTGGGACCCTTACTGTTTAATATTTTCATTAACGATCTGTTCAAATCACTTACATGTAATTCCTTGGCATATGCTGACGATTTAAAAATTTTTTCTAGGATAACATCCTATGACGATTGCCGGATACTGCAGCATAATCTTAATACAATTAGTGATTGGTGTGTGCAGAATGATATTACTATTAATGTTGATAAGTGTGCTGTGGTAACTTTTACTAAAAGCAATAATCCCCTTATTAGTCAGTACACCATTGATCACACTGTCATTCTGAGGAAGTCGAGAATTGTGGATCTTGGGGTCCTGTTTGACTCCAGATTGGAATTTACAGATCACATCACTACTATATGTGCTTCGGCGTCACGTGCTTTGGGTTTCCTTGTGCGTTCCTGCAGACATTTTAATAACATTACGGCTCTCAAGGTTTTATACTATGCCTTTGTCCGGACTAAGCTTGAGTATGCCTCGGTGGTATGGTATCCGTGCTATATTTATCAAAATTTGTTTCTGGAGAGAATCCAGAAAAGATTTTTAAAGTACTTATCTTACCGGCTTGATGGTACATACCCACCGAGGGGAGTTGATTATGAGGCGTTATTGATTAGACACAGCTTCCAATCTTTGTCTTGTCGTAGGGATACTACCAGTGCGAAGTTTCTTGTTAACTTAATTAACAATGATGTGGTGCCCCTTCTGTACTGTCTCAGGTTAGTCTATTGGTTCCTTCTCATTCCACTCGGTCTTTTGATTCCTTCGCTCTTCCGAGGGCCAGGACTAATGTTCTATTGAAAGCTCCACTTACCCATATGTGCAGGAATGCGAATAGGCTATTCCCAGATCCTTTTCATAGGTAATACTTTCGGTGGTTTAAGAGTGTGGTACAACTTTGGTTTCATATGTTATTTTTTTTGCCTATAAATATATTCTTAAGTTTTTAGTTTTCATTTATTATTAATATTGTATATTTTAATTTTTATATATATTTAAGTTAGTTTCATTTAATACTTGCACACTGTACATATTGTTTGATTTGTCCTTTAAATGGCCTGTCTGTTGGACAATAAAAATATTATTATTATTATTATTATCCGTCGAATGAAAATGTATATATTTAAATTGATATATTGCAGGTTAAAAGAAAAAACAAATAATTCGAAAAAGGAGGAAGAAACTCTCCGAAACATCGTTAATAAATATGAGTGTTTTATTACATGTGTTCCATACTGGTCGAAAAACCCAAATACAAAAGAATCATATTTATAGTTAAAATTATTACATTCAATATCACAAGTAAAAATCGATCGAAATCTATAGAAACAAATAAATTAAATATAAATAAAAAATATATAGGAAATAAATAAAACGCTGCCTAAATTTCACACTATTATATATTTACTGTGACTAGTTTCGTCGATTAGAACATTATTGAGCAAGTGCAATACAATCTCCTTTATACAGTGAAACCCGTTTATTGGAAACCCTCTTAATAGAATATATCGGTTAAATGAATTAAAATCTCAAGAACAAAACCATTTCCCTTTAAGAATTAACAAAATTATTCGGTTATAAGAATATCTTTTAATAGAATATATTGGGTAAAGGAATGGTATTTCTAAGAACATTAATGCGATTTTGTCTTCATAAAAAAATAAATATCTCTACCTGCTTAACTAAAGGTGGATGTAAACCAAAAGTTACTATGAATGTTTACTTTACTTTTAGATAGCTATTATGTACATAATTACAGATCTTCGGATAATTACGTATTGCAATAAAATCTTATACCTAAGCGATTTTAAACAGCATTTAGATAATGGTTAATTCTGTGCGAATTACATATTATACATACACTCCGCGCAACATGAATAGGACCACCCGACTTGTTGCAAGATTTCGGTGGTTTGAAAAACAATTCATTTACTAAAAATACAATGCAAGTTTGTAATGGTATGATATGGCAAATAATACGCATTATTGCGTAATAGTGCCTAACGTTATGCATTGGGTGACGTAAGTACCACATACATATAAAATGCACCGCGCCGGTTGGATACGACCAGTATTTAATAGTAAGCTACCGGATGAGTGTCGAGTTACAACGTGTATCCGGATAAACAAACATCTGTAATTAAGGGTATTGTGCAACGATGGGACGACAGAAGTGCTTAAGTATGGAAGAAATTGGAAAAATTAAAGCGTTCCATCAAGAAGGGTATTCCTCAAGGGCTACTGCAAAGAAAATAAGTCGATCACACCAGGTTGTGAACAATTTTATTAGGGATCCCGAGAATTATGGAAAACGTTTTAAAGGGCGAACAACATCCGTTACAACTAAGAGAGAACGTCGAGCCATATTACGCGAAGCATCGAATTCGGCATTAACGGCAAGACAAATCGCAAATAACGTTGGAACAAATGCATCGGTAAGAACTGTACAGAAGTTACTGAAGACCTGTCCGCATTTAAAACGTTTGGAAATTAAACGACGGCCTCCTTTAAGGGAATTTCAGCGCACTGCACGTCTTCAGTTTGCTCAAGCAAAAATGGGGTGGACAAGAGAATGGCAAACTGTTATTTTCAGTGACGAGAAGAAGTTTAATTTAGATGGCCCGGATGGGTTTTCTTATTATTTCCACGATTTACGTAAAGATGAAGTGATTCAGTCACGAAGGCGAGCCGATGTTGGTTCAGTCATGGTATGGGGAGCTGTTTCCAATAACGGACCTGTTGATTTAGTAATAGTGAAGGGCAGACAGAATTCGGAAAAGTACGTCCAGCTGCTGCAACAGATGAAAGACAAATTTTCCAACGTTATGGCAGGTGGGCCATTTATTTTCCAACAGGATAATGCCAGTATTCACACCGCGCGCATTGTTCGACGCTGGTTTCAAGAACAAGGCATGGAGGTTCTCGATTGGCCATCGCTCTCCCCCGACCTGAACATCATAGAAAATGTTTGGGGATGGTTGTCGCGTAAATTGTACTCCAATGCTACCCAATTCAGTTGCGCTGACGAACTAGAGCAGGCGCTGAAACGAAGTTGGGCGGAACTTCCCGTTGACTACTTGAGAACCCTGTATAATTCCATTCCATCCCGACTATTTGAGGTTATAAGAAATAATGGCAAAAGTACTCATTATTGAACAATAAAGTATTTTGTTATTGCAAACGAATCTTTTATTTTGTAGATTGGTCGTATTCAAGTGGCGTTTAATTACTCTACTTATTGTCATTAGTAACGTACATTTGCACTGACTTTTACAAAAATTATATTTGGTACCTACATACATCTTTTTATCAACCCTCTTATTTTCGAAAATAACAATTCCAGCGCGCTACCATGTTTATACCAACTACAAATGTCATATATGCAGTTGGTCCTATTCATGTTGCGCGGAGTGTACTATAAAAATATCTTCGGAGGTTTTAAAAGCAGGAAATTTCTATATTTCTGGTCAGTTTGTTATTTGACATTGTAATCGAAAGTGAGTGAAAGTGAGTGAAAAATGGCTTCTTCGACAAACTTGAAAAAAAAAAGATCTTGCTCTGAAGGAAAAAGTAAAATTGCTTGAATTTTTAGAAGAAACAATTTGCAGTGAGTCGGATGTTGCCAAAAAATTTGGTGTGTCTCAAGCACAAGTGAGTAAATTGTTAAAAAGAAAAGACAGTATTTTAAGTGTTTAGCGTGATAATTTTAAAAACTACTCAAAGACGAAAACGCAACGGGAAGAATGCTGACGTAGAAAATGCTTTAAATCATTGGTTTATGGAAAAAAGAGCGCGTAAAGTTCCACTTAGCGAACCCATTTTGAAAGAAAAAGCCGGGATTGCACAAAATCTGGCTAGTGTAAATTTTCAAGCATCAAATGGGTAGTTTACCAGATGGAAAAGTCGTTCCCAAATTTCTTTCAAAAAAATTGTAGGTGAAAGTACATATTCAAAGGATACGCCATCATCTCAAGAAGTGAAATTAGCACTATACGTCGTTTTTTAGAATCAAAAACTGATTGTAATTTTGCACATTTCTATGCATTAGATAACCAAATCACTGATATTTTGTGTAAAGAAAGAAAACAAAATAAAATTACAGATTATATTGTTAAGGATGTGTAGAGTTTGAAATAAAAAAAAAATAGTATCAATTAAAAAATGTGTATTACGCTGAAATGTGTTTTATTTCTTTTGTATGTATTCATAAATAAATTTTATGAAAATCGCAACATAAATTTACTGTATCATACTGAAGTCAATTTTATAGTTATAAAATCGAAGATATAAAGAATACGAAGTATGTATACTTAACTTACTAGTAATAAGAAAAAATAAGTTAAAAACGGATAATGGAATAATCCGCATATAGGAATAATTTTGGCGGACAATATGAGTATTCCAATAAGCGGGTTTCACTATATAAGAAAATGAGAAGCAATAATTGAATCCGTAACACATGGATCAATAAGTCCCGAGACTAACAATGAAAACAACATTTTTTTTGCAAAATTTTTTTTTATTCATCAACATAATCACCTTTTAGGGTGATACAATGGTTCCAACGCTTTTCCAATTTTTCAATACCATGTTTATAAAAAAATTTATCTTTCGCTTCAAAATAAGCTTCAGTTTCAGCGATGACCTCCTCATTTGAGCCAAATCTTTTCCCTGGAGCATTTTTTTAAGATCAGCAAAGAGCCAGTAGTCACTGGGGGCTAAATCTGGCGAATATGGGGGGTGGGGAAGCAGATCAAAACCCAATTCGTTCAATTTTGCCATTGTTTTCATCGACTTGTGGCAGGGTGCATTGTCTTGGTGAAAAAGGATTTTTTTTCTCTGCATGTGCGGTCGTTTTTTTGCGATTTCCTCCTTCAAAAGCACCAGTAAGTCAATATAATAATCACTGTTGATCGATTTACCTTTTTCGAGGTAGTCAATGAAAATCACGCCATGCGTATCCCAAAAAACTGACGCCAGGACTTTGACTGCTGCGTTTTCGGACGTTTCGGACGGCTTTCGCCAGCTGTACGCCACTCAGATGACTGCCGCTTCGACTCTGGAGTGTAGTGATGTATCCATGTTTCGTCCATGGTCACGTAACGACGCAAGAAATCTTTTTTGTTGCGAGTAAATAGCGATAAACAGCTTTCTGAATCATCGACTCGTTGCTGTTTTTGTTCCATCGAGAGCAATCGCGGCACCCACTTGGAAAAAACCTTTTTCATGCTCAATTTTTCATGAAGGATAGTAAATACACTTCCATATGATATCTGTGTCATCTCAGCAATCTCACGGAGCTTCACTTTACGATCTTTCATTATAATTTTTGTCACTTCACTCACATTTTCCGGTGTAACGGCTTCCACAGGTCTACCCGAGCGTTCCGCGTCATTTGTGTCGGTACGACCACGTTTAAACTCGGCAAACCACCGACAAATCGTTGCTTTTGATGGACAAGAGTCCGGGTAACATTTTTCAATCCATTGTTTTGCTTGCGTGGTGTTTTTACCCATTAAAAAACAATGTTTTATCAGAACACGAAACTCGGTTTTTTTCCATTGTTTAAACAAACTACAAAACGACTTTACTCCAACCTCGATAACTCAGCTGTTTCTGGTCCGATCGACTTAAAATTTTGACACGTTTCAAGCAAAGGTCAGTACTCTAGAAAGACGTGGTTACTGGTTTACTACGAGCGCCATCTATGGGTTAGTCTCGGGACTTATTGATCCATGTGTTAAATATATAATAGTGTCAAAGTTAGATAAAATTTTATTTATTCCTTGGTTTGAAATTTCACAAAGTAACGATCTTAACAATCAACTATTTAAAAGAGATATATGTTGAAATAATTGTTATTCGTAACAATGTACTTCGTTTTTTTTTAGATTCTTACACAGTTGATTCGTCAATACTTACTGTTTTTTCATTAGGATGTATAAAATGAACTCTATTCATAATATATGAGTCATAAAAATTTGGCACGGCTTAAGGTGTAGTAACGTAGAGCCACATCAACGAATTCTATTTAGAAGTATTAGTAACAATACAGTTATTTAGTGTTTTAATTAGAGATCTGAATTATTTTTTTATTACTAATTATAAAATTAATTTTATAATTACATTTTCACTTCAGAATCCACTATTATTTGTTGTTTTAAAAAGGCTGCTAAGAACTATAAATAAACAATATTATTAACGAAAATAAATAGTAACTACATATTTTTAAAACATTTAATTAAATAATTACATTTATTAACATTTTAACCGAAGAAATTCTAAAAAAAATATTTCTCTTTTTTTGATATAAAAGAAGATTATGTAATGTATTTATAGCCATTTCTTTTTTCAGAATTTTTCAAATATATATTTAAATGATATTGCAAATAACTCAATATACAGGGTCCGGCAAAACGTGTTGACCATTTTAAACATCTTATAATAATTTATTAACGTAAACTACAAAACAAGTAAATTCATATTTAAGAATACTAGCGAAAGGGGGAGGTTCTATGACTTCAAAATAGTGTTATGTGAATAGTCGACATTTTCAGCAATACACTCTTTTAAATGCGTGACGAAATTCTGCATAACAAATTGAAGAAATTGTAGTAGGATTGCTCTAATTTTCAAATATCTTACTTTTTAAATAATGCCATTGAAATGAATCCGAAACAGTAATGTCGGAGGATCTTGGACGCCAAGAAAAGGTACCATTTCTTGAAATTAGTTTGTTTGGAAACGATTCTCGTAAAACAACTATACTTATTCTTATAATGTGGCCAGTTGCACCGTCTTGCTGGAACGAATAATTCTGTTGCAATTTTTCTCCAAATTGCGGTAATAAAAACTGTCACATTTCAATACAGTAGGCAGCATTAACTGTTACAGTTTGGCCATTTTCCTCAAAAAAGTAGGGTCGAACAATTTCCACGAAATGGCACAACAAACTGTTACTTTTGGAGTGTACAGAGGTTGTTAGTGAAATTCATGGGTATTAGCCTGCCCCAATAACGGTAGTTTTGTTTATTAACATCACCATTAAGATGAAAGTATCCTTCATCACTCGTACAGTGGTAATTTTCAATATCATATTCTGAGGTTTACAAAGATTTATAAACTCTTGACAAAATTTGTTACGCTCCTATACATCGGTGTAGTTAATATATAAATAATAAAAGCCCGTGTTCCTCTACCTATGATATATTCTCAGCTACTTCTAGGGCTAAAACTAGCTAGGATATCGAAGAACTAGAAAGGGTTATCTGTATCAAAAGATCTTAAAAGGACGTCACAATATTTTATTCCTTAGAAGTTACGTGCTAATACTGGAACACGTGGATTCGCAAGTACGTGCCTCTACAGGTCTTAGGGCTACAAGTTACCAGAACAACCCTGACTTATTTTAGAAAAATATCCAGTAAACAATGGTTATAGCAATAATAAAGGTAATATGTAAATTTCATAGTAGAAGCAAAAAAGTAATATATATATATATATATATATATATATATATATATATATATATATATATATATATAGATTACGGATAAAACTTATTTCAACCTCAGCGGATATTTTAATAAATACGATTGCTGCTATCAGGCCACTGTAAAGCCCCCAATAATATCAACAAGGGGTTTTTCATTCGATCAAAGTTACTGTGTTGTGCGATCTCTTCCACCATAGATTATCGATGTAAGTCGTCTTCAAGCAGTGTTAACTTGTGCTCACAAAAACCAACACGAATAGGACAGTTTCAGTGCAGTAGTTTAGCCCTGAAGATGTCCCATACAAATAGGTACGAAATGTCGGCAGATATACAAGTGACGCGGTTCCAGCCCTGAAACTCAGAAGCAGATAGCACGAATAGGACAATCTCTGAAGTTCAAAACATTGACTATTTACATTTTATTCGAGTATAGGTGTCAGTCATCATGCAAAAGTCTCCTTACTGGTCGAGTCGAAAGTCCGAAAACAACGTTGTGGCGCTTCGCAGACTTTAGAGGGCTTTTTGTAATTGGTACTCGTATTGTCTCCCAGAGCTGCATGGTTACTAAACTTACTAATCTTTCAAGTGTGCAGAACGCGAAGATCATTGCCTACTTTCTCCGTTACACGCGCCCCTGTATTTCTTCAATTAAGCACCTATAGAAAGTTATCGGTAAACGAATAAATACGGAAGCTTTCTTAGGTGGAGCACAGGTAGCCTGCACCACAAGGAAGCAATGACCATTTGGAATTCATTCCACAATACATCAATGAGTACGGAAATAATACAAAGTGGTCAACACGATAAACAGAAATCGTTTGCTTTTTTTCTTTTAAACTTTTATCGTTTATCACTTATCAATACGTCTATATGCTACCAAATATTTATCAAAGCGTAATGATCTTTATAAAGTGACGCAATACCTAGACAACGTATATTTTCTTTGTAAATACAAATTACATATTAAATGTTAAAATTTAATAATTAATGAGAAATACTTATTCATATTTTATTTAGGACGATCAAATGGACCCGAACGTAAAAGAGACTTACATGGGAGAATGGAAGAATGATAAAAGAACAGGCTTTGGTGTCAGTGAAAGATCTGACGGCCTGAAGTATGAAGGCGAATGGTATAACAATAAGAAATACGGTTATGGTGTGACAACATTCAGTAATGGCGAAAAAGAAGAAGGCAAATATAAAAACAACGTTCTCATAACCAATCCTAAGAAAAAACACTTATTCCTCATGCGATCAGCCAAATTTAGGGAAAGGATAGATGCCGCAGTGGGGGCGGCTCAACGTGCGTCTAAGATCGCGCTGCAGAAAGCAGACATTGCGATTTCTAGAACCGCGACTGCTAGAGGAAAAGCTGAACAAGCGGACATTTTTGCTGCGCATGCCCGAGAAGATTCTGATTACGCGCTAACCATAGCGAAACAGTACGCGCCTGATTTTAGTCAACCCGGTTTGGAAAAATTAAGAGCGAGGGAAAGGTATCGTGAGAAATTCGCTCCTGATTCATCGTTACACAACCCAAAAGACTTTAGTGTACCAAATCAAAATCCCAATCCATTATCTAATCCATTATTGAATCAGTTACCGAACGAAATACCTAACCAAACACCTAGTCAAATGTCTAACCAATTTTCTAATCAATTACTAGCGCAGAAAACTAATCCGATGCATAATCAAATACCCAATCAAACACCGAACAAAATGATTAATCAAACATCGCCGAATTTAGTGAATAATCCGACTCATAATCAAACGTTCTACGGTAATCATCAGCCTCCTGACCTATCAAAAGTTAATTACTCAAACACTTATCAGCAACCATCGTCTAATTTACCCAACGCTGTTCCGCCTCAAAAGAAAGTGCTCCCCTCACTTAATAATCCCAGTAACTTCCCAGGTGGTTTTCTAGCTACACAACTAAATCAACAATTGGAGAATCACAATCCAACACAAACAAAATCAGTCGCAAACGAAGACCCAAACAACGAAAGCAACCGTTTGATACGTAATTCCCTACCAACCTCCGATCCAAATCAGGCGAACTCGCTACGAAGAGCTTCTAGACGCGTTTCCGCCGACCGTCCTTACTTAGGTTCCATACAGCAACAATCTTCAATAGACCACTTTGACCATTATAAAAGACCTCCAAGTAGGGATAGCAGTGTAGATAGATATTCCAGAGCGACTGAGAGATTAAGTGGTTCTAGACTTCCATCGACTGAAAGAGGGGTTCCTCCCGTAGAAACAATGGATAGAAATATGCGCGCCCCATCTGTAGTTAGAGGGACGACACCTATTCCCACGCCAATGGCTGCCAAAAATGGTTCTGTTCTGACAGGCAATCCGGTCAAGAACAATCCGCAATCGTTACAATTACCTCCATTCGAAGATATACTCTTGAAGAAAAGAAATCTAGGTCAAGACATAATTCCATCTCCTAATCAACCTAAAAGAACTGAGAGTTTGTACGTTGCCGGTGGTGTTATTGCAGGAGGTGGAGGCGGAGGAGGAGCGGGAGGTATGGCTATAGGTGGTGGAGGAGGTATTGCCGGATACAATACAAAGGTCAGTGAATTAATTATTGTTCAATTAGATTGTTCGCAACTTTAAAAATAATTTAAACATTTCACACGACATTCATATAAGTTAAATAACTAATTTCGAAATGAAAGACTGTTGTTCATAATCTAAGCGTAATAAATATTCGGTAAAAGAATTGTATTATCTTTCATACATTTCCAAAACACCAAAACATTCAATAAATAATGTAAATTTTAAAGCTTCTTAAGTATTCTATCTGCTTCTGGGCTTCGGGCTGGAACCGCGTCACTTGTATATCTGCCGACGTTTTCAGTTTCAGTGCAGTAGTTGAGCCCTGAAAATGTCCCGTACAAATGGGTACGAAGTATCGGCAGATATACAAGTGACGCGGTTCCAGCCCGGAAGCCCAGAAGCAGATAGCATGGACCACGACCGCGGAAGTCTACGTACCAGAATTCTTAAGTATGTACATAAAAAAATATCCATATGGCATTACATCCAAACTTTTTATGTGTACAAAGAAACTACGCAATATTATTTCTTATGCATAAGAATGAATAAAAATGTATTCCATTTGAACATAAAATATATTTTAGGGAAATTATGAAATTAGGGGAAACGTTAATTTTTGTTAATTCAGCCCTATCTAAATATCAAAGCTTTAATATTTACACACTTCAAATAAATAAGGTAAATATATTAAACCGAATTTTATATATAGAAATGACACATATATTGAAATATATAACATGATCATTAATTAGATTAATTAACAAATGCAAAATTACTTTGAAACATATAAAACAAAAACAAGAATAGAGAGCGTCTGGGCTATCATCCGCCTCGTTCAACTCTCTATACTAATTTCTGTAACAATAATTATTAAAACAATAATTCAAGCAATATTACTACTTAGATGAAACGTGAAAAGCCTCTAAACCTTGTTCAAATACTCCTTTTTTGGAACATGGTTTTAATGAACTAAAAAATCTTCCTAACTAGATATTTATAAAATATTATAAGACCGAAATAACGATGTCCTCTTTTATACATAGTCGCTTGATCGTTGAAAAAGCCTGGACGTAATACGCATAAAAATGCATCTATCTATTATACTTGATACAGCAATATGAGCGAAATCTCCACATTCTAACGACATCCCACTTACTTCTTCTACTTCCGTTTCTTAAATGCCATATATTTGTTTTTGTAACTATCTTAATGTAATTAAATTCATTTAGAATCAAACCTTACATTCGATTTCATTATTTAATGTTGATAATTAAAATTTTTAAGTTTTCTGCTGCCATCTAACCGACAATTCAAATATACCACCTTTAAATTTATCGATTCCTCTTTTTTAATGGGATACAAATCCTTTAAAATATTAACACGCTTTTTGAGTTTAAAAAAAATACATCTAAATAGAATTAAAAAATGTACCATGGGTTGATTTGATTACCCAAAGTTATCCACTTAATTAGTACTTAATATCTTAAACCAACGACAGCGACAGAAGAAAAACCCGTAAAACGTTTTCAAAATGGAGATCAATAAAATAACCTATTTGAAGAGCATAGAAAGACTCCCGAAATGTCTTAAATCCATCTATCATTATTCGTACGTTTAAAATCAATTTCGATCACTAATCCACAACACTTAATCGCACTACTTAATTAATGGCAATTCATAAAGACTTTAAAGATCCAGAATTATTCTGATAAAAAAGCCACCAAAGCACGTACTTTATATTCTAAAGATTGATAAAATATGTCTGTAACTTGTCAAAACTCCAAAATCCAAAAACACGACACGCGCATGTACATGCACGCGTTACGAAACTAGACGAAGGAGTAAACAGAAACGCATGAAAGTAAACACGACTTACAAAATAAGTAATTAGATAAAGAGATCACCAGCTAGCCTAAAAACAACTCAAGAACAAAACTCTAGTTAGAAAATACTTCACGTAACTTTACCTAATTTAACAGGACTTAAACCCACATGAAACACGACGTCGTCACCTAACCCTCGAAGTAACAATAATAATATGTGGATTGAAAAGACGAGTTATTACGGACAACAACGACCAGAAAGAAGTAAGCCCAACTAAGAAATTCTAAATCGATAAATTAACTGATATTAATGTCATCCCTTCTCGTATTTCTATAGTTATCTATAGAAATACAAGAAAGAATGTAAACAAGACAAACATTTATGGGAAACTTAAAGATAAGGATGCATTTACATTTATTAGACGTAAGAAACAATGCGATTTAAAGAAAGCTCTTAATATACAAGGTATGGTCAAATGAGCATTTAATTCTCCAATTAATAGTAGATTACATAATACAATTGAATGGTATGTATAGAGGAACAAAGTAAAGCATAATTAATAGAGATAATAAACTGAAACTATATATAAGGATAACACATTAATGAATATATTGCACAAACACGATGAAGTAGAAAATGTTAAATAGGACCAAGATTAACAAAAGGAAGAAATTGTTAACTACAAGGGAACATATTTTATACCAGGAAGTATATTATCCAGACTCTTCACTATAGTAATATTAATTACAGAATATTGTTGGAGAAACAAAACGTAACAATATAAATTGATTTTTCTTAAATAAATTACCTGTCCTCAAATACATCAATATAAAAATTCTGACACTGCTTCATTGATATCTATATAATTGTATATACATACGAGGGAGCGTTTTTATATTAGCGGAATGAGCGGGTTGTAGAGGGGTGAGTAGGCGCATTGGGGGCGTGGCCTGTGCAGCGACTCATGATTAGTATAAATACGAAGTTTCATTGTTATTAGACAGTTAGTCTTTGAGCTATCGTCAATCAAGTAACATAATCAGGAGTGAAAAGTGAAATATGGAAAAAATCGAATATCGTGCCATTATAAAGTTCCTTACCAGGCAAGGAAAATCAGTCGCGACCATAATGAATGAGATGTCATTGGTTTACGGCGACTCTTGTCCAGGAAGAACCATGGTGTACAAGTGGCATAGTTTATTTAAACAAGGAAGGGAATCCCTTGAAGACGACCCGAGGCCGGGCAGGAGCATTGAGATGATCACGCCAGCACTTATCCAAAAAGTTGAACAAATTGTACTCGAAGATGCTCGACTAAAGAAGAAACAACTCGCAGAAATGGTTGGAGTATCCGATACAACAATTTTTAAAATCCTACACGATCATCTCGGCATGTCTAAGGTCAGCGCAAGATGGGTGCCGAGAATGCTCACGCTGCCGCAAAAACAACAGCGCGTAGAGTGTTCGCGTGCATTTTTGGACCTCTGTAATGAAGACAAGGATAGTGTATTGAGTGGAATTGTTACTGGAGACGAAACTTGGGTTCATCATTATGAACCTGAGTCCAAACAAGACTCCATGCAGTGGCATAAAAAGGGCACAGCACCTCCCAAGAAATTTAAAGTGTCACAATCAGCTGGGAAACTCATGGCAACGGTATTTTGGGACTCGGAAGGAATATTGTTGATTGATTATAAAGATAAAGGTGTTTCTATAACCGGAGAATATTACGCTTCAATATTAGAGCGACTAAAAGAAGCCATTAAAGAGAAAAGACGGGGAAAATTGACAAAAGATGTTCTGCTTTTGCACGACAACACGCCCGTCCACAAGAGCCGCGTTGCGTTAGCTGCCCTGCACAAGGTGGGCTTCGAAATTGTGAATCACCCACCCTATAGCCCAGACCTGGCCCCGAGTGATTATTACCTGTTTCCGAAAATGAAAAAAGAGCTGCGGGGTAAAAAATTTACTGCCGATAATGAAGTCAAGGAGGCAGTTTCGGCGTATTTTGCAGATAAAGAGAAATCATTTTTTTATGAGGGTATAAATAAATTAATTGAAAGATGTGAAAAATGTATCCGTCTTGCAGGTGAATATATTGAAAAAGAAAAATAATTTGGTTTTTTTATTTCCACCCCTTGTCCCCCATTCCGCGAATATAAAAACGCTCCCTCGTACATGTCCAATCAACGTTCGTCCAATTATAACATAATGTAAGAAAATCTGCTTTTGTGAAGTTAAAGCTTGTTTCCATTACATGGAAGATTATTTACTTCTGATGTTTTAATAATTTCGAAGGATATATCAATGAAGATAAGTTTCTTACTATTAATTAGTTGTAACGATATTCCCCAAATATATATATATATATATATATATATACATATATATAGACACTGTGCTAGAACACAAAATGTGTACTAATAATGAACGCGGCGCTTATATACAAACCATTATCTTGTAATCTAAAAAAAATAGCAAAATCCGCCTCGAGACGCGTGGCGTTCCTCCAAATTGGTTTTGTAACGACGGGTGACGTTTTGGATGTGGTGTGGATTTTCGTTATGGGTGGGGGAACAGTCTAAAAGTACCCGCACAGCCGAACGAATAATAATAGAGCACCAGTATTCGGTCAACATCCGGATGCTACCGTGTACGAAAAAATTGTATGTAACGACATGTGGTATCAGAACGAAGACGACGAAGAAGAGGCCCTCATGTTCTCGCCGGCTTTGATGGCGAGAAGGGCTTCTGAAAGTTGGATAGACACTCCACCAGTGGAGGTACAATATGATCTTAAGAAATCACCTTCGCATCAAATTCGGATTTTAACCGTTAAATTCCTGACCGTGAAAGTTGACTTGTTGAGTGCGTGCCGTAAGTAAATGTACAGCATGTATATTAATCGTCGGGTTTTGTTGTTTACGATACTGTTATCCTAAACGTATTATTAGCCTACGAAAACAAACGAAAAATATAAATTTATCTTGGCTATAAAATCTGTTGTCTTTACAAATTTGGTTCTGGAACTATTTTTTTTTTCCGACTTGTTTAACTATTTTTAATAACAAGCAAACAATTTTTACTCATTTTCTGTATGAGAAATTCAAGGCTTTCTCATAAACACTGTAAGTTCAACTGTTTATTTTGATAATTTCGCTCAATGAGTCATGAATATCTTATACATAAATTAAAAGTGCAAATTAAAAAGCGAAATTTTAAAAAAACGTATTGAAAAATATACAATTTAACTCCTGTATATTTGTGTTAATTTATTCGTCTTAAAATTACTAAAAATTAGTAGTACCTACGGTGTTTAGTGTTTAGTTTAAATTGTAAATCAAATCACCCGATTATTAAAAAATTAAAGAAATACTATGCATCATTAAAATAACCTTCGAAAATTTTTTCGCGTTGTTTCTCAAGCGGATCGATTATTTACTAAAATTTAAGCTTACACATTCTGGAAATAGCTGCTCGTTTCTGCAAATATTGGCTTGAAAGAATGACATCATTACCACTTGTTTTAATCTTGACTTTTTCGTTGTCTAACACGAGTTATGTAAACAATAATAAAACGAAAATCTGCCAATCAATAAAATTCCTCTCACATCAGCATAAAAATAAATTCTGTTGCAAAATAATTCTTAAAATCCCACTGAAAATATGATATTTATTGAATTTTATTTCTTTTGCATTTCAAGAAACTTAAAATTGAACTTATATTGACTATATCGCATTATCTTGCGTTAGTTAGCGTTAAACCTTCTCGTTTATTTTTCCAATTACATAGGCCGACGATGGTACGACTTTTTGAATGTATTTACATATTTTTATTTACATATCCTTGTGGCCTTCAGTGAGCCAAATCCGAATGCGACAATACAAAAGCCATATAACCTATAACTTTTGCACATTTCGATGTGGACTAAATGATTTAATTGAGGATTTGGACTTAAGAAAGATGAAAGCGGAACTACTTGTCTCCAAGCTCAACGAAAAAAATTTTTTGGCAGTAGAAACAAACATATATGTAAGACAAAAGGACAGATCTTCACAATTTCTTAAGCAAGAAAATAATTTAGTATATCGCTCGGATATTGTCAATTTTATGAATAAATTAGTAATTGAATAAAAAAAAGGAGAAATGGAGATTGTAGATTCTTCTCAAAATAGTAGTTTAGAGGCTGTTCTATTACACAATGGTAACACTTAAGCATGTTGCTCATTCTGTGCGTATGAAGGAAAACTATGGAAACCTTAATGTAGTATCAAATAAGATAAACTAGTCCACTCATTGTTGGATGATATGTTGGTGATTTAAAAGTGCTACGCATACTCCTTCACCGATAAAGTGGCTTTACCGAATTTCCATTTTTCTTATCTGAATAAGACAGTAACGCAAGATATCGACACTGGTCCAGAAAAACATTTGCCTACAAAACAATCTTTAAAGCCTGGAGGGAAGTAAACATTCTGCGCAAGAACCTTGTGGATCCGGAAAACATTCTGCTTCCACCTTTGCATATAAAATTAGTCCTTATGAAATAACCCACACCCCTAAATAGATGATATGGTCCGGAAGTTAGGCCTAACGACGAAGACAGCGGAATTGTTTTGCTCCAAACTCAAAAAAAAAGAACTTGTTGGCAGCAAGAGAGCACAATTTTCTCATTTTTTTAAACAAAAAGTGATTTAATATTCTGCTAATAATATTATCGGTTTGATGAATGAATTAATAATTGAATGTAGAAATGAGGAATGGAGATTATTGGTTCTTCTCAAATTTATTTCAAGGCTGCTTTGTTACACAATGGTAACTTATGCATCACTACCTATTGCTCATTCTGTGCATATGAAGTGAAGCTATGGAAACCTTGATGTAGTTTTAAATCAGATAAACTAGTCTACATATAGTTGGATGATATGTGGCGATTTGAAAATGTTGTCTATGCTACTTGGTCAACAAAGTAGGTTTACCAATGTTCCATGTTAGATTATTTGGATTATTTTCTGCCCATATTATGCAGCTATGTGTGTTATGACCTATTTTTGTTCAAAATTTGCCTCATCTGCTCAAAGAACTATTCAACGTTATTCTATATTTTTACTAACATTTGAAAAGCGAAAACGACACGTATCTACTTATCTTGTTCAAAGCACTCTTTAATTTTATTATTATTATATTTATTATCATTATTATCTTAAGAATATTCTCATAAACATCCTGACTGACTTCATTTTCTGCTAACTTGAGTTTATCCTTTTTCTTTTTATCACTAATTGTGCCAGTTTCCTCAAATTTTTGCACGAGATTACGAAATAATTTTAATGAACAACGCCCATTTCTCAATCCACGTATTACTCGATATCTTTTAAAGTGATGATATACTGTTTGATGGATTCATAATTACACTGAATAATGCCAATATAGCCCCGTAGATACAAAATTATTTTAACAAGTACCGATTGAAAATTATTGTCAGTAATGCAAACTGCAGTATGAGACTTATTTTGAAATTACAAAACTAAGTCACCATAACAACAAAAATCAAACAATAAACAGTGAAAAAACCCAAGGCCTTTAAATCATCGTGATACTACAAATATAAACAAAAGTTGATTTATATTTTAAGAACACAAAAACTACGATTTCTTACTGTACATTTACTTATAGAATAGTAATAAAATACATATATTCCAATAATTAAATGTCTACTATAATTTATGATGTTATAATGAAATTGTGTTCGAAAATTAAGATGCACGTTGTGCTTTAAATTAAATGCTACTGTAGCCTACCGTAGAATCTGTCAGTGATTAATAATAAATCAAGGGCAGATGTATAAAATATGTATGTGACAGGATGCAAATACACGGATCCATTAAAGAGCTTATAAATATTTAAAATTAGAATTATTATTATTTTATCTTGCTCTAATATACCCTTTTCATAAAATCTAGAAACGTCTATATATATTTTTAATAATCTTTAAAAACAGCCGTTAAACTCTTGTTTGTTTTCTTTATATATTCTTATTTTAAACAAAATAGTACACTGTACATTACAGACACATTAATGAGAAAATAGCATCTGCATGAAATCACAAATCAACACTGAGAGAAAGCTTAAAATATTGACGTGCAGTGAATAAATCCAGGAAATGTACATCGTCGACGATACAAATTTGTGTGACAAATTGTGGGAATGCATAGTACCAGTATCGCTTAATAATATTATGTCTTTTAGGACGTTGGTTCAACAGTTTTGCACAATGCATAAATATAAGAATTTGAACAGAAGAAAGTATTAAGTAAATGCATGGCAATTTTGATAGAGCCTGTGGTTGATTAACTTAATCACTGAAGGTCGATATATAACACCTTTCCACATTAATTTTCGTATTCTGTATGCGTATTTCGACAACTAAATTGTCATCATCAGCAGATAATTAAACAATGTCGTACCTGGCAAAGTACGGCAAAAATACCAGTACGAAAACAAATTCCGTACACGGTCGTACCGTTGAAAGCCAAAATGCACACTGCAGAATACGAAAATTAATGTGGAAAAGGGTTATACATCAACCTTCAGTGATTAAGTAAATGCAAGTTTAAACTTAAAGACGAAGGAATATTACCACAAAAAAGAGCGTAGACAAAACATATACCTTAATGAATTTAAGAGCTTAAGAAAAAAAACTACTTTAGGCAAAAACTAAATTTGCTTTCGAAGAGTATAAAATGACTGCTGAAAACTCCAAAATTATTCTAGCAATATATCAATGATAGGAGTGATTCCTCCAGAATATCTGGATGACTTACTCAAAATGATGAAATGGTTGCCTCACCTACTGGTACTGTAGAAGCGTTTGTTAATCAAGTTTCGCAAATGAACCTGAGCGACTCTATTACAATACGGGATATCGGAAAGAAGGATCTGAATACTAACTCATTTTACATTAATTCTGTTTGCAGTTTTTCACTCCATCTTTTCCTAGGTCTTCCTTTTCTTCTTCTTTTCTGTTTCTTCTTCTTCCGACCGGTTTTCTGCGCATCTTTCTCATTCGCTCTCCACTCATTGCCTATTCATGCTGTAGCCACCTAATTCTTTGTGCCTTTATAAATGTAGTTATACTAGATTCTGTGTATAGGTCCATCAACTCTTAGTTCGATCTCCTTGCCCATCTTTCCTCAGTGCTTTTTCCTCTAAAAATGGTCCTCAGAATCCTTCTTACCAATCTTTTCAATGTTTCCTCCTCCTTTTTATTCACTACCCACGTTTTACTCGTATACGTAACTGTCAATTTCACCACCGTCCGTCCACTTCCTTGACACAAACTTTGATTTCAGCAGTGTTCTGAGGCTTCCGAATTTCCGATTCTCTTTTATTATCCTATCCCTTACTTCGAATTCTTCATGCCCTTCTTCATCTGCCAGATTTTTGAACTTCTTGACCTTTTCGAAATTGTACTCGTTTCCTGTATATGTCGTAACTTTTAAGATTTCACCTGTATCAATTTTTTTTCCTCTCAACACCAAAAATTTGATTTTTCTCTGGTTGATTAGTAGACCCAATCTCGCTGCTTCTTTTTCTATTTTTCTGATTGTTTTCGCTAGTTCCTTCTTAGACGTAGCTACCAAGACTATACCGTTTGCAAAAGCTAGACATTGATGGCAATTGCTAAATATTGAGTCCTTAGTTTGTACCCTTACTATCGTTTTTTATTATTGTTTTTAGTACGAGATTAAATAAAACTGTGGGTACTGAGCTCCTTGCCTAAAGCCCTTTGTAACTATTAATTTTAAAATTTCAGACCATTGCATACAATCCCATTCTTTTGACTTTTCCAGTGTCATCCTTGTAAGTCTTATAAGTTTTCTTGGTATTTCCAAGTTTATGTTGCCTTGGTACATGGCCTTTTTAGAACTTGCATATATTTTATCAAGCAATCTACAATCTCTTTACCGAACTATATTTTCCTAATATTCTTAACAGATGATTAGATACTTTTATTTAAATTTAAATCAAAATACTTATTCTTGCTTATACATACAATATTAGTAAAAAATAACGTCATATAACAACTATACATATACATTATAACTGGCAGCAAGCTCTAGCTATGGTACATTTGTATGTATCGACTACTATACTGGTAATTGTACATAAAGTCGCTGACAAACTACAAATGTCAATTTGCTGTAATTTTTGCAGTTCATCCTACATATCTACAATATTACTTTATGCCTTAATAGCTGCGGTTTTAATTGTTATTACTGAATTCTTTTGCCGTCGCGAGGCTGCTAATAACAGGGAAATAACATATTTGAATAGTGAAAAACCGTAGTTTTCCGTTTAATGCTTCACGATTTTATAGAGTTTGGTCACTTTTAGTGGATGTCGTATATTGTGGACATGAATCTTCAAAAGGTGAATTGCCAAAGCAAAAGATATTATTAACTTACCGAAGGCGTGAATACCAAGTGATCTTCAATAAAAGCTCAAGAATATTTTTTGCGGACGAATATAGTTTCAAATAATCTTATTTTTGTTATATTTAATAATAACTTGTTAAAACGCAGTGTTAGTTTATACAACTGAAAAAAAAGTTTCAGCTAATTCGGTGGTATTTTTCTGAAAATTTTGCTCAACAAACTTCCGATTTATTGGGTCTGGGAAAAAGTTCGTGGCGTTTTTCCCGATAGATGGCATTGGTTGCCGATAACTAAAGAACAACAAGTCACAGCGACACCACCGACGGCTCGTTTTTTTAGATGACCTTCCGAACGTTAGTTTGAGCGTAGAAACATTGTAATCGGTGCAGTGGTTGGAAAGTTATTCGCACTTGAAAATGGAGAAGAATAATGAGAAATTTCGCTATATTCTGCAATATTATTATGATAAGGGGAAGAACGCTGCGCAGGCTTGTGATAAAATTTGTGCTGTGTACGGTGAAGGTACTTTATCGAAATCTGTTGCGCGGAAATGGTTCGCTCGCTTTCGTTCTGGAAATTTCAATGTGAAAGATGAGTCACGCTCCGGTCGTCCAATCACTGAAAAATCTGATGAAATTCTTGAAAAAGTCCAACAAGATAAGCATATCAGCAGTGTCGATATTGGCATGGAGCTAGGCATTGACCACAAAACTGTTTTGAACCATTTACACAAAGCTGGTTACAAAAAAAAGCTTGACGTATGGGTTCCTCATGAGTTGAGCGTGAAAAACATGATTGACCGAATTAACATCTGCGATGCGCTGCTGAAACGGAATGAAATCGAGCCATTTCTGAAACGTTTAATAACCGGAGATGAAAAATGGATTACGTACGATAATCGGAAGCGTAAAAGATCGTGGATAAAGGATGGTGAGCCGTCACAAGCGTTCGCTAAGCCAACATTGACGCCAAAAAAAGTGATGCTGTGTGTATGGTGGGACTGGAGGGGAATCGTCCACTACGAGCTACTTCCAACTGGTCAGACGATTGATTCTCAACTCTACTGTGCACAACTAGAGAGATTACGCCAGGCGATTGAAAGAAAACGGCCCGAATTGATTAATAGGAAAGGTGTTGTCTTCCATCATGACAACGCCCGACCACACACTTCTTTGATGACCCGTCAAAAATTGAGAGAGTTTGGTTGGGAAGTTTTGATGCACCCACCTTACAGTCCGGATATAGCACCCTCTGACTATCATCTGTTTCGATCTCTGCAGAACTCTCTCAATGGAATTAAGTTGGTTTCAAAAGAAGCCTGTGAAAACTACTTGATTCAGTTTTTCGACCAGAAACCACAGAAGTTTTTCACCGATGGGATCATGGATCTACCAAAAAAATGGCGAAACATTGTCGATAATAATGGAGCATATTCGGTTTAAATGAATTCGTCCACGCGCCATGCGGGGACCAGTTGAATTTTACTGAAAAAACGCCACGAACTTTTTCCCAGACCCAATATTTTCTGTTGGGTATGCCGATCAACCTATCGCATCTCGTACAACGATTGAAGTAAATGCATTCAAAAAATATAGACTTGTGGTCGGAAATTGCAGAAAATGCCAAAAGAAGAATGAACAACCTCAAGTCACTACGAATCCTGTTAGAAAGAAGAACATTTTATAGCAAATATTTTATTCCCAGATGAGTTCTCTTTTCCAATTGCACTGAAAACGACCAGTTTTCAGTGCAGTAGTTCAGCCCTGAAGATGTCCCATACAAATGGGTACGAAACGTCGGCAGATATACTAGTGACGCGGTTCCAGCCCGGAAACCCAGAAGCAGATAGTATTGTAATCACTATTCTTCGATTTCTCGGTATTGGACAAAGGACAATAAACATCTTCATTTCAATAAAAGAACCCAGTACCTTCAAAAACTTAATATTTGGACGGGCATAGCAGGCAACAACATTGTAAGATCTTTTCTCATTGATAGTAACCTCACAGGTCTGAAATATTTGAACTTGTTGCAAAATGTGATTATTTCTGCAGTCCGCAATATTAATGTCAATTTCGAGGAAATTCGGTTTCAACATGACGGTTGTCCCGCGCAAAACCCTAAAGCAGTGATGATGTTTCTACAAAATACATTCCCTGGTCGTGCTATGATCGGAAATGGAACGATAAAATGACCGAATAGATCACCTGGTCACCCTCATTGCGACTTCTTTCTATGGGGATGCGTACAAGGAAAGCTGAACCAGTTTGATAAGGCAAACAATTTAGAACAGTTGCGAGAAAAAATTTTGAGAGTTTTGGAAATGAAATGAAATATGTCAGTCATCTTATGATAGGTTAGGTTACTGTTTGTCTAAGTAAGATGGCATCTTCGGACATTTATAAAGTAACATTGTGTATCCTTAGTATTATTTATCATTACAAGAAATGGACGTGGAGGTACGAAGAAGAAATAAGTTAATACCAGATTCTCTATTGGGTTATCCTAAAATTAGTCGAACGACCTCTAGTGTTTGACTAGCAACATAACACCATTAAGTTAATTTGGTACGTAGACTTCCGCGGTCGTGGTCCATGCTATCTGCTTCTGGGTTTCCGGGCTGGAACCGCGTCACTAGTATATCTGCCGACGTTTCGTACCCATTTGTATGGGACATCTTCAGGGCTGAACTACTGCACTGAAACTGTTTCAGTGCAGTACGAAACGTCGGCAGATATACTAGTGACGCGATTCCAGCCCGGAAACCCAGAAGCAGATACCATTAAGTTTGTCTTTGACCTTTGTTTGCTAAATAATAATTTTATTGTGCATACAAACTCTTACATTTAGTACTGTAGCAGAATCTTGATTCGTTAGTAGTCATATTATAATATAAATATTGTATCTGTCTTGATTGTTATTTAAAAAAAACCAAGTGATAAACAAGTAATTTAGTCATACCATATAATTATAGAATTTGCAGTCATGCAATTCTTTGCGAATCCCACGATCATCTTTCGCAGACTACGTATACGATCCTATAGGGGGCTTATGGAATATTACTTTTAAATGACGAATTTAGATCTTCTAATTGAGAATATTAAAATGTGATTTGTCTAATGATTATCTCGATATATCGGGTGTTTTTTTAAGAGCTTGAGAACTTTAAATGATAATACAAGACAGAAATATTGTTGGAATGAAATTTTTTTTATTATAATCTGGTAGATAATTTCATGGCATTTATTTTTTAAATATGATTCCGGCATATGTCCGCCGCGGCTACGTGTTACATGGTCCATTCGATCGGTCCAATTTTTGACTATTTTTTCCAATAAATCTGACCGTATGGCGTCAATGGTGGCTTGAATATTGGCTTCTAATGCTTCAAGAGTTGCTGGTTTGTCGGCATAAACCAATGACTCAACATAGCACTATAAAAAGTAATCCAGAAGCGTTAAATCGCACGAACGAGGGGGCCAGTGAACAGGACCACTTCTGGAAATAAAGTTGTCACCAAATTGATTTTGCAATAAATCGATTGTTAAGCGCGCTGTATGGCAAGTTGCGCCGTCTTGTTGGGACCAAATGTCGTCGATGTTTAGCTGATTAATTTTTAGAAACAAAAATTCAGTCAGCATGGCTCGATAGCGCTCGCCATTCACTGTAACGGCAGCTCCTTCCTCATTTCGAAAGAAATAAGGACCGATGATGCCGCCAGCGTGTAAACCGCACCAAACAGTCAATTTTAATGGATGTAATGGTGATTCGTTAACGGCTAGAAGATTGTCTTCGCTCCAAATACGGCAATTTTGCTTATTGACGTAGCCATTTAACCAGAAATAAGCTTCATCACTAAACACAATTCTGTGATAAAAATGTTCATCTTCGGCCAATTTCAAATGAGCCCAATGCGACGCAAACGATGGTGGTTTGGCTTCAATTCTTGCACGAGCTGTATTTTATAGGCACGTAAGCCAAAATCCTTACGTAAAATTTTCCACGTAGTCGAAGGACAAAATCCAACAAGTTGAGAACGACGACGAATCGACATTTCGGCGTCTTCTTCAATACCTCGCGCTAGAGCAGCAATATGCTCTTCGGTACGCACATTTCTTTGTATTGTTGATGGTTTTGAATCGAGAAGAGTAAAATTAGTGCGAAAACGATCAATAACTGCACGAATTGCTTGCTCACTAGGCCGATTATTTTGACCGTAATATGGACGAAGTGCTCTATGAACTTCGCGAACAGATTTATTTTTTCAAAGTAAATTTCCACAATTTGGAAGCGTTGTTCTGCGATAAACGATTCACGATGACTTGCCACACCTTACTGAACAGAAATGTCAACACAGTTTGACATTATCAGCTGTCGAGCCATAGTTATCGATATCGATAGTTCTCATGCAGCTTAAAAACACCCATTACAAACGACATAAATAAGTACAAATTCCAAAGCGTTCTTAATACATACCTGGTACTCGCTATCTTATAATTCCACTAATTACTACGCGCTAGGGGTGTGTAGTAAATGCGCACCGCCAAATAACTTAGTCCCAACTGTACTCATAATGCATAGCAAAATGTTATTTTTATGCGTAACTTTTGCAAAAGCGTATATTATCGTGTCTTAAAATACTTTAGAATGCGTTCAAGGATTTTCACTTCGAAATGGATATCTTTCAGTTTTTCTTTTTTTAAAAATATTGCCATATGAGATATTTACAATCTATTAATTTGAAGATTATCTTTATTAGTACATTAACTATTATAAATAAAGGCGTATGAAATATTCTAAGAAGACTTAGGAGAATGTATACGTGTTTGTCAGATGACTATAGAATATTTACTGCAGAATTTATAAATTCGCATCAACCAAACTTATCATAAAATTAAACACAAAAACTCAGCTATGTGATTTTCACAAAATATCTTTATTGTAAAATAGTAACAATTGTCTCACCGGTACTGGGCTTCTTGAAACAAAAAGATAAATCTAACGCAAACGGAATATATTCTAGTTAACTAAACTATTCTCTGGATGAAGGTGATACACAATTACAATGAATTAAGTTTAACAGTGGAGAATTATTCAATTCTACTTGGTCATTTAATAAATTGTTACATTTTTATGTTCGTTTTTTTTTGTATAGTTTCAAGGAATGATAAATACACAGTCTGTCGCAGAAAAAACCGAACTTGTAGTACGAAAGAGCGTTTTTATATTCGCGGAATGAGCGGGTTGTAGAGGGGTGAGTAGGCGCATTGGGGGCGTGGCCTGTGCAGCGACTCATGATTAGTATAAATACGAAGTTTCATTGTTATTAGACAGTTAGTCTTTGAGCTATCGTCAAGCAAGTAACATAATCAGGAGTGAAAAGTGAAATATGGAAAAAATCGAATATCGTGCCGTTATAAAATGAATGAGATGTCATTGGTTTACGGCGACTCTTGTCCAGGAAAAACCATGGTGTACAAGTGGCATAGTTTATTTAAACAAGGAAGGGAATCCCTTGAAGACGACCCGAGGCCGGGCAGGAGCATTGAGGTGACCACGCCAACACTTATCCAAAAAGTTAAATAAATTGTACTCGAAGATGCTCGACTAAAGAAGAAACAACTCGCAGAAATGGTTGGAGTATCCGATACAACAATTTTTAAAATCCTACACGATCATCTCGGTATGTCTAAGGTCAGCGCAAGATGGGTGCCGAGAATGCTCACGCCGCCGCAAAAACAACAGCGCGTAGAGTGTTCGCGTGCATTTTTGGACCTCTGTAATGAAGACAAGGATGGTGTATTGAGCGGAATTGTTACTGGAGACGATACTTGGGTTCATCATTATGAACCTGAGTCCAAACAAGACTCCATGCAGTGGCATAAAAAGGGCACAGCACCTCCCAAGAAATTTAAAGTGTCACAATCAGCTGGGAAACTCATGGCAACGGTATTTTGGGACTCAGAAGGAATATTGTTGATTGATTATAAAGATAACGGTGTTTCTATAACCGGAGAATATTACGCTTCAATATTAGAGCGACTAAAAGAAGCCATTAAAGAGAAAAGACGGGGAAAATTGACAAAAGGTGTTCTGCTTTTGCACGACAACGCGCCCGTCCACAAGAGCCGCGTTGCGTTAGCTGCCCTGCATAAGGTGGCCTTCGAAATTGTGAATCACCCACCCTACAGCCCAGACCTGGCCCCGAGTGATTATTATCTGTTTCCGAAAATGATAAAAGAGCTGCGGGGTAAAAAATTTACTGCCGATGATGAAGTCAAGGAGGCAGTTTCGGCGTATTTTGCAGATAAAGAGAAATCATTTTTTTATGAGGGTATAAATAAATTAATTGAAAGATGTGAAAAATGTATCCGTCTTGCAGGTGAATATATTGAAAAAGAAAAATAATTTGGTTTTTTTATTTCCACCCCTTGTCCCCCATTCCGCGAATATAAAAACGCTCCCTCGTATATATGGTAATTCTCAGTGGCACCATCTATTAAAAAAATATGCGTCTGTAAGGTAAGGTATTTTATTTATATTGTTACTATATAGATTATAATTAATTTTCAAAACCATGTAACTTAAACACGAGTAAGTTATTAGATTTTTGGGCAATCCGACGTGGTACTTAAGTATCCTTACATCTCGGCACATAAATAAATAAAAGATACCAATATACACAATCTTTCGGAGAGGAAACGAAACTTTTTTAAAATAGTAATTCTTAGTGGCGCCATCTATTTAAAAAAATATGCGTCGTTAAGGTAGATCTTTCACCAATGTCAAAATATCATGACCATGACATTTGCAGCATTATAAGCAGAGAAGTTCCGAATAAAGTAACGGTGTGTATTTTGGCATTGGTCGAAAAATAAATTTTGAACAAATTAACAAGTTCTGTGTTAAAACTGGATAAGTCGCTTACTGAAACGTTTAATTTGATGAAACAAGTGTATGATGATGCATGTAACGGACGAGTGTGTATGAGTGGTATAAATGATTTAAAGACGGTCGTACGAACATAAATGACGACGAAACGAAATCTGTGGTTACGGAAAGTAACATCGAACTTATGCATGAATTTATAAGAAATGAGCCGAAATCCTCATTGTGATACGTGGGAAGGGAATTAAATATTTCCAAAAATTCAATTCATCGCATTTTGACACAGCATTTGGGATTGGAATAGATTTATGCAAGGTTCGTACCAACACAAGCTAACTCAATTCAACATTGTACAAACTTGACTAAAGACTCAATAAAGGACGAAAACTTCAGGTATTCTATTGTAACTGGCGATGAGACGTAGTGTTTTCAATATGATCAAGAGACCAAGCGTCAAAACTCTTAATGGAAGCATCCAAGCAAAGAAAGACTGAAAAAAACCGTTTGGAGAAGTCAAAAGTGAAGACAATTTTGATTTATATTTATAATTCGAAAGGCATAGTGCACAAAAAGTTTTAACTAATCAAACAGTCAATGCTGTATATTACTTTGGTGTTATGAAGCGTCTTTTGGCGCATATTCATCATGTTCGCCCACAATATCGTGAAAATGGCAGCTGACGTTTGTTACACGATACTGCACCATCTCAACCATCAACCATTCACCGTATTCATCGGATTTGGCCCCCTATGATTTCTATTTATTCTCTAAACTACATTTGCCGATGAAAGGACAGCGTTATACCGACGTCGAAGCCATTAAAAAGGCGTCGATATCGATCTTGAAGGACATCTCTAAAGATGAACTTAATAATTCATTCGACATGTTAATTGATCGTGCAAAATGTTGTATTGAAGCCGAAGGCAACTGCTTTGAATAAAATAAATGAATTTTACCAAAATAATAAGCTTTTGTTTTTATTTTAAAAAGTTCCGCTTTCTCTGAGACAGACTGTGTGTATCCCTTTATTTTCCGCATGTAGAATAGTGAACTCTGAACGAAAGGAATGACTATAAGTATTTAAATGTACGGCATAGTTGGAATCATTATGTAGTAGATTTAAATACTTAATAATCAATCTTTTAATTCTGAATTCACCATTTTACATTCGGAAAATAAAGGGATTAAAGTTATCATTACTTGAAATTATAGAATGAAACAAACATAAAAGAATGTAATAATTTATTAAATAACCAAGTAAATTTCAATAATTCCCCACTGTTAAACTTATTTCATTGTAATTATATATCACTCCCACCCTGAAAACAGTTTAATTGACAAGAATATATTCAATTTATGTTAGATTTAACTTTTAGTATGAAGCCACAGTGTTGGCGAAACAATTATTACTATTTTTCAATAAAAATATTTTGTGAAAATCACTCAACTGATTTTTTATGTTCATTTTTTGTTATGGATTTTCATCAAGTAAAGGCCACAACTATTTAACTATCATAAAACTACACACTTGTATTTTAATATTCGAACACGATACCAACCTCCGAACCAAATTTTGTGTTATAAACATTCGATTTTCTCCCAGAACCTGATACCACAAACGACGTTACAACGTAAAAAATCGATGCCAGACTTCCAGGAGCTTCCTAGAGCGACGGGGCCCATGTCTCGCGAAGAGGTCTCTGCGTTGGGATCAGCGCGACGCGAGGAGATCAGGAGACAGGCAGATCGACAAGAACGTCTTCGTGCCAACCCACTATTATACCTAGTCAGTCCGGAAGTTAAGGTAAGCCGACTATTGATGAGCACAGTCATGCCCCACTCATATTTTTTTTGACTAACAGTTTATACTCTGTTAGCTGATCAGTTCTGCGCGTAAACGAAATAGTTTCGCTGTATGAAATTTTGATAGAAGCACAAACCATCGAAATATGTATAATAATGCGTATACATATCATTTCATACTTTTATTACTTCAATACCACCGTTTATAGTTTCTGTTAAAACATTTTTAAAGTTTGTAAATCCTTTGTAACACTATAAATACACAAGAGCAATTATATTTTTAAAAATTCGAAATTAATCTACTTTTATACCACAAAGCGTCTTTTACACATTGTATTTTTTTAATAATTACTAGCTACTACTTATTAGAATCTTTCCGCCTTTTCTGACGATATTTTCGAAGTCAATTACACACCATTTTAGCACTTTTACAATTAATTTACATAATTTGAATTGACCTTTATCATAATGAAATTAAAAAATATAATCATCAAAAGCGGTGATCAAGGTTTGGTGAAAATATAAAATTATACTTTATCAATTAATTAGTTGGCTTAGTTAAAAAAAAAAACTAAGCAACGGTGACAATATGACAGCAGTAAGTAAAGCGAGGATATTTAAACGCGATGCACGGACGGCAAGCGAAGCTGGTACGGATGTCATCGTCAATCTAGGCCGTCGCCGACGTATATCGGTAATTGCAATATCAGATATGAAAGGCATACAATTAGTACCACAATATAGTATGAATAAATAGTAATAAGAAATATATTTTATGTTGTACGTAGCAATTTAATACCTTTTGCGAAATTTTTGTCCATTTTACAGTCATCAATCGATTCCTCGGAATTTCTAAAGGCATAATTTCCACCGTATTTAATTTGATCTATTACGGTCCTGCTGTCGAGTTTCTAATGTCAGCGGTCCTTTGTTTTGTAGTTAATTAATTAAAATTTCAATTTTAATTAGGGAACGAAACTTTAAAATTGACTTAAGTCATTTTTATCGTTCTTTTGCGATATCAGTGTCATCTCGTTAGTAATAACCTAAGTTTCGTTTCTTAGTTTGTTAAGGTAATGATAGTTTTAATTCTTTTTTTAATATTTATTTTATATCTGAGAATTATGCGATAAATTTATTTACAATATCCACTCACAATAACCTGTTATTATTCCATTGCTGCACTCATAAATACGTTGCAATTTACTAACAACTTAACGTAACTTAACTTACTACATTCTACAACATGCTCGATATACGTCGGTGACGACCTTGACTTGCCGGAGACATCCATACCATCTTCTCTCGCCGCTCATGCATGGTGTCTAATCATCCCAGCTTTAGCGATACGTGTAAAGAGTCATAACGTGACTAAAGTGTACACCATTTCTACGTCTTACTAAAAATGACAACTAAATTGCCAAAGTACGGTTATAGGACTTTAAATCGCAGTCCAAGCCCCATATTCTTAATCGATGTACGTTAATTTATTAATATTTTAGGATAATAATATATTTCTATCATAACAAATCATAATTTACTTTTTGATGTAATTTTTGTAAACATCTAGCTACATATAGCATTTATGCATAAAGTTAGTTACTAAGATGAAAATGGTTGGTCAATATTTTTGGACATAAGTCAATTATTGTTTATTTAAATACTTTTTGAATTTGAGAAAATTTTTCAAAGATTGTTTTATTTTTTAACAAAAGAAAATGCAGTGTAGAGGGCAAAGGCAGGGCACTTCCGACATATTCTTTTCTTCGAATTCAATATCAACAATCTTAATGGATCGGAAACCGCTAGAAACATTTATGCCGTCTACAGGGAAAACAAAATTAGCGAGAGTACAGCGCGGAAATGGTTTTCTCAATTTAACATAAACGATTCTTAACATTCAGATGTGCAATCGAATTTTGGTAAAGAACTTTTTTATGGCACGTTAAAAAGACTAGAATTCACCGTTCTTCGTGGTCTAAAAATGAAAACACAGTCCCGGTAAATATGTGGAATTTCAGAAATGTCACACATAGCAATATTTACAATATATTATTTCATTTTCCATATATAATGAAAGACATTTTTCGAAGCTTCAATAGAGAAAAATTACACATTTTTTGCGAGCACTGCTTCAGCTTAATATTTTAATTTGGCGAATTTTTCTTTTTATACTAACTCGTAGAAAATACCATGAAAATTCTAGTTTGTGCTTTTATCTAAATACAATTTATGTACATACATTTGAACAAATTCATATCGGACACGAAACTATTCGTATACGCTTTATTACTTGATAGATTTGTGTATCATTTTTCTCCAGCCTTGCACAGTTATTTCCTTACGTTTTTTCGACTTTACCTAGGTTCATTTCATTTACGATTCGAAATATTAAAAAAAAAAAAATAACTAAAAAACTTGACATGAAATCCTTTCTAATCAGTCTACAAATATTTTGCTGTGTTTCTTTTATTACTCTAATTCGGAATTTCGATTGACTCTCGTAATATATCTGTTTTCCTTGCTACGCTATACAGAGAAACTCTAGGTATGTTAGTTTTAGGAATTGTTGTATGTTTGTGATTGGCTGTTTTGGGCTCACATTCATTTTTGGTTGATATACTTACCTAGGTTCAGTCTATACCGCTTCAGTGCTGCATGTTGCATTATTTTGCACGCTTCATGGCTATTAACTAAGCTGCCTTTCAGCATGCCGAAGGTATTTTTGAATCTAGTAACTTGAAAAATGTCTTTACTAAGTATGGTACTTAATTAAAGGCAGTTTTATTAAATTTTGAAATTTGTCCATATAATTATGTAATTAGATTTTTACCACAACCAAAGTATTTAATTTTTAAAGGTGTTTTATAATATCACAGAAAGACCTTACGTAAGTTACGTTCTAAAGCTTCATACAGCATTTATCATTATATCCAGTTAATTAGTGTAGTCCCTAGTATTTTTTGTAATGGTTAAGTTATCAACAATCAATTTCTATTCTTCAATTAGTTTATAACAGAATACAAACAAATTTTTCGTTTATTCTTGATACTTAACTAATTCTGTAATATAACCTCCCTCATTTCTATTTCATTTTAATTAACTTCATTTGAATTTATATATATATATATATAATATTTGAGATTCTATATATCCATTTCAACAATTAAGTTGCTATCCTCAGTAGGAAATAAAATAATATTTAAATTGGATCATTAGAACTGGGCTGTTTCTTTCGTTTACAGGTGCGATTGGTTCTTCGATATTGTATTTAATATTAAAATAAAAGTTTTATGACATTGCAAACATGTAAAACTAACTTCGTTTTGTGATTTTAAATTATAGTATATATTGTTATTACGTACTAATAAAGGGTTTTCCAATAGGGACTTGACAACTTTTAATTCAATTTGTGAACGCACCCTTTCACTAATCATCGAACTGTCACTGTCAATTTATTCAGTAAACTTAACATTTTCATCATGGCAAAGTACACGAACGAACAACGTCTGCAAATTATAAAAATTTACTACAGAAATTCGGAGTCGGTGACCGCTACTTTAAGAGCGTTAACTCCGATTTTCGGTCGTAATTCTCGCCCTAGTAGACAGGCAGTAACAAGTTTAGTGCAAAAATTTGAGTCTACATATTCGTTGTGTGATGTTGCCGTGCCAGCGAGACAACGGGTTGGTCGAAGTGTCGAAAATATCGCTGCCGTTGAAACGTCCGTAGCAAATGATCCAAATCAGTCAATTCCACGCCGTTCTCAAGAGTTGGGCATCGCCCAGACCACTTTATGGCGAATTTTGCGTAAGGATCTTGGTTTACACCCATACAAGATCAAGCTGACTCAAAAATTGAAGTCGATGGACCATTTGAAGCGACGTACGATCTCCGATTGAGCTCTGGAAAAGATGCGCCAAGATGATCAATTTCATCGCAAAATCATTTTCAGTGACGAAGCTCATTTTTGGCTCAATGGGTTCGTCAATAAGCAAAATATGCGTTATTGGTCAGGTGAAAATCCACATCTGCTTCATGAAACACCACTTCATCCACAAAAAATAACTGTTTGGTGCGGTTTGCATGCCGGCGGCGTCATAGGGCCATATTTTTTCGTCGACGATAATGATCGTCACGTTACTGTGAATGGTAATCGTTATCGCGCCATGATTACCGATTATTTTTGGCCCGAATTGGAAGATATGGACTTGGACAACATGTGGTTTCAGCAGGACTGGATAACTGTTTGGTGCGGTTTGCATGCCGAAATGCACACTGAATTCGAAAATTAATGTGGCAAGGGGTTATATATCAACCTTCAGTGATTAAGTGAATCAGCCACAGGCTCCATCAAAATTATCTTCAAGATGACTTCCCGGTCAAAGGAGTACAACACATTTCACAAGACAGTGTACATTTTGGTTCTCAACGGTACGGATCGCGTACGGAGTTTGTTTTCGTACGGGTATTTTTTTCGCCGAAGTTTACCAGGTGCGACACTTTTTAATTATCTGCTGATGATGACAACTTAGTTGTCGAAATACGTATACAGAATTCGAAAATTAATGTGGCAAGGGGTTATATATCAACCTTCAGTGATTAAGTGAATCAACCACAGACTCCATCAAAATTACCTTCAAGAAAATATAAAGAGAATTTGAAGAAAAGCCCAGCTATAACAGGAGAACACCACGTAAAAAACCTATCGTTGGGAACATTAATACTTAACCTATATGCTTTACAATAAATAATAACCTTCACGGGGGGTATCAACACTTTCATGACGTAAAGCGCAAGTGTTGTGAAACATCTTGATCCAATTTAAACATTGTTTTACTCCAAACTAAGGATGATAACTTAATCCTACATTTACACAGAATCTTCGAATAAGTTTTAATTAAACTCCGGCAGAATTTAGATACATATTTTATTTATTTTTTAGTAGACGAAAATTATACAAATTTAAAATATAAGCAAACGTAACATATCTGTAATCTTGTACGAAGGTCTTTCCAATACAAATGTGTTTCAAAAAGCATGGAAAAAAGGAAGTATTAGGTATTACGTAAATTACTATAATTGTAATTGATTATTGGACTGTATCATTTTTCATGACGACTGACGAGGGAATAATTTACTATTTTTAAGGTAAAGGACAAACAACAGTCCAATAATAAATTACATTTTATGTTACCATTAACAGTTGTCCAACAATTTAAGCATGTATGTTGCAATAAATCAGGTGTTATCTAACGTATATTTGGAAGTACATAATTTATATTAATTTTCTTGTTCTAATATTTATTATGTATCTTTTTTTTTTTGAAAAATACAGGTTCGAAAATTTATATATTACTGCAATATATATAATAATAAAGAATTACTGTTATTTATGTCAATTTAAAAATGAAAATAATCATTTAAAACTTAAGTGTGTGAAATAATAGAATGAAATGTTAAAGAAGTTTGGTAAAATATAAATTTTTGAGCATATTTATTCGAAAATTAGTCCGTATATGTTAAAATAGTTATTACTTATTTTGACTAGTTTTACACGCGGTATTATTTAAAATATATTATTTAAAAATAATAGTGAGAGAGAGTAAGAGTAAGGGAAATTTGGATATTATAAAACATATGATGAAGTAAATTAGCTATTTGGAGAATACACTCCGCGCAACATGAATAGGACCAACTGCATATATGACATTTGTAGTTGGTATAAACATGGTAGCGCGCTGGAATTGTTATTTTCGAAAATAAGAGGGTTGATAAAAAGATGTATGTAGGTACCGAATATAATTTTTGTAAAAGTCAGTGCAAATGTACGTTACTAATGACAATAAGTAGAGTAATTAAACGCCACTTGAATACGACCAATCTACAAAATAAAAGATTCGTTTGCAATAACAAAATACTTTATTGTTCAATAATGAGTACTTTTGCCATTATTTCTTATAACCTCAAATAGTCGGGATGGAATGGAATTATACAGGGTTCTCAAGTAGTCAACGGGAAGTTCCGCCCAACTTCGTTTCAGCGCCTGCTCTAGTTCGTCAGCGCAACTGAATTGGGTAGCATTGGAGTACAATTTACGCGACAACCATCCCCAAACATTTTCTATGATGTTCAGGTCGGGGGAGAGCGATGGCCAATCGAGAACCTCCATGCCTTGTTCATGAAACCAGCGTCGAACAATGCGCGCGGTGTGAATACTGGCATTATCCTGTTGGAAAATAAATGGCCCACCTGCCATAACGTTGGAAAATTTGTCTTTCACCTGTTGCAGCAGCTGGACGTACTTTTCCGAATTCTGTCTGCCCTTCACTATTACTAAATCAACAGGTCCGTTATAGGAAACAGGTCCCCATACCATGACTGAACCAACATCGGCTCGCCTTCGTGACTGAATCACTTCATCTTTACGTAAATCGTGGAAATAATAAGAAAACCCATCCGGGCCATCTAAATTAAACTTCTTCTCGTCACTGAAAATAACAGTTTGCCATTCTCTTGTGCACCCCATTTTTGCTTGAGCAAACTGAAGACGTGCAGTGCGCTGAAATTCCCTTAAAGGAGGCCGTCGTTTAATTTTCAAACGTTTTAAATGCGGACAGGTCTTCAGTAACTTCTGTACAGTTCTTACCGATGCATTCGTTCCAACGTTATTCGCGATTTGTCTTGCCGTTAATGCCGAATTCGATGCTTCGCGTAATATCGCTCGACGTTCTCTCTTAGTTGTAACGGATGTTGTTCGCCCTTTAAAACGTTTTCCATAATTCTCGGGGATCCCTAATAAAATTGTTCACAACCTGGTGTGATCGACTTATTTTCTTTGCCGTAGCCCTTGAGGAATACCCTTCTTGATGGAACGCTTTAATTTTTCCAATTTCTTCCATACTTAAGCACTTCTGTCGTCCTATCGTTGCACAATACCCTTAATTACAGATGTTTGTTTATCCGGATACACGTTGTAACTCGACACTCATCCGGTAGCTTACTATTAAATACTGGTCGTATCCAACCGGCGCGGTGCATTTTATATGTATGTGGTACTTACATCACCCAATGCATAACGTTAGGCACTATTGAGCAATAATGCGTATTATTTGCCATATCATACCATTACAAGCTTGCATTGTATTTTTAATAAATGAATTGTTTTTCAAACCACCGAAAGCTTGCAACAAGTCGGGTGGTCCTATTCATGTTGCGCGGAGTGTATTATCATATTTCAGTAAGTTTAACAGTTCATGCTATGATAGCATCACCAGTACCTTTCTTGGAAAATTAAAATAATACAGTATTACACACTTTGTCCGGAATTCGGGGACGTATTGTAAGGACAGCCGCCCGATGCGATACCGTGAAAATAGTTAGGTCCATGCTGTGATGCCACCATTTTATTTTAATTCGGGCTACTTCCTAATAAATTTGTTTCCTTCATTGGCCGTTTTCTACCATGTCGTTCGTTCGGTAAAACCACGCTGGATAATATATTCTTCAACACTATTGAATGCATCGAGCCAGACTGTCGTTCACGGCTGTTATTGAATTCAGCAGGCTATCCCATAATAATGAGTATCCCAAAATTCACGCAGGAAGTGATTTTGATAGAAAAGACAGGTTTATAATTAAAAATTGTAAGTTTTTATTGATTCATAAAGTATAGAACATAGAGTTATGTATAAAACAGCATATCGGAGAAACGGCCTCCACGACTTTGCTGATACATACGTACTCTTTTGTTAAAATGTTCCATGACCGTTTTGTATAATTGTGGCTGAATTTCGTTAATACAGCGATCAATTTCCTCCTTCAAGGTGTATGTGGTTGTGGACTTGTTAGTATTTATAAACTTTAATCTTCAAAAATACCTAAAGAAAAAAGTCCAACGGCGTTAAATCGCATGATCTGAGCGGTCAATTCTAATCACCAAAACGGAACATTACACGAACAAGAAATGTCTTATTCTGTAATTAAACTATTTTTCGAGCTGTATGGTATGTGGCACCATCTTGTTGAAACCACGTATCGTCCATAACCATATTTTACAATTTATGCACAAAAGAACTGGATTACAATGGCCACGTCGTGATAGCGAGCACCATTAACTGCATGACCAACCGCATATTCGAAGAAGAATGTTCTGACGATGCCTCTAGTTCAAAACCCGCAGCGAACAGTGACATGTTGTGCATGCATTTGTTTCTCAATCACTCGTAGATTTTCTGAACCCCAATTGCAATAAAATGCAATTAACCATCATGATGAAATTGAGCCTCATCCCTGAAGATGATTTTGTTCGGATGATCAGTATCCACTTGTTGTTCCATAATCTATTTAGCGAACTCTATTCGCTGTGCGTGATCAAGAAGTTTCGGTTCTTCAGTCAATTGTACTTTGAAAGCATGAAAATGCGTTTCTCGAAATCTCCAATTCTTAACCCTGGCGCCGAATTATTGTCCTTGGACTCTAGCAACGTTCCCACGAACTGCTTCGATGTTTTGTGTAGAACGAATTGTTGAAGGATGGCCAGAGTGTTTAAGATAACTAATTTACCCAGTTTCTCTACATTTTTTACTTAAGCTCTTCACAATTGATAAAGTTAACTAACTATTCTGACCACATTTTGTACAAAAATTACGAACTGTAGTTGCCAAACTATCATTATTTTTAAAATACTGCTTAACGATGAAAACGAATTGTTCTTTAGTGTAGCGCTCCATTTATAATAACCCTAAACTGTCAGCTGTCACGCTGTCTTTTTTTTCGTTGGCAACACTTCACTGAACAAATGGCGCAAAATTCAAATCTTGCGTAAATTTTGGGACACATCTTGCAATACATCCCTGCATTATGAGTTATAATGAAACTTTAATAATTAGTATATTTACCGCGTTACAATTATCGATCTGTGAAATGTACATACATATAGCTCGGGCCTACCCCTATATTCCGGACAAAGTGCGCAACTCTACATAACATATATTCCCAGAATGTACTAAAGTATATAGAATTCACCGAAATGATACCTCGATGATTAAAAGCTGTCGTATCTGCGAACCTAACAAAATATTGATATTTTTTTGGTAAATATTTATTCCACTAAATTCAATGTTTATGCCAATAACTATTTGTGTATAAGTTTTTAATATTTATTTTCAAAATCACGTAATCAAGTAATTTATTTTTTTTCTGCTGTAAATCGTTTGAAATAGTATCAAATAAACATATTAGAGTAGAATTTTTTCGAAAGTCCTGCTCCTTTTACGAAATTCTGTCACATGTGCCAATAATATTGTGACTATCTGTATAGAATATATACAGTGCTGATCCAAGAAGATTATACATAAATTTTAAACGCCCTGCATACTTATATGGATTTTTATGTTTTACAGGATTGGTTCTCGCGCCAACAGCTGGTGATAATGGTACTGTTCGTAAACATTTCTCTGGCCATTATGTTCTACAAAATACTGACATAGTATAGGTTGTGCGTCACCAGACGCCATTTTCCATGCCCTAGAACGTACCAAGAGAGAAACAAGAATTATTTTCTTTTGCGAACAAACATTAAAAATAAGCAAATGGGACATATTTTTACACGAGGACAATTTAGCTTGTCTTTTTACAATTGTCGACTTATACATATTTATTTATATAGCGTGGTTATATATTGTTGAAATGCTGTGTTTTGGGAACACTTTTGCTGTTGGAGTTTTCAAATTTTATCTTTTATGAGTTTTAGCACGATCTTGTTCTACTGTATAGGAAGTAAAAAAAAATAAAGCCAAACGCGAGCATAAATTCCATTAATAGACATGTGTTTTTCTAATTTCATCGCCTAGAAGCATTACATTTTCTATTTTGTATAAATTAGCATTGGTGGGACAGGATTGAAAGCGATGCAATATTCATTTACATTTAAACCTGTTAATAAGTCATTATAGAGGTAATTTTAGTTCATTAGCTTACGAGAGTTGATTCACATATGAATTTTGCATATGAAAGGCATCACACTACAAATTATTTATTAACTTTGTTTTGCGCGCAATGCGGGCACATCTCTCCCAAGAGTGCAATATGGCTGTAGTGGTTTCATGCTATGGAATCTTATAACTTATTTATAGTAATTGACTTAAATTCATCGCCACTTTTTATATCCGAAAATGCATTACATCAAATTTAATAAGAAACTAATACGTAATGTATGTAGTACGTAAAATGATTCTAACAAAAAAAAAACCCTTATCATCTTCGAAATGTAAATAGGTTATGCAAAAGTAGAGTACAAAATGTTACCTTGAATGCACCCACGATTGAGAGATCAAAGTCCTTAAAAACGTATAAAAACCTCAAAAAGAAACATCTATGAAAGGCCAGAAAAAAATCTGTTATTAAAGTTGTATTAAAAGGAGTCTCCTATATATTCATTTGCTACAGAAAAAGATTTTCACCCTTCAAGGTACTTAATCGATACCAAATCTCCACTGTGGTTTGCTAACAATGTAACTGAACTTCTTCAATATTAGTGGACAGGAAACCTATGCATTCTAATGAGTAGCCAATTTTAAGAATTGTAAGTTTTCACGACTTTTGGGCAAATATGAAATCTCAAAATTTTACCCTAAAAGGATTTGGAAGATTAAAAATTCTAAAAAAAAAAACAAAATTACGTTCACTTCAGAAATCAGCGAAAACTACCGAATTTTTAGAACTTCCAATCTTATCTCAAATATTCGAGCATACCCAAAATTGGAAGATCATTAACAGAAATTCATAAAAGAGTTGACAGAGAAAGGTTTTGGTCAATTTTCAAAATCTTTCTGGACAATTTCAAATCCTGGACAACACTCACACACATCAGAATTTCCAAGCCCCCTTTTAACGGAGCAAGAATTTTTTTAAGAAAAACTTTCAAGTCAAGAAAACATCCATGAATTTTCAATATCTCAACATTTGGAACGCGTTCAAATATGGAAGAATAAAAAGTCAAACAAAGTTATGCCCAAGCACTTTAGAAAACAACGAAAAATGGTCGAATTTTCAAATATTCAAGTCTGACCTGAAAAAAGATATTTTTAATCAATTTTCAAAACCTTTTTGAGCAACATCAAATCTCCCACAACATTCAGACATCAAAATTTCCAAGCACACTTTTAATGGAACAAGAATTCTTTTAAGAAATACTTTGAAATCAAGAAAATGTTATTGAGTTTTAAATCTCACACTCACTAGAGAACTTATTTACAAACAAAAGTACCCTAAATCAAGAAGACATTCAAAAAATATTTATTCAAAATACATTTTATATTATTTATTAATATTTTTTCATCTCCCAAAATCTATAAAATTATTAACAATAATCTAGAGCACTTTTAGTGTGTCAAAAATCTTTTTCAAAAAATAGAAACTCTGAAATCTAAAAGAAAGTTAACAGTTTTGAAACATTAGAAATTAATATAAAATATCAATTTTTGCGAAGCGTTACGAAATTCCAATTAGAAGATGAAAAAAATCTAAAAAGCCTGGCTAAAATGAGCTAAATTTAAATTAACACAGCCAAGGGCATCTTCAATTGGAAGATTTATAAAAAGCACAAAGTTGATTTAAATTTGGATAGTAAAAATTCGTTTAAAGTCAAATATAAATAGCTGCTTTTAAAACAAATTCAACTTACAAAATAAAAATCCTACATATTTTCAATTATATTAGTGTTGTGTTTGAGTCAATTTTCAATGGTTTTATGAATATGTATATGAAATAATATGTGTAATAAAGACATAGTAACAATAATAATAGGATAATAAAAGTAAGTGAGAAGAAGGCATATTAAATTACAACACTAAGAGGATTCAAACCGAATCAGTATGGTTGCGCCATCTTTACAGAGAAACTCGTAACTCCAGCCGAAATTAGTGTATAAAATATAAAGACGATGACGGGCAACCTAAATTTATGGCAAATTGTGACTACTTTCTTTAAGAATTCACAAAATCCAACTTTAGTAAATTCTATTGAATAGATTTAGGACAACTTCACGGGAATACATAATTGATAGAAAAGAAATAGCTATACTGTTTTATGTTATTGTGGTTGGCAGATTAAATTTGTTTAGGTTAGTATATTACATGTAACGTCTGCGTCAACTTGGAACTGTCAACTTCAACAAATGTCAAGAATTCACAAATCAGAACTTTAGAAAATTCTTTAAAGTAGATTTGAGATTTTATTCATATTATTTATTTATATTTTATAAATTTATTAATGGTAAGACATAAATTTAATCAGGTTTTAGCAATATACAAAAAGTATAAAATTAACTGGGTAAATAAATACGGCCAGTGTTACACATAGAACACAATTACCATAGTTGCATCACAATGATTATACCTAGTTATATGTATCATAACTAATTTCTTATAGCACTCTAAAGTATCGATATTTAAGCGAATTTGAGACATACCTCACATTTTTTCTTTTCCTGTGATGTTAAATATACTTTTTTGTTCTAATAATTATAATATATTGTAGCTGTGCTAGATTTTTTCTTCAGCTGAAAAATTAAAAGCTGATATTGACATGCTGGTCAATTTTACAATAGATTTTATTTATTATTGATAAAGGTACAAACAGAAATGGAAATAAATAACAGAGAGAACAATAATATATACCTGCCAACAGGACAAACTGCAAACTAAATTGCGATTTTTCGAATCGCACGCCCATACACTGAATTGTTTGAAAATAAGACTTGTATCACGTGGTATACATTCTCCAGTGTGCTCCTTACACCTAATAGTCTAATCTCGAACATACCATTGAGCTTAGCATTTGGTATTGTAATTAATATTTTATTTCTATTTAAATATTGGCTTAGAGATTGTCAAAAAGTTATGAAGAAATAAGAACAACCACACAAATTATATTTAAATTAGTTGAAACACAACATTTAGCAAATGTTAAAAGCGGCATGTTATTTGTAGGTGCTATTTTATGTCTATTATTAGTTCAATAATGTATGTACATGTTTAACGTGTATACATTTTTTAACCTATACATTGTGTGATACACAACGTATGAATTTGCAATTTTTAACGGTGCACGTTATAAACAGCTGTGACGTGTAGATTAACGTTTACAGCATGCTATGCACGCAGTTATTCTTGTGTAAACTAACCTTTAATGTTATTTTTATTTTCATATTTAGAAAAGCAGGAACCAAAGTAAGACCTTCTTTTCATTTATTCACAATTAATAAAAAGCTTAGTAATGAGAATCCCTGAACTGAATGGAAGGCGGCATTATTTGAGTATTTTTAAAACTAGCTCGTTGAGCCTTAATTAATTTCTGCAAAGTACATGGCTGTTCTTGACTATTTTTTTTAATACTGAACCAGTTGACCATATCCTTTTTTTAAATTTTTCTAAAATTAATATATATTCTCCATAAGAAGGTTATACCATGATCTTGAAAACTATATTCTGCAAGAATAGCAGCAATATAATATCTGCTTCTGAGCTTCCCGGCTGGAACCGCGTCACTGGTATAACTGCGACGTTTCGTACCCACTCGTATAGCGCATCTTCAGGGCTCAACTACTGCTACTGTCTGTCGCACTGAAACTCAGTTTCAGTAGCAGCAGTTGAGCCCTGGAGATGTCCCATACGAGGAGAAAGAGAAGCTTTTGCGGTGCTCTATTTTTTGTGGCTCGCGGCACTTTCATTCCTACCGTATTAGTTCTGCTAATTCTAGAAGAAATAATCCAGAATGCTCTTTATTTTGCCTATCAAATACTGATTTACAACTGAGTATAAATATTGATACTGGTAAATTGAATAAAGAATTAACTAAAGATAACTGCAATACATGAGAAACAACCGTCCATGATGCATTGGACCAAATCCAAAACCAGCAGTACTTCTCTAAACTGTGCCGGATAAAAACTTTTTCCAGTTTCTCCAGAAAAGGTTATCTTGACGGGTTTGAGCATTAATAATACGAATAATATGTCCATTGCGTGCCTCTTAGAAGACCACCTCAATATTATTGATACTCTTGAAGCGAATGTAGCTAAACTAAAACTAAGAAGGGCGAAAGAACGTAGACGTGAAAGAAGGAGTTATGAATACATATCTGAGATCTCCCAACTTAATGGATTATGTTAATTGTGAACCTTTCAAAGCCTTCCAAGATCTACAAAGTATTTTGTTGCTCAATGTTAATTAAAGTTTTTTTCAAAGACAATATTTTTTGTTTTCAAATTATTTTTATGAAATTTAATGAGTTCCGGTTTGCAAAAATAACCTATAAATAGAAAAAGTGGGGTTTGAATGGGGATGTTCTTTTTTTATTTTCTTTCCCATAAAAAAGAAATGTATTAGTACCGAAAGAAATTAAAAATTCAGCCTTTCGTTTGCATTTCTTTCCTGTCGGTTTTGAATATTTTGTGTTGAGATTGGTTGTGTCGTTAGATATTTTTTTCGTTAGAGGTGTATCAAACGCTATGCAAGAGATACATTGAAACAAATGTGTAGGATTTTAATTTTTTAAGACGCGTCCTACAGATACAAAGCTCTGCTGTTACCACCTCCAATAGGCTTAGAATTTCATTAAGTCCGTCGGATGTTTCATTCATTTTGACTACCAAATCTTTGGTTGCTCTAAGTATTATAATAATTTTAAACATTAGGATGAGAAATATAGATACTTATATTCGACTTTAGACGATTTTTGATTTTACAATATGATCACAATAATCATTGAAAAAAAACTTATTAGACCTGGAACTTTTAAGTTTGTTAATGATTTTTTTAAATCTTCCAATTTTGGATATATTCCAAATTTTGGGGTAAAATCGAGAAATTTCAAGTCTTGAAAATTGATTAAAAACTAATTCTTTCTGGCCCTTTATAGATTTTATTCTGGAGTTTTAATGCGTATTAAAAGGATTTTAATCTCCCAATTTTAGTTGCGTACGGAGTAACCTTTCCTACTCTACTTGTAAAGTACTATTTATATCAAACTATTTAATGTAAAATCGAAATTTTGATATTTATGCAACCCCTTTTACTCTTTCAATAATATTAAATAAGTGTTAAATTTTTTACCTAAATATACAAAAATAATAATATTTTGTAGGTTTTATACGAAAATCAAACATTTCTTGTTTCTATTTAAAAAAGAAAATTCATCTGCACGCATTTTTGTATTTATTTTAAGCGAGTTAAGAAAGGTTTTTTTATTCAATACTTTCGACAATGCTATGTAAAAATAAGAAAGTTCGTTAATAACAAGAAAGTGATGATTCTTTATTGATAACTTTAATTTTGCAGAATGTGTAGAACAATTATTTAATTATCCTAAGCTTTTGCCATAGTTGTATGTAGACCTACGATTTATTAACACAACATAATACTTGTATAACAATCACGGTGAACTACGTGGAATTATATTAATTAAGTTCAAGGTAACTTCTCCTCCTAATGTAATAAATAATAAAAATATATTACATCCTCGTACACTGGCTTGCAATAAAATCCCATTCATTAAAAAAGTCTAGTTAACATACTTTGAAAGTCATTTTCTAATGTAAACTGACTTCAGATTTGAAACATTTTATAGGTTATAAATAAAAAAATATGTATTCTAGAAGGCACAATAAGAGGGTATAAGGATAATATGTTATTATGCAACTGAAATGATAACAACTAAAGATAAATTATGGTACCGAATGGCTATATTCATATATATAATTATAAAAGTTAGTACATAATAATAGTTCCATAAAACTGTTCATACATTTCCATAGTTCAAAAAGAAATATGAATAAAATTGTTTTAAATATTTTTTAGGAACATACATTCATGTCAAGTAAATTACATTATTCGTAAAGAGAAAAATATATTAGAAGAAAAAACATTTGTCTTAAAATAATATGTTATTATCCCAAGGAACAATTTTTAAATTTCGCAGGGTGTTTTAAGTTGCCCAAGGAAAAAATAACTACATCTAAAATTATATTTTATTTTATTACAGCATGAATATTAATAATTAAGGTGTATATTTCAAAATCAAAATTAAAACGAAAACCGTACGCATTAAAAACATGTTATTTCCTAATTTCTTGAATGAATTGAAATCATAGCTAACCTTTATTTTTACTACTACCAACTCAAAACTTCCGCGAAATTTAAAAATTGTTCCTTGGGATTTTAAGATCATTATTTTCCTTCGAATATAATTTACCTAATGCAAATATCCACACCACCATGTTAACTAAACCTATAGCCATCGTGAACGTTCATTTCCTCACTACTCAAATTAATCTTTTCGAATTATTGAAATCATAGCTCGACTTTTTTTCAAATCACTTGTATATTTTACTTAATTTTCAATCTTATACTCATATCTGGGTTGAAAATCCTAGAAATTTTTGCCATATTTATTCAGTAGTTCTGAGAAATTTCAATTTTTAATTGTAATTAATAATTTTTCTTGCGGCATTATTTATGAATAAGTTATATTACTAGTAAACATTAATTGTCGACTCTACTCCAAATTTCTTTAGAACAGAGTCGTTTCATTTTCCTTTATTGTGCATTTCTATGGCAATATTCTTCATAAAGTTTACCCGTTTTTTTTTTTCGCTTATTCAACGTGTTTGAAATGAAGTTTAGTTTTGAAGCATAAGTTTTCTTGTCATTAGTCAATTTAAAAACAATATTCTTGATTTTCAACACATTTTAATAAAATACTGATCTCTTAATCTTCTTTTAACAAGCGCTAGTCTTGGCTTGAAGTAATTTATAGGATCAATAAGGTTGATATATAACCCCTTTCCACAATTAACTATTTGTAAATTCTGTATACGCATTTCGACAACCAAGTTGTCATCATCAGCAGATAATTTCAAAGTGTCGCACCTGGTAAAACACGGCGAAAAAATTGCACGAAAAAACAAACTCCGTACGCGATCCTCACCGTTCAAAACCAAGATGTGCACATCTTGGTTTTGTTTTTTCGTGCAATTTTTTCGCCGTGTTTTACCAGGTGCGACACTTTGAAATTATCTTCTGATGATGACAACTTGGTTGTAGAAATGCGTATACAGAATTTACAAATAGTTAATTGTGGAAAGGGGTTATATATCAACCTTATTGATCAAGTCAATCAACCACAGGCTCCATCAAATTCAACTAATTTATAGGAATTTAATAAGATTGAAATGCCATCTATCCGTTACGAAAATAAACTACAACAAAACAAAACGTATGACGGATTCATATAAACAATTATGTCTACTTTTTTAATTCGGAGTAAATTGGAAAGACCAAATTACACTAGAAATTTTTTGCTGCTAGGTTTTTTTGGGACAAAATTAATGATGTTATGAATATTATATCAAACGTGAATTTATTTACTTACTAAATATTATTATTGGCAAAGAGAATTAATCAAATGCAATTATTATATATATATTTTTTTAAAAATGTTTAGGAATAGTTGAGATATATATTTCCCCTATGTAATCCTGGTTTGCGGAAAGCCAATCAGAAGGCTGCTTTTTTGCAGTATAATTTTATATCGCTTCTCCGAATTAAAACATAGACTATAGTTATAAGTCAGTTTTAGTCTTACAAATGCGTAATTTACGATATCGGCTCTAACTTGATTCTAAAAATAAAATGTATCATAATAATGTATGCATATAATATCAATATTAAGCTAGGACTAACTGGTCTGCATGAATCCACCAATAAATGCTAATGACATAAATTGAAACCTATCACGAAAACTACAAAAATTCGCTATAGTATCGGGGCGTCGTATAAGGAAAACTTTCCGAATTTAAATTTAAAAAAATATTTGTTAATAGAATTTTGTATGAGAAGAAAGGAAGATGATGAAAAAAAATGAATAAAGAACTAATAAAATATCAAATTTTAGTATTAGCAAGCAGAAGACATATTCGAAGCTTACCATGTGCTACACGGTTTAGAATTGACTGTAATAGTTTAACAAGTACTGGAAATAGCATTTTTATGCACCTCAATATGTCATTATAGTAATACAGAGTTTTCTGAAAGGCAAATATGTATTAATACCAATTTATTGAATAAAATGTATTGCCTACCACTTAATACTAATCACAAGGTTGACAAAAACTACGCAGAATGTTATAGTAATTAAATGACCAAAGAAGTACGGATTAAAAATTTATTTGGAAATCTAAATATGAAGATGGATGGAAAAAAGGCAGAAAATTGATGAAAGATCCAGATTAACGAAAATGTAAAATGCTTCTTTGAGAAAGATAGTTTCTGGTCTTTAAAACAGATGAAAAAAGGTGAAACCATCAATTTTAAAAAAAGAATTAGTAAAGGCAGTAATAGAGAGAGCAGATAATAACAATACTATGCCTTTATTATTTAACGGATGATGGAGGAAAGTAATAAAAATCATCGATGACCAGAAAAGGAAAACAACAAAATTTAAGTCATATGGAACTTCAAGGCCCGTAGTGCTATTTTATATATACAAACTGACTTGAAATATGTTGAAAAATCAATAAAAAATACAGTCACTGCTTCTTACAATTACACCTCGAGTTGTACTGAATACGTTACGAATACATAATTTCGTTCACAAAAAGCCAAAAAGGCTGTGTATCTTGATGAAGGTGTGTATAAATATGCACGTCTGAAATCAAGATTTTTTTAAACCATAATGTATATAATGTTACAATATATATTTAAAAAAAAAGAAAGCTTGGCAAATTATTTATTAAGCAATCTGTGATAAATAAGCTTACAGCAAACGAATTTTTTTTTGAAATAAAGGTGATATTTTTTCATTTTTTAAAAAGTATGCCGTATTTAACTTAAATTAGATATAAGTAGAGCTCCATTAAAATTTGATGGCACCTGATATCCGCGAGGACTGGCCTAAATATTATACCAGACACACTAAAAATTTTTCTTCCGAAATTACCATACCAACAGGCAAAAAAATATTGGCGGCAATTTAAAAATTTATTTAGAATAGGTCTTGTATATATATTTTATTAATTATTTTTTCAAGTAAATATAAGCCAATCTAAAATATTTAAAAAATGAACATATATACATTTCATAAAACAAAACAAATTGACATTACAATAAATTAAAAATCCTATTAAGCTTAAAACTAAACATATGGAAATATTGAGTTTTAAAACTTTCAATTTAAATCATTATTAACGTTTTTAAAAGAATATTACGCTATCTAGATCTAGTTAAGGTTAAAATGAATATCGTATATGAAATATAACTTTTGTGTAGAATTTAAATATGAAAAAAAAACAAATACACACACACATATATACATATATATATGTATATATGTATGTATATTTAAAATTGATTTCTTCTAATCCTTAAAATCATCTTCTGAGCAGGTGCCAAACAGTTACTTTTTTTATAATACAGAGATGTACTGTGCCCGGCATATAAAAAACATTCATCTCTTATGATCATAAAATCATTTTTTTCAGTTATGTAAGTTGATCTTTTTGAGAATAATAACTAAAATTGTCGTTTACGATGCTTATAAGTTACATATTCACGATACGTCAAAATTACATCGATAAAAGAAATGTACACTTTTTATATACCGGGCACTGTACCATTGGTTTCATAATAATCTAAGGTAATAAGAGTGATATGATGGGTTTATTTTTTTCTTATGTGAATGCGACTTCATTTAATTACTTACCAACTGCTACAAGTACGTTTTAATATATAAAAATTTCAAAGTATCCTAGATAACTATAAAATTAATAATACATACGCATAACTAGTTCAAAAATACAAAATCAAGAATAGTACGAATAAACTATGACAAAAATGCATGATATTCTTCGTATATCGTCTGGTGATTGTTATAATTATCAACGCTTCGCTGTTCATATTAACATCTTAAGGGCATCATATCAGAATAATATAATCTACATAATACATACAGCGAAACCTTGAAGAAAGATTACGGACCTTTAAATATTGTTCTACATCATCTGCTTTTCTAGTATGTTATTATTTTAATCTGACTTTTAAGTAACATAAACTTTATTTAAACTATACAACTTTAACACGAAATTATTATATGAATATTGAATTTTAAAAATTATGAAACCAGTATCTATTGGAAATCTTATACATGTATCTAGTAATGAAAAATCTTGAAGTGAATTCAAGTTTTTTTATATGTACCAACATATACATATAAACATATCGACGAAATGTGCCAATATCACGCTAAAGTTATATTAAATGAAATACGTGCTTGGATTGATAGCATGAAATGTGGTACTTCTATTGTAAGTATTCCTGTATATGAAAAAAAGTTTTTTCTCTTGCTGGCAGGAGCGTTAAACGGATATGAAATATTTATTAGATAAATTATTATAATTATTACTATTTAATTAATTATAAATATATAATTATGTTAATTGTTTTCACTGAAATCCGATTTAAAGAAAAATATTCAAAATTTATATAAATGTCTAGCTCTTTATCGTACATATACATATTATATACAAATACATACATTACATACATAAATGAAAAATTTCTAAAACTATTTTGCGTGCCTTGTTGAACTTTAAGTGATTCGTCGTTTTACTGTTTGTATTCACTGTCCAAAACATTTGTATGATGGAAACAACTATAAATTTCTAGATTTATATGGAAACGAATGTGTAATTATTACGATGTGTCTATTATTACTTTATATTTTCAATTAATAAAGAAGGGCTGACTACATTCTTCCCTTGGTCATATTGACTTTTAACTACGTGTTTTATTTACAAACCTCGTCCTTCCGATCCAACCAATGAAATCGTTTTACCACAATAGCACAATGCATTAAAGTAACTGAATCACATAATAACTAAAACGAGAATATTTAACTACCACCATGAGCGGCGGGAAAAGCTGGTATGGATGTCTCTGACTAGTCAGGGCCGTTACTGACGTGTAATAGAATAGAGTAATAATTACGTACGAGTTTTTATTACGTTAATAACGATCAATATTTTATACTGCATTGTAGCGTAATTATGAGAGTAAAACAAATAATAACAGATTACCGTGCGTGGACAATGTAAAAAAATTATCGAACAATTCCCAAACCAAAAATACGATGGTGCTAAAGTAATTTGTTTAGTGTGTAATACACAGATTTTCTGTCAAAAGAAAAGAGACTGGTTTAGATATGTAATGCACAAAAACCCAATACAAAATGTCATCCGACATCTCAGAAGGAGTTTATTACAGCGACCAAGAACTAGAAGAATATTCACTTATATAACAAATGATGGTATAAACTGAAATAAAATAAACGAATCACCCAAACAAGTCAATAGAAAAAACGATTAAGTATTTTATCGATAGGATCTTTTTTCTTGTTAATTAGGTTACGTTTGTTTCAGGAAAAAAAACAAATACATTTCATTTATGTTATTTTTGACTAATTTCACGAATAGTTACTCAATTATCATCCTTGAGTAGCTTCTCCACGACAGCAATGTTTTTTCATTTACAGAGGCGCTTGAGCGTTCGCTGCGCGAATCGTCTTCTGATGCTGTTCTACCGTCTTTAAAATGATCGACCAGTACTTTTTCATTCCGTAGATTCTGCAAATACGCCTTGCAGACGTCGAATGCTTTCTGAAGGTTTCACACATTCTTTAAAAAAAAGTGATATTTCTGAGATTTAGCCGCATCTTCCATGGTTTTAAAATCAAACGTAAGAAAATGATATTGTATATAGCAGTTAAGTAAATGAAGTAAACTAAACTTCACATGATAGCTGCTTAAACGTGTCAAGACTTGTCACTAATCAATAATGTGATCCATAAGGTTTACGTAATTGAACTAAAGCCAAAGTCTTAGAATTTTGAAATGATATAGCAGATAATCTGCAGTAGTAGATTCTTTCGAAACTTAAAAACAAATTATTTGTTATTCAACTTCAGCAGATAACGAAAATTGAGTAGGATTTTTAATTGTATTTCTTTCTTGAACGTCCGTATTTGCTGGAATACTTTTCCGAACCATGTTTAAATATGAAACACTAATGTGATTAAACATTCTGGCAAATATAGTGACGATTGTAAAACTGCAAATAGATTATTGTAAATTGACATTATGTCTAATTTTTACATATAATTAGTATCCACTTTTTGTGTTCGTATAATATTTAAAAAAAACACCAAATGTCACCTAATACAATTTGACAACTTCAAGCTTTTTGAGGTTAGAAATTAGAATAAAATGCGCAAAAATGTTGAAAATTCCGATATGAAAATAAAAAGCAAAACACCACAAATAACACAAAATAATAGGACGGAAATAATTTGACGAATTGTGCTAATTGTAGAAATAAAATGTAATCCATGGAACTTATTATTTTGGAAACAAAACGATTAATAGAAACAGATATTAGCGCTCTGTATATACTCGATATACATATACTCCTTAAGAGCACCGTGAAAGTAGTTACAAATCGAGGAATAGGAACCGTCTCAACATCGGTTGTGTAGTAGGGGTAGCGATTACTCATTTAATTTATTTCAAATATATCTTGGACAAGTTGTGGAGTTTTAAATATTTGAGTAACTAATTTATTTAAATAAACTGAATTCTATGTAATTTTTGAAATGTACCTAGCATTAAGTTAAAACGTTTAGTACTGATTTCGATACATTCATTTCTGTTTTAAAATTTTTCTTTTCTGCTTAATTTGAGGATATTCGCGTCCGCTCTTAAGCGAAAACTTTTTCTTACAAGTTCAATAATTAAAATTAGTTTTAGTCAGTTATCTGAAAATCGATGAACACATTTATAGAACGTTTAATAAACTTAATTTTGTAAACAAATTTAAGAATTTTATACACGAAAATCAAGTGGTCTTAAATTTGATTTTCGCCATGTATAAAAGTTTGCAACTTTTTCCGATATAATCAATATTTTGATATCGAAATAAATAAGATGCTTTCATGTCAAAAGGCAAACTAAGTGTCACTTTGACGAGTACATATTACTCTCAAGAAAATGGGATTAGACTACTACGGTATTCTGCAAATACAGAGAAATAGCACCGATATCGACATAAAAAAGGCGTAAGAGTAACCATTTTGTAAAGATAATCGGGTGTATTACGTAGAAATAGTTTTAGAAATTTAGCATTGGAATTTAATCCGGAAAGACTAACGCACACCAGTTCACAACAAGTTTTCGCTTTGATATGTGAAGCCTACGATGTTCTAGGCGATCCTTTACGCAGAGCGGTTTTCGATCAATATGGCGAAGAAGGTCTTAAAGAAGGAGTCCCTGGACCGAATGAATACATTAAACCTTATCATTATCATGGCGATCCCATGAAGACATATAAAGATTTTTTCGGCACTGTTTCTCCTTATGCTGATCTCATGGATTATTTGTTAAATCCGAGGCCTTTGTATGATTTACCAGAAGAGAAAGGCATGTGTAAAAAGCAACCTCCTATTAGACATCAGCTTTTCTTGACATTACACGAAATATATTTTGGAGGAGTTAAGAAAATGAAAATTCAGAGACTGGAGTACATTGGACCAGAAAAAACAAAAACGGAAATTAGAGAGAAAATATTAAGTATTCCTATTAAACCAGGAATAAGACCTGGTACAGAAATAATATTTCCAGAGGAAGGCGATCAAAACCCTGCTCATATAGCTGGTAATAACAATTACAAAAATAAACTCTTTAAATCGGTTTTTATCAAAAATTTCATTTCAGCCGACATAATTTTCATAACTGAAGACAAACCTCATGATTTATTTGCCCGGGAAGGTGATAATTTGGTGACGGAAGCAGATATTACACTACAGGATGCATTATTAGGAACTACTATAACTGTCAATACAATTGATCATAGAACAGTAAGAATTCCTATAACTGATATTGTCTGGTAAGTATCTTACTGGCGTAAAAAAATACTTAAAAAAATTATGGTATTAGTTGAAAATATTTAAATTCGTTTTGCTTATAAATTTATAAGAATTTAACTGATACAATATGTGCTTTAAGTTTTTGTAGAAATATTCACCCACTTTCTATTAAAACACATTATTCAAATATGTGATAATTGTTAAATCGGTAATAATGACACGGTCTTAATATCTATTACTTTTCAGTTATGTAAGTTTTACTTACGACAATAAGAACAAAATTAAAAGGTTTACATTATATTTCGTTTCAAAAAGAGCGTGACAAATTTCTGAACAGACCCAAATGATAGTTAATTCTCATTGGTTGAGAGCAAGGCAAAATCACATAATTACGTTATTAACTGTCGAATATTTTGACATCGTTAACTGTTTATATCATGGTTGCCCTTTTAGAGATTTGTTTATAATTGTCATACTATTTTAGCTGTTTTACGGTGTACATTAGTTCTTTTTAGAGCTTTGACTTGTAGATTAACAGATTATGAATATGTGAATACAAGAACTTCACTTATATCATTCTGTAGCTGTTGATTTGAAGAATGGATGCAGAACCTATAAGTACAGGTGTGTATTCTCCTCTGAAGAAACGAGAGAAAGCAAGCTACTTCAGTAGTGCTGCAAAGCAGACAATTATTAATGCTTACAAAAAAATCGTAATGGATACACCCACCATAAGAAAAGGTGACATAGTGGAACAGATCTTCCAACTAATAGGTGACCTTATTGAGTGTGACATGTGGAACATATCTTCAAAATATAAAATATTCTAAGAATTTCCATTCTGACAGTATATTGAGTTGTTGATTAATATAAAAACACAGGGAATATTTTAGAGCCAAAAAAGATAACTGGTAGACCTTTCAAACAGGAGTGTTGATCAAATAAATCATAACATGTTTCATGAATATGAACCTCCAATGTTGAATATAGACTTATATAAATAACAGTAGTGAAATACCAAATATAAATGGCCCAACATTATATTGATTAATGAACCAACTAAATTTTAAGTAAGAATATTTGCAGTATATTAATGTATCTAAATATAATCCCGTTATATATTTTAGATACATCAAATGAAGTGAAGACAGTGTTCTTACTGAAGAAGATATAAAATGAAGATGCCAATATCTAAAAGATATTTCATTCATACCAGAATAAACTGGTTTTCTAGTTAGATGAAACCTGGTTAAATAAAGATTGTACTGGGCAGAAAGTATGCATTGACTAACAATTTTAAGTCACAGACAGCCTTTGTACAAGGACTTACCACAGAAATAAAAAATCCATCTAGAAAGGGACATCAGCTTATAATATATATTGGCTGTTCAGAGAGCTTCATAATGGTTTGTTAATATTTGAGGAGAAGAAAACATCTTGACTATGATGAGAAAATGAAGTGTTTGAGGACTGGTTCATTGTGTTCTAAAATTTAAGTTAGTTCCTACCGTATCCATTACTTTTTTGTATTTCAAATATTAGATAAAATAAAAAGATACATAAAGTAATTTGTTTGAAAAACTTCAATTCCCCAACGGTTAATTTAAAAATTGTAATTATTTAACTCAATGATGAAATGCTTCAAGCTTAAATAAGTAATTGTTTAAAGTTTGTCCAGAAGTGTAAATCTTATCTAAAAACTTTTGTAAATACTAGATGAAATAGAAATGGTCTGTATAATATCATACCTTTATTATTATGTATACATAGTTTATGTATAATGATATACTATTAGAATTTTTTTAAACACAAATTACACGTTTTTTAAACAAATATCTTGTCTACACACATAAAAACAAGAATTTTAATGCATGGTTTTAGGTTGTAATTTAGGTTTAGGGTCTGCTCAGAAATTTGTTTCGTTATAGAAGTAATAGATTTTGTTATATTTATAGGTTGTATAAGCGAAACACGAAACGAATATATATAAAATGCAATCAAAAATTCTTTGTAGAGTTAACTTAAATATTTCACAGAACTCATTTTTGAAAATTCACTACAAATTTGTTGACATCATGGTTCCAATATCAATATCTTGAATCTTTTGATTTCAGTATTTGTGTTTTACATACATTAAGCCGTTAGATAATACTTTACTAAATAGGTATCACTATGTACTTGTTTTAGCAAATATTTATTTATTGGAATACTTTTTATTTTTTGTGAAAATGTGTTTCAATTTATTGCATAAAATTTTAAAAAACGAATGAGTTGGTACGGACAAATTTTTCTTGTTGGCAATGCTGACCTAACTACATTCCAAATATTTAAATTACATGGAAGCATAAGCGATTTGAAAGTATCTAATCAATAACATAATTTTGTCTGAAAATATATAAACAAATTTTTAATTCTTTTATAGAAAAGAATTATTAGTTTCAAATGCAATAATAAATGGCAATACAAAATAAATTTTAAAGATATTTTTTCTAAATTAAATGTTGAATATAATACAATAACAAAACTAAACAGTATATTAAATGTAAAACAAAAAGATCTAAAACAAACTTTTTCGAATAGAAATATTTTTTTGTCATCACTTTATATTTCAGTCCTGGCTACGAAAAAATCGTGAAAAACGAAGGCATGCCCATTGTGGAACAGCCAAATGAAAAAGGAGATTTAATTATAAGATTTCATGTAGAATATCCTCCATACCTGCCTAAAGCCAGCAGAAATTTAATGCAAAGAGCGTTTTATTTAGCTAAAATTGGTGGCGGTAAAAACCAACAAGAAATGATTAACAAAATGGTATTAGCTGATAAAATTATGCGAGTTGATCCTAATGAACAATTGCCCCCTTTTCAAGATTAGATTTTTATTAATAAATTTATATTGGAATGTAAAGTACTTATAAACATATATTTAAATAAATTAAGAAATTTATATTTGTATATTATTATTATTATAGACAACTGCTGAATTTATTGTTTTCTATTGTATTTGGAATTATCAATGCAACATGTACTATTGTTATATCAATAATATTATAAATAAATGTAATAATAAACAAAATAAATTACAAAATATTATACATAGAATCATCATTTGACTAACATGTACAGATGTATATATACTTTCTGAGTTCTACAGGTTTTTAAATATACATTAGAAAATATGCTTATCACAATACATCAAAACAACTACAAAAACTGATTGTTAACATTGCAGTTGTTATTCACACACAACAAATTTATCTTTTATGTATAGTAAAATGTCATGACCTGTTCTCCAAACAAAAACACTTGGGTTGACTTGATAAATAATGCCGGTATTATCTACTGGTTTTTTTAATTCTAATAATTTAAGTAAAGCTGCACATTTATAATCTTCCCTGGCGCATGCAAAGTCTTCTTTATTTAATCTTAAAATTGGACATAGATCATTTGCACCGTCACCAGCATAAAGTATTTTATCATAACACACTGACTTTTCTTTCTGTGCAGTGATAAATTCTTGCAAAATCCTTCCTTTGCAAAGGTTTTTCGTACTTAAATGGCACTGAGTTTGAAAATGATACATTTGAATTTTTAATAAACCATCAACAAAGCGAGCGGGATTCGTAAATACTTTCTTAATATTGGATAAAAGATTAAATTTCTTTAACCATGTGTCTATAAAATAAGTATTCGAATCACTAATTATAATAACATCGCAATTCAATTCTTCATTTAATGAAGTTATTAATTCACACATTCCTTCCACTGGTTGTATACTTTCTATAGCTTCTGTAATTTTATTTTTTCCAATACCCTGATTGAAAAGTAATTCAAATATTCCTTGCATATAAGATGTCCAACCATCTTTCCTATGTAGCTGCTTCAAAGAAAATGGAATTTTAGCCGGAGGTATTAGATCTCGCACCACTGTATCTGAATTAGCATCAATTATAGTGTGATCAAAATCAAAAACAGCTAATTTCTTCATGTTCTACAAATTATTCTTGAAAGCTCATGAAGTCATTTATTAAAGCACATATTAATTTGCTTATCCATATCAGCTACTTGTGTTAAAGAGTATTTATAGTAATACAACATAGAGATATTTCAAAAACTCAACCTTTAAATTTAAACAACTAAGGTCAGACGAAAACAACATTCTTTCCATTGGACGTAGTCGGTTAATCATATTGACATTTTGATCAAAGCCAAACTTGCATTTAATTATTTCACAGCTTTACTCACTGAATAGTATTGTTATATACAACATTTAACATATTAGATATATTTTCAAATATCAAAAGTTCCTGTTGTCAAATTAAACTAGAATACAGAAACCCTATACCACCCAACGTTGCCGTGAATATTTTAAAAATAATTATATTTAATAATTCTAAAAATACATAAAAAATATTGTTTTTCAAAATTTTTATTACTTGATTTATCAAAAAATAAATAAAACAGACTTGATAGTAGTCATAAATAACAGTTTTTAGCAGTGAGAATAAACACAAGTTATTTTCGCAACTGCCTGATTACAATATACAGCCCGATCAAAAATAACAAAATCGTTGGGGCGCCTGAAAAATTGGTATAATATGTTTCAGCTTCACATTTATTTGGGATTGTCAATAGTTTGAGTGTCGTAGACTGTCGTGTATTACAAAAAAATTAATTCAAAAATAATTCAAATTTATGTTAATTTATTTTATTATTTATAATTGATTTTATTTGTATTTAGCATAATATAATACGTAGATAATAATAATAATAATTAAGAAACAAAATTAATAACACAAATAAACTCTCACGAACATTAGCAGGTAGTCTCGATCATGATACTATAAAATATAAATAATAAAATGATAAAAAATTTTGACATTACAATAATTTAATCTGAAAATTTACTGCTTTCGAAATTTAATCAATCGTTTTTCATTTTACTGAATTCATTTCCATATAATTATTGGCTCAAACTTTGATGAAATAACCTATTAAGTTTAAGTAGTTTACTTAAATGAAATTATTTATATTGGTGGCAAATTTAATGGATGAAAAGAATATACGTCGATGAAGATTGCTTCTAAAATTTAAGCCCAAACTATAAGTATTGAATTTGGCCAAAATATGAGTGAAAACAAAACAATTTTTGAACAAACTTCAAAATTTTGTTTTACAGTTGGAAAACCTATTCAACATTTTATATTTATTAAATTTAATGAAAAATGAATGAGAATATTTCATATATTTCATACGAAATTAAAAAATTTGTTGAAAACCTAAATAATTTACTTCACATAAAATTCAATAAAAATCAGTGTTAAAAAAAATAGAAAATGGTATATTTTCAGTGTAAATATTCTAAATATACTACTTACTACCTGAACGTATTGTGAACAAATTATTCTACGATTATTCGATATTTGGATTTGATATGAAATTTGAATTGACCACTTTTGAAAAAACAAATTGCACCAAACTGAAACATTTATAAACTATCGTATCTATAAAAGCACTATTTTCATAGTAGCTAGTTAGGAAATAATAATTTTATTAACTTTACTTTCCTCTTTCAGACTAGAGAGATGATATTTTACAATTCAAATAAATTCACATAAAAAAGTAATACAATACTGCGAAAATCAATGTAAATGGTGAGCTGCAAGTTTTTAATGAAGATAATATATAATTTTATGTAGAATTAATATTGCATTACAGTAGATACAATATTACACTTTTATTTCACAATATTCTTTATCAAATCCAAACATTTTTGGCATCAGTATAAGAAAGTAATAATTTTTTAATTTAAAATAAATTCTCTTGAATCTACAAAACGTACTAAATAACCAGCTGATTTACTAAAACCTAAGGCCTGTGGGTTTAATGATTAAGTTGAGGAGATATATTACATTATTGTGTTATGTAAATAAAATAGCCTCCAATTTCTAAGAATAATTATTTGCCGTAATTAACATAATTATAAGAATAATTACTATATTCATCTTTCGTTTTACCTTTCTTTAACACTCTCAAAAATTACTTTTTTTGTATATTTATTAAATCAACATACTATTCATATTAAATACTCATAATTTGTTGTCGATTATTACTTTTTCTCTAAGAATCAGGTCTTCATTCTTAATCAACTATCCATTATATCAACAAAACGATAGTAGTAATTTGTATCCTTTTCCAGCTCTTTCTTAAGAAAATATCTTAAAAGCACCTTAAAACGCCTCCAATAATACTTTTAAAAATCAAATGAATAAACTTGTTATAAACTAAAGATGGCGTTAAAAGCAGAGGACAGGAATAGGAGGCTTTTAGATTTTATTAATATCTTCATAACCTCACTTCAACAAAATAATACCACAAGTATTTCTATGCATGCACTGTAGTATACGTACATTTCCCGTTAATTTAAAAGAACCGGAAAAAGTAATGAATTCATTTTCAAGTAATATAAGACTGCCCTGGGTAAGAGGTTTCCACAACAATTCTATTAGAAAAAAATCAACATCTACAGCGGAATACTGTCTAGAATCTGTACGGTAATATTTATAAAGTAGTTACGATTATACTATATGTACATATAATATTTTTAGAAAGCATGATTATGAAAACTTCTTATGTACTTTACTACTAAAAGATACATCAAGATCCAGTGCAATGGCTATTAGAAGTTTCAATATTGAAGTAGCTCGAGTTAGCGAACAAGTATCCCAACCAAATATAGGATTAATGAGATTGAAGTTTTGGGAGGAGTTAATAGACAAAGTATTTACAAAAGACGTAAATAAAATCCCACAACATCCGGTGGCAATAGAACTATTAAAGGTATATTCTTATAGTGCGTATAGAAACATGATTATAATAAGAGTTTAGTATTTCTAGGCAGTAAAACATTTTGACATGACAAAAAGATATTTTAAGACACTAATATCTAGTAGAGCTGAATATTTAAATAGAAATACATTTGCGAATTTGGAAGATATTGAAAAATATACTGAAAAAACAGTATCGAATGTATATTATTTGTTACTGGAAGCTAAGAATGTAAAGAATATACATGCTGATCATGCAGCTTCTCATCTTGGAAAAGCGCAAGGCATTGCACAACAGTTAAGGTAAATTTGGTTACAAACAGTCAAAGAATATTTAGTATTTTGAGTTACAATTTATATTCCTAACTACCAGTACAAGGTTGGAATATTATACATACGAATGAAAACAGACAAGTTGATACTTTTTGATGATGATTGATGTAATTACGGTAAGCAGATATCACTTTATATATAAGAATATAGAAGTAAATTATGTCACAGTAAATAACTTGTCCACGCAGATCAAAATTTAATATTAAATTAAGAAATGTTTTTACTTTTTATAAAATGAAAATGCTTTCTTTATAAGGACACATTAAAAAGTTAATTAAGTGTAACTTTATTTTCATGTTAAATTACCTCTGCCGTGTATAGCGATGTCTCAAAATATAAATGTCATGTATAAATACATGCAACTTAAAATTTTGTTGTTAAAAGTGAAATAACTATATATCACTATAGCCTCTTTTTAAAGTAGAAAAAGCCACATTTACACTGTAAAAGTTACCAGAGAAATCACTACATCATTTTGATGCTAAATTTAGATATAACTATTTCTTTAAAATTTCTTGGTGTGATCTGTTTATTAATTTTTTATATACTGGCATTATCAGGTTTTCATTAAATAAAGAAACGCCAAGCTCAAATTTAAAATTTAAATAGAAAAACGATATAGATTAAAAGTAATCAATAATGATAATCAGTCAATTTATTTACAAAATAGTATACATACACAATTTTAATACACAGTTGATCTATTTATTTTTTTTATATTATTGGTATTATCAGTTTTCCTTTTTTCCATTAAACCCAAAACATTTAATATAACAGAGTATGTTGCTTCCCTTTCAATAATAAAGAAGCTTAAATTAAAGTAATTTCAAATTAATTAAACAGAAGTATGATATATATATCAAAGGTAATCAATAATAATAATCAATCAATTTATTTACAAAATAATGTATATACATAATCTTAATATGTGGTTGATTTGTTAAAATAAAAGAAATTAAAAGACTTTTCAGGCACGAATTACTTCCATCAAGTAGACTAAAGAAACTATATCTATTTAAGGTCTGAACTGTTTGAAACATCACTTGCACTAGTGGAACTGATAGAAAGATTAACGATACAATCAAGTCATCTACGATTCTATCTAATGTGCACATTTTTGGTTTTTCTTTAATTATATGCTCTATAAAAATTTTCCAATAACATTTTGAACATTTCCTATAACTTGAACTGTTCTTGGATGCCAGTTCATTTTTATTTTTGTCCATATCAGTTCAGATTTATTTTGCAATGGTAAAGTGGCAAGCATAGTACAATTTTATTGTTACCTTTTGCCATTTAATCAATTACATATAAATTGTATTGTTGTTTATAAATTTTTATTAAATTCAGAAGTTCAGATCAAACTATATCTTTGAATTTAATCTCTTAGCTTGCAGCCACTCCTGCATATCTTTTCTTCTAGATACCACTGGAGGAATTTTTTCCAGTTTATGACTACAGTATGATACATTATCCATGACAGTAACACCTTTATCAACTAATTTTGTTAACAAACTATCAAATAATTTCTCAAACACTGCTGCGTTAATCTCTTCATGATAATCTCTAGTTTTCTTGCCTTCAAAAAGCAACAATCCTCCATCAACAAAACCATGTTCAGATCCAACATCAAAAACAATAAACCTCCTCCCTTTGCCTGATGGATTTCTTAATCCTGTAGACAGCCATTCAATGAATATTTGACTTTGATTTTCAATACTATTGTCTATCCAAATTTTACGTTCTGTATGACCCTAATAACCCAAGTTTCATATAAGTAAATTGATCGACCTTCCTCTCTAAATTCCTTAAGTGATATTAAATATTTTCATCACCACATAATGATTTCATCTCATCCTATAAGATTGCTTTTACAGCTCATTTTCATGTACTTGAAGTTAATTTGCTTCACGGATTTATAGAGTGATGCATTCTTGTAGAAGAAAGCGTACACTATTTGCCACACGGATTGTTTAATTGCATCATATGTGGCAACAATATTAGGTATACCTCTCTTTGGATGCAATAACTATGCTAGTCTCATGATACTTGTTTATGGTCCTATATACTGTCGATTTTGCAACTGCTAAAAGCAAATAATTATATTTGTTACAATATTTAATCTTTCAAAACTTACCCACGGTGCTACTAATTTTCCATTTCGTCAGTTCGTTTTTAGAATATACTGCTTTTCAGCTACCGATAAATCCCGTAAATCTAAAGGTTTACATTTTTTTTGTAGGCAAATATAATCCTGAACTTAAACACTTTGCAAGTTCTAAAAAACAGGTTTGTTTAGATTTAAAGAAGTAATATAATAAAGAAACAAAAGCATAAACGAAAACTAACAAGCGTTTAAATACGGCTGTGTATAATATATATTAAACCTGTTTGCGTAATAACCAATCACAGATGCAGGTTTTGGTACAGATGATTTGAGACGCTCATCGTGTTTTAAAAATAGACTAAGAATATAGTAAATAATGAATACACTCTAAAATATGTAATAAATTGATTGTAGGACAATTCCCATAAGTAAACAAATAAATTTAATATCAATTCCACAAGATATACTAGTCCAAAATAAAGTGAGTCACGAAGAAATATTACGTGGGAAGAAGAGCGATCGTTTGACAGAATGTACCTTCGAAGTTGCAAGCAGAGCTCACCAACATTTAACTAAAGCGCGTGCATTATTGGAACAGGTGCCATCTGAGGCTAGAGATGTACTTCTTCCAGCAGTAAATGTGGATATGTACCTGAACAGGTTACAAAAAGTACATTATGACGTTTTTCATCCGTCAATGCAGTACCGTTCCTGGTTGTGGTTACCAAAATTGTGGATAACACATTACAAGAACAAATATTAAGTGATATATAATGTATGTATATGAATAAAAAAATTAATTAGGAACTTGATAATTTTGTTTTCGAAATTTTATTTTGATTAATTACGATTTAATAAAAGAAGATATAAGTACATGTGGCAAATGTAATAAAATGTAATTAATCAAAATAGGAAATAAAACTTACTACATCAATGTTTGTATTCTGTATACTATTTCGACAACTAAGTTGTCATCATCAGCAGATAATTAATCAGAGTCGCATCTATATCCGCGGTAGCCCACACAGAATAACTGAAACCAAACACCCTGAATAGTGTGCTGTGATCCAATATCCATAATTAAAAACAGTATAGATGCAAAAATTTTGAATCAATGCACTGTGATGCATGAAATTAGTTTTGATTTAGCACCTAAATGAATGTTTTCAGGACACAAAGTTTAAAAACTTTATTTTATGCCTGCATAAGGTCAAAATTTTAATATATATTTATTATGTCCATGCGGTCCACATTGAGTTGGTGCGGAGAGGCTTTTTAAAATGTTTTCTTTTTAAGACGAAGTTGATCCTAACAAAGGATTTGACTATATTACGGTTATAATTAGATTTAATTTCGTGTCTGAAGACTCGACCTTGTATTTTTTCCATCAAGCTTTTGTATAATCTTTTAAATAATAACATTGATTGTTCATTTTTATTAATCAGAATAAATTAAAATATACCGCGAATTACTATGCGTCAACAGAAATTATTTTATTATCCGTTTAGAAGAACTAACATCATGACAAAGTCACTTATTCTTACTAGAGTTCGATTACTTAGAGAAGAAACTTCAAGGTCAATGCGCTCGGACGAAATTTGATTTAGGACAAGTCAATTATGCGCTGAAGGGGCGACTGTTTGCAGTGGTGTCCATTGTTGTTCGTGTGTTTATACTGTGTGTGCTGTTTTTACCTTTTAACTTCATAATTTATATAAAAGACTATTTTTTCAAAACCATTTTATCAGTGGTAAGTGAAAAATTATTACGCTTGAAGTAAAAAATATATACAGAAATATTAAAGTTAGGTTAAGTATCGTTTGGATGCCACCGTGTTACGCCTATGGTAGAATCTCGTCGCGCAGATTTTGATGAGTCATAGTTTCTTCTCTAAATAATCGAACTTTATGCGTAATAACTTCAATGCCTTAAGTAAGGTTGAACAATTCTTTGGGTTATCAACGACAGAAGCTAATGGCGGGCGAAAACGTACAGCCATTGTCGAAAACTTGCATCATGTCAGTGACGCGAGAATGCCTATCAAAGGTGAATTGTTAATTGCGACTGGTGTAAATAAATTTTTAAATCGTTTTCCTACATAGATTATCCAATCTTCTTCGGCAAAATTGCACGCTACTGCGAACCTGAAGGTTTGTTCGACATTAGTATACGCCATTTGTTACATTATTGTCGATAATATACACTTTATTATAAATATTATTCGTTGATATTAATGTACCTCTTTTTTTCTCAGCATATTTTTTTTTTCGTATTAGGTTGTCCCATACATTTAAAATTGTATTGTTATATTTTTGTACTTTCCTATACTTGCAGTGACTTGTTGGAAATATCTATTATTGGCATTATTAACACATTGTTGACCGGCAATTTTATGCTGAAGCTATCTCATGTCACCAGCTATTATTTCGTAATTCAATGTGGAACTGAAACAATATAAATAACCTTCAATGGACTTTATTTATACATAATGAATTGAAATGAAATTTTGTACAAATCTTTTAGATAACTTTTAATATAACATGCTGTATAGCAATCACCTACATGTAATAGTACACAGCAGGTTGTGCAAATATATCTTGTTTCGCTCCGCTTTCTTTTTGAAGAGCATACTCTACACGTTCTAGTTGGATTAATTTTTACACCTGTGATTATTTTTTCTAAAACGTGGTCTTCTAGTTGTCCTGACAGCCTGAAAGGTGGATCATTGTACGGAGCCTTTTTAGAAGTACGCGAAGAAGTGACAGGTACAAAGCTGCATTCATTTGAATCTACAGTTATCCATTCCCTGCTACTTCCAACAGAAATTTTTTGAATCTAATTTTATTTTGTAAGTTAGAGTTACAGTAAATTTTAAATGTTTAAAGAAAGTACAATCAATGAGAAAGAATGCAACTTTTTTTTAGACCACTTCACACTTTTTCTAAAGATACTGCTGTTTGCCAAATACTGGTCTGTGCGATTGACTTTTGCTGGTTTAATCTGAGATTCATAACTGTCTTCCGATCACTTTCCGAATCGCTACAATTTATTTCCAAATTACTCGGACAATCAGATGTCATCCGCGTGTAATTCACTGAAAAATTCTTCGCTATCACGACCTGCCATGGTTGCAATTTTTACAAAACTAAAATTGTTATAAAAATCTGAATATCTAGAAAAATAATTGTTTTTATAATAAAAGGGACACGTCTAAACACGATGAATAAAGCTTTTGCAGTATTCTATACTGCCCCGGGTTTCATAAATTGAAATTGCTAATGCAAGTGCAATCACGAGTTAACTCGTGATCGGTCAATAACGTTTGGGCATGAAAACACGAGTTAACTCGTGACCGGTCAACAATGTGTTAATACCAAATATTTTAACAATTTCATTACTGGATTTCGTGTTATTGCCGAAGACGGAAACATCGTTGTCGAAATACGTATGGAATTTGGTAGTTATAGTTGGTAACATTTTTCAGATATTTTTTATATTCTGGAAACGAGAAATTGGAAGGTAATATTTGCAGAAAATTTAAAAAATTTAATAGGAAGGGAGTGGGTACAAAGTTAGAGAATAAGTAAAAAAAAAATCTTTTGAAAGAAATTTAATTATGACGTGCAGTTTACTCGCCAATTAATCTATGGTAAAAATGATATCAAATAATGAGATCATCACCAGGGTTCTTTTTGATACAAATGCACAAAATTTGTAATAAAAATAAGTAAAATGATAGAAAACATAGTAAATACAGTTATATTTTAAGGCATAAATAAATTTATATAAAATTATATTTGTAAAAGGATATAAATTAAATAAATATTATTTAAATATAATAAGGAACAATTTATTTATCTTTATAAGAAACATTCAAAACTTTATCTTTGGCAAAAATTAAATTATGATAATATTAGACCAAAGTTAGAATCGTTTTTATACAAGATTAGGCAAAATGTGTCGACCATTTTATTTTTATTTTTTTGGAAGTGTGCTTTAGTATTTTGTTTAACAGAATTTGACAGTTGAAAGTAGAGCGTTGATTTACAGAATACCGTGCATTTATCGAATGAGATATTTAGAAAAATAATCGAATTAAATTCAATTGTTCAAGGATGAATGAAGAAGTAGAATTACTCGTTACAATATAACAGGTGGCGCAAAAATAACCTTCCGATGTTTTTTGGCTGTAATTAAAAAAAAAAATGAAAAACTTTGATTCTTCTTGTGGATTATTTTTATTTGGTCTTTTAATTTTTTTACATCAAGTCGAGAATATGATGTCATGTAAATGGCCGCCGCCACAGTTGATTGTCATTTGAGCCCTTTTTATGGTATTTTCCATCACTTTGGCCAAAACTTCCGGCGATAGGTCCTCACATTCTTGACGGATATTGTCTTTAAGAGCTGCAAGAGTCTGAGGCTTGTTGATATAAACCCGCGACTTCAAAAAGCCCCACAAAAAGAAGTCTGCAGCGGTCAAATCAGGCGATCTTGCTGGCCAGTGCAAATCGCCAAAACGGGAGATTAGGCGCCCGGGAAATGCATCCTTCAGCATATCGGTTGTGGCACATGCAGTGTGTGCCGTTGCACCGTCCTGTTGGAACCACATGTTTTCCAATCCCAATTCATCAACTTGCGGCAAAAAGAACTCGTTGATCATTGCTCTGTAGCGTTCACCATTCACAGTAACCGTTTGGCCCGCGACGTCTTCGAAGAAAAAAGGTCCGATGACTCCTCCAGCGAAAACAGCACACCATACAGTGACTTTGAGCGGGTATAATGGCTCTTCGTGGGTTACACGCGGATTTTCAGTGCCCCAGAAGCGTAAATTTTGCTTATTTACGTACCCGCTAAGATGGAAATGGGCCTCATCACTCATGATTATTTTTGATGAAAAATCATCTTCCTCTTGGTGGTGATAAGGATGGCTTGAGCGTATGTTAGACGCGATTGGCGGTCAGCAGCTAACAGCTGATGCACCGTCTGGACTTTGTACGGAAACATCTTCAAATCTTGTACCAAAATTCGCTGTAAAGACCGTCGACTGATACACATTTGCGTGGCACGTCGTCTGGTCGAAGTCGACGGCGCTTCCATGACATCCTCGGCTACAGCAGCAATATTCTCTGCAGAACTGCTACTCCGGGGTCTGCCACACCTGGCAGCATCTCGTGTTGTGCCAGTCTCTTCGAGGCGAGCGGCTAAACGTCGCAGTGTTTCACCAGTAGGCGTTGGACAGCCAGGAAATCTGCGACGAAATTCACATTGTGCCAAAGTCACCGACCGATTATTGGTCAAATAAATAGTCACCAATATTCCGCGTTCTGGAGCAGTGTAACGTAACATTGTTTATTAACGTGTATTTCGCATGTGTTTACTACACAAATGTCAAAACAGAACTGACATTAGGGGCCAATCGCAAAATTTATAGCATTTTCTGATAGGAGGATTACTTTTGCGCCACCCGTTACAACAAGCAACATGAATTAATACCTCCCTCTCTCTGATCCAGCGGAGAAAAGGAAACAATAATCCTAGGAAAAAAGAGGCCTAATCACAAAAGAAAGAAAGCATACGAGGAAGTAGCACCAATCCAGAACCCGAATGTGTAAAACGACTTAATAACGCTACTCAACAACTAAAAAAAAGATAGAAAGAATAAAAATGAATTCACCATTAACTATCTGAAGAAAATGACAAAGATACAGACTATTCTCTCCGGAAAGCCACTAAGAGGTTAAAACGTCCGATAATCCAAAACGCTCTAAACAGAAATGCGGAAGGTAGCTGGATTATTAACAAGCAAAAATCTAGCAGATTTGCAGAACATCTAAAAAATACATTCCAAATTCAGAAAACGAACTTCGTGAATGGCAAATTCTGACTCAACAATAAACAAATACTAGACACACTTACCCAAAAGAAGTAGCGAATGAGATAAAGAAAAAACATCGACTCTAAGAAAGCACCCGACTTCGATTTCATCACGGGAGAGCTGCTAAAACATCTTCCCAAGAAAGCGATAAAAAAACTTACACACTTTATTAATGCCTCGGTATGTCCCTCAGATGTGGAAAGTGGCTGACGCCATAATGATACTTAAACCAGGAAAAGTTCCCTATGAAGTTTTGTCTTATAGCCGATCACCAATTTGGATTCAGGGAAAGCCCTATACCATAGATTAAGTACGTAGAATCATTGATGTAATCGAAAGTCATTTTCCTTGATGTTGCACTGGCTTTTGATAAGGTGTGGCATGATGAGATAAAGTATAACCTAAATATGCTAATTCCAAAGTGTAAACAACTGTTGGAATCCATATGGAATTAAAAGAAGTCAGAGCAAGTGTGCCGCAGGGAAGTATCTTGGGATGTATCTTGTACCTGATCTAGACCACACTTAGAACAAGATATTTTAGCTACATTTGCAGGATGATATGCCTATTTTAACGGTAGGCAAAGATCATGAAGAGGCTGCAATAAACAACAACGATTAGTTAACCAAATAAATAAGTGGACTAAAAGATTGCGCATCAAGCTAAATGAGACTAAATTTGTACATATCAGTCTTCTTCTGGGCTCCCGGGCTGGAACCGCGTCACTGGTATAACTGCCGACATTTCATACCCACACACATGGGACATCTTCAGGGTTCAACTACTACTACTGTCTGTCGCACTGAAACTGTGACCAGTGACGCGGTTCCAGCCCGAAAGCCCAGAAGAAGATAGTATGGACCACGACCGCGGAAGTCTACGTACCAGATTGTACATATTAATTTTATAACAAGATTGAACATATATATATCAAGTAATATAAACAATGACTGGATCTCTTATGTCCATAAAGCTAAATATTTAGGCTTTAATATTACACGCAAGACTTCGGAGAAAGTCCTAGTAAAAAAGGACAGAGAAGAGCTGGACATAAGATACAAGAAAATGTACTGGCTGATTGGTAGATACTCCGAATTATCCATTTATAAGGAATATAAATATTATAAACAAGTCCTCCAACAGATGTGAACTTTTGGCATTCAACTCTGGGTCTATGCCAGAAAGAGTAATGTCAAACATTAAACGATTTCAGAATAAAGTATTGAGGAATATTGTTAATACGTCTTGGTACATCAGAGATAGTGATCCCCATCAAGACCTTCGGATGGATACTGTAGACCAAACTATTATCATATTCGCGCAGTCACGCGCAATAGCTCCATCAATATGTGAACGTTGCATCTCGATAACGTCAATCTAACAAGAAGACTCAAGATAGTGGAACCTTCTGGGTTAGCCAAGTGATTGCGCTAGTTCAAAGCAGAACATAATGCGTTTATGTGACACACGTTAGTATAATGTAATTAAGATATTAGACCCTAAAGTATACTAGTGAGTAAGAGCTTAGCTTAGATTTCAACCCTAGTTAAAATAAAATTACTCATTGAGCTCCTAGCGATCAGATTGTGATATTGACAAATGCCTCTCAGGGAGTTTTTCTGAAAAAAAATTTAATGTTAGACAGTATCCGCTATGTAAGATACTTCATTATCTGGAGAGCAAAAAGATCAGTTGAAAATAAAAAATGCGGTAGATCGTGACCGTATGTAGTGCTGTTAATGAAGAAAGACTAAGAATACGATTACAGCTAGCCAAAGGCAAACTAAGATTGGTAAGAAAACGTAGCGTGGCTCTAAATTTAACAGAACGCAGCAATGTTTAAAAAATTATATTTCTTCTATAAGCTTGTTGTAGATCAGGAGCTCAGTAATCAAATAAAATTAAACGACTTGAATGTTGTCAAGGTTTTATGAACTTTCGTAAGAATCAGAATATGAATATAGAAAATTACTTCTTTCTGAGTCACATTTTCATCTTAATGGTGACGTTAACATACAAAATTACCGTTACTGGGCCCTAGGCTAATTCCCACGAACTTCACCGAAAACGTTTGCATAGTCCAAAAGTAGTTTGGTTTGGTGACCAATTTCGTCGACTAAAGACCTTACTTTTGAGGGAAATGACCGCAACCGTTAATGCTGTTAACTATTCTGAAATTTACAGATTATATTTTTACAGGCAATCCAAGAAGAGTTGCAACAGAATTATTGGTTCCAGCAAGATGCCACATTGCAAGAATAAGTATGGACGTTTTACGAGAGCCGTTTTCGAATAGGTAAATTTCAATGGTGCTCTTCTTTGGCCTCAAAGATTCCCCGATATTATTGTTCCGGATTAATGTCTATGGGGTTATTCAAAAAATTAGGTGTTTGCAAATAAATAACGAAATTAGGAGCATTCCACGTCAACTTCTTCAATTTGTTATGCAGAATTTCGACACGCGTTTAAAAGAATGTATTACTGAAGATGTCAGCCCACTATTTTTATGTCATAAAACTCCCACCCCCAGTATTAAATATGAATTTATTTGTGTAGTTTATGTTAATTTATTTATTATAAAATTTTTAAAACACATTTGCCGAACCCTGTATAGTAACGCTTTCAACGCGTATAAATATACTTTCTTCAGAATCTTTATATTTCAAGAAACTATCAGATTTAAAGATTCTAAAGAAAAGAGAAAAACTATAAACGAAGATACCGGTTCTAAAAATAAGTAGCTTTGATTTTAAGCAATGTTTTAACATAATTATATTTTTAAGTAGAACTGACAACATAACGTTGTACATTTTTAATAACGAAAAACTATTTTCTATATAATTTAAGTAGTAGAGATTGAAATTTTAGTGTACAGTGTAATTTTAAATGTCTGGGGATAGTTTGAATTTGCCACCACAGTTGTTAAAGTACTTTTCATTTTCAGAATGCCCATCATGGACAAATATTTAATTTTCATTGCCACATATTACTGTCAACTTGTTAATATTTTGATAATATACAGATTATTTGGTTTTTGTGCGCTTTGGTATGTTCTTTTTTTATTTTTTTTTTTATTATTAGTTTTATTTTATATTAAAAACTGTTTTTTTAAAAATTACTATCTATGATTGTTTTTTGTTCAGGTACTGTTAAGAGGAAAAATAAGTCAATGATGTACGAATGTTTGTTGTTTTTCATATTGTACAAATATACAACAAAATAAATAATTAATAACTGTATATAGTTCCTATTAGTAGCTGTTAAAGCAATATAAATTCTGTAAAGAAAGAATATATACAGTTTACACACAACTCACAGTAACAATACAAACGCACATTGTATGCAGACTCATTGCACCACAATATGTCGTATGAGGGTGAATTTAACATATTTAATATGTATATTTATACAAATAACAATTTTTTTTTGTAGATTTAATTGTAATAGTATTAAATTCTTTAGTGTTATTTGCGTGTTAGTTGAGGTAGCTTTTTTAACGTTCTTAGAGTGTAAGGTTTTAGGATATATTCAAATTCGTAAGGGTCCTAATAAAGTTGGATTCATAGGAAGTCTTCAGCTTTTTAGAGATGCTAGCAAGTTATTTATTATATATTGTATTATATATATTTTTAGTCTTTTCTTGTCTTTAATTTTGTAAGCTTGTATACAATTGGATTAATGAATTATTATGTTCATAATAATTTTTTTAAAAATATATTTAAGTTTAAAACACTAAAAAATATTAACAACAAACACCACTTTGTTCAGTCTATCTAAATAAAAATAAAAATGTAGTTAGATTGGGACGACGTGGCGAATCTCACGTACATATATGAAGAGGGAAACTCAAATCAATAAGGTTGATATATAACCCCTTTCCACATTAACTTTTGTAAATTCTGTATACGCATTTCGACAACCAAGTTGTCATCATCAGCAGATAATTTCAAAGTGTCGCACCTGGTAAAACGGGCGAAAAAATTGTACAAAAAATAAACTCCGTACGCGATCCACACCGTTCAAAACCAAGATGTGCACTGACATCTTGGTTTTGAACATCGCGTACGGAGTGTTTTACAATTTTTTCGCCGTGTTTTACCAGGTGCGACACTTTGAAATTATCTGCTGATGATGACAACTTGGTTGTCGAAATGCGTATACAGAATTTACAAAAGTTAATGTGGAAAGGGGTTATATATCAACCTTATTGATCAAGTCAATCAACCACAGGCTCCATCAAATTCAACTGAGGGAAACTCAATTTGTTATACATATGTGCATTACTTAAAATAGGCTTCCATAGTTTACTTTTACCTTCATTGTGAACTGTAGTGCGGTTTTGAAATTGTTTAGTCATTAAATTTTGGCTGAATGAAGACGCCAAAAACGTGTTGTTTTAACAGTGGAGGGAAAAAATGATTATTGCTGTTCGTCCAGCAAAAGATGAATCTGAGAAGCTAGCGGATGAGTATGGTATCGAAATTTCGACGATTTCAGACGAAAAGAAATACTGATTCATTAAAAATATTCATTTACGAAACTTAAAATGAAGGAGGAAGTTCATGTATAGAAAAGCTATGAAAGGACCTGTAAATGAAAAAGTTGAGAATGTGGTTCGCACATGGTTTATGCAGAAACGTTCTCAAGGCTAGCCGATATCTGGACCCATACTTTCAGAAAAAAGTCTTAATGATTAAAAGAAAATTGTTTGGCGACAAGGAAGCTACAAATATGTTTGTTTGAGAATTTACAACAAAATATGCAAAAGAATTCAATAAAAATTCTATCTACAATGCGGATGAAGCAGCCTTGTGCTGAAAAACTCTACCCAGAAGAATTTGATTTCAAAAAAAGGAACTTACGGCACTTGGCTATAAAATGTGCAAGTATATCTATTTTGTCTTTCTCAAGCTCAAACTTTCACTGCTTATGATTAGGAAATCAAAGAAACGTAAAGCCATCAAGAACATTAAAAATCTTCCCGTGGTGTACATGAACCAACAGCGAGGGTAGATGAACTGTGACGTTTTCGGTAGTGATACGACGAATATTTAATTTTAATATTCTAGAAAAGTGTCGGTAAAGGAAAGGTTTTACTGTTCCCAAATAATGCTCCAGCTCTCGAATGTTTAGAACGAGAAAATTGACAGTTTTCAGCTGTCTTCCTACCACCAAATGTAACGTCTCATAGAGTTAAGGGGCCAGGGCATTATCCAGTGTATGAAACGTCATTACAGAAAAAAATACTCTTTCATGAACTGTTTCTTTTCGATGAATAGGCGTATAGACATGAAAAAAGAGTCACGATGGCTCAACAGAAAATGCTGATCCATCATAACAATGCACCGTCACACACCAGTCACATTCTTCGAAAAAATTGAACGAATTACGATTCCAGGTTGTGCCCCAATCACCGTATTTACCGGATTTGGCCCTTCCAGACTTTCACTTATTCCCAAAACTCAAACTATTCCTCGCGGAAGGAAAATTCAAGACAGGCGAGGAAGTTATAGCAGAAGCAGAGCAGTATTTTGACAACCTTGAAGTTGATGATTACAAAACTGGTACAATGGCATTCCAGGACCGCTGGTCCAAGTGTATTAACGTTAAAGGAAAAAATATAGGAAAATAGAAAAAATCGTTGGCGTTATTCAAGTGTGTTAAGTCTCACATTTCCTTAAATTATCCACATGCTGCCTCATAGAAACATAAAAGGTTTTTAACCCGCACCGTCGTCATCTGCTTTTAGTGTTACTGAATCGTATAAGCTTTCTTTCTAGTATTATTCAATGATATACTGCACATGTAAACGCCAAGAACCAACATACTTCTTAAAGCTCCATTTGGCTAGGAACTTTAACCTCCTCCATTGGCGCACTGTTTGAAATGGTGTTCTTCTTACTACAGCTTTATTTGTATAACTTTTTCATTATTTGCATTGTTTTTTATTCTATCGTCAGTGTAATATTTCCTTTTGTAAGTACTTAGCTCACTTGGAGTATCTCTGTTGGGAAATTAGTAAATATTATTATTATTAATTGCATTTTTTAAGCGTTTAATATTTTTACTTCTTGCAATAACATAAATTAAACTTTGTGAAATGAGAAACGAAAAGATACAACAAGAGATATAAAAGTGAGAATAGATACCTCGTTGAAAACTAGGCGATATCCTCATATAGCAAGAATGGTTTCATAAAATTCATAGAAAATGAAAACGTACCATCAAATCAACGGGTCATTTAACTTGTAGAGATGTTAGAAAAACTACTGAAAGACAGGACTAATTAATAATTAACACCACATTAGCAATCGACCAGGTATCGCTGAGTTAACTACAAAGCTACAACCATTCATATATTTGAGAAACCATTGTGGTCCAGATTTTATGTCACTAAAATGAAAATGAAAAAATCACGGCTAGAATGGGCAAAATTTCATGTACGTTTTACTGTTGAAGATTGGAGAAAGGTAAGTCATTATCACTAGAGTACCTAGCAATTGAACTAGAGCCATCATTGCGCATCAAGAAATTTGTAATACAAGCCGTATTTAAATATTTATCAAATTTTCGAACGTAAACGGATTTAGTTGTTCAAAGAGGATATATTCCTCGCAAAAACAACTATTGTATTACTAGAAAAAATCCCCTTATAATCGGTTTTGGATCAGGTACCTGATATTAGGGTCAAAACACAGGTACTGAAATATGTGAAAGCACTACGAAAAATATCCAATTTTGATTGAAATATGTACGTGCTCGTGTTAAGATATGTATTAAAGTGTTTTAATAATATATTATGAATTTTATTATTAGTTTATATTTTGGTGAATTTTTAAACTTTGTAATTTATTCAGAGTGGGAAAAGTGAAAGATATTAGCAGCAGGGATAAAACTAAATTAAGATCGTATTAAAAACAGGCATGAATTCAAACAGACAAATTGCAATAATGCAAAAAGTTTCTCGGTATACAGTCAACCGCACAGCCGCACTAAATCGTCAAAATATACGAGAGAGACTAATTATAAAAACAGTACACGAAAATACACAATCTTCTGCTAGAGAGCTGCTATGTAAATTAAAAATGCATAATATAAACATATCTGAGTGCGTGATGCGATTACGATTGTATGCCAGAATCAAATGTCGCAGACCAACTAAAAAAACTTAGATTGACACAAAAAATGAAGAAAACACGTCTGCAATGAGCAAAACTGCACAGAAATTTTACGGATGAAGATTGGAAAAAGGTAAATGGGTACAAATTTTGTCGTTCATAAATCGCTTCTTGAGAGAAACAATTTTTGTAATAAATTTTATTTTTACAAGTCACATTTTCTTTGCAATAGATCTTCAGCTATGAATCCTGACTTGAAACAATGACGAAAGTACCTTAGACAAACACCAAAGGAACGCTATTGTGATGAAACTGTACAGAAAAAAAATAAAAAACTACCATCAGTCATGATCTGGTCGTACATAACCGCGAATGACACCAGTCCTCTGTATTTTGGGTAGAGCACCACAAAATCAAGTGCAATATAAAAAGGTTGTTGAAACTGTATTTTTGCCATCAGTTGTACATTTTACTCACTTCTCCATAGTTACACCCTTCACGAAATCGCTAAACATTGAATTTCAAGAAATATCCCCAAATAAAATGATTTTTGGGACATCTTGTAAGAATTCATTGACCATAGATAATGATCTTGGAGAATATAAAAATAGGTGCGTTCACAAAATATGGCACATAAAAATAAAATAATTTTTATTCTCTATTCCCCGATTTGACAGAATCCCCGAGCCAACTTCATATTCCCTACCATTTTTAAACCCACTAGATGAAAAAGAAGGACCATACAAGTTCATGTAGGATGAAACACCACAATCAATAAACAAAACCTGTTTCAAGAGCATAACATATATTTTTGCCCTGGTCGGAAACACCCAATCTAAATCCAATGGAAAATGTACGGAGCATGATGAAAAAGTTTACATATTCATCCTCGAACCAAACAATAGCAGTTCTAAAAGATAATATTCACAGACATTGGTAAGACAACAAAAAAATGCAAGAAATGGTAAAAATTTGTATTTCAAGTATGCCAGATAGAATTAGTGCAATAATTACAAGCCAAAGGAGGATTAACAAAATATTAATGTAATATCTTCTATAAGGCATAAATCAACATTTTATATCAGGAATTTATTCCTGAATTTATTTCTGAATTTGAAAAAATACCAAATTTAGAAGGCGACTCTGTATATTACATTATTTTTTTTAAACATTAAAGACGGAAACTTTTTATGTTATTTTATGCAGATAATATTCAGGAAAGAATTGCGTTTGGAGGCCTGTATAGACAGCATGCTAAGAAGATGCTGTTATTGAAGTAAATTTCCAGGGACTATAAACAGCAAGCAGGAATTGTGTAAGAAGTAAGCAACATAAGTCTACAGAGATTCTAAAGAATATTTATTAATGACAGAAGCCGTGTTGATTTATATGATGCCAACAGTTGATATTTTGAGCAATTAATGTGAAGCATTTCCCTAAAAAATATATCACTTTTCTGGTACGTAGTCTTCCGCGGTCGTGGTCCATGTTATCTGCTTCTGGGCTGAAACCGCGTCACTTTTATATATGCCGACGTTTCAGCGCAGTAGTTGAGCCCTGAAGATGTATCATACAAATGGTTACGAAACGTCGGCAGATATACAAGAGACGCGGTTCCAGCCCGGAAGCAAATAATATCACTTTTCTCTCTGTTAAGCGTAATTTGTTGTGTATATAAACGTTTTACTTTTTTTTAAATGTCATTATTACTTTGTTTATGATTAAGTATTATTAATTTGCAAGAATAAGTTAGTAGGAATATAAAAATTATAATCACTTCTTTAATTATTCGCTAACGGTTCTCTTTGAGACCCCAATCAAGAAAAAAAAAAACAAAAATTCATATAAAACCCGTATGGCCCCATTGTAGTCAACATTTGAAAAACTTTATGTGGAGGCAAATTTAATTTATCCTCAATCATTTAAAATCACACTGTATAAACCCTCAATAAATGAAAACATTAAGAATTTTCAATCTTGATGTTTCTTATAAAGCCTATCGTTAGTTAGATTTACTAATATAATAAATACTAATTGAACATTCCTGCTGTTTCGGCAAGACAATAACAACCACAACCTGAAGGACAAATTTTGTTTCTAGAGAACCACTGTTGCATATGCAACGTATGTCCACCGTGTCCACAAATCACGCAACAATTTGCAGAACCACGTACAGAGACATGGCAGATTATGCAATTCAATAAAAGTTTTTTACAGCTGCTGCAACTGCAACTTTGCGACGGTTTCAAGCAGGTCTGGCATTCTGTCGAGAATTGAATGCCCCTGTACGGTTCGCTGGGCGTGCACATGTATTTTAAAACTTCGGCGCGATTGTAAAGTAAACCCCATCTATGCAATATTTCTGCATATGCAAGTTTGTAGTATTCGTACAAATTGGATCCTTGACTTTTCGGTTGAGGAATTGGGATATACTCCTCGATTCTTAAATTATCTAAAGAACTAGACCGTGTCGATTTTAGTAGTGGGAAAACCCATCCTTCCGCGACGACATCTGCTGGAGGAATCGTATGATAGGGAGAACCTCCAGACTGAAAGGTAAGAAAACTAAAAATAACTTCTTAATTATTTACGTAATAATTTTTTCACGATGATACTACTGCATACAACTTTATAGTTAATCAATTATATAAAGACGATACAAAGTTTCTCAGTGTGAATTTAAATACAAGCAATAGTATCAGGAAGTTGCCAAAATACGTAAATCATTAACAATATGTAATGACTGACGTACATTTAGGCATCTTCTAAACTTTACCAAAATTTTAAATACATAACTAAATAGGCAAAAGAGTTACTCTACATCATGCATTTGGCTCCAAAATCATGCAACAATTCCAAACTATTTTATTTTTCATCGAAGACATATAGGTGCGATTCCGTACATATTACAGAAGTCATGCAAAATTAGTGAAGCAACATCGAAATTAGTTACCTTATGCCATTTTTTTCCCGCCGCTAACAGCTACAAATAAAGATGTAATAAAAACTATGTTCAACGCGAAAAAGAAAACGCAAGAATCAGTTCCATTTCTCACGACTTACCCCTGGTATCAAAAATTGCTTTAGGGAAGATTTTCGCGCCGATGCGGTTTCCTGTTCTTTTCCAAAAATGCAACACAACATTGCCGCCATTTGTATATCCGATTGGCCGGCGTAATGAGTAATTCTGAAATAAAAATGCAGCATTTACCAATTTGAAAAATAAGTTGAAAATCGTTCCAAGATATTTTTAATCTGAAATTGCTTCAGTAACACGTCCTTAAGCTGTCGCAATAATGTCATAGGACACCTGGTATGTAATGGGTGTTTTTTAAGCTGCATGAGAACTATCGATATTGATAACTATAGTTTGACAGCTGATAATGTCAAACTATGTTGTTGGCTTTTGTCCTTCGACTACGTGGAAAATTGTACATAAGGATCTTGGCTTACGTGCCTATAAAATCCAGCTCATGCAAGAATTGAAGCCAAACGACCATCGTTTGCGTCGCATTTTTGCTGATTGGGCTCATTTGAAACTGGTCGAAGATGAGCATTTTTATCAAAGAATTGTGATTAATAATGAAGCTTATTTCTAGTTAAATGGCTACGTCAATAAGCAAAATTGCCGTATTTGGAGCGAAGACAATCCTCAAGCCCTTAACGAATCACCATTACATCCATTAAAATTGACTGTTTGGTGCGGTTTACACGATCATCGGTACTTATTTTTTTCTAATTGAGGAAGGAGTTGCCGTTACGGTGAATGGTCAGCGCTATCGAGCCATGCTGACTGAATTTTAGTTTCCAAAAATTAATCAGCTAAACATCGACGACATTTGGTTCCAACAAGACGGCGCAACTTGCCTCTGGATTACTTTTTATGGGGCTATGTTAAGTCATTGGTTTATGCCAACAAACCAGCAATTCTTGAAGTATTGGAAGCCAATATTCAAACCACCATTGACGCCATACGGCCAAATTTGTTGGAAAAAGTATTCAAAAATTGGACTGATCGAATGGACCATGTAACTCGTAGCCGCGGCGGACATTTGCTGGAAATCATATTTAAAAAATAAATGCCATGAAATTATCTACCAGACTATAATAAAAAAAAATTCATTCTAACAATATTTCTGTTTTGTATTATCATTTTAAGTTCTCAAGCCCTTAAAAAAACACCCTATACAACGAAAACTTAATAAAAGATTAAATCATTTATAAAAAAATACCGGGCCGAGAACTAACTCCTGAGAGACGCTTAACTTTATAGGCAAGTTTAATATATAGAAATACAGTACGGAGGCTATATTTGAATTCTGTTCATTTCACTTGAAAAAGGATGTAAAGTTTCGAATACTACCGCTAGAGCACTTCAGCTCCGCACAGCAATGTCAGTTGTAAGCAGGATGGCTACTGTGTAATACAAGGTTTTTGCATTCTTGAATTTAGTAAAAGTTAGTCTGAGACTGTGGTGTACATTTCGACATTAGTTTACCATTGGGGACTCGTCAAAGGTGCAGTTTACGTACCACCTACTCCCACAAATTTGAACGATCTAAGTAACCATATTAAAGCAGCTGTGAACTCAGTGACGCATCCTATTTCACGAACTGTTGTTGGTAAAACTTTGGGAAAATATAACTTGACCGGAAATCTTAAAAATTTACCGAAAAGCGGATGACGAAAAGTCACAACTAATAATTGCTTTTTAGTACATTGCTATAGTAAGAGAAAAATTACCACAAACTCTTTCTACATCTCTCACATTAAACTACGATATAATTGTCGATCAGTAACTAGAATAACGAAGCAAAAAAAATATCATCTGTATAAATAACATTTAGAGCAAGAACTATTGAACGAAGATTATAATCGTAGAATTAAAATTTGCAAAACAGTGATGGAGGTTTGTAACAATAGCCAATATTTTATATACAATTTTATGTTTTACCACGAGACTGAGCTTTATTTGAGTGGTATTGTTATTCGCCATAATTGTCTATATTGTTCAATAAATAACTTTCATTGGATCCAAGAAGCGCACACACAACATTTGCAGAAAATTAAAAGTTTGGACTGGTATATTTTCAGGAACCGTATTGGTCAATTTTTCGTTCCTGATACACCAACTGGACAGAGATATTTAGATCTTTTGCGTGATAAAGTTATTCCTAATATTGAGGAAGAAAGGAATTCCTTGCAAGTGTTTTGTTCCAACAAGAGCACATTTGCTATGTATGTGCTGGCATAGCAAAAACAACCCCAAACAAGCACAGAACTTTTTGTTTGACGGTTTGACGGCACTATACAATCCCGCAGCATTTTCTGACCAATCGCTCTTCTTACAAAAACACGCCTTGATTGTCCAAACACTTCCAACTTTGACTCATCAGTCCACAAGACCCTTCCCCAGTCATCCAGTGTCCAATCTCCGTGTTTTTCCGTCTATTGTTGTCGTTTTTGCCTGTTTCCCCGTTCCATAATTCCACTCGATTTCACAAATACAGCCAACATTTTCTTCTTTACAAATCGGGATTTTCTGACAACTACGGGTGTGTCCTCATCATCAAAGACCCAAACTCTGTTTTGAGCTTTGGTCGGCACATCGTAATAGTACAGCCAAGCCTCGTCACCTGTCACGATGTTGTTCACATACCGAGATTGTCCCTTATTAAACTTTTTTAGCATCTCCCGGCACCAAATCACACGTCGTGTCATCTGCTCTTCAGTCAGTGGATGCGGCACCTAGAGAGAACAAAGTTTCTTCACGTGCAAATGATCATGCAGAATCGAACGAATTGCTGGTGCATTTAGGCCTGAAGTACCCTCTATCTGTTGGTAGGTCACTTGCCTGTTCTCACTAAGTATTTTCCTCACAGTGGTAACGTTTTCCTCCGTAACTGACGTTCGTGGCCTTCCCGGCCTCTCAGCATCCTCCACAGTTAAATATCCCCTTTGGAATTTTCTATAGCACTTGAATATCGTTGTGCGATATGGACACCTACAAGTCATTTCTTCGAAGCACTGGTCTATATTTAAACCACGCACGAATATTATAACGCAAAACTGCCCTTTTCTCATTTCGTGACCACGATGCCATCGCAAGCACTTTACACTCCAACTGCTAATGAATAACTGAGCTCATCGACATGGCGCGGCGGCTACTATGCACGTATGAACATGTCTCAAAATGCAGCAACAAGCAGCTTTCTACGATTCATTGTTGCGTCTTATTGCAAAACTTTCCTAGTACCTTTTGTAATAAGAGTATATTTTCAATTATTCGCTTCCAAATTAACTGACAATTTACATTACTACCTGATAGTATGTATAACTGTTGTGAAATAAACAATATTACAATCAATCTATCTGCAATTTATCAGGTCATGGCGTTTACTGAAGAAAAGATTAAAGCTCAAAAAAGATCACATGAAATTGATATAAACAGTATTAGATAGGAATAGCTTAATTTTTAGACCTTTATGATTTAATGAGTTTAATCAGCTTATGATTTAATGATTGTACTGAAAGTGTGATTGATACATACAATGATTGCATAAGCTGTGTTCCAAAGGGATGTTCAGTCCATTGCATATCTTCCTCGGCCTGTTGAGGGCTGACGACTAACTCGGCCAAAGTCCAAGCTTGAACCAAATCTAATCTGCCAACGCTTGACGCCACATTAGCATTATATTTACAAATGGTGCCCACGTCGCCATCTAATATATACTTTTCCCCTAATTGCCTATTCACAAAAAATATATTAGAAGCATCGTAAACAACAACATATGCTTTCATATTTTTGCCATGGGTGTGAGATCTTCTAGGTTTTTGATAATAATATGATGACACTGTTATCGAATTACTGGACCGTTTGGCATTATAATTACTTCCCAATGCGGACAAAGCTCGAGGTGTTGGAGTGTCGACTTTGTTACTTGTACGTCGCGATGGTATTGGTCTTCCAAAACATACCAGTAGACTAACTGAACAAAACTTTGCCCCCGACGTTCTAGGAAATGGTACGTAGGTGTTATTGAATGTCCCTAGCATATTAACATCCATGTATTTCACGTCAAATTGTTTCTTGTTTTCCACCGTATCCGTGGAGAATTGTTCTAATACCGCTACTAGTTGTCTCAAGCAAGGTTCTAAACATGTCCTATTCTTAATTACTCTCTGTTGTGCAACGTGATTCAATGTCTGTAATAATTGGTTTGACAAAGTTGCATCAACAGTGGAACCTTGCGCTATTTGAAATACTGGCGGTACACCGTGAGGGTAGGTGTTTGGAAAAGTAACTTGAACTAGCACCGTTCCTTTGTTGCATTCAACTCGAACTGTGCAGGTACGCTTATTGACATCCATTTTAATTACATCTAAATTAGGTATATGCACGTTTAATAAAGAAAATTCTTGTTGAAGAGGTTGCACGTTAGGTGAAGACGTTTTAGTTAGTTCTTCCATGATATCGTCCCCTGTCATTTCTTCCGGTTCGTGACCACACAGTTTCTGTAGAAACGGATCTATTTTCCAAATCAATAATGTCTGATCTTTAGACCAAGTTACCAATTGAAAATCGTTTTCACTCGATCTTTGTTTTCGCCATTCGAATTCTAAAACTACATCTCTGTGTCCGAGAAAAGTATGGACTGGCGTCCCTCGATTATCGGTATTCCATAATAAAAGACTATTTTCGCCTCGCCTTAGCTGAGGTACAACTACAGTTACTAAACCATTACCGAAAGGAGTAAATCGGGCGCGCCAAACCGGAGCGTGTGTAGAGAGCACGGAATCAGGTCGTCGTGGATTATTTGTATCAAAAAATTTTACAGTACAATCTTGACTAGAAGTTACGAGGTAAGTTTCTGACGCAGGGCTCCAATCCAAGCCATGGATTTTGGATAAATGCGCGGATATGTATTGTATAGGCGCCGTGCCTTTCCGTTGATCCCATAATTTTACGTCGCCATCGTGCGCTGTGGCCAATAAATGGGTGTTCATGTTGTTCCAACGAACTTGTGCTGCTTCCGCTATCGCCGACAATGAGGAAGACGGTCTTCGTGGATCCCGTAAATCCCATATGTGTATGAAAGTATCCACCGAACATGAGGCTAAAATATTTGGGTCGGTTTTGTGCCAATTCAAGTCAGTAATTACTCGTGTATGAGCTCGTAGAGAGTGAGTTTGAGTAAGTTCGCCCCTGCTCCAGGTCAACACTTCCAACCGTTGGTTACTCTGCAACAAGAGAATTGTATTATATGTAACTGTTTGTAAATTAGGCGTCAAATTAAGACTCGTCCTAAATTGAAAATTTTAAACATATTTATTGACGTTACCTAAGCTACATAACATATTTATCTCTCAATTAAGCTATTGAAATTACAGATACTTTTTATTTATTACTAATTAGAATTTACTATATACAAAGTAATAAGTAAGGGTGTTATTTTAACCCGGCGCGACAGGTCGATATCAGTTGTAGTAAGTACGGTAGATACCACAAAAAGGTTTGCGATGTATAGGAAAATATATCTGCCGAATTCATGTTGAACGGTCTTTATAACAGTATGTAAACAAACTTATTCGTATTAATGAAGCACACACAATCATTAGTACGGGGGAAAGCAAAAAGTAGAAATTCATTGATGGGAAGTTTCTGAGTTTCCCGTTTTTCCTAATCACAAGGAAATTTAGTTATTTGTTTATTACTTGTATTATCCAACGATGCAAAGTATAAAATTATAGTCTCGTTGGAAATTGAATATGAGATATTGTATTTAAACAGCGTTTGTAATTATATGTATAACGAAAGTACTTATGATTGCAATTTTCCGTAAATCCTTATCTGGTGATCAACAATATTCACGCACATGAAAATTGGAAATAGTGGTGGGTTTTTGAAATGTTTATTTTATTTGTTATTAGTAATATTTTATACAGTTATAAGCAAGAAAAATATTGCGTTTAATATAAACTAGAAACATAAATCATATTCTCTGCTTCCCGGGCTTCCGAGCTGGAACCGTGTCACTGGTATAACTGCCGACGTTTCGTACCCACTCGCATGGGACATCTTCAGGACTCAACTACTGCTACTGTCTGTCGCACTGAAACTGAAGTTTCTTTAGTTTCAGTGCGACAGACAGTAGCTGTAGTTGAGCCCTGAAGATGTCCCACGACCGCGGAAGTCTACGTACGAGAGAAATCACATTCTATTTAAAAAACAAATACAAGACGTGACGCGTTAAATTATATGCAACTTTTATTGTTATTAGCGCTTCCTTTAATATACTGTAAATTTACCCGAACCGAATTTTAGATTTTTATCTACTTTGAAATTTGCAGTCCTAACTTTAAATAATCCGTTCTGTAATTTTGGTATTTGATATGTAACCTAATCGCCTTGTTAATTTTTCGGTATACACAATTGACATCGTCATACAATGTCTGACTTGAAATAAATCTTTAATCATCCAACATCCGACATATTATTTTTATAACAGCATTTCTATATTTAAACAATAAACGCATTTCTTTAAAAAATTGGAATAAAGAACGATCTCTTTCTTGATAAATGCGAAGATGAAAGTTCATTAAAGTGAAGCATGTTCATATTTTTTATCATGCCTAACTGTATTTGACCAGATCACTTTAAAATGCACAATGAAAAAAAATTCCAATGCAAAATTAAACATAAAAACTGAGTTGTGTGATCTTCACAGAATATTGTGTGAAAATCACACAACGGAGTATTTGTGTTTAATTTTGTTACGGATTTTCGTCAAGGAAAGGCCACATCAGTTAATTAATTCCAATGCACTTCATATAAAGACTTGTACATTAAGGCATATTTTCTATTTCATTATTTGGACAAAAAATTTACATTAAAATTTGAGATGCTTAAAAAGGAAGCTTTATCCGTTATAAAAAGTATATCTAAAAAAATATTAAATTACAAGTTAATTAGCAAATCAAATAGATTTCAAAAGATACATAAAATAGCCTTAATTACATTGGCTGTATTTCAATTTCTATTTTAGACTCTTGCCAGCTGGTCACCAACAACAATTAGAATCACACGACAAACCTAATATTAAAAACTATTTTTTGTAAATGAATTCACTGCATAATGGTCTTTATAAATAAAAGTAAAAAATCTCATAATTTTTACTTTTAATGCACCAGATACTTTGATAACACTTGTACTTACAGATATAACACAAAGTTCACTGTAATGTTCTGTTGGATTCCATTCGGCTGATCCAACTTCATATTTACTTTGTCGAGGAAACTTCTTAATTTGATCATTATCTAAGTCATCTAAATTTCTTATAGCAATATATCTACGACTGTATGAGAATATGTAAAATAAAACTAAGAAATATATATAAATTGCTAACTTACCCTGCTAATAGCACATACGTGCCAGTATTGTTAACAGCCATAGCATTTGCTTGTAAATCCCGATGTTCAACAGCAACAATAAATTCATCGCTACAACGAACAGCCATAATTTCTTTTCTTACAATTATTTAACTTAAGAAACCGGAGACTGCCTTATGTTTATAATGGCGAAGATTTTCGTGACTCTGCATTTATATTTACGAGTGAATAATAAATATCTATGTTCTAGGTATGAGTACTGACCTACCTAACGCTAAAATAAGTATAAATAATAACAAATAAACATAACCTTCACAAATTCGGCAAGTAAGAGTTGACATTGTGCATTGATGCCAATATAATAAAACTAAAGCCACAACATCACCAAATGTATTTTTGCAATTCCCTATGATGTCTGAAAATGAAAAAAGTCACTTTACAAAACAATTTTATTTTATATTAACACAGTAATATAAATACATAATTTAATTACATATACATATAAGCATTAAGAAATCTTTATTTTAATTTGGTCCACATTTCTGTTTGTAACTTTTGTTCACTTTATTCTGGGATAATAATACAACACTGAGGACCCTGGTAATTGCCAATTTGAAGCATGTAATTCTATAAGCTGTAAAAGGGTGCGTCGTACTGACGGTGATCCGACACTAGCCAAAAATCCATCTCTAACACTCGCCAAAAGTTGATCTAATTGGGCCGGTAATTCACTTTCTAAATCACGTCCAATTGATGTCAATACGAAAAATAAACATTCCGTTTCCGCTAAGCATTTTATCGGCAAACTAACACAAGACTGACAGCATTTTGCCAAGACGGACAACAACACTAAATCCGGTTGCAAATTTTCAAATCTATTTCGCAATTGATGTCTTTTGAGTTGACCGCACATTTCTGTTAGGAACCACATAAAAGCTGTAAAACGTGTACCATCTCCGGCTTTTACTCCTCGTAGAATTTTATCTCTTTCTTGATACCACTGTTGGCATGTGTTTATCAGGGACTCGATAAATGTTTGGGTTTTTTCTTTCTCAATAATAGACACACATAATTTTGCTCCGGCTTCACTGTATCTTATGCCTTCCACGACACGTTCTAATATAATTTTTACTAAATCCATTAACGTTCTCGATGGCAGGTGGTTGGGGTCTTCCATTGCAGTCTTTATATTCGTTTCGTCTTCGGGAGAAAATTTGCCCAAATCGGTTTCTTCCTTTGTAAATCCTTTTAGTTTGGAGGCTAAATTCTGTGTATCTGCTGCACTCATGCTTTTGGATCGCTTTAAATTATGATTTTGATGGTTATTTGTAGTGTTCCAGTTACCATAATTTATTTGTTGCTGAAAAACTTGCGGGTGTATCACATCGTTTGTAATTTGAAAATTTACCCTGGGTAAGTGATTTAACAATTGAGACGAAGACGTTGAATGTAATAACGGTATAGTAAGAGGTGCCGGCACTAACGGTATGATTTGATGACTTTGAAGATGTCTTAGCACATTTCCACTGGATTTTGAATGTTGCAGCGAGTGGTGCATCTGATCGAAATTAATTAAAGCAAGATTACCGCTGGATTTGGACGTTTGCAGTTCACTCATTGTAAATTCCTTAGCATGCACGTTCAATTTTCCACTATTTTGGGGTATGTCGGTGCGCACATTGGGCGGCCGATATATTTCCATCGTCGGTTTCCCTTTAATCGTCGCCATCGTGTGACTGCGTCTCTTGTTTTGCATTTCCTTGCTACTCTGTCTGATGAAACTTCTTTCTCTTGTTATGCCTGCCGTTGAAAAATCCGCCTTCTGACTGCGTTTTAATCCACCCGGATTGTGCGTTGTAGTATTCGTATGCTGAGACATCGATATTTTTAATTTTTACGTGTCGTCTTGGTTCGCAAAAAAAAGAAAAAGTCAAAACTACGAACAACTTCACTCTTTCAACGGAGATACACACACCGAGTTCGGTCACTAAAACATATACACTATATTAAGTTTTGAGTAATGCCCGACCACGCGCTTATATCCTAATTTAGACGTACAAGGTTCTGCGAGATACACAAACGTTTATACCGTCCGCTACATAGGTGCATCCATCGTATGTATTGTTGTTGATGACACTGTCAATGGGGTGGGTAAATAAATCTGAACGAATTTTCGTCTTCTAATGCACGCATATATATTGTCCACGGTATAATCGAAGAAAGAACACTGAATTGTTGGCGCGCTCATGGGCCGTGGACGTTTCGTATTTTTAGATCACGTAAATATAACTTTGAATGCATGTGTATGCCTGTGTTCTGATTATTAATAGTCCCTGCCTATACGCATTCATATGGAATAAAACAATGATGTACACGATGATGATTACGTAAGCATCTCTAATATGAACTTGTACATATAATTCGCGATGGCGGTTAACCGGCAACAAAACACACCTCTGCAATTCAGCTCTGTACTTCCTTTGCGATGTATCATGCATCATTAATACGGAAGAAAGTCGAGAAGACAAAAACAGGCAACGCCTTCTCATCACTTTTTCTCAACATAAATAAAAACATTGCACCATCGCCCGGAACCACAGCATACTATGCACACATCGAGAAATTCATTCCACGAAAGAATAATATATTTCCATCAATAGAAGCGACAAGATATCGTTCATTATTTATTTTTATCATTAGACAGACAGCATTTAATATCTGAAAATGAATAACTTTTAGTATTTTACGTAGGCAGATGTAACAGAGATTTACGTGTTTATAGATACTCAAAATACTTTCGTAATTATTATTAGCTGGGAGGTTAGCCAATACTAATTGAAAGAAACAAGAATCTAACGCACTTATTTTCCCATGTCTCACCACGTTCATTACAACAACATTAATCAATGGAATAATTCTTTGAGTAATAAATTATCTAAAGAATTAGGAAAGAGGTGACTCGGTGGTATGAGTTAATACAACGTTTATGAAATAATGTTCAATTAAGTTGTAATTAGTGTTTTCGCTATACGAAATTAATTACTCTACGTGTTTAACTAACGTTTCTTTTCCTCGTATAACATTATTTAGTAGTATTCTTTCGCACAATACTTACTTATATCGTTAGCGCGTTCTCAGAGTCGAATATAGGAATCTAACATGGTATCAAACATTCTTGACGATTGTTGCTCGCCAATTTTACTGACAGGAGGAGATAGTGGTATAAATAGAAAGAGAAAATTATTGTGAATCAAATGGTACTCATGACAAAACTCAAAGTGCGATTATTATTTTAAAATATCAATTAAAAATTTGACAGTTTTTAAACATGATTAGCATCGATTTTAAACTCAAAATTTGTCAAATTATTTTGTAATTAATTTGCGTAAGTTTCCGTGTCTATATTTTTCAGTATTTTGAAAATTTATTATTTTCATTCTCCCCGCATTCATTGGAATTTATTGCTTCCCAATGTCGCAGACCGCCAGATATTTTGAATTAATTTAAAATGTATTTTACAGTAAATTTATGTTTATTTTACTGTTTATTGTTCATAAAAAGGTGGACTGAACGACGTGCTGTGTTAAATGTTAAATTTGACTCGGTAGGATCTTTAAAAATACGAATCTCGCTGCATGAAAAGATAACTTTCCTTTAGTGAATGTTTACTTTCAATGATATTTGAGGCGGATCTTTAGATTGGGATCAAAACCATATCCGTACCATATAGTTATTAAATAATCTACTTCTCATCACAAGTTGTTGGTCGTTTCAAAAAAAAAATCGTTTTCCTATACGTGTCGTGTGGTCGTGAATTCTTAAAAGAAGTATTCTGTATACGTATTTCGACAACTAAGCTGTCATCATCAGGAGATAATTAATCACAGTATCGCACTTGAAACCGCGGCAAAACCCGCACAGACTCCAAGTCCGTACTAGACTTACACCGTCGAAAGCCAAATATATACTGTAGATTCGTTTGACAACATTTAAATCGTGTATCTTAAACTAAACACTTATCTTAAGGTATCTGTTTGCGTTTGCGAATCTTTTCATCGGTCCTATATTATTTATCTATTAATTAAAACGCACATGAGTAAGGGACTGGACCTCCATCAGCGTTTAACACATGGTTTCTGTTTTTTGAAATATATTGTATATGCTTTCTTAAACACCCTAGTAATTGGAAATAACCATAAAATAGAATTTGATATTTTCCGAAAAGAAACTAATGTTAACAGAGTTATCACGGCGGGTTCAAATCACAACATGTAACAAAAGATGGTTTCTCTCAGTTTTCTTATCAATAGTTTGCTCAGTTTCCCACTAATAAAAGTGAGATACGAAAGAGAGTTGAATTTTATTAAGAAAATTACGAGATGCAATGGTTTTGATTCGGAAATAATCAATGGATTAATTGGGAAGACTAACACAAAAAAAGACAATTCGTGATATCACATGTCTGTTATCTCAAAGCAATCGAGACAAGCAGTTTATATGTTTACCATTTCACCCTTTCGCAATTTAAATAGTGTTTTTAAAGAGTGCGGTTTTCAAGTTACATTTCGGTCCAATAACTCTATTAAATTCCTCTTAGGAAATACGAACGACAAAGTGGAGGTCAATAAAAAATTAGAGATTTACGAAATTAAATGTCTAGATTGCAATAAATAATACATAGGTCAAACGAAACGTTCGATAGAAACCCGTTATAAAGAAGATATGGCGAACATCAAATTCAATCGACCCGAGAAATCTAGTTTAGCAAAGCATGTATTAAAGAATAATCAAAACATAAACGCAGTAAACTGGCAAATGGACAAATAATTTAATATACTGTTAATTGCCTGTTTTCGACTTTAACTTTCGACAGCCGGTATATAAATTTTAAAATCGCGACTCTAGTTAAAATGAGAAAAAGGAACGCAATTCTTTTTGAGGAAGTATTTCGTTCCAAGTTTTATTGTTGACTTACATACATATTATTTTATGTCTTCAAACTATTGAGTTTCATAACAGTACAAATGTGCTATAAAAAGAACGGTCGTTTTAAAAATACATAAAAATATAAATTTTGCTTTTATTTTCATGGGCAATTTTTATTAAAATTTGAGTGAAAATACGTTTAAATTCAAGTTCAAATTGTGCTCGTGGAACTATTTTGTTTATGCGAATTTTTTAAAGTTTAAATCTTTTTTTAAACTGCTATAGGAAGCTGAATGCTAAACATAACTGGGGATGCAAGTGATACATCGAAATTTTCGTAAACATCGATGTATTTACGTTAAAATATATCGATACATTGACGTTTTAATTTACAAACTATATTTTTACATCATTCATCATAATTATTGGACATAAATCACAAATCTTTTATAATTTTGTGGTAACGTTGATTGTGTCATTAAAATTTGTAGTTGTGTAAGCTTTTTTTATTTTTAATAATACCGTGTGATTCAAAACAATCATCATAAAAAATACTGTGTACATAAGTTTCATATCGAAACTATATTTCAGTTTAACATATGTAGTCACAATAAAATTTTGTTGATTTCAGTTGCTTCTCTGATAATGGCTTTCGTTAATTTGTTATACGAGGCGTGCTTTTTAAGTAAATACCGTTTTTAAATATGGCCACTGCAGCGCTGCGATCGTTGTTCCATGCATCGTCCCTGAGCATCTACATCTATTGGTTAGTCACAGACTCTAGTACCGAAGCATTTGTTCGTGTTTTCGTTCGTTTGTGCGTATTTAAAATGCATCAGACCGTTCAAAATTTCACCGAATGAAATTATGGACTGCGATTCGTTTTCTACATGCAAAAACCGTGAAAGCGGTCGAAATTCATTGACATTTTAGTGAAGTATATGGAGGAAATTTTATCCCCGAATGGATGGCATGAAATAGGTTAGAGCATTTAAAGATAATCGTGCTAATATTCATGATGAGGAGTATACTGAAGAATTAGTGCAGAAAGTTGATGCAAAATTTCGAGAAAACAGATGCGTTACGATTTCGTCAATGCCCGATAAGTTTCTGCAAATTTAAAGGAGTATTCTTTACGAAATTGTGCTAAATCGGGTGGCAAATTTAAAAGTTCAGTAGCTTAAATTACTTAATACTTAAATAATTTGGGAAGTGATCTCAATTTTGAAAATTCAAATGGAACGCCCTAATTATTTTTTACATAATTTGAATTTACGTGACATTTAATATATAACGGCATATCATTTTTCAATTTTCATTTCTATGGTTACGAAAAAATTCTTTTTTTTAATCTAGAAAGCTGCGAAATATTTAAAATTGTCCAAAAATGATCAAGTAATACTAAAAATATGTAAACAAGTTAATTGTGTGTTTTCTGTAGCTACCAGAATTTATTACAGTGTATAATGATAGACAGTTCTTTCGCGAAAAGTTATTTTTATTAAAATAAATCGTCAAAGACAACTTTGTATATAATTATAGAGAATTATTTTCTGAATCCATTGATGTCTTATGCTGTCCTTCACAAATCTGCCAGTGAATATCTGCAGCAGACATGTTTCTTGCTGACATAAAACGCATCACTGACCCTACCTCGCACAGGGTGGGCGATTAGGTAATCTTGAACATTTTAAAGACACAGAATAGATCATATAGGTTATCTACACAACTGCAACTGAGCATAGTTGTGCCGGGACACGACGTAAGCACTCGTTGCGGCGCACGCACTACCTATTGGTGTATACACCAAAACGGCCCTTACTTAAAAAACACGCCTTGTAAATCCGATAGAAAATTTTTCAAAAATTTACGTACTCATTCTCGAATCCTGCAATAACAGTACTAAAAGACAGTTTTTACAGACGTTGGCAAGAGAAAAAAGTTGCAAGATGCGTTAGAAAGTGTATTTCCAGTGCGCTAGATAAAATTAATGAAGTCATTAAAGTCAAAGGGAGATTAACAAAATATTAATGTAATATCTTCTATAAGACGTAAAGCAACATTTTGTATCAGTAATATGCGTCTATTTTTGGTTTAATTCTGATAAATTTGGAAAACTACCAAAACTAGAAGATGGCTCTAAATCATTTGCCAGGCATTGTAAATGTTGTTACTATTATTACTATAATTGTTATTACTCCAAAAAAAAAAACCTGATCAAGTTGTTATTGTACACAAAATAAGCAAAAACCTAGCAATAAAATGTTAAATGATACCAGTATAGAAACGACAAAATATTTGATCATAGTACAATATTTTATTGTTTATATTTAGGTAAGGTATGTAGGAATAATTTTCGAATTCATAACGAGTCCAAATGAAAGTTATATTATTCGTGACAGGCATGCACTATAAAGACTTGAGGAAGTATAAAATACATCAATTAAGATAATCTTAATTTTTACGAGTACATATTTGCATACAATAAGTTCAACGCAAGTCGTTATAAAGTTATGGGTTGTCTGTCGGCAGTGCCGTCGACAGCGTGAGCCAAATAATTGGCTCCGAAATTTAAAATATGCCCGAGAACTAAATCTAAAGTGAAACTTACGTCAATTTGAAAACAAAAATGCATTTGCTATGCATCTAAATGAAATACGTATGAATGTAATATATTAATAACTATGTATGTTATACATATATACTTATGTACTTACATATACATAAGATTACGTATTATTCGTACGTGAATCCAATTTACGTTTTCTCTTGTATTTTCGTTGTAGTTTTTTTGTTTATCTTCTCTTTCATCATTTCGAATATTGTGTAAATATGTGTCTTGCATCTCTACACTGTGTTTTCAATCGTACGCCTCTTATTTTTAAAGATAAATTAATATATTCCTCAGATCTCTATTCTCTCTCCTTCTATTTTCATTTCAATTCTGAGTTTATCCACATTTATAGAATTCTACGTAAACAGTTTTACATTTCTCGTAAGAGTAAATTAATGACTCAAAACTATCTATATTTGTCTATTACTAATTTTTAATTTTAAATTTCTATTACTCAACGCATGACCAGAGTTGGGATGTCTTCTCGCGGTTGAGTTTCGTACTGCGTACGCAACGCCTCCACCAGTGTAATGTAATAAGACAAGTGAAGTGTAGAATTATAAGTTAGTACCGAGCGGATCTTTATATAAGGCGAACGTACAATTATTTATGACTGACGTTCGTAAGGACAAAACGAGAGCATAGTTAACGCACTGCGAAAATCTATTGATATATTTTCCGACTTACGTTATGGTGTAAGTAAGATATACTGTAAAGTTTGCGATAAAAGTTGATGTACTGAAGCAAAGGCGACTGTAAAAATCATATGAAGAGTAACAACACCAAAATAAGAGAAATAACGTGTTACCAAGAACGCAATTTATGTTTGATGTACTATTCATGATAATCGCCTGTGATTTGAGACTTCATCTACTGGATAAGCAACTGTCTCATGACTTCTAGAATAAATACAATCTCAACTGGAAGCTATCATCTCGGAGAGCGTTAGAGAATCCTTTACTAACTGCGTAACGACATAGAAAACATAATCAAAGCTGTAGTGAAAGATAAACAGCTGTGGTTATGTGTTGACGAAACGACAGATCGAAAAAAACATTATATTGGGTCTGGGAAAAAGTTCGTGGCGTTTTTTCAGTAAAATTCAACTGGTCCCCGCATGGCGCGTGGACGAATTCATTTAAACCGAATTTGCTCCATTATTATCGACAATGTTTCGCCATTTTTTTGGTAGATCCATGATCCCATCGGTGAAAAACTTCTGTGGTTTCTGGTCGAAAAACTGAATCAAGTAGTTTTCACAGGCTTCTTTTGAAACCAACTTAATTCCATTGAGAGAGTTCTGCAGAGATCGAAACAGATGATAGTCAGAGGGTGCTATATCCGGACTGTAAGGTGGGTGCATCAAAACTTCCCAACCAAACTCTCTCAATTTTTGACGGGTCATCAAAGAAGTGTGTGGTCGGGCGTTGTCATGATGGAAGACAACACCTTTCCTATTAATCAATTCGGGCCGTTTTCTTTCAATCGCCTGGCGTAATCTCTCTAGTTGTGCACAGTAGAGTTGAGAATCAATCGTCTGACCAGTTGGAAGTAGCTCGTAGTGGACGATTCCTCTCCAGTCCCACCATACACACAGCATCACTTTTTTTGGCGTCAATGTTGGCTTAGCGAACGCTTGTGACGGCTCACCATCCTTTATCCACGATCTTTTACGCTTCCGATTATCGTACGTAATCCATTTTTATCTCCGGTTATTAAACGTTTCAGAAACGGCTCGATTTCATTCCGTTTCAGCAGCGCATCGCAGATGTTAATTCGGTCCATCATGTTTTTCACGCTCAACTCATGAGGAACCCATACGTCAAGCTTTTTTTTGTAACCAGCTTTGTGTAAATGGTTCAAAACAGTTTTGTGGTCAATGCCTAGCTCCATGCCAATATCGACACTGCTGATATGCTTATCTTGTTGGACTTTTTCAAGAATTTCATCAGATTTTTCAGTGATTGGACGACCGGAGCGTGACTCATCTTTCACATTGAAATTTCCAGAACGAAAGCGAGCGAACCATTTCCGCGCAACAGATTTCGATAAAGTACCTTCACCGTACACAGCACAAATTTTATCACAAGCCTGCGCAGCGTTCTTCCCCTTATCATAATAATATTGCAGAATATAGCGAAATTTCTCATTATTCTTCTCCATTTTCAAGTGCGAATAACTTTCCAACCACTGCACCGATTACAATGTTTCTACGCTCAAACTAACGTTCGGAAGGTCATCTAAAAAACGAGCCCTCGGTGGTGTCGCTGTGACTTGTTGTTCTTTAGTTATCGGCAACCAATGCCATCTATCGGGAAAAACGCCACGAACTTTTTCCCAGACCCAATATTTTGTTTATTGTAGTGCGTGTTCTAGATTCTGTTAAAACTACATTTCCTATAGTATTATACCTTGTCTCAGAATAAGAAGGAGTGATTCAAATATTGTGCCAAAATAATACATATTTTTAAGAGATTTCATTGGTTCTTGAACAGGCAAGTTTAATATGGATAAATGAATGCCAGATATCTGTTATTTTTCATAACCTGTAAACATTTAATTACATTTTTGCATTGTTTTACTATATTTTTCCGTATTATTTAATAAAATCTGTACTTTTAAGTACAAAAATAAGGTTCTAGCATTTATTTTTATATTATAAAGAAAAAGATTAATATTGTTGACAAACTACTGCATTCACAACTGTTTATGATTCATTTTTATGGTAAGTTACATTTTTAAGCTATGTGTTCCGCGTTTTAGTGGCATATTTGAATCACTCCTTATTCTGAGACAAGGTATAGCTAGTAAATGATTTGAAGAGTGCACTTGCGAAGAAATTATGAAGGTGGTATACGCTAAAAAAATTTCAATTTTCATCTGACCAACTGTTGATGTTTGTGAGCGATGGTGCAGCGACAATGTGAAGTATAGATCGTTTCCTTAGAGAGTGTGAGGGACTTTTACATGTGTTGTGTAAAGTTCATGCTTTACACTATATGTGGACAACAACGGGCCCGCGGGCTGGATCCCGTCCGCTGTTAGATTTGATCCGGCCCGCGAGACATTCTTCGTATTATTTCATGTCTAACACTACTTTTAAACGCGGCCCGCGAACGTATTTGCACATTAAAGTTTGGCCCACAACATGTCAAAGGTTTCCCATACCTGCTTTACACCTTCTAGCACAAAGTATTCAATATTATCCAGAAATGAATGCATTAATTTAAAATATCAAGAGTGTTTTTGAAATCTCCCAAATGAATTTGAGGATTCCACAGATTCCCGGTATTCCTGAGCCACAAAAGCCAATTCTCACACGTTGGTGAACATGGGTGAGAGCGGCTTTCTGTTATTGCAAGAATTTCCAACAAATAAAATCTGTGGTTCTACGATTCAAACCTAACAAAGCTGCAATGATTAAGAAAAGACCGAAAAGAATTGAAAATACTTCTGCTGAAACCGATTTAAAACAAATTTACGACAATTATAAAAGTTTATTTGGCTCAATGGAAAAATTTCAAAACACTGGGTTATTGTTAGTGGAGTTAATGCAAATTTTGAACCATGTACACTCACTGCTATGTGCTATTGTGTGTTATTGTCCTAAATTACTACATCAATACTTCTTAGTTTGGATGTTTACGTCGACCCATCCTAGTTTCTGGAGATTTTCTGCACACAACCTTCACATGGCTACACTTGCACTATTCTCTGCATTTCACTATTTCAATGCACTTCTCACTACACTGGACTAGTTCGAAAGGTTTTGTTCTTTTGAGTCTGCGAACAAGGTCCTGATTTTCTAGTAGCTGTAGAGCTTTTTGATTTGGATGTTCATGAAGCCTCTCCTCGTGGCTTCTGGCAAACTTCCCAATCGCGTCCTCCACCATCTCCACTTGAAGTTACCGATGCAAATCCCTGTATCGCGCGTACCAAGGAGCATTTACCATATTACGTAAAACACGATTTTGAAATTTTTTGATGCAAGAATAATTACTTTTTTGGTGCAGTCCCAAAATTAGATGCCATAAATCCATACTGGACGTATCACCTGTTTGTAAATCAGTACTTTATTACGGATACTTGTTTCTATGTGCTACAAATGACATAAAAAATATGTATGTTGTAGAAAAATTCGAGAAAGGAACAAAAATTTCGATTTTACCAGATAAAAACGAATTTGTGACGGTGTGTGTATAGCTCCGTCATCCATTTCTAAAGATTATTTTAATTATGCGTGTAGTACAGATGTCGAGCAGTCATTTTCTAAATATAAGAACATCTTTTCAGCACAGTGTATGTTGTTCACCGAGACAAATGTAGGAACTTACGTCATGTTACATACATTTTATCAGTCTTATTCATTTTGCACTAAGTATCAACAGCTGTGAGCAATGTAAGTGTGCTATTTATAAAACAAAACATAGTGATATAAATAACGCGTGCATAGCAAGGTCGTCCGTATGTTCATACACCCACCTTGTTACCATCCTGGCCCGCGGGAAAAATATCCCAACGCTAGACATGACATTCGGTATAACCTCCGAATTTTCAAACACATTCATACCATGAAAATACTTTTAAAATATTAAATAATAATAATAAGATATATCACTGTGGCTATAGTGATTTCTTACATAAATTTGTTTAGTTGTGTTATTTATTAAACTAAGTAAAAATTACGATTCATGATTTTACAGATATTTGGAGAAAGCGTATATCCGTAATTTTTTATATGTCCTTCATATTTATAATTTAGAATAATGATGAATATATTAGTTACTAATATTTACTTTTAACATATTTTTATAGTTCCCTACCTATTATTTTTGAAAATATTTGTGACAGTTAAATAGATTGATGTTCGTATGAGTAAGATGATGTAATGCTTTTGAATATTTTCATTAGTCAACATTATAATGAACGAGAATACCGACAATTAATATTAATATTGTAGAACTCTTTTGATTGTTGCGTATATATGTATGTACATATATGTGTGTGTCTATATATAGTTCTAGTATTATTACAACTTTATTACTTAATTGTCTATAAATATTGATTATTGAAAATGTGTCATTGACGCTAAGTACAATTTAATCACTTAAGGTTGATATATAATCCCTGTCCACATCAATGATCGTATTCTGTATACCAATTTCGACAACCAAGTTGTCATCATCGACAGATAATTAAATAGCGTCGCACCCGGAAACTACAACAAAAAACCCACACGAAACAAAATTCCGTATACGATCTGTACCGTCGAAAGTCAAACCGCATACTGCAACTCAAAACGCAAGTGCGCGTTTTGGCTTTCGAGGGTGCAGATCGTGTATGAAATTTATTTAGTGTGTTTTTTTCCGTACTTTCCAGGTGCGACACTGTTTATCTGCTGGTGATGACAACTTAGTTGTCGAAATACGTATACAGAATACGAAAATTAATGTGGAAAGAGGTTATATATCAACCTAAAGTGATTAAGTTAATCAACCACAGGCTTCGTCAAAGTTATCCACATCATTACAGTACAATCATTAACACAAAAAGATTTACGATATAAATCGTAATTGTGGTTCTATATTTTTAGGTCGAATCGTAGCGATACCAAACTAGAAAGAAAACTCTTGTATGTTTCATTAAAAAAAGCAAACAATGGTGTGCATAGTGTGCTAGGCAAATAGCACACGAGTTTGTTTAAATTTTCGATCTGATAACAAAAAGCTTCAAACAACTGCATTCTTTCTCTCGTCGTTTAGCAATATTTAAAAAAAATGTATATATTAACACTCCGCAAAATAGCGAAGAATTATAGAATGTGAGGAACAAACTTTCACAGCATTTTGCGTACTGTTTTCTATGGAATATTTAATTTTGTTAACGTAATTTTAATTCCAAGATTTAATATTTCAAGTAAAAGTTTCTGCGACATACCTTATGACTTTTTTAAGTTAATGCTTTAGAATGCTTGATGAAGATGACGATCAACTTATTAAATTTATATTACTTATAGTCAAAATTATTCTAATTTAAAAGCCTAAGTTAATGTGATTATTTGGTGCAAAACTTTTTATGCCAATCATCATGTCAATAGATCGAATGCAACATTAATTGGTGTCGGGGTTACTTTGGGGTTGAAAATGTGTGTCAAATTTGCCTTATGCTGCATATTCGAACGTCAATGACCAAATCTGCCGATTTGCCGATGATTTAAAATTTTCATAACCGTTGAGTCATTAAGTGACTGCAAACGACTTCATAATGAAATTAATAAAATAGAATTATGGTGGAATAAAAACAAACTACAGATCAATGTAAAATAAGTGCAATGTTACTAATTTTAGTAGGAAATTACATCTTGTCTACTGCTCTTACACTTATACTAACAGTGATTTGGATTGACGTATTACAATCAAAGATCTATGTATTTAGGTGTAAAGTTTGACAGCAAGTTCATCTATATTAATCATATTAAAATAATTACACGACTTCAGTCATGAAAATGCTGAGATTCATAATATGTAATGTACTATTATTCAAATATATTTGCATACTCAACATATTATATTACTCATATAGTTAGATCGAGATCTTTAATTCGGTATTTATATTATGAAAAACACAGAACAAGCTTTGAAAAAGTCCAGCGTCGATTTCTAAAGTATCTAAAGCTTCTGAAGTTGAAGAAATATATCCTACAAGGATTGTGCTATATATTTATAACAGTCAGAGCATGTCTATGATTCATAACTAATGAATCGTAGTCATCCTTCGACTGCGAATGTTTTGTTTATATGTTATAAAGACCGACCTACATGAACTCGGCAGATGTATTTGCGTGTACATAGTTAACCTTTATATGGTAGTAATTGTACATTCTAAAGAAAAAGCAGTCGTCCTTAGGTACACTTTCACCAAAAAAGTCGGTCCAAATGTCTTAAAGTTTGAATACTTCTGTTTTATATAGAACATACGAGGAACATTTTCTGAATATTGAACCTAACGAATAAATAATAATTTATAAATACAAATATCACAGTTTCAGTGCAGTAGTTGAGCCCTGAAGATGTCCCATATAAGTGAGTAAGAAACATCGGCACTTATACCAGTGACGCGGTTCCAGCTCGGAAGCCCACATTTTTATTTCGCCGGAACTACAGCACGAGAAAAGTTTTAGACCTGTTCCTATTCTTCCCCTCCCTTTAAAGTTTTAATCCCGCGCCACAGGGTACCAACTGGTGTACGGTGCACAAAAACAGTCTATAATTAGCTTCAAACACCAAAATATTTAAAATAAAGACGAAAACATTTTTATTACTGCTTTTACAGTTTAACAAGAATGACGAATTGAAAAATTATAATGAGTTATTTGAATTGAACCGCAAAATTTACTAAATAACACTTTTAATCGATAATTGTCTGCAACTTGAAGTCTGTACCAAGCCGACAAGGCTATCTCGATGGCCTAAAACTCTAAAGAATGTGTCTAATAATAAATTAATGAGAATGAGTCATGTTCATTGGTTGGCGTAAATCATGGTCTAGTGAGTTTTATTTTGATGGAGAATCTTCGAGGGATCATTTTCGTCACACGCCATGTTACTATTTGTTCATTCGCCGTTTAAATTTCTATTTTAATATTATGTATTCGATACATACAATCTGTTACAAGCAGAAAGCTTTATGTTTACCATTATATATATAAATATATAATTAAGCCCTTCGATGTGAAATTAATGAAAACTAACATTTACTACTCTTCTATCGTTACACTGAGAAAACTTTAACTTCTGTCTATGTAGTGAACGTCGATGATTTAAAAGACCGCTGCTATTTGAACTATTTAAATTAAAATGTAGAGAGTGAAAATCATAAGATTTTATGTTGAAATTGCTTAAAACTATTTTAACCCTGTACTATAGAGGGTGTTTTAAGCAAACGTTTAAAGAATAATATCATATCTCCCTCTCTCGACCAATACATAAATGTATTGACCGACAAAGCAAGAACGCTTCTATCTCACATAGATCGGAGACTATGTTTCCAGTGTGTAATAGACAGAAACTTACGTCTAGGCTTTATGCCAATTAAAGAATGTTAAAAAGGAATCATTCTATTATTAATAACACCCTATCAACTACATATGTTTCATCGAATTCACGAATCGTCAGGTTGATTTGTGTTATTAATGAACGATTCCTTCAGAGTGTTTATCATATCATTTCGATACAGAAAATAATGAATAATATCATATCTCCCTCTCTCGACCAATACATAAATGTATTGACCGACAAAGCAAGAACGCTTCTATCTCACATAGATCGGAGACTATGTTTCCAGTGTGTAATAGACAGAAACTTACGTCTAGGCTTTATGCCAATTAAAGAATGTTAAAAAGGAATCATTCTATTATTAATAATATGATATCAACTACATATGTTTCATCGAAATGATATGATAAACACTCTGAAGGAATCGTTCATTAATAACACAAATCAACCTGACGATTCGTGAATTCGATGAAACATATGTAGTTGATAGGGTGTTATTAATAATAGAATGATTCCTTTTTAACATTCTTTAATTGGCATAAAGCCTAGACGTAAGTTTCTGTCTATTACACACTGGAAACATAGTCTCCGATCTATGTGAGATAGAAGCGTTCTTGCTTTGTCGGTCAATACATTTATGTATTGGTCGAGAGAGGGAGATATGATATTATTCATTATTTTCTGTATCGAAATGATATGATAAACACTCTGAAGGAATCGTTCATTAATAACACAAATCAACCTGACAATTCGTGAATTCGATGAAACATATGTAGTTGATAGGGTGTTATTAATAATAGAATGATTCCTTTTTAACATTCTTTAATTGGCATAAAGCCTAGACGTAAGTTTCTGTCTATTACACACTGGAAACATAGTCTCCGATCTATGTGAGATAGAAGCGTTCTTGCTTTGTCGGTCAATACATTTATGTATTGGTCGAGAGAGGGAGATATGATATTATTCATTATTTTCTGTATCGAAACGATATGATAAACACTCTGAAGGAATCGTTCATTAATAACACAAATCAACCTGACGATTCGTGAATTCGATGAAACATATGTAGTTGATAGGGTGTTATTAATAATAGAATGATTCCTTTTTAACAAACGTTTAAAGATTTTAAGGGCACGATACGGTCGAAAATAAGATAAAAAGTCTTAATAACCATATATTCGCTAATCTATCGTTTACGAAATGACAGCGATTTTATTCAAATAACAGACTAAATTTGCTTTTGTGGTTTTTGTTAAGGTATTGTTGTACTTTTACATAAAAAGATTGTAACTAAAGATAATGTTCAAAATGCCATCCTTGCGTTACGACACAGGATCTACATCTTCTTCCAAAGGAAGCGCGCACACTCTTTCAAAAAATCCAAGTCTTCCTTATCTGGCAACAGTGTTCTATTCGCTGGCACACTGGAGTTATACCAACAAATTTGTTATTTCTTCTAATGTCTTTTTATGATTTTCGGGCAATTCAATTGGTTGATTCTAGAATATAGAAAATAGGATAGAGAGCTGAACGAGGCGGATGATAATCCAGACGCTCATTGTTCTCGTTTTTATTTTATACGTTTCAAGGTAATTTTTTATTTGTGGAGGTTAATTAAGGCGCGTGATAACCGTCATGAACTGAATAACGGTGACTTCTTGTACTTACTTATACCTGTCTTTCTACCGTAGGATGCAGTGGCGGCTCGTGAGTATTTGACATGGTGAGGCAGATAGAATAATAAATATTCAAAATTGTTTACAATTGATTAATAAACTCTATATACCTACTACATATAAAAACAGTTTATATATATATAGGGCTTCCAGTACAAACCGGGCTGCCAGACGTGAACTGAGCCCTATATCGCGCCCCATTCGATTTTTAAGGGAAAACGAAGTTTCAAAGCAAACCCTTGTGAAACGAAAATAAATATTCTAAAAAATCAAACAAATTCTAAAAACATTAATCGAAAATAAGAACTCAATCTTCTAGGATTTAAAAATAAAAAATAAATACATTCCTATTATAATATAAAATTTAATAATATAACAAATATATACATATATATGTATATATATATAAATCAACAACAATCCAATAACAAAATTTCAAAATTACATGCAAAATGAAAATATTTTAAAATACAGAAAATTTCCTTTATTGGCATTGCACGTAGAACTACGTTTAATAGATTTTACTTCTTGTATAGCAAAGGTATCCTCCGGTTTTTTGTGTTAGCAAAATAATCAATTACATCATTATAAAATCGTTCATCCCTCGTCATCGTTTTAACCAATTCCTTTTCGATTGCAATTAGTGCACAGTTACTAAGTCTTTGTTGTCCAATTGTATTTCTAACATACGATTTTATACATTTCAATGTGGAAAAACTTCGCTCAACGGACGCGGAAGTTACCGATATGGTAACTACTATACTTAGCAATTTAAAAAGTTCTGGCATACAGATGGCTAACTTTTGTTCGTGCATAAATCTTAACATTTCACATGGTGTTTTAGAATTACCAAGGAGTTGCATGTCACTATAAATAACAGCTAATTCATTTTTTAATTGAATTTGATCAAAAAATTTATATTGTTCAAACAAATTATTTAAGAGCCTCTGAGGAAATGCCTTCGAATATTCTTCAAATTTACTTTCTGTTAATAAATCAAAAAAAGCAAGTTTTTCTAAATCAATAAATCTAATTTCAATTTGACTAATAAACGTATCTAGAATTTCGAAAAATAATTTTCTATAATTTTGTTTAGTATCTGGAACGTCATCAATTCTACGCCTTTTATGTGCAACAGATTCGTCAGACATCGAATTTTCGTATACAGTACTGAAATATGTATCACACTCCCGAAATTCTCTAAACTTATCAAGCAAAAAACGTAATTATTATTATTATTATTGAAATTTCTGTTAGACTTACCGTGTATTGTAAGAGATTTTGATAAACCAGGGTTTGGTCTTGGAAGGTTTTTGACATATAATTGGTCTTCTACCGATAGAACAACGAACGTATTTCTTATTAAAAAATCTACAATGTCTTGTGTATTTCTTACATTTTCTAAATCCATATTCACAATTTTTAAATCACTGAAAATATCACTAAACAAATATTAAAATATTTAACCTAACTTTGTTATTCCCCCAAGCTGTAATTTGCGATTCGGGCCGAGAATGTCAGCCTCGAGTATATTCGGTAGTTCGGCGATTGTGATTCGATGAGAGGCTCAGTTCAAATTGGCTTCAGACTAAATAATACATACATACATACATTGATATCTAAAGAATATCTACTTGAAACAATAAAAATACTCCTGTTAAAACTTAAAACATATTATTTGCGTGGAGGAAATATTGAGAAACTGTACAAGAAGAATGTAAACCTTTAGACATCTTTATATCATTAAATAAATACTTAATTTATCCTATTAATAATGCTTTCTATATTATTAAAAAATTCAAAAATCTCACAATAAAGTTAGAAAAATCTATTAACTTTTTGAATATTTTTTCTTCTTTGTTATCTTAAATATGTAGCTAATACTTTACTGTAATTTCCATAGAAATTGAGAATTTTTTTGACTGCTGTAGTGCGTTATAAATTTTCAATGAGAGGCAATGAGTGGCCGGGCCTCAAATATTCGTGTTTAGTAGGGATATACATAGATCAAGCATGAAGTTGGTCGGGGCAAGTATACGCGCTCGTACATTCGCACGGAATTAAAATGAAATGATAAATTTGTACTTTGCTTGTAATGCCGGTTTATTTAAAACTATTTTCTTATTGTTTATAAGATAAATTCTGAATAAAAGATGATAATTAATTTATAAAGAATTTTAAAAGTATACATATTATTCTTGTTATAATTCCAAGATTTAGATGGTGAGGCACTGCCTCACCTGCCTCACCTGACCAGCCGCCACTGGTAGGATGTAAGACTGTGGAGTTGAGTTGACTAGCTTTTTTCATTCTTTTCTATTCTGCGCCAACTTACTGATTTCACTCCATTGAATATCTCTTTCTTGGGCCGTCTTTTTCACTTCTTCTTAACACGATTTCTTAACTCTTCCTCTTCTGTTAGCTCTCTGAACTTTGAATCTTCTGTCATCCCGTGTACGTGTCGCAGCCATCCTAGTTGTCTAGCCTGGATTCTTGTCAATATTGGTTTTATTTTGAATTTATTTCTGAATACTTCATTTCTGATTTTGTCTCTTCTCGTCTATCGATCTATTTTTCTAAAGAATCTCATTTCCGTTGTCTTTATTCTACTGTTATGCTTGCTTGTGTGAGTCCATGTTTCGTTATCGTGTAGTAATGTGGGAGCTTACTACTTTATTAACTACTTCTATCTTTACATCTGCTATTATCTCCCTTTTCTCCAGGAATATTACTGGAGTTAAATTGAGACTTCTTACCAGTTTGTTACATTCTTTCATGTCATTATTGTGAAAAGAATTGTCAATAAGAAATCAAAATCTTTTTCTTATTTCCAGTTCAGTGTCAGTTCTGTATATGCAATTTAAATTGTTATAACAGGTTTTCCAATAGGGACATAACAATTTTATCTTTTAATACGAACGCCCTTTTGAACGTTTATCATGATCGGCCAACATCAAAACGTTAGTTAAGATTAACATTCTTATCATGGTCATGTTCACGAACGAGCAACGTTTGGAGATTATTAAAAATTACGACTACATTTCTGAGTCGATGGTCGCAACTTTAAAAGCGCTTACTTCAATTTTCGGCCGTAATAATCGTCCTACCAGACAGGCTGTGCGTGCTATAGTGGAAAAATTCGAGTCAAAATATTCACTATTGGATGTTCCTGTGCCAGTGAGACAACGCATTGGTCGAAGTACCGAAAATATTGCAGTCGTAAATGCTTCAATTCAAAATGAGCCAAATCAGTCGATTCCACTCCATTCACAGGAATTGGGAATCTCTCAAACCACATTGTGGCAAATTTTGCCTACAAATCTTGGCATACATCCTTACAAGATCAAATTAACTCAAGAACTGAAGCATCTTCATCATTTGAAGCGCCGAAACTCCTCCAATTACGTTTTGCTAAAGTTTGAAGAAAATTCTAACTTTCATCGAAAAATCATCTTTGGCGATGAAGTTCAGTTTTGGCATAATGGTTTTGTCAATAAGCATAATTTGGGTTATTGGACAGCAATAAGTCCACATGTGCTTCAAGAGACTCCATTACAACCACAAAAAGTGGCCAAGTGGTGTGGGTTTCATGTCGGAAGTGTGAATGGACCATATTTTTTCGTCGATGAGAATGATCGCCATGTTACGGTCAATAGAGTCCACTATCGTGCCATGTTGAAAGACTATTTTTGGCCAGAATTGGATGTAGTTAACATTAGTGATATATAATTCCAACAAGATGGTGCTGCATGCCACACAGCTAGTCAAACAATTGATCTATTGAAGGGAAAGTTAGGTAAACTCGAGAAATGCTTCGGTCGAGTAGTCCGTTCTCTTATGCGATTTAACGCCGTTGGATTTCTTCTTTTGGGGTTTATGCCAACAAGCTAACAACGTTAGAGTATCTCAGGGACAATATCGAATGCGAAATTGCCAACGTTCCGGTTAATAAGTGTGAAAGAGTGGTGGAAAATTAGCTCTAAAGAATCGATCGCTGCAAACGTGTTCGCGGTGGTCATATGAACGAGATCGAATTTCATAGTTAAATATAACATGCATACAGCACCTGGATTAAGTTTCAGTCCAATATGTCAATTATTCTGTGATTTATTTAAATACAAAATTGTTATGTCTTTATCGAAAAACCCGATATTTAGTTTACTTATTTCAAGTGTATTAACATTAAAACCTTGATATTTATTTAAGGCTGAATTAAAGAAAATTAGCATAGTCTAGATTCATTATTTTCCTAAAACATATTTTATGTTTAAACGTTCATACTTTCTTTGTACCCACAAAAAGTTTGAATGTTGTACCATATGGTCATTTTTTATGAGCATATTTTTTAAAAAGTTAAGATTTTCTTTATTTACTGAATGTTTTGGTCACATTTGACATTAAAATTTATGAGGGACAATATAATTTTTATTCTTAATAAATATTTACGCTTAGTTTATAAACTATATTTCTTTTAAATAAATTTTTTAACACGTAAATTTAAATTTGCTTTTAAATAAACCTTAATGTTTTATTTCGAAATTAGTCGTTTTATATACATATAACAATCTTATGTGAAGCTGGATGCTAGGCCTGGTTAATTAAAAGAACTCATGTTTCAATGCACAGAGTTTAAACAAAGGAAGGTTTTTAGAAATGTTAATAATATTGTGCTATGAATAGTATGTAACTAGTATACGAGGGTCAGGGCAATATGTAAATAAGGATTTCTGTTATTGAAATGACAAGTATTAATTTAAGAGTTAGGAAAATATTTGGAATATATTTATGTTAATTCGATATATAAAATATAATAATTAAGAGGTAGATAGCCCTTTTAGTATATATATATATTTAAAATTATTTTGTTGTAGCTACAAATAGATATAAAACTATTTGTAAATTTCCATTCATACATATGCATATAAATGCAAAATTTATTGCTTCACTGTACCAGAATCAATGACAAATGAGCAGAATCAATGTGTTGTGCTGACGTGTTATAATATTTATTTCTATAAACAAGCAAAACATTTAGAATTTAAAATTATTTTCGGGCGGCTATTTTCGTGGAATTATAGTATAAATAAAATCGGGTAATACATCTAAACAGAGTGGCACGCAGTGGGCTTGTCGTCGTCTGCGTATGTACATACATATAACATTTACAAATATATAAGTAATTTATGTAACATACGAGTACATAACAAACATATCAAAATAAAATAATAATAATAATAGTATGCTTTTGCATAATTACACTAGAAGATCAGGGCGTGTACGCAATTTCATGCTTAGAGTGTGATCTGCGATCAATCCTAGGTGAGGCAGACAAATAGGCGAATCAACGTTAGAAAAGAAGAACACAGAAACGCAGTTGACAAGAAGGAACCAAGATCATCGTTAGTGCAACATTGGTTATTAACAGGACATTCTATAAATTTTGACATCAAGGTTTTAGCGAAGAACAAAAACCTATTTTTTCTCTTCGCTAAAACCTAGCTGCAAGAATTATAAGAGAAGCGATAGAGATAGAGAAGAGACCTAACAGCCTACCGCACACATGGAAACTACTTCTGGCTAATTTACATAATAAAACTGAAACGAATTTGATTTTGACTTTGAACATGTAATCTTGAAGAAGAATTGGATTCTATTTCTTCCAAATCTTTATGAGGAGGATCAATATAGAATATGGGAGTTTAGGAATGGTGGGAACTCGATGAAGTACATTAATGGGGTGGATTATTCCTTTCAGATATCATGTGCTGTGGTGTTTGATTGATTATCGGAGCTGGGCCTATTGATATCGTGTACTAACGAGTGGCACGGGAGCTATAGACTGAAATCAACCCCGACAGAGCGCAAACTCCACATAACCATAAGGATCGACTGCAGAATATACGGATATCGGGACCAGTCGCACGCAATCGACGGCAATAAGGCAACGCCCCCCACTCAGGCAACAAGGTATAAGTAAGTGTACCACAAGACACGCGTCAGACAATATTCAGTATCAGTAAGTGACAAACCAGCTCCAGAAGATGATGAGTGCGATCTCGTCGAAACGAGGGAAGAACAATCCTTCTCAAAACGCGAAAATTTCAAGTGCAACTCTACTCTACTCGAATACAAATCATAACATTTAGAGTCTAAAAATGATGTAGCTTTTGTACTGTTATCTACGACGACATGTCATAAATCATCAACACGCTTCAAGTTTTGTCTGCATATCAAATGCAGACCATCCTAAATGAATTTGGTAGATATATTTTCTTGTGCATACAGCATTTAACAATCACATCGATAATTTATATAATATACACACTAAATATCTCAAATAAAACATGTTAGAATCAGGTACGTAGATTTCCGCGCTCGTGGTCCATACTATCTGCTGGGCTTCCGGGCTGGAACCGCATCACTAGTATAACTGCCGACGTTTCGTACTATTCGTATGAGACATCTTCAGAGCTCAACTACTGCTACTGTCTCTCGCACTGAAACTGGCGAATAATCACCGGAAATATCGTTCTTGCAACAATGGGGATATCTTCAGGGTCGTAGGCATGCCAGCGGTCGTTCCTTCGATTGATTTTCTCATCCACGATAAAAATTTTCTCTTTAGAAAGAAAACCTGAGTCGTCCGACAGCATTGTTTCTTAAGGGACGCAAAAGAAGGTTCCAGCGGTCAACTCGCTTTGTCCTTGCGGTTTCGGATAGCATTCGTCTCATTTCAGTTGTGTAAGACTTGTAGCGGAGGTCCTCCTCGACGATTCGACACATAGTTTTGTCGCTCAAACCAACAACCGACGACAATTTTCGGATCGACTGTTATGATGTTAAATGAGCTCCCGAGCTCATTGAAGGAGCGCACCGTCGGGACGCCCGATATCATGGGCGTCCCGACGGTGCGCTCCTTCGAGTGGATTTAACTCTACGATGTTGCAAAACCTCCGTTGGACTTCTCCGACTCATTGTACTTTGCGATGACATCATACGCAGTCGATCTCGGGTACCCGAAGAACCGAATGATTTCTGTCGCCGAGCGCCTAGCGCGAACGCTTTCGATAATAGCAGCTCTTCGATTATACTCCGCACTTGCTTTCGACATTGCGGCTGTTTCGAGATTATGATGGTTTGCGTCAAGCTATTTGAACACCAAGCACAACATCTGTCGGTGGTATAGAACGGCGGGAATTTCAAATTGTATTTTGTCCGGATTTTAGCGCCGCATCCTGTACGCGACGATAAGCTCGACATATATTTGAGTGCGTGCCGCTCTGTTAACACGTGTTACACGACTTTACTAATAAGTATTCACGTAAATAGATAAAAAAATATTTATGTATTTCCTATCATACATAGGCATATAAATGCAAAATTTATTTACTAACCAGAGTGACTGAGCAGAATCAACGTATTTGTCGTATATGGGAAATGCTAATAGTTTTTGTTTTTATTTAAATTAATGGAAATGCAAATTATTTGCCACTTGTTAATGTTAACAATTTACAGGAAAAATATAACGATTTAAATGCAATATTGCAAGTTATTAGTTTGAGTGAATCTGTATTTGAAAACTAATAAAAAGTATTGTACATTTTTACTTAAAAAAATTTTAAAAAAATCATTAACTGTTAGTATATAATCCGATAGCTATTTTTAAACATATAAATATTTCCCATCAAGTGCCAAATTTTCGCAGAACTTTTAACTTGAAATTACACGTATCAATGAAACATATTCAGCATCCGAAGTTGTTGTTGGCACATGTTGCTCATGCGTCAATTGTTTATTATGATAAAATATACCTTACTTTCTGTTTACGTTTCGATCAATCTCCCGAGTTGTTTTTTAATTGATACGGCGTTAATAAATCCTGTTCTTTTCTCTCTGCACACGTGTATAACTGGTGCGACTCTAATAATAAAAGTGTGTTTTTTTCTAGTACGTCAAGGACATCCATTACACCATTTGCAAAAAAAAAGAGCTGAAACATATAGAAGGAAAACTTTGAAAGTCTTCCAATAGATTTAACGAAAATAAACAAATTGTTAAGTGAACAGACTGTGACGCGATTATAGGTACGGGAAAATTACATCACACAAGGTGCGACATAATAATTTTGCTGCGTCAATTGGCCAAATAATACTTCGACGTTCTTAAATATGAACTATATTTTTTAAGTCTTGGATTATTATTTCTTTATATATATATAACTCAAATATTTATATAGAAATGTTGAAATGCCAATTAGAAATTTCTAGAAGTTTTATAATGTGTGGGTATCTATTTGCACATGTTCACATACCATAGTTATGTGAAACAAGTCACGAAAAATAACATTTCATTAAATTTCTTTAACATATTGCGTAATAAAATATTTCCCATCATTACATTCTGTGGGTGTGATTTTTTCAAAGTAACAAACACAACGAATTTGAAGTAATTATTGGGTTGGCAATTATGTTTACTAAAGATACTTTCGGTTTTGTAGTATAAAATAAAACACTTTTTTTTTTAAACAAAGAATAGTTTTTAATCAATTATATATTTTCCATTTTGCTCAATGACCTTTTGCCATCTTTCTTTCAGCTGCATGATTCCGCGCTCATAAAATTTCTGGTCCTTATCAGCAAAAAACTGAACCAGGTGCGAGTCATCGTCATTTGTGAAAGTTTTACCATTCAAAGAATTCTGCAAACTTCGAAATAAATGGTAATCAGATGGTGCTAGATCAGGGCTGTATGGGGGATGTGGCATCACTTCCCAGCCAAGCTCCAATAGTTTCCCACGAGTTGCCAAAGATGTGAGGCCTTGCATTATCTTGGTGGAAAACTACACCTTTCCGATTTGATAATTCTGGCCGTTTTTCTTTGATTGCTTCATCCAGTTTTGTTAATTGTTGACAGTAAACATCAGAATTGATCGTTTGGTTCCTTGGAAGCAGCTCAAAAAGCACAACACCTTTGTAATCCCACCAAACTGACAGCATGATCTTTTTTGGATGCAATTCAGCCTTCGATGTGGTTTGAGCTGGTTTATCGTGTTTGCTCCATGATCGTTTTCGAACTATGTTACTGTACAGGACCCACTTTTCATCACCAGTGATGATTATTTTTAAGAAAGGGTCGGTTTCATTTCGTCTAAGGTGCATATCGCAAAAGTTGATTCTTTGTGTTAAATGAATTTCTTTCGATTCGTGAGGTACCCAAATATCAAGCTTCTTAACTAGCCCAAGACATTTTAAATGTTTTTCAATTGTTGTGTGCGATACATGTAGCCCCTCCGCAACTTCTCGAACAGTTATATGACGATCCTCTTCAATTATGACTTTGATTTGGTCATCATCAACTTCAGTAGGCCGACCAGAACGTTGCTCATCTTTGAGGGAAAAATCTCCAGAACGGAATTTTTTATACCAATTCTGACACGTGCGCTCTGTTAAGCAATTAGCGCCATAATCTTTTTGTGAGCGGCAGCAGCTTTCTTTCCTTTACGGAAATAAAATAGTAAAATATGTCGAAAATGTTCGTTTCTGCACTCCATTTAAAATTAACCCACAACTAATAGCTTTAATAAAAATCACGTACTACTTGCTTCCGAAGTTACGTCAATGTGACTAGTATCACGCGACAAACGGTAAAGTACAGCACTAACATATGTTATACAAAAAATAAAGCAACGCTCTCTATCAGCAAAAATCGAAAGTACTTAGTTGCCAAACCAATACTTTCTAATAAAAGTGCATGTAAAAATACTGCAGTTTATTTTTGAACATTTTTGTTACTTTTACTTCAATAATTCCTTTAGAAAAAAGCAAGCAAGTTAGGAAAGAAAATAAAAATTTAAAAAAAAAATCCATATCAATTTTAATGAAATCAAAGTCGTTGGCCATTGATTTAGACCCACTGTGTGAATTTTAAGTTTCGTAGAATAATTTTCGAATTGTACTGGCAAATACATTTATAATAAATAATTCTACTCTGCATTTTGTCATTATATGATTTCATCATCATAATACAGTGTGTGTTTGGTTTTCGATGGTGAAAAATACAGATACCTTTCAAGATCAAATTAACTCAAGAATTGAAGCCTTTTAATCATTTGAAGTGCTGGAACATCTCCGAATTTTATTGAAGAATTAACTTTAGCGACGAAGCCCATTTTTGGCTTAATGGCTTTTTCAATAAGCAAAATATGCATTATTATACAGCCATAAGCACACATGTGTTTCAAGAGACTCCATTACAACCACAAAAAGTGGCCACGTGGGTTTCATGTCGCGTAGGTTTCATGTCGGAAGTGTGAATGGACCATATTTTTTCGTCGATGAGAATGATCGCCATGTTACGGTCAATCGAGTTCACTATTGTGCCATGTTGGACGACTATTTTTAGCCAGAATTGGAATGTACTTGACGTCAGTGATATGTGGTTCCTACAAGATGGTACCACATGCCACACAGCTGGTCAAATAATTGATCTATTGAAAGGAAAGTTGGGTAGCCGTGTAATATTACGAAATGGTTTGGTCGAGTGGCCACTTCACTTAAGCGATTTAACGCTGTTGCATTTCTCTTTACGGGGTTACGTTAAGTCGTTGGTTTATGCCAACAAGCCAACAACGTTAGAGGAGCTCAGGGACAATTTCGAACGCGAAATGACCAGCTTTTCTGCCGATATGCATGAAAGAGTGGTGAAAAATTGACTCCTATAGATCGATCGCTGTATACGTGCTCGCGATGGTCATATGAACGAGATCGAATGTAACATGTGTACTGCACCTTGAATAAATTTCAGCCCAATATCTCAATTATTTTGTGTTTTATTTAAATACAAAATTGTTATGTCCTTATTGAAAAACCCGATGCTATGCTCGGTAATGTCGTAAGTATTTACATAGTCACCATTATAATTTCTTTTACACTGCCATTTGTTTCTTTTTTAGCAGAGATTATGCATGTTAACTATACAACTAACAAATCATCCATTAATCAATTTTAAATTGCACAAATTTCTAAAGCAATGTAAGTAGTGCAAAGTAATGTAGCACTGACAAACGAACAACGATATTTTAAATATGTAACGGTTAGTACGAAAATTTTTAATTACAAATTACAAAATGATAATCAATTTTCTCTCATTTACACCTTATTCTTTAAATTATTTCATTTTATGAATGCTGACATAACTCTACTTTCAAATCATGTAACTTTAAAGTTTCAACATAACTTTCTTTATAAATAATATTTCTGGCAAGCTTTGCATAATTTTCTATTCTTTATTGCCTTTTTTATTATAGGAATATATGTTATTATCTATGATAACTTTATATATTTTCCCTATTTATTACTTATTTTATGTACATTATCCATAAATTCTTAGTTTTGCTTAAACACTCCACTGAAACTAATCCATTTCTGTCCTAATATTTATTTCAATTACAAAAATTCTTTCACCTATACACCTACAACGCAATCCTACCGATACTCCCTTCCATTCATCATAAAATTGTTTTATACTTATCTATAATTATTCTATTTCAAGTTTACTATATTTTAGGTTTTATTTTACATATATCACTATCAATTATTACTTCCTAATATTTGCACGTACATAACAGTCTTCATATTACATCATTTAATTTTTTCAAGTAAGTATTTAAACTTATTTTCAATAGTTTTAAGCTTTTTTTACAATTTATATTTATTATTCGATTTATTACTATATACAGTGAGTTTTTAAGTTTTGTGTTTATGGAACTTTTTTGTCTTAGATGCCAATCATGAAATGAATATATATATATATATATACATATATATATATACATATATATATTCATATATATATATATATATATATATTGTTTAAAAGGTTTTTAATAAAAGTTAGTAATCTTTTATTTATTTCACTTAAAAGAAAAATATATTAACATAAACTAATAAATTAAAGCTTATAAAACACAAATTTAAAGTATAATATAATTTTATTTTTTTTTATATAAATTAATGATGTTTGAGTTATATTATTATTATATTAACAAAACCTAAAGTTTATAAAACAGAAATTTAAAGTATAGTTTTAAAAAACTTTAGATGTTTTCAATTGAGTTTAAGTCTACGCTACACATTTCTTTCTATAATCTAATTATAAGACACTATACTAATAATGGAAAATATGTTATCACAAACACATTCTCTCAAGGCTTTAAGAATTCTGGATACATTTTACTTGTATAAACACATTATACCACCTTTTTAGAATTTAGCGAGAGCAGCGACTCCGAAACTTAATTGTATGAATGAAATAAATATATAGTATGTATATTGTACGCTAACAGTCTGTGTATACGAGAGAAGTCGTTTATATTTCGGAATAGCAAACAAAAAGAAATTTTTTATTATCGAAAATAGTTTCATTGCTTTTCAAACTATTCTCCTTGAAAATCAATGCACTTTTGCATTCGTTTAAACCAATCTGAAAAGCATTGCTGCCAGTGTGAAGGCGGTATCTCCAAAATATGAGTTTTGAATGCCTCAACTGCCTCTTCCGGCATAGAAAACCGTTGACCAGGAAAGTTTATTCTTCACGTGTGGGAACAAAAAGAAATGGCAGGGTGCTAGATTAGGGTTGTATAGCAGATGGCTCATCAATTAAACGTTTTGTCCGGTCAAATATTCAATTGTTTAAACCGACCTGTGCGAGCTCGCATTGTCATGGTGGAGAATGATCTGTCGTTTTCGGGTTGTTTTCTTTATTTCTTCAAAAACTTTTGGCAAACAAATAGTTGTGTACCATTTGGAATTGACAGTTCTACAACTCTCTAAAGGCAAGGTGGCAACGTGATCAGTTTTTCCGAAAAAACAGGCGACCATTTCTTTTGATGTGCTTCGGGCACGAACAAGTTTAGTTGGTTTTGGCTCATTTTGGAATACCCACACAGTCGACTGCTGTTTACTATCGGGCTCATACGTATAGATCCAAGATTCATCACTTGTGACGACTTTATAAATGTTCTTTGAGACACCGCCATTGTATTTTTTGTGCATTTCTTGGCACCAATCGATGCGAGTCCTTTTTTGAGCGGTTGTTAAGTTATGTGGAACCCAACGTGAACATAGCTTCTTAACGGTTAAATGTTCATGCAGCATCTTATGCACGCTGGTGTTACTAATACCTAGAGATGCCTCGATCTCACGGGACGTCACATTACGGTCTTGCATTATCAATTCAGACACTGCATTAATGTGTTCCGACACAACAACATTTATAGGACGACCTTCACGAAATTCATCGTCCAAGGAACGCCGTCTAAGTTTGAATTTACTATACCAACAATATACTGTAGTTTTCGATGGTGATTCATCACCATATAAAGAATTCAGCTCGTCGATGCATTCTTGTTGAGATAATCCACGCCGAAAGTTATGAAAAATAATTGCATGCAAATGTTCGCGAGTTAATTCCATTTTTTTCGCTGACATAAAATTTTCAAGTTACTGCCAACAATAGAAATAGCGACCGGACAATAAAACTGTCAAGGTAAATATATTGTCAACTTCACGATGCAATCATCAGATCGGAGGCACACTAACAGTGTTGCCAGTTCCCGAAATATAAACGGCTACCAAATCAAAATAAATTTCACAAAATTGGTTCGATTTTCCCATGAAAACAACATGAAAAAATTAAAGAAAATTATCAAAAATTAACACTACTCGCAATTCGATTGTATATATGTAGTTACATATAAAACCTGCTTTTGAGATTCTAATGTTGAAAGTGAAAAAAAGTTATAATCAATTAATATGCAGCATTATTTATCAGATGATTTGAATTTCTTGTCTTTGCGAAGGCCATAACAGGTTTCTAAGATTGTTGTAACGAGTAACGTTGTTATTTCATCTCGACTTATCAAATGTGGAAGAAGTGAACTCTACATTCGTCTTGGTGGCAATGCTCAAAATACCTACTTTTGAAAACGTTGGCATTTATAACGGGAAAAAGGCTAAAGAGTGGAAAGTGCAAGCATCCAAATCGGCGAAGAACTGTAAAAATTATATTCGAGATATTGTTGACAATTTGAATTTGGAACCGAATCCGGAAAAGAACGTCATTGCGTTGTCTTTAGGTCAGTATACATTAACATTATAATAATATTCAATTAAGATCCGCATTTTTTCGAACTACTTAGTCAGCGACATATTGGGAAGTTTTTTATTCAATTGCATTACGTAATGTTGACCGTTCTACATACTCTTCATTTATATTAATATTAAAATGTAATTTATTATTATAAGTTGTAGCAACTTGGGAGGATTCAAGAAATATACAAAGTTAAACTAAAAAAGTAAAATATTGTTCACATTTCTCATACATATGTATGTAGTTAATTTTAATATTCTATAAATATGGAACTTACTTATAAATTTTATGCTTTGTGTTTGGGTTTTACAGTCAATAGGAGATAATACAAGAGTTCATATTAACGACGTTTCAAGGGGTGCTTACCCCTTTCTTTTAAGTTATTTATTTAGCAACTTAGGAAGATTCGAGAAACATATAAAGTTAAAATGAAAAAGTAAGATATTGCACACATTTTTAATATGTAGTTGATATCAGTATTCTATAAATATGGAACTTGATTACAAATTTTATTCTTTTGTGTTTGAACTTTTCGGCCAATAGGAGATAATAAAAGGATTCATATTAACGACGTTTCGAGGGGTGCTTGCCCTTTTCTTCCAAGTTATTTACTTAATTGTTTTCCCCTTTTTTTTCGTATAATTTTGTTAATCTAAAATGTTTGTGTTTTTGTAAATTTACAATTTTCAACAGGAAATGAAAATGTTAAGGGAAGGAAAAAGGAAAACGAATAAATAATTTGAAAACGAGGAAAAGAACCCTCTGAAACGTCTTTAATATGAACTAAATGTTTTACTATTTCCTCGAAAAATCTAAAGACAAAAGAATAAAATTTATAGTTAGAATAAAACGAGAAATATACAAAGTCAAAATGAAAAAGTAAAATGTTGCACACATTTTTAATATGTAGTTAATATCAGTATTCTATAAATATGGAACGTAATTATAAATTTTATTCTTTGTGTTTGGATTTTTCAGTCAATAGGAGATAATAAAAGGATTCATATTAACGACGTTTCGAGGGGTGCTTGCCCTTTTCTTCCAAGTTATTTACTTAATTGTTTTTCCTTTGTTTTCCGTATAATTTTGTTAATCTAAAATGTTTGTGTTTTTGTAAATTTACAATTTTCAACAGGAAAAGAAAATGTTGTGGGAAGGAAAAAGGAAAACAAATAAATAATTTGAAAACGGGGAAAAAATCCCCCGAAACGTCTTTAATATGAACTAAATGTTCTATTATTTCCTCGAAAAATCTAGAGATAAAAGAATAAAATTTATAGTTAGAATAAAACGAGAAATATGCAAAGTTAAACTAAAAAAGTAAAATATTGTTCACATTTCTAATACATATGTAGTTAATTTTAATATTCTATAAATATGGAACATAATTATAAATTTTATTCTTTGTGTTTGGGTTTTTCAGTCAATTAGAGATAATAAAAGAGTTCATATTAACAACGTTTCGAGGGGTGCTCGCCCCTTTCTTCCAAGTTATTTACTTAATTGTTTTTCCCTTTTTTTTCGTATAATTTTGTTAATCTAAAATGTTTGTGTTTTTGTAAATTTACAATTTTCAACAGGAAAAGAAAATGTTGTGGGAAGGAAAAAGGAAAACAAATAAATAATTTGAAAACGAGGAAATGAACCCTCCGAAACGTCTTTAATATGAACTAAATGTTTTATTATTTCCTCGAAAAATCTAAAGACAAAAGAATAAAATTTATAGTTAGAATAAAACGAGAAATATGCAAAGTTAAACAATTTTCGAAAAGAAAATGGTGGGAAGGAAAAAGGAAAACAAATGAAAACTCGCCCCCTTTCTTCCAAGTTATTTACTTAATTGTTTTTCTATAAATATGGAACATAATTATAAATTTTATTCTTTGTGTTTGGGTTTTTCAGTCAATTTTTTTCATATAATTTTGTTTTCTTCCAATTATTTACTTAATTGTTTTTCCCTTTTTTTTCGTAAATGTTAATCTGTGTTTGTGTTTTTGTAAATTTACAATTTTCAACAGAAAAAGAAAATGTTAAGGGAAGGAAAAAGGAAAACAAATAAATAATTTGAAAACGAGGAAATGAACCCTCCGAAACGTCTTTAATATGAACTAAATGTTTTATTATTTCCTCGAAAAATCTAAAGACAAAAGAATAAAATTTATAGTTAGAATAAAACGAGAAATATGCAAAGTTAAACTAAAAAAGTAAAATATTGTTCACATTTCTAATACATATGTAGTTAATTTTAATATTCTATAAATATGGAACATAATTATAAATTTTATTCTTTGTGTTTGGGTTTTTCAGTCAATTAGAGATAATAAAAGAGTTCATATTAACAACGTTTCGAGGGGTGCTCGCCCCTTTCTTCCAAGTTATTTACTTAATTGTTTTTCCCCTTTTTTTCGTATAATTTTGTTAATCTAAAATGTTTGTGTTTTTGTAAATTTACAATTTTCAACAGGAAAAGAAAATGTTGTGGGAAGGAAAAAGGAAAACAAATAAATAATTTGAAAACGGGGAAAAAATCCTCCGAAATGTCTTTAATATGAACTAAATGTTCTATTATTTCCTCGAAAAATCTAGAGATAAAAGAATAAAATTTATAGTTAGAATAAAACGAGAAATATACAAAGTCAAAATGAAAAAGTAAAATATTGCACACATTTTTAATATGTAGTTACTTTCAGTATTTTATAAATATGGAACTTACTTATAAATTTTATTCTTTGTGTTTTTTCCCCTCGTTTCCAAGTTATTTGTTTGTTTTTCTTGTTTCTCCGTTCAATTTTCTTGACCTAAAATGTTCGTGTTTTTATAAATTTAAAATTTACAATAGCAAAAAAAAGTTACAGGAAAAAAAGACAAATAATTTAATAAATAATTTGATAAATAGGGAAAAATCCCTCCGAAACGTCGTTAATATGAATTAGGCGTTCCATTAGTTGAAAAAACTCTAAGGCGAAAGAATAAAATTTATAATTTACAGTTCTACATACTCCTTGTTTACGTAAAATTTAAAATTTAAAAAATATTTTTTTATAAAGAGACTGCTGCAGCAACTTAGGAAGATTCAAGAAACATATAAAGTTAAAATGAAAAAGTAAAATATTGTTCACATTTTTAATATGTAGATAATTTTTATATTCTATAAATATAAAACTTTATTATAATTAACTTTCAACAGGAAAAAGAAAAACTTGAAAAAAAGCGAAAAAATTCTCCAAAGTGTCGTTAATTTAAATTCATGCAATTCATGAAAATAAGTTTAGTACGTAATACAAATATTAAAACAAACGTATATCCCTTCACCTAATTCTTAATAAAATGTACTTATTAAATATTTGCGTTGTATGACTTGCGCCACGAAGATAAGCGTTCTAGATTTCTGAATAATCACATTCTGTTGCTTCGTGCAATTCCTATTTTAACTTCCGCTATAATTACACATAAAAGAAATTCTGTGTTTCTGATTAATTTGTTATTTTTGGATAATGACTTGTTAATATTTTCTGTAGTTACACTATTGCTCATGCGTATCTACACAAACCAATTTATATCTGCACCTGCGATATTTTACTTTTTTTTTATTTCACGCAATTAGTAATAAAAGCTTATTAAAAGGTGATAGTAAATTTGAATTTATTTCAGCAGATTGCTTATTGGAGTAGTTTTTGTAATAGAAGCATTATAAAATGTGCAATATTCTTTCCGGTATAACGATGTGATAAGCGTTTTGAACAAGTTCAACAATTATAATAAGACATAACTTGTAAAGTGTTTCAAATTCCTCTCTTTTGTTTACTAATAGATCTGCATTATCTCTCATTTAGAGGTGCGGTCCGTTGTTCTGTGCATACATTATTTAATGTTAAAATAATAATTGTATGATATTACGGACATGTAGACTTCATTTTACGATTTTAATTAATTTATTATCACCCACTCATTGCGTAATACAGCCTTGGCCATATGTCTGAAGCACCCCCATAAACGTGCAATATTACCTGAACCCTAAGAACGTAATGAAAGGGGCCATTACTAATGTGTATATAATGACTGTTTACCAGGAAAATCTCAAGAAGTATACAAATATTCTGTAGTTTTAAGGTTTATTGCTGTTAGTTGATCTTTACTGTTCAATAAGTGAGGTGTATTAGAAACGATATTGTGTTATAAAATTGATTTAACCAGTTGTATTGAATATTGTGTTTTTGTATAGTGTTGTACATTGTGACAACATGCCTAGAAAACGGGAGTTAGATGTAATAGAGCGAAGTAAAGCAGTGTTATTACATACTCAAGGACTATCGCAATCAAAAATCGCGAAAATAATGAAGCGGTCGCGCTATGCCATCCAAGCGGCAATAAAACGTTTTAAAGAGACAGGTTCTCACGAAAATCGACCGAAAAGTGGACGAAAACGTATTACAACGGAGAGAGATGATCGATTTTTAACGCGACTTTCTCTGAAAAATCGTATGAAATCATCAAAAGATTTATCTGCAGAAATAAATGAGCGCCAAGGAACTTCTGTATCAGCGAGAACAGTGAGAAGACGACTGGTAGAAGTAAATATACATGGTCGTAAAGCTCGCCGCAAACCCTTATTGAGCGAGGAGCAGAAGAAAAAACGGTTGTTGTGGGCAAAAAAACACAAAAATTGGACAGTTGAGGATTGGTCCAAAATCATATGGTCCGACGAATCCAATGTAGAGGTATGATAAATTAATGCAGTTTTACTTTTGTGTTACATAAATATGATATTTTGAATGTGCTGAATAGTGAATTGGAATTTTTTGAACAGCTATTAATTTTTCTATATCTTACGTAGATTTTGCCAACACCTGGGGCTCAGTTTGTTCGTAGAAGACCGGGGGAAGCGTTTGAGCCACATTGTATTGTGCCTACAGTAAAGTATGGGGGTGGTAGCGTGATGATATGGGGATGCATGACCACTAAGGGTGTCGGCGAAGTGTACGTCTGTGAAGGCAGAATGAACAGCAGTAGGTACATCGATATGTTAGGAGAAGTACTAGAACCGTCTATTGTAAAGCTGTTCGATTCCGATGAAGAGGCCTACATTTTCCAGCAGGACAATGCACCCTGCCATAAATCCAAACGTACAATCGAGTGGTTTAGCGCAAATAACGTGCCCATATTCGAATGGCCGGCACAATCGCCGGATTTGTCGCCCATAGAAAATTTGTGGCGTATTTTAAAGAGAAATGTCGCAAAATATAGACATAAAAACAAAAACGAATTAAAAGCGAGGATATTTGAAGAATGGGAAAAGATTTCACCCGAGATATGTAGCAAATTAGTGGCTACAATGCCTAAACGGATACAAGCCGTTATCAAATGTCGCGGTGGTGCTACAAAATATTAATGTATATTATTAAATTTGCATTCAAAATGTATATACACTTGTAGTTTAATTTTTATACCTCCTAATTTCATTTTACATCCAAAACTTGAGGGTGCTTCAGACATATGGCCAAGGCTGTATATAATACATATAAAACATCGTATGTATCTATAAAACATATAATATTAGACCTTGTCTTCGATATCAATTTATTTATTTAACATATTCAATCTGGCACAAAAGTGTTCGTATACCCCGTGAATGTTGAATATCATCAAATGTGAACATCCGGCTATGGTAAATGTATTTATTTCCATTTAACAACGTTAAAAAACTCTAAAAACCACTAATAACAATATGAAAACTATTATTCACAGCTACAAAAGCATTTTCTAGATATTTAAACATCGAATGTTACAAAAGTTTTCGTATGCTTCATATTTATAAGATATTTTTTTATTATAAGCTATAAAAGTAAATATGTGTCTGGTAATATGCGCAAGTTAACAGCACAACAAAAGAAAAATCTTAAGACAAATAATAAAATTGAACGGAAAAGCGTATTTTGAGTGCAGATTGAAAAAAAGATATTTAAAATAACCTGAACTATTGAAATTATACCGAGAGTTAGGCGTCCAAAGATTCTAAATGAGCGCGCTCACAGAACTATTACATGTCCAATTCATAGATAAGTGCACTGATAACAGTCATACAATTGTTACTGACAAGAAAGTACCTTAATAAAAAGTAACACTGTGTTAGTTTAAAGTCTAGGAAAGATTGACTTATATGTTTTTTGCAAAAAACTATGTGTCTAATCTTCACGCAATGTAATTCGATGATTTTGCTATGTGAACTTCATCGCGGGGTCAGGTGCGATACTGTAATTAATTTCTGCTGATAACAATTTAGTTGACAAAGTACACGAACATTGTTGTGGTATGGTGTTTTAAATTTTTTTGATCAAAAGCAATAGGAAAAACTATATCTGAAATCACTGTACACATTAACAGGTCACGACAACAAACTGTAAATGTTGTCATCAGGGAATGAAGAGTACAAAAAATTGCATAGAAGAATAATATCAAGAAAACTATTCTTACGTAAATTGAACGTAACAACACTAAAATGATTCCATTACAATGAAAAAATTGTTCTTTGGACAGACGAATCCTAATTTGAGGTTTTTGAATCCAGAATACGTGTGTTGAGTGTGCACAGGAAGGAATGTAAAGGATTAACAATAATTAGTTGTTGGAGATATATATAATTCATTTTAAATAGAGGGAATGTTAAGCAAAAAGAGTTGCAGAAGAATTTTAGAAAAGTACACTATTCAACTATGGACAGAAATTATCACATAAAATTTTGTATTGAAATACAAGAGTAATGACAATAGCAAGAGAAAAAAGATGTAATGCTGAACACAATGGCATAAGTACTAAGCTGAATCATTTTCTATTTTGGGAGTAAAAATTGATGTCGATTCTAAATTGGAAATAGAGGTAAACAAAACAATAAATAAGACAATAAAAATATTCCGCACCATAAAAAACAGTTTTATGAACAAATGGAAAATTACTAGAAAAACGAAACTGATTTTTAACAATATTTATATACAAATACTTTCATTCCGATGTGAAGTACTTATACTACCTACGTAATTTAAGAAGCATGACGATGAGCAACCGTATGAAACGCTATATGCAAACAATGAAATGCAATTCAAAAGAATTGTTCAAAATAAAAAAGAATGGATGAAATTTCGGACATAGACAAATTTAAAATATAATATGTTTCGACACCCAAACTGTATTATATATATGCATTAGATTACCAACATGCTAATGATCCTAAATTATGCAAGGTTAAAAGCACAACATCTTACTTTCGAAATGGAATGATTATGGCAAATCTTAAACTTAAATCCGATCAAATACTCGTAAAGTAAATTGGGATGCATGACAGCAAATACATACCGAAACCTTAGCAATTGTTAGATAGAATGTTGTAACGGTGTACTACTGCAATCTTATGTGAAGGCAGCACAGGATTAAGACAACGAGGGGCCTGCAGAAAATATTAACAAGAATCACGTCTGTTTAATCTCAATACGATGCGGTCATCTAGAACATCAACCTACATGGGTTTTCACTAGCACCTAGGTGCTAGTGATAACCCATGTAGGTTGATTTTGATTTTTTCAAATTTGGTGGAGTATATAAACACAACGAATAGCTTACTTTCACTTTCACTTCACGTTTTCCTCATGCGGCAAATTTGGTAATCATTAGATAAATGATACTTCACTCTCTTAATATCTTTTGTTTTACATTGCATCAGGCTCGAAGACAACATTAGGGAATTCCCTTAATAATTTTACGGTATTGTCAACTTGTCATACATAATGTATGGTATAGTGCAGCCACTTTTTAGAAAAAATTATTAATAATTTAGTACAGATTTCGCCCAATCGCAGGAATCTCTCAATGCCCGGGGACCGTAGTATTTGCTACTCTTGCTACATAGCTAATCCGGCGCTGTGTAAAGTGTGCTACATCGATGAGTAAAAAATTTAATTATTTTGATAAATAGATTTTAAGTATTTTAAAAAATACTTAATATTTTTTCTTTCATTTTACTTTTTAATTTTATATATCTGTTTAATACTCCTTTCATAGTTTCTACGAATTATCTAGTTATCTTTAAGTGGATAAATACTTTTAAACGGCAGCGTATGGTCTATAATGTGAAAGTTAAGTTAATTAAATATTAGAAATTTTAATTTCACTTTATTTCTTTTTAAGTATTGAGTACAAATAAAATTGTAGAATATAACATAGAAATTAATTCAATAATTGAATTTATGTTTTATCAATTCGTAAATCGCAAATATAATAAATTAATATAATTAATTATATATTATATGTAAATTCTTATTGCTTAAATGACTAAATAGAATATATTTTTGATGGGTTAGTTTAACTTTTATGTTATATTTTATATTCACTGCACACCCATGTTTGAGAAAACTATTATAAATGTTTATACTTGCTATTCGCATAAATAGTGGCCTTAGGGTATAGTCTGTTTGCGTACAAATAATATGCAAATAACAAACAAGAGTTATAATTTTTTTTCCTTCACAAAAATCAATAAAAACTTTTATTCAGAACATCTGATTTTTTAGTTATACAAGGATGGGTTGAAAAGTGCTTGGAATGATGAACAGATGGCGCAGTTTCAGACTGTATTTGTGGGGCATCAACAAATTCTCGCCAACAACGTCAACTGTCAAGTCCCAGATCACGACGTAGTTAGTTTCGCTGTGACAACTGTTTTACTAAGAGAGACTTCCATTTTTTACATTGTTTGAACCAGTGTTTCAGAGTTTGTACAATATAAATCTTGAAAAGCGAAATAGACACACAATAAATACCCTTATCTCAGGCAATTGTTTGTTTGAAACATTTTAAAAGTTCCCGTCCTGTCTTAGTACAGCTGATGTTTCCTTTATAGAAGGTTTTCACCGCGTTGATGTTTAGGAGATATATGTTGTTTTCCCAAAGTTTCTTTACTGGGACAGTGTCATATGCTTTTCATAAATCAACAAAAACTATATGTACAAAGGATACTAGGAAAGTTTTGCAATACGGCTTTGTTTATTTAATTTTTTCAAAGTCATTTCCTCTACACTCAATACACCTCTCCATCCTCCGAAACCAATCTTTAAACCAGTTCTGCCAAGTTTCACTAGGGAGTAAAGCACACTCGTTGTCCCAACACCGCAGAAGGTCGTCATCTCTGGAAAACCGCCTCCCTTTCATCTTCATTTTCACATGCGGGAAAACTGGAAAGTCGCAGGGAGCAAGATCTGGACTGTGGGGAGGGTGCTCGAGAAATTTCAATCCTGTCGTGGTCAAATATTCGGTACAGGCTTTGGCGCGGTGAGCTGGAGCATTATCGTGATGGAGGAACCAGGTGTCCATTCTTGACTTTGGCCGCATGTTCTTCATAGATCTAATGATTTTAGGCAGGCAGTGTTCAGTATACCACTTAGCTGTGACTGTCTTCTATGTGTCCAAAACGACGCGTTTCACAATTCCACTCGACTTGAAAAATACAGCTATCATTTTCTTTTTTACAAATCGGGATTTTCTGACAACTACGGGTGTGTCCTCATCATCAAAGACCCGAACTTTGTTTTGAGCTTTGGTCGGCGCATCGTAATAGTACAGCCAATTCTCGTCACCTGTCACGATGTTGTTCATATACCGAGATTGTCCTTTATTAAACTTTTTTAGCATCTCCCAGCACCAAGTCACACGTCGTGTCATCTGCTCTTCAGTCAGTCGATGCGGTACCCAGAGAGAACAAAATTTCTTCACGTGCAAATGATCATGCAGATTCGAACGAATTGCTGGTGCATTTAGGCCTGAAGTACCCTCTGTCTGTTGGTAGGTCACTCGTCTGTCGTCGCCAAGCATTTTCCTCATAGTAGTAACGTTTTCCTCCGTAACTGACGTTCGTGGCCTTCCCGGCCTCTCAGCATCCTCCACAGTTAAATTTCCCCTTTGGAATTCTCTATACCACCTGAATATCGTCGTGCGATGTGAACATCACCTAGTGCAAGAGTCATTTCTTCGTAGCACTGGTCTATGTTTAAACCACGCACGAAATTATAACGCAAAACTGCCCTTATTTCATTTCGTGACCACGATGCCATCGCAAGCACTTTACAGTCTCACTGCTAATGAATAACTGAGCCCATCGACATAGCGCGGCGGCTATTATGCACGTATGAACATGTCTCAACATGCAACAACAAGCAGCTTCCTACGATTCATTGTTGCGTCATATTGCAAAACTTTCCTAGTACCCTTTGTAAATGACTTCTATATGCTATTGTTTTCTCCATTAGTTGTTTTATACGAAACAAGTTGTCGATACGCGATCTTCCTAGCCATAATCCATATTGACTCGTAAAATCCTGCAGTCTACCTGTGGAAGCTATTATACTAACCCCCTCTAGCATTTTTACAATCTTCGGCTTTAATATTGAATTTTCCAACAATATGTACTTGCAAAAAACGATCCAATATTTAATTACCAAGTTTAATATAAATTCTTTGATAAATAGAGAAATTAATATTTTTTGATATTTTAGATGACTGCATATCTAGCTTTGAACTCGCACGCGCTTGTTTCCGAATAATATTTTTGCATTTGCATTGTTAATTCGAATGAAGAATGTACGATACAACTCGAACGATATTTTTCACAATATTTTTTTTACACGTATTTAATGTCAACCAATATTTTCTCTTTTGACTTAATGTGAATTGCTCGCAAAAATTTGTAGGTTAATTTATTGGCGTGTTGAACGTATTCTTGCAAGTATTAAATAGCACATATCTTAACACTATTTGCTATTATTTTAAAAATAAATTAAAGATTAATTTTTTTATCGCTATCACGGGAGTGAAAATGTGGGTGTAAATTAACTAAATAGATGTTCACGATTATTTATGAGCTGTCCAGTATATACATATTTCATATGACTATCCGATTTATTTTATAGAGTTACATGCAATTGATAAAAATAATTTAAACTTATCGCTTGAATATTAATGTTATTTTTTCTATGATAAAATAAATTTGATATACGCATATTCACCATGTGTTCGCATAATTTTTGCGCTATATATTATTGTATCCTATTGAGGCCCTGCTACGATCAACATAATATACAGGAATATCTAGTTTTGAACTCGCACGCGCTCGTTTCTGACTAATATTTTGCATTTGCATTGTTAATTCGAACTAAGAATGTGCGCTACAACTCGGAACGATATTTTTCGCAATATTTTGCTTACACGTATCTAATGTCATCTATATCAATAATATTTTCTCTTTCGACTAAACTTGAACTGCACGCAAAAATTGTTACAACATTGATTGACTAGCATGTTGAATATATTCTTCCACGAATTTTGTAACTGATTAACATATTGACAAAAAAAAAATTATCACTTTTGTTAAAATATGTTTTTTTATATTAATGATTTTAATAGCTTTTAATTACTATCATTTCTTTTTCATATCTAAAAATATATCTTGAATGTAATAAGTGGAACAATTAAAAAGATACAATTTCTGGAGTTGCCAATAATGAATATGATGACATTGATGACACTAGAAAATCAAATACAGACAACTTTTAGTAAATACTATTCACTAAAGTGACATCTATTGCCTCATTCGGAAAGAGCGACCATACCGCCATTTTCAAATGGTGACGTTAGTTAAATCGTAAACTTTTTTTAAACAATTTAAAATAAGGGATTTTAAATGATTTTAGAACAATTATTAAACGAACAATTTAACAAAGTGATCAACGCTTTATAAAATTGTAATTGGACTGTATCGATATTCTCTCCTTTTACTTAATTTAGATGCCCTCAGTAGTATATATTATTCGCTGAAGTGACATCTGTTGCTTTATTCGGAAAATACGACTATAGCGCCATTTTCAAATGGCGACGTTTTGTAAGTTGTAAAATTTTTCAATTTTTTCGAAGTAACTTCAAATAAGGTATTTTAAATGATTTTAGAAGAATTATTAAACAAACAATTTAACAAAGTAATCAACGCTTTATAAAATTGAAATTGGACTGTACAATAATATTTTCTCTTTTGACTTACTTTGAATTGCGCGCAAAAATGTTTATAACGTTAATCGATTGACATTTTAAGCATATTCCCCCAGGATTTTTGTAACTGATTAGTGTATTAATAGAAAAAAAATTAGCATCTTTTTTAAAATTTGTTTTTTCAGCATTAACAATTTTAATAACTTTTAATTATAATTAATTATCATTTTTTTTTTACGCCTGAAAATACATCTTGAATGTAACAAATGGAATAATTAAAAAGATATTATATCTAGGTGACTACCAATGATAAAAAATCTAATAAAAACTGCTCACTTTTCGTAAATTTTTATTCACTAAAGTGACATCTATTGCTCCATGCGGAAAGTATGACTATAGCGCCATTTTCAAATGATGACGTTTGTTAAATTGTAAAATTTTTTATTTTTTTTTTAATAATTTAAAATATTTTAAGTATTTTAAATGATTTTAGAAAAACTATAAAACGAACAATTTAACAAAGTAATCAACGCTCTATAAAATTGGAATTGGACTGTATCTTTTGACTTAATTTGAATTGCCTGGAAAAATTTTTACAACGTTAATTGGTTGGCAGTAAAAAATATTCTTCCATGATTTTTGTAACTGATTAGTACATTGATAGAAAAAAAATTACACAATTTCTCACCAGGAAACAAGCAATGCCAACATCATTCAAACGATCTTTTTCGTATAATAAAGGATAAAGTAAATAAGAGACTCGACACCGAAAGGTATAAGAGTCTGTAGGATTAAGTAAGTAAGTAAATAAGTAAAGGGTTTTCCAATAAGGACTTTACAACTTTCTTTCAAAATAAAATGCAGACCATTTGAGATATTTCAAAAACTTTATTATTGGGTTGAAGTACAATCAAAACATTTATGAATGGAACTCGACTTCGTTCATACGGCCACCGCGGGCACGCTTGCAGCGGTCGATTCGTTGGACCCAATTTTCGATGACTCGGCCACACAATTCGGCCGAAACGGCTGCTATTTCGCGTTCAATGTTGGCTCTGAGCTCTTCCAACGTTGTCGGCTTGTTGGCATAGACCAATGACTTGACGTAGACCCAAAGAAAAAAGTCTAGAGGCGTTAAATCGCACGAACGAGGCGGCCAATCGACTGGTCCATTTCTTGAGATAACACGCTCATCAAACTTACTCTTCAATAAATCGATTGTAACGTATGCTGTGTGGCTTGTGGCACCGTCCTGCGGAAACCACATGTTGTCCAAGTCCATATCTTCCAATGCGGGCCCAAAATAATCGGTAATCATGGCGCGATAACGATTACCATTCACAGTAACGTGACGATCATTATCGTCGACGAAAAAATATGGCCCTATGACGCCGCCGGCATGCAAACCACACCAAACAGTTATTTTTTGTGGTTGAAGTGGTGTTTCATGAAGCACAATAACGCATATTTTGCTTAATGACGGACCCATTGAGCCAAAAATGAGCTTCGTCACTGAAAATGATTTTGCGATGAAATTGATCATCTTGACGCATCTTTTCCAGAGCCCAATCGGAGAACGTACGTCGCTTCAAATGGCCCATCGGCTTCAGTTCTTGAGTCAGCTTGATCTTGTATGGGTGTAAACCAAGATCCTTACGCAAAATTCGCCATAAAGTGATCTGGGCGATGCCCAACTCTTGAGAACGCCGTGGAATTGACTGATTTGAATCATTTGCTACGGACGTTTCAACGACAGCGATATTTTCGACACTTCGACCAACCCGTTGTCTCACTGGCACAGCAACATCACACAACTAATATGTAGACTCAAATTTTTGCACTAAACTTGTTACTGCCTGTCTACTGGGGCGAGAATTACGACCGAAAATTGGAGTTAACGCTCTTAAAGTAGCTGTCACCGACTCTGAATTTCTGTAGTAAATTTTTATAATTTGCAGACGTTGTTCGTTCGTATACTTTACCATGATGAAAATGTTAAGTTTACTGAATAAATTGACAGTGACAGCTCGATGATTAGTGGAAGGGTGCGTTCACAAATTGAATTAAAAGTTGTCAAGTCCCTATTGGAAAACCCTTTATTTCTACTCGTCAATGTCTGTTATAAAGTACAAGATAAAACATTTATGTTGTCACAGCAAGGATCGTAAAACAATTATTAAAACTGGCAAATTATATGGATAACCGAAGCTTGGACGTTTGTGAGGATCTATAATAATATTTGTATCACTGTAATCACTTCTTTGGTTTTATGAATACGTATAATTTATTTTTGCAATTATAATTATATTCATTTTGTATATTTTTAGTTTAAAAAGCTAAAAGTAGAACGCTAAATGCATACACACATGCATACGACGATTTAGTCTTTTTGGCATTACTTATATTATATACCATATACAGCTGTAATTGTTTCTTTTCCTGTAATTGCCAATAAATACTTCCTTATTATTATGTATAAAGCTGTCAAAATATCTTCAATATTCGAAAATCCATACCAACTACTCAGTGTTGATAATTTAATTTTTTTTTCTTCTTTGCGATTGCTCACCCGGTATATGTATATATATATATATATATATATATATATATATATATATATATATATATATTACTTATTTACATTTACATATATGAAAAGTGATAGCATAAATTAAAATAAAATAAACAAATTGTTCCAAGAAGCAGATAGGCGGCAAATGTATAAAACAAGTAAGGCTCTATTTTATCGATAGTGTTTCTCTTCGTATTTTTTTACGAAAAATGACAAGTAAAATTCATTTGTTATTTTGTTAGGTCTGTTTCATGCATTTGCCACCTATCGGTCTGTTTGGGCAATTTATTTTATTTTAATTTGCGCCATGACTTTTTCTATAAGCAAATAGAGCCTGGTCTTATTTGCATATATACACAATTGTTATGTGTGCTATCGACTAATATGCTTTCTTTTATTTATTTTTTATTATTATATTTTTACCAATTTTATATATAGTATCGTCCAAAAGAAAACAACAACAGCAAAACGTGTAGTCTACGACAATTAATACTGATATTAATTATTATTCAAACATAATAGTTTTATTTTTGGAGTGGAGTGTTTTTATTATTTTTACATTATAATGAGTATAATTATTACTGTTAGGTGAAAACTGTAAGATTAATAATGTAACATAAAAATGCTACATATTATACATAGAAGGGTAGACTGATAAGTCTAAATTGTTAGCGAATTAATTAAAGATTTAAATTAACCGCATACGAGATAGATGGTACCCTGTGAGGAACTTTTTGAAAGTATGAGGTGGCAACAAGAATGCTTTGTGTGGCTATGTGTTACTATATGATATAATGAAAATTATGAGATTAAATCTAGAAAAACAAGATTGAAATACATCATATAATACAGTCACATAAAACATCCTTGTTCTCGCCCCACACTTTCAAAACGTCTCACATTGAAATGCAGGCTACCTCTCTCTCATAGGTGGTAAATTTAAATCTTTATTTGCTAACAAAGTAAAAATGAAGCAAGGACTAATTTTGTCCGCAAAGTAACATTGTATTTTACAATGTATTTGCGTTTTACTTCAATACAGTTAGTCCAACATTTTATAATCTTTTTACATCCTTTCCAAAATATGCGATTCCTCAAACTCTTTAAAACATGCATTTGTTACATTGGTGATCTCCTCACTAGAACCTAATCTCCTTCCGCTGAGACATTTCTTCAAGTTTGCAAGCAGAAAATAGTCGCCGCATATATTTTTAATCAATTGTGAGCAATAGTCAAAATATGAAAGATTGTTTCAATGACTGGCAAAAGCCAAATTAATAAATGATAGATTTGCTTCAAAGTACATTACACTACTGACACTTGTGACAAATGTCATTTTTGAATTTGTGATTGTGACGACCTCTATTGTATTTTCACTAAACTTCATATTTCTCTCTCGTATTCTTTGTATGAATACATATTTTCACTTATAACTTGGTTACTAAATATAATCGGTAAGGGATATGGATGACGAGCGAAATTTTTCAGGAATGGTTGTTTAAGTTGGACAAATCGTTCAACAAACATATAAAATTTTTTTCTAATAGTTGATAATCGCCTCGCATATCCCCAAGATCTGTAAACAAATTAAAGGCTATAGAACTTATATATTTCCCACCTACTATGACTGTAATATGTAAGGAATTAAATTCTATTTCTTAAAGCAATTTAACAAAAGAGTAAAGGAAATAATTTTGGAGTGCCAGGAATTGTACTATTATAAGTTCTTCCCTCAATTTAAAATGTTTCCTATGCATTATAATATATAATAATAATGTTACAGGTGATCCTACCGTATATGGTAACCTTAATCCGTCAAAAGAAACTATAAAAGCAGTATTGGAGGCAGTAGAAAGTTATTCTTATAATGGCTACGGTCCCTGCGTTGGATCTGAAACAGCCAGAAAGGCGGTAGCCGAATATCTCTCCCATGATGGTGTCGAAGTTAATCCAAAAGACGTGATCTTATGCAGTGGTTGCTCTTCATCATTAGATCTATGCATTACTGTTCTAGCTGATGCAACTAAAAACCACAATATATTAATGCCCAAACCTGGATTTCCTATATACAGGACATTAGCGGAAAGTATTGGTGTAAGCGTCAAGACATATAATTTGCTACCCGAAAAGGGATGGCAAGTCGATCTTTTACATTTGGAATCGCAAATAGACGATAATACAACTGCTATTGTAATAAACAATCCATCGAATCCCTGCGGTTCCGTGTACGAAGAGAATCACTTGAGGAATTTTTTGAGAATAGCTAGACGTCACAGAATCCCCGTCATTGCAGACGAGATATACGAACAGCTGATTTTTCCCGATAAAAAATTCGTATCGACCGCTTCCTTGGAATCAGACGTACCAATATTAATATGCGGTGGTCTAGCAAAGAGATTTCTAATACCTGGCTGGAGAATGGGTTGGATAATAATTCATGATCCTATAAATGCTTTCGGTGAAATCAGGAAAGGTTTAACTTGTCTTAGTCAGAGGACTATAGGGAGCAACACTATCGTTCAGGGTGCTTTGCCTAATATACTACTGAAAACACCTCAAAGTTTCCACGATGACTTAACAAATACCCTATGTGAGAATGCCAAGTTGGCTCACGAAGAAATTAAAAAAATTCCGGGACTCGTTCCTTACATGCCGGACGGAGCTATGTACATGATGATTAAAATCGAGCTTCAAAAATTTCCCAAGTTCGAAACAGGTTTACAATTTATGAGACGATTAATGGAAGAGGAATCCGTATTTTGTTTACCTGGAGATGTAAGTACAAACTCGCAATTTCATAAATTAAAGTAAACACTTAAAATTGGGTCCAAGACTATTTACCACCTCAATCTGAGTAATACCTTAATGCCCATAATTTTTTTGACTCACTTCTTCTTTTCCTATTAGCACATTGTTCGATATCGAGCGATCGTTCTCATTCATATTAAATTAGGAATTTAGAATGTTTACTATGTATGTCAATATTTCAATACATATTTTACTTTTTTCAGTGTTTTGAGCTGCCAGGCTTCATGAGAATTGTAGTAACTTTACCTATGGATTTGATGAAGGAGGCATGTGAAAGAATAGCAAATTTCTGTAATAAGTACCATAAGTGATAGTAAATTAGATTAATTACAATTGTACTACATATTTAATATATCTTATACATATATTTTTCAAATGTGGAATACAATTATTTTCTGTTAATAAAAACTTTAAAATATTACCGGAGTAGAATTTAGATCAACACAACTGGCACAGGTAATACAATAAGCTTAACCTATATGAGCAATTCAAAATATCTCATATTACTCCCTTAATTTAAGTTAATAAATGAATCCACTAATTCCAAACCATTTTTTATATTAAAACAAACTCTTTGTTTGCATTCTTTGTCACATAAGTTTACTGTAAGAGAAGTCTTATGTTTACTTAATTTATTATGTGCATAAACGACTTACTGCTTCTTATATTAGAAAAACATTAAAATTTGCATAAATGTTAAATTTATTCTAGACATTCATATTCGGAAATTACTTTGTTATCGTGTTATTTTAAAATTTATGTTTACAAACACAACTTTATGTACCTTTCTCACTCTACTGCAAGACTCATCATGTTAAATTTAAATTATATGAGAAGTACAAAAATCCAGTCATGTTAAATTTAAATTATATTTATTTATAAAAATGAAAAATTACCTGTAAAAACGTTTTAAAAATAATGGAAGGAAGTTTCAAAAATCCAAAAACGTTGCATATGTAATATATTCACTAGAGCGATTTGTATGATGATTTTCATATAATTTTTAACCGAATAATAAAGTTAATTAAAAAATGATTTATATTTATTTATAAAAATGCAAAAATTACCTGTAAAAACGTTTTAAAAATAATGTTTTGTCTACAAATTGGATTTATATAGTTTCATTTAACTTATAATGAAATATTCCAAAAACGTTTGCCAAAAAGTTCTTTATTAATTTATTTGTAATATATTCACTAGAGCGATTTTTTTGTATGATTTAATTTTGGATTTTCATATAATTTTTAACGAATTGAAGTTATATACGTTCTTAATAATAAAGTTAATTAAAAAATGCATTTACATATGTCGAATGTAAAATTCGCATCTACACGGGTATGCAATAGGATAACACTTTATACATCCACAACTCACACACACATGTATACTCATAGTTATTTGTGTATACTAATGTTTACCTCAACAGAAAATAAAATTGCTGATTTTTATACAATACAATCATCAGTTTTGTCTACAAATTCCAAACTTCTCGGTAAAGCGCTTCCATGTGTGATTTATATAGTGCTAATAATTAAATTTAAATTGTTGACCACATTGACCAAATTAATTTAATTGGTCAACAATAGTGCTTAGAAAAAAATATTTTCAATTTGTTGTTATTTTGAATCCCAAACATTGTATAGAAATTTATGGTTATAAAAATTCCTTTATTTTTTAGATTAAATTTGTGTCTATGAGAAAGAATAAAATATATTAAAAAAGAAAAGGATACGTGATGAATAATATATTTTTCCTATTTCATTTTACAAGCAAACTTCATTTAAAGCTATAATTTTTCATCTCTTGCAGTTCTGCTTATTACTAACGTAATTGCTTTACAGAAATCTGAAATTATTTAAATTTATACAGGTATAGATCTTATGCAAAAAATCAAAAATACATTTGCTATTTTGTACTGGAGACAATAATGATCATATAGTAATAGGGAAATTTATTGGAAAACAATTACGCAATATTGCTTTGTAAGCTATACTAAATTATATTTTCTATTTGAAATATATTATTTTATTTAGATGAAGAAACTGATCAAGTCAATGTAGTCATATAATCATAATAATATATTTAAAACATTTTCTAAATGCTTGAAGGTAGGCAAAGTAATAATTAATAATACTGTATATTACTTTAGTGTATGTTCTTGTAGAGTATATGTTGATGTTACTCTTATATAAATGAAAGAAAAATATATCGGGGAAAATTAAAATATTTTCAAATATTCACGACCTTAATATGTCCATAAATGTAATTGGGCCACATGAAAGATAGTGTTACTATGAAATAAAATGTATACTTTTGTTTTACCAAAACGTTTATTTGAAGAACAAAACTACATACACTAAATAAAACTTAAATCATAAAATATAGCAATATTTAAGTGCTAAATACACGTGTGAGTAAAGTAGAAAAAAGAATGGTTGACTTAGATGGGTTAATAGATGATACTGTGGAACTACTTGTTATTTGTGTTTGAGGCAGTTACAGTGAAAATGATTTATTATCAAGCAGAAGTGAGTCTGATTAGTTGTGTTGCTAATGCTTCTATATTTATAATTTTTGATGGAGTTTTATAATAAATTTTAACAGTAGTTTCCCAAGGAACAATTTTTAAATTTCGCGGGTGTTTTAAGTTGCCCAAGGAAAAAATAACTACATCTAAAATTATATTTTATTTTATTACAGCATGAATATTAATAATTAAGGTGTATATTTCAAAATCAAAATTAAAACGAAAACCGTACGCATTAAAAACATGTTATTTCCTAATTTCTTGAATGAATTGAAATCATAGCTAACCTTTATTTTTACTACTACCAACTCAAAACTTCCGCGTAATTGAAAAATTGTTCCTTGGGTTATATTTTACTTTGAATTTCACAAATAAATTTCATATGAATGTCAATAATTTATGACCTACAAATATAAATATTTCTTTTCTATTGAAATATTTATTTTAATAATATTTAATTTTAATTTTGGATAGGTTGTACATATTAATTCAAAAAGTAACGTTTGTACAATCATACTTCCATTAAAATGAATTATTTTTCATTTATTTTTATATAATAAAGAAAAAATATTAATATTTTTGACAAACCACTACATTCACAACTGTTTATGTTCATTTTGATGGTAATTTACTTTTTTAAGCTCTGTGTTCCGCGTTTTAGCGGAATATTTGAATCACTCCTTATTCTGAGACGAGCTATACAATAAGTATGATAAATATTATATATTAATTGATTTTTTATTTTTAAACAATGGAAACATTTAATACTAAATTCTATAGTTTTTATATTGTTTCGAAAAGCGAGAGACAATGTTCTGAACCAAATTACAACTTGTAAAATTCGTGAAAATTTGAATAAAAAACAGTAATGGTATTACATAATCTATTTTTTTTCAATCTAATGTATATTACGACATCTGTACATATATTTTGAAATTATAACCGAGAATTTTCCGCTCTGTCACTATTCTATGCGACATCTATGTTTTAGGATTAAACTATTTGCTTGTTTAATAATATTTAGATAAAATGCTTTATAATAATTTAAGAAGTATTCTCAATAAGTGAAGATATTTTGCAATAAATCCTACACTGAAGGTATATAATAAAATATTTTTGCAATTACTGCGAATTTTTGTCATAAATCTTATTCTTTTGTATTTGCCTTTTCAACCACTGGGATAATAAAAACATTTAGTTTATATTAAGGACGTTTCCGGAGATTTTTTTATTTATTTCTTTGTTTTTTTTCTTCAACATTTTCAATTGAAAATTATAAATTTACAAAAACACAAATATTTTAAATTAACAAAATTATGCGGTGTTTCTGTGAGTTTATACTTACATATCGAACTGACGGAACTCATATTTAATTTTTTAGTGTTTTAAAATTTATTTGTCTGTAAAAAAAATAGGTTGAAATACATGTTCAATCTAAATAAATCAAATGGCAATGTAATAAACCTACAAAAATATATAAATTAAGATGAAAAATTAGAGAATTTTCATTTTAATTTATATATTTGTAAATACATTTAAAAATATTAAATAGAAACGATGTTCAAATAAATTCAATTTATTGAATTTAAACACACTGTATTTATATAAAAGAGAACAATATATAATGAAATGTTTACATATAACATATATTAATACTTATTTCGTACATTGAATTTAAGTAGTTTTATATTAAATGTTTCCTCTTCATGATCACTGTCCTGAAACCTTGTCTTGAATGCTCCTTAAAACCAGCTCCACGAAAAAGCATCCCATGGTAGTGAAATCCGAACACGAAGAAGCATCATTCCGTGGTGGTGGAATCGTCGAAAGGTCGTCAGTGATCGAAGTGATAACGGCTCAATTGCAATATACGAATCAAAACAAGAGTATTAGAAATTTGTAGGTTAAGATTATTACCAAAATAATTCTGCCTATTACAAGTAATACAGTTATTTTATTTATTTGCGAAACTATACAAATGCGGTAAAAGGTATTCGTAAAGTTTCCCAAATAAATAAAATAAATATATTCTAAGTAATAGGTACATATTCAAAATAAAAATGCAAAGATAAAGCAAATATTTAGAAAGTTCACCATTCTGTAAACCAAGGAAGGTAAACTGTATTTAAGACATGTTAAATTAAAGGATGAAAAATTAATGTATGAAACAAAAGAAACAGGAAAAAACAATTAAACTGAAGATGTATTAAATTAGCACAAGGCGCTCGACCAGCCTACTACAGCCTAGATGATGTGTAAAAAGGATTCCCTCAATACTGTCAGGGCGTTGCATTAAAAGATAAACAAGACCGATTAAATTTATACGTAATTAAAAGTAATTTAATAAATACGTTGCAATTGCAGGAAAACAGTTTATTTATTTTAATGTTTCATATCATTATGTATGCTGTGACACCTTTCATACAACCAACTCCTAAATAATTCTAATCAAACATGTTTATAATCCGCGATTCTATCACAGAGAAAAATTGGTTAAAAACGAAAGGAAAAGTTTCTTATTCCGTGAACACATATTTTCCCAAGAAGTAATCCCAACGACCCTACTCATGTCCGAATAGACGTCATCAATTTTCTGGCAGTTTTGGCCTACCTTTAACGGGAATAACTGCCCACTTGTTACGTACGATCCCACCGACACCCCAGTAGGTTACTAACTCGAAAGAAAACTGTTGATCATCACCGTTCGGCGCTATAACCTACAACCAACTTCTAAACAAATATAATCGAAAAAGTTTATAATCCGCGAATCTATCACAGAGAAAAATTGGTCAAAAAACGAAAGGAACACTTTCTTATTCCGTGAACACATATTTTCCCAAGAAGTAATGCCAACGACCCTACTCATGTCCGAATAGACGTCATCAGTTTTCTGGCAGTTTTGGCCTACCTTTAACGGGAGTGACTGCCCACTTGTTACGTACGGTCCCACCGACACCCCCAGTAGGTTACTAACTCGAAAGAAAACTGTTGATCATCACCGTTCGGCGCTATAACCTACAACCAACTTCTAAACAAATATAATCGAAAAAGTTTATAATCCGCGAATCTATCACAGAGAAAAATTGGTCAAAAAACGAAAGGAACACTTTCTTATTCCGTTAAAACATATTTTCCCAAGAAGTAATGCCAACGACCCTACTCATGTCCGAATAGACGTCATCAGTATTCTGGCAGTTTTGGCCTACCTTTAACGGGAGTGACTGCCCACTTGTTACGTACGGTCCCACCGACACCCCCAGTAGGTTACTAACTCGAAAGAAAACTGTTGATCATCACCGTTCGGCGCTATAACCTACAACCAACTTCTAAACAAATATAATCGAAAAAGTTTTTAATCCGCGAATCTATCACAGAGAAAAATTGGTCAAAAAACGAAAGGAACACTTTCTTATTCCGTTAAAACATATTTTCCCAAGAAGTAATGCCAACGACCCTACTCATGTCCGAATAGACGTCATCAGTTTTCTGGCAGCTTTGGCCTACCTTTAACGGGAGTGACTGCCCACTTGTTACGTACGGTCCCACCGACACCCCCAGTAGGTTACTAACTCGAAAGAAAACTGTTGATCATCACCGTTCGGCGCCATAACCTACAACCAACTTCTAAACAAATATAATCGAAAAAGTTTTTAATCCGCGAATCTATCACAGAGAAAAATTGGTCAAAAAACGAAAGGAAAACTTTCTTATTCCGTGAACACATATTTTCCCAAGAAGTAATGCCAACGACCCTACTCATGTCCGAACAGACGTCCACAGTTTTCTGGCAGCTTTGGCCTACCTTTAACGGGAGTGACTGCCCACTTGTTACGTACGGTCCCACCGACACCCCCAGTAGGTTACTAACTCGAAAGAAAACTGTTGATCATCACCGTTCGGCGCCATAACCTACAACCAACTTCTAAACAAATCTAATCGAAAAAGTTTTTAATCTGGGAATCTACCACAGAGAATAACTGGTCAAAAAACGAAAGGAAAGCTTTCTTATTCCGTGAACACATATTTTCCCAAGAAGTAATGCCAACGACCTTACTTATGTCCGAATAGACGTCATTAGTTTTCTGGCAGCTTTGGCCTACCTTTAACGGGAGTGACTGCCCACTTGTTACGTACGGTCCTACCGACACCCCCAGTAGGTTACTAACTCGAAAGAAAACTGTTGATCATCACCGTTCGGCGCCATAACCTACAACCAACGTCTAAACAAATCTAATCGAAAACGTTTTAATCTGGGAATCTACCACAGAGAATGATTGGTTAAAAAACGAAAGGAAAACTTTCTAATTCCGTGAACACATACTTTCCAAAGAAATAATGCCAACGACCTTACTTATGTCCGAATAGACGTCATCAGTTTTCTGGAAGCTTTGGCCTCCTTTAACGGGAGTGACTGCCCACTTGTTACGTACGGTCCTACCGACACCCCCAGTAGGTTACTAACTCGAAAGAAAACTGTTGATCATCACCGTACGGCGCCATAACCTACAACCAACTTCTAAACAAATCTAATCGAAAAAGTTATTAATCTGGGAATCTACCACAGAGACTTATTGGTCAAAAAACGAAAGGAAAACTTTCTTATTCCATGAATACATACTTGCTCAAGAAACAATACCGATACTTCACTTCACATTTCACTATCAATTCTTGGCATATCCAGTGTTAATTAAAACTAAAAGCATAAATTTGTGCATTTATAATAATAAATAAGATGATGTTAATAAGTTTGTAAAAAACTAAAAGGTTCCACCTTAATTTTAGTCGATACAATTAGAAGAATACCCTAGATTCTAACTGGCCGAGTAATGAAAATTCAATATACGTATTTAAAATTATATCATATTTGGATATGAAATAATATTATATGTTATTGAATTAATTGAATGGTATATAATCGCAAAAAAAGGGATAATGTTTAGCAATTAAGCTATTCATAATATTTATAATGTAGAACTTCTTAAAATAAAAATGAATTTACCTTGACCTCGAACGTATATCATGTCCTTATCGAAAATCGTCAAAATTTAGGAAAAAAATGAAAAAATCCTACCTTTCTTCTGGCCAATCCTAGTTGAATTCCATGAAGATGTCTCACTTTTAATTGAAAGAGTAATAGAAATCCTGAAACAATATATTTAAAATTGTATGGGAATGTCTAAGTTCTATGAATGAAATGCATGTTTATTATTGAGTTAATTAAATGTTATTTATTAGAATGTAATAGTATGAAGAGAAGAAACATTAAGTGGGATAATACTGAATTTCTAGGGTTCAAAAATTAAATAATTCTCGTGCTGAAGTATGTAACAACTTACCTTGCGATTGCAGTAGCTGCTGGATATTAAGTTTCAAAAAAAAACAGCTCCTCAAGTTGCCTCTGAAATCCATCAGGTTTGTAATACTACATGGCTAATTACCAAACTATCTTTTTAAAGCATTTTAAATAATTACTTTTCCGTCGCCTCGAACACGGCTAAAGTGCAGATACCACCCCACATCACCATACTTTTTCCTTGCATCCCTGAGAATACTAGAAATTTTAATATAAAACCAAAAATAAGTTCCATTTCCTTCTCAAAAATGTGTAAATTGTATGAATCTAATAATTTCATCATAAAAAATATCTGCACTATTTATTAAAAAGCATGTAATTAACTTTAAATATCAACAATTTAAATTTAGCAGTAATTCAAAAGCCACATGAACAGTCGTTCGGCACCTTTTGCAATGACATAGAATAAAACATGGCAATCTTAAAAATTTCTAACTTAAATATCAACATTACATATTTTTTAACAAATTAAGATATTATTTGGTTACTTGTCGCTTTTTAATTAACTTTTGAGAGACTTCTAACTTATACATGAAACTCAAATATTTATATCACTATTCGAACATATACACGCGGATAACAAAATGTACGAGGGAGCGTTTTTATATTCGCGGAATCAGCGGGTTGTAGAGGGGTGAGTAGGCGCATTGGGGACGTGGCCTGTGCAGCGACTCATGATTAGTATAAATACGAAGTTTCATTGTTATTAGACAGTTAGTCTTTGAGCTATCGTCAACCAAGTAACATAATCAGGAGTGAAAAGTGAAATATGGAAAAAATCGAATATCGTGCCGTTATAAAGTTCCTTACCAGGCAAGGAAAATCAGTCGCGACCATAATGAATGAGATGTCATTGGTTTACGGCGACTCTTGTCCAGGAAAAACCATGGTGTACAAGTGGCATAGTTTATTTAAACAAGGAAGGGAATCCCTTGAAGACGACCCGAGGCCGGGCAGGAGCATTGAGGTGACCACGCCAGCACTTATCCAAAAAGTTGAACAAATTATACTCGAAGATGCTCGACTAAAGAAGAAACAACTCGCAGAAGTGGTTGGAGTATCCGATACAACAATTTTTAAAATCCTACACGATCATCTCGGCATGTCTAAGGTCAGCGCAAGATGGGTGCCGAGAATGCTCACGCCGCCGCAAAAACAACAGCGCGTAGAGTATTCGCGTGCATTTTTGGACCTCTGTAATGAAGACAAGGATGGTGTATTGAGTGGAATTGTTACTGGAGACGAAACTTGGGCTCATTATTATGAACCTGAGTCCAAACAAGACTCCATGCAGTGGCATAAAAAGGGCACAGCACCTCCCAAGAAATTTAAAGTGTCACAATCAGCTGGGAAACTCATGGCAACGGTATTTTGGGACTCGGAAGGAATATTGTTGATTGATTATAAAGATAAAGGTGTTTCTATAACCGGAGAATATTACGCTTCAATATTAGAGCGACTAAAAGAAGCCATTAAAGAGAAAAGACGGGGAAAATTGACAAAAGGTGTTCTGCTTTTGCACGACAACGCGCCCGTCCATAAAAGCCGCGTTGCGTTAGCTGCTCTGCATAAGGTGGGCTTCGAAATTGTGAATCACCCACCCTATAGCCCAGACCTGGCCCCGAGCAATTATTACCTGTTTGCGAAAATGAAAAAAGAGCTGCGGGGTAAAAAATTTACTGCCGATGATGAAGTCAAGGAGGCAGTTTCGGCGTATTTTGCAGATAAAGAGAAATCATTTTTTTATGAGGGTATAAATAAATTAATTGAAAGATGTGAAAAATGTATCCGTCTTGCAGGTGAATATATTGAAAAAGAAAAATAATTTGGTTTTTTTATTTCCACCCCTTGTCCCCCATTCCGCGAATATTAAAACGCTCCCTCGTATGCTAATACATACATATTGCCTTAGAATAATGATAAACCTTCTTTTGCGCTCATATTACTACAGCTCTTTCTAAAATTCTTAGCAAATATTGAGAGTTGTGAGCTTCTGTGAAAGAAATGGATTTTTACACAAAGAAAATTAACGTTTCGAAGTAAAAGGTCATTAAATTTTACGAGTTTTGTCTACGCATGAGTTAAATCTTAAACATTATATGACTTAAATGATAAATTATTTTGTTAAACATTCTAAAAATTACCTTTTTGTCGCTTCAAACACGAAAATATAAACACAACGCCACATCTCCACATCTCTCATATTTGACGCATCTTCGGCATTATAAATGTTTGTAAAATAAAAAGTGAACTATATTTTTTTTGTATATTTGCTACTGTATGGATTCTATTTGATCTATTATTGAAAATATTTGCAAACAGTTTCGATTTTAAACGCGATCATTCCTGTTTACAGAATAATAATGTGTAAAACTCGCGATGAATCGATCGGCAAATTTTGTCCTGTGACGTAAAGTAAAACATGGCAACCTTAGACATTTCCAATTTAAAAATCAAAATTCAACATGCGGTTTTTTGACGAATTACGACGCTATTTGATTATCTGTCATCCCATGCGATTTTTTTGTGATTTAAGCTATATACTTTTATATTTACCGCCTTACGGCAGAACAAGATGTAGGGAAGACATCTGGAATAAGCATGTTTATTCAACTTCATACCTATTCAATATATTGTACATGTTTTTAAAGTAACTTAACATATATTGTATCTACGTGTAAAATTTGAAGAAATGAACGTTGTGTCCTATACAAAGAAGAAACTTTGTTTATTATATTTGCAACAGTCATAAAAGAGGTAAATAAGAAGAAATAACGTAAAGAAACGCCAGGAAATTCTGTATCCTCAAACAACTCAGTAGTAACCGTAACACTCTATTGACCCGTGATTAATATTTTCATAGAAACCCACCCACCACATATTTACACCAATCTCAGTGCAACAACAAAAGCAATAGTAGCAGTTAAGCCTTGAAGATGTCCCATATAGGTGGTGATGAAACGTCGGTGCCACAATGGTGCCAAGATGAAGAAAGTAACGTAAAGAACTTGTGTCATAAGACACTTACCACGCCGGATTTTTAAAAAATTTTCCTTCAGAAAAGGTCGAATTAATTCAGGAATTTTGTGGATTATGATGAAAATAGGATATTTTTATACGCATATAAGTAAATTGTTTTATAAGACGATGTATATAAATTAGGAAAAATGAAAAAAAATCCTACCTTATTCGAGTCCTGCTTCATGAAGATGCCCTAGATTCGAATTGGACGATTGATAAAATACCTGACAGGATATATTTAAAATCATATCATATTTGAATGTCTAGATCCTATGCATTAAATACATGTATATTTATGAGTTAATTAAATGTTATTCATTAAAATATAATAGTGGAAAGAGAAGTAACGTTAAATAGGATAATATTAAATTTTTAACGTTAAAAAATTAAATAATAACTTCCCTTGACATTGTAGTATACGCTAATATTAACTTTCAAAAAAGAAACTCTACTCAAATTACCTCTCAAATCCATTAAATCTGCAATATTATATCGATAGTTACCTTCGTAATCTTAATAACGTGTTTTGAAGAAACACCTTTTCATCGCTTCAAACACGCACGACAAAAGCATAGATTCCACACCACATCTCCATACTTTTTTCTTGCATTCCAGAATATTCTAGAAATTTTAATGTAAAACCAAAAAGTCAATTTTCTTCGTAAAAGTGTGTAAATTTAATGATGTTGTTATTAAAAATACGTGCGCTATTTATTAAAAGACATGTAATTGACTTTTAATATCCATAGTTTAAATTTTCGACGCGTTAATTGTTGTTTTGCGAAAAAATAATGCAAAAGTCATGTGATCAGTTAATCGACCTTTTTTTGTCGTGACGTAAAATAAACCATGGCAATCTTAAAAACTTTTATGTTAAAAATCAATATTAAATATGAATTTTTTGCACATTTAGATGCTGTTTGATCATTTATCACTATTTTAAATTAATTCGTTTTTGGGAAATTTGTTATCTATACATGTAACTCAAATATCTAGGTCACAATTCATACATATACACGCTAAAACACATTAACGAACGAATATCAAAGTATCAAATTAAAAGTTCTATGAAATTAATTGTTCGCATGATAATATCTACACATACTACATTAGAATAATAATATAATAAGCCTACCTTTGCGTTGATAGTACTGCAGCTCTTCTTTATACATTTAGTAAATATTCCCGGTGTTAGCTTCTATAAAAAATGGACTTTTTCATAAAGAAATTTAACGTTTCCTAATAAAAATTTGCGAAATTTGTCTACATATGCATTAAATCTTGAACATTATATGGCTTAAACAGTCAAAGACTTTGTTCGATCATATCTTTATATTTGATGTAGCTTCGGCATTATAAATGATTGTAAAATAAAAAGTTAACCATTTTTTTTGTATATTTGCTACTGTATAGATTTTATTTTATCTATTGTTGAAAATATTTGCAAGCCTTTTTGAATCTAAACGCGATTATTCTTGTTTACATAAAAATAATGCATAAGATACGTGATAAGTCGGTCTGCAATTTTACCGTGACGTAAAGTAAAACATGGTAACCTTTGATATTTATAATTTAAAAATCAAAATTCAACATGGAACTTTTTAACCAATTAAGATGCTATTTGATTATATGTCATCCAGTGTTAAATCTTCTTTTTTGTGATTTAAACTATATATGCAACCCAAATATCTAACTCACAATACACCCTAACAAAGCAGGAGGTTGTCATCGTACACACTAAATCCTAAATATTGAGACTCAATTATTAAATAATTTTACAACATGTTTTAAAAAGTACCTTTTTGTCGCTTCAAACAAGGCTTGTTTTTTATATTTAACGTCTCCTAGAATTATAAATGTTCATATAAGAAAATATGAACCTCTTTCTTTGTATATTTGTTACTGTATAGATTTTATTTGATTCATTATTAAATATATTTGCATTAATTATTATAGTTAATTACTACTCAGAATAAGAAGGAGTGATTCAAATATTGCGCCATAATAGCACATATTTTTAAGAGATTTCATTGATTCTTGAACAGGCAAGTTTAATTTGAATAAATGAATACCAGATATCCGCTATTTTTCATAACCTGTAAATGTTTAATTACATTTTCGTATTGTCTTACTATATTTTTCTATATTATTTAATAAAATCTGTACTTTTAAGTACAAAAATAAAATGAGTGATCACCAAGGCTCTAGAAAACAGTTAGTATCACCACCCAGAAAGCGTGAACGACTGGGACACCTGACGCATGAAGAAAAACAAACAGTTTTGAATATATATATAAAATGTTAACGCTGCAAACTCCACCAATGGGATCGACAGCAATTGTAACGAACATCTCTGAAATGCTAAGTAAGTTGTAGGTATTACTGCTATAACAATATATTATAAGGAATGTATTGTAGGACTGGGCAAATCAACTGTATATCGAGTTATTCAAGAATAGTAACAGACAGGTGAAGTCAGTGCTTTTAAAGAACGAGCGGCCAAGCATTCAAGGCTTCTAGAATTGGACGAATCTCAAAAGAACTATACAGCAGATGGTGCATGGTTTCTTTTTTAAAAACGAACTTCAACACTTATTAAAATATTGGGAGAAATAACTCGAGATGAGTCTATACCAAAAATGAGTCGAGCAACTCTACACAGATTCTTGAAACTCATTAATTTCAAGTAAGTGTTAATGAACAATTGTTCATGTTATAAAATATTCATATTTAATTTATATTTCAGATATGTAAAGCGTAATAAGAAGAATATACTAATAGAAAAGGATGAAGTTATCAGGTGGAGAAGAAAATGTTTGACAACAATAAAACATTACAGAGATGAGGGTGATTTATTGTCAAGCACAAGTGAATCCGATTAGTTGTACTGCTAATGTTTCTATATTTATAATCTTTGTTGTATTTTTGAAGGAGTTTTATAATAAATTTTAACAGTAGTTTACATTTTACCTTCAATTTCACAAATAAATTTGATATGAATATCAATAATTTATAACTTACAAATATATATATTACTTTCCTATTGATAAGAAAATTTCATGAAATATTTATTTTAATAAAATTTAATCTTAATTTTAGATGGGTTGTACATATTAATTAAAAAAATAACATTTGTACAATCTTATTTCCCTTAAAATTAAGTTTTTTTAAATGTATTTTTATATAACAAAGAAAAAGATTAATATTGTTACCTAACTACTGCATTTACAACTGTTTATGTTTCACTTTTATGGTAAGTTACATTTTTAAGCTATGTGTTCCGCATTTTAGCGAGATATTTGAATCACTCCTTATTCTGAGACAAGGTATAATAAAAATCTATTGCTATTGTAATAAAAATTCAGGTTGGTTATATCAAAACAATTTTTAAGTATAAAAACGTTTTTATTATAATAAAATTATGAGCTAATAATTATTACACAACAATACATATAAATTACAAACACAACTGTACAAAAGGAATGCAACAAAAATGGATAAATTAGAGTAGGTAACAAAACTACTTAACAATTGCCCTATTTCACCTAAGCTCGTAAAAGTTGATTGTAAAATAACTTAAATCTAATCGAAATGATATAAAAACACTTAAAACTAACCGTTGTTTTTAATTAACTAATATACCAAAACTGATTTCCACAAATATTGGAGACATAAATTTTCAATATACTTAAAGAATTCATTCAATAATTAAGAAATAACTAAATAAAATTTAAAAACTCCGACTCAATAATCCATTTTAGTTATATTTTTTTTTGATGTTTTAATATGCCATAACTTTGGTCGAACATAATTTTTAAAGTGTGAAAAACTCTGGTTAATAATCTAATATTTTTAATTGGTATATAATAATTGCGGTTTTTATCACACAATCGCGATGTAAGTTTTGTTGTTTTATATTAATGTTTTAGAACAGACTTGCTATGAATATATCTCCCAAGTGTAGGGAACAAGGACACAATTACTACATTTCTAAAGCAATAAGAAAAAATTGCAAAATTTACGTGAGGAACACTACTAATATGTACAATAAGTTTCAATATTACTTAATGTATATATTAATAATATTAAAAGAAAATATTACATTTATGGAAAAACCACACTGTTAGGTTTTAGGATTGAAAATCAACTTGCTCTATGAACAGCGTTTAAGCAGATTGCATAATAAAATCGGCAGTTCATATTTTTTATCACCCAACAAATTATAGTAAAGAGAAGTCGATGAATTTAAAACCACAGGTCTTGTATAATTATATAAAGTGTATAATAATTTATTTTGTTCCAGACCCATGAGACTATTAAAAAAAATTGATTGAAAATTTGATTATAACCAGGTATTGAATATTGGCTTATATTTCTACATGTCTTTCACTCTTCATGCTGGATTGAAATAAAAATAATCTAACCCCTACAATAAATAATTTTAATTATGAATGAAGGAATATATTGATCGGAAAACCTAATGATACTAAGGAAGTTTATTTATTTTTGAAAAGCATATATTTGCATATGAAAATTAAACAACTTTAAAAACAAATAAAATTCTAATTTTTACCGTAAAAAACAAATCTGAAAGTTTGAATACAGTAAAGCAATTAGAATTATTTTTCTTAAATGTTGGTTGAAGATAGCATAAAGTTTAAAAAGAATATTAACAAAGAAAACGGTAATGATAAAGGATAATGGTAAATACATATAATTTTATACGATCTTTAATGTTCCTTTTTTATTACAATATTACTTCAGTGTGTTCGTGATTATGATAGCATCATTTTAAATGAATTGAAAGTTTTATTATAATAATTGCGATTTTTATTCACAAATTCATATATTAACAATTCTGATGTAATACATGAAAGTTTAAATACAAAATTAGAATCAATAAACGTATACTAAAATAAAAACGCAAATCTTTAAATATGTTAAATTGAAACATTGAATAGACTAGATTGATTTTAAAGTATACTAAAGGAATATCTTTCGTTATCATAGATAACAGTGGATTCACAAAATTAAAACAAAGGATACTTCTAAAACTGTAAAATAGTTTCATCTTTAAAAAAAAATTGACAAACTCCTTATTGTGCCTTTACATACTAGCTTTAACATATTTAATATGTTGCAGGTAAAGTAAGAATATTCAAAAGAGTTCAGGTATAAATTTAGTTAATTAAAACGTATTTATGTAGGTCGTTTTAAATGATGTTTCTAAATAGATTACAAAATCTATAAAATACATTTAAAATTAAATAACTTTATCTATTATTTTAAACTGGAACAAAAGAATTATATAAATTAAATAATTAATACATTAAATACAATAATATAATTCGTCTTTTTAAAATATCACAACAAATATTCTTTTTTCGTGTTTTTGTAATTGTACCAATACGCAAAATAATAAGCAATTAAAAATAATAAATTGAATATTTGTGAGAAAATCTGAATCCGTCTTTTACAAGCGAATTATGCAATATTAAACAATTTACAGTTTGATTTGCTAATATCATCAGTGATACGTTTTATATCCACAGAGTTCAAAAGATAAGAAATGTTTTGTTTTTTTAAAATAAAATTTCTTAAATATATGATGTCAAAAAACATGTTTATCAATTGTTATTAAAAGAATAAACAATGTACATTTTATAACGTTATTATTTTTAATCGATTTGTTGAAAAAACGCATATTATGTCATCTAGTGATAATTAATTTTTTATCATATCGTCAATATATTTTCTTCATATTACAGAATACATTAATTACTAAGGAATTATTTGTTTCACCAATTAGTTGTCTCGATTATTAAAATAAACAGTAAAAAAATGACAGCTAGCAAGAAGTTCCTAGTGGATAGAAAATTTCAGAAAATGCTAAACGAAAAAATTAATTATTTTAAAAAAAATATGAAAGTGATAATCAGATTGAAAATTGTAACTCATGTATAAGTATTTGCGACAAACTCTGATGAAGTAAATTAGTGGAAAACACAAGCAAACCTTAGAAGTACGCTTACAATTTGAAAATATTACTTGCACAGAAGAAAAGCGTATCTTCGGAAAAATATTTGGCAAAATGTATATTATTTTTTGTCTAAAATAAAGGAAACATAAGTAGGAGGGTAGTTATCTATATACACGAAGAACTGAGCAAGTACAAACAGGAGCAATAAGACAATTTTCCTAAGGAAAAAAAGGAAACCGTACTTTTACGGTAAAAGATGAAGCACATCATAATCTATTACACAGTTTTGACAAGTCTTGTTTATAGTTATTCATGGAATGTATTGATCCCATAACATTTCGTTTAATAATTGAAGTAATTTTCTTTTCAGGTTATGCTGACTTGGTTTATAAATGTTTGACAGCTTATGGACAACGTTGTGAAGTACGGTGCAGAGAAGTTAACAATACATTTTAAATGCAGCACTAACAGAATCTGTACGTCAGTAACTTCAGCCGTTTAGATACTGTGCTTTACTAGCTATGCCTCATCTGTTGTCTTCATATAAAGGCATTTTCTCAAACATTTATTTTTGATGTTGGAAGTACCATTAATAATATAATTGTTGATATGTAAAGTTTAAAGTGGTCGTGACGGGTTTATAAATGATTTTCAAAAGGGATAATCGCGAATTGCAGATGTTTCACAGAATAAATAGTACGAAGCACCTATGGCATTGCATGAAAACTAATGTGAAGAAAGTTTGTGTCCGTTGGATTCTTCAGAGTCTAACTAATGTAAGAACGAGTATCATATAATATAGCGCGAGGATATGTTTAAGAATTTCAACAACGTTACCGATGACAAAACATAGAAATGTGAATCAGAAAGAAAAACCAATTTTCACGTAACTATTTCTACTGGAAGACCAAACCACGTGTTACTTTTCAATATAGCCCCCGCGCACAATGATGCACTTCTAGTAAAAGAAGCATTTTGTTTATCTGGACTTCACCATCCTTGCTGAACCTTCCATCGGACAGTGTCTCCTTCAGGAGAAGATGTGATAATCAGATGGCGTTAGTCACTGATTGTAAAGATGACGCGAAAGCAATTCAAATCCATGCTACTGCACATTCTGTACCGTTTGTGTTGTTTGTTTTTACTGTCGCTAAAGCGTAGACGCCTGATGATTAATTTTCGCAGGTTTAACCAGAAAACTCATTGCGCTACGTTGATATGTATGTATTCCTCGTTGGTGTGATGTTGAACAATCCTCATCGTGAATGCTGGATAGGAGTGATTATAAGTAAATAAATAGAATATGTAGGAAAGCGATTTAGAAATATATTTACACCCGTTGCGGTTAACAATCTAATTTTGCGAGGCATCTTCGCGTCACTGATATGATGCAAGCTGTCGGCATTGACTGAACGCAGTCGCCCTCCATCGGTTCCTATCTTTGATTTGGTTACCCGAAGGGTTGTTCAACCTTAATTATAATCTACAACGCCCATTTATAATGCCTCAGGGCTTTACGAGATTATCAATAGTTTTAGTATTGAAGGTACTATAAATCAATAATACGTTAAACATAAAATAATAATTGTACAATTGTCAGCTGTTATTCGTAATTACACACTATAAGCTAATGTAATTGAAATATTCATAATTATATGATGATATACAGAGCTTATGAAAAGTCAAGTAAACGGCACTTTACTATTTATTACTTATTCGTTTTATATGTTTCTTAAAAAATGCATTTTTTTTCAATTTTGCCTTTAATTTCAAGCAGTTTTGCAGCGAAATTTGTTTTTATTTTGTTTCCTTGTTATACTGTTTCGAACAATTCCTGAACAGCTTTCGGGCTGGAACCGAGTCACTTGTATATCTGCCGATGTTTCGTACCCATTTGTATGGAACATCTTCAGGGCTCAACTACTCGGAAGCAGATAGCATGGACCACGACCGCGGAAGTCTATGTATCAGATTAATTTCTGAACAGAATTCAAGTCCAAATTACAACCTTTAAAATTCGTGAAAATTTGAAAAGTGTATTGTTACAAAATCCGCACATCAAAATTCTTGTTTTTATGTGTGTAGATTACATATTTGTTTAAAAAACATGTACTTTTATTTATTAGTTAAAAAAATTCAAACAGTACGTCATTATTTATACGATTATGTGAGTTTGTCTTGCTCTCAATCAATAAGATTAATTCTCGTTTGGGTCTGTTCAGAAATTTGCTTGTCTCTCTTTAAAATATAGTATAAATAAACTATATACAGCAGTGTGCAAAACAACAGCAATGCATATAACAACACCAAATCCAAGTATTAAATTGCAAATTCGGGACAAGAAATGTCTATATAACAGATGACGAACTGACATAAAAAAGCTATATTTTACCGGATTTTCTAAAATACGGGGAACTACCTGTTTTTCTTAGAAAACTAGATTTTATTACTCTGCAAAATAATAGCAGTAGCATGTAGAAAATCGAATGAATATCGGGTGTAGAGTTGAGTTCTATGGATGGTATTATATTAGTTGTGTATTTTAGTTTCGTGCAATAATAAGATTCGTCTGAAGCACTACGCATCTGAAAAGCGTGAATTAATACAAAAAGTAATAAGAACAACGAAAACCATTTCAAATACGTTAACATGCCCAACGAAAATGATTACTAACGCAATAAAGTATCAGCCAAAACTTGAACGAAGAGGAGAAAGAGAAAAACATCTAATAGAGATGATTGTTGCATCAAAAGAATTGTTCAATCACGCCCTTTCACAAAGTTTACTCAAATAGAACGAACTTTAGATCTTCCAATACACACCTCCACTATTCGAAAGAGTTTAACACGGTATAAATAAGTTGCCAGGAGTCCACTGAAAAGTGCCTTTCCTGAAGAAGGAACACGTTCAACACATTTTTAAATTGGCGAGCTATTAAATGGTGAAATATATTGTCGTTAGATGAGAGCAAGGTTGTATTATTTTGAGAAGTATGTTAGAATACCTATGCGACTGCAATACACTATAAAAACTGTCAAACATGAGGGAACCTCTATTAAGGTATTGGCATGTTGTTCATATCCAATCTTTTGGCTACAGGAAGATAGATCAATTTATTTACGTGAGTTTACTTCGAAAAGTCATGATACCCTACGCCGAGGAAGAGATGCCCCTCCACTGAGAATATATGCATGATAACGACCCAAAACATGCATATACTAGGATTACGAGCGGCTTCTGTTTAGATTTTGGTGTGGGCTGCACAGTCAGCAGACTTTAACCTTACAGAAAGTGTGGACAGACGTAAAAAGATCGTTTCTGCAGCAGGACCCACATCGAGGCAAGAACTATGGGAAACAGTCGAAAGAACATGGTTCTCGATTCCAGATGTGCGACGTCAAGCATTAATTGATTCTATGCCACGAAGGTGCGAAGCTGCTGTCGTAAATAAAGGCTGTACGACAAAATATTTAAAAATGGTATTACTTTTTTCTTTATATATTATATTTTCTTTTTAATTCTGCATTTTTTCGCCCATCAGAAATATATGTTATCTGTAACTATTTTTAGTTATTATTTTCCTGTACAATGGACGACGTATAGATTACATTTACTACGTGTTTTAGTTCACTTTTTAACTTTTTTCAACGCAGTGCTATTATTTCGCATACTGTTGCATGAATACAGAATTCTGTACTCAATTTTTTGAAGCAGTTTCTCTACCTAGATTATTAAATTATTATTTATTTATTTTCGTGCGTTTTTTCTAAAAGGAACGTCTCCTTTTCATTTTTTTAATATTAATCTAAACATAAAAAAAGAAAATAAAAACAATTTGCTATTTGTTTATTATTTCACGCTCTGTATATCTTCTTCGTCAATTTGTCAGTCACGCAGCCTTATAAATAACAACAGAGATCACAAAAATAAATAGAAATTATATAATCTTTTTTTGCAATAATCGTACCAGTGTCGTACTTTCCCATCAACTTGTGCATATCGACTTGATTTCATTAATTTTTTTTATTAATTCCTACATGGTCTCATGCAGATATTCAACAGATGTTATGAATAATGCGAATCTTCCGGTACGCACACGAATAATTTGGCACAAACATCATTGAAGTTATTGAAGGCTCGTTGCAGCCAGTCTGGCTTCGACTGCCACGCTATCGTCACGTAATACACAGGAATTCCGCAGAGAATGAACGTGATGGCTATACTCACTTCTTCTATGCTAACGTAACACGGAAAAGTCACTAAGAAAGCACAAATAATAAAAAATATAATCGGCAGAGTTATGTTCACTTTAATGGGTCGCTCCATGCACGGCCTTGTCTTCCTCATGTACAACAGACCTGTGACGCTGACGGTTATGAAGAGAGCTTCAACGAATGATACGTAGTTTATCAGAACGTAAACGTCTTCAATTACTACCATAAGTAAGGTTATTATACACTGAAACAATAGCATTATATTAGAAAATATGTACCTATTTACGTTTAAAAAGGTTTATTCAAATATTCATTTGCTTATCTATTTAACACTTATTATAAAGACATATTTATACACACTAACACAGTCGTGTCTGTATTTTTTAACTTTCTGCTATAAATATTTAAACTTTGTAATCAAATTAATAGTACAATATGAACATCATTGTTTATAAACAAGATTTATATATCAGAATTGTAATTGACATCGATTCTATAGCCTTACACGTCAAACTTCTTTCTTTAGAATTACATTAATTATTGTACAGTAGGGGTAAGTTTCGACGGGTTCACCGACCAACAATACCTGGTCAACTGTAGTAGTTCCTAGAGAGGATTAGGCAGGTAAACTTGCAATATTCACAAAAATATATTTGTATTATTTTACGACTTGTTATTTCTCCCTGTAAGAGAGATTAAGCTCCTTAATTCTAAACTTTACTCTTTTTTTTGGGAGTTTCGACAGTTGAGTTAATATTACATTTAGTGCATATTAACTAAGCCTGCAGAAACGAGTGTATGTGTATGAATGCCGGATTAGATTGATGATGGCGAATCGACGGCGTTCTATGTTATGTTCGACGAGTGTTGATAGATTTCTTAACCGATTTTCGATGTTAGAATAGACTGACACTATTATTAAATGTATTGTTTGCAATATCAACATTTTACTGTACAGTATTTTTGTGTGTAAAAGACATGTTAATAGCAAACAACACCGATTAAATGCGCAACGTGATGTACCACATTATAAATTTCTATATGACTTTATTTTTATTTAAGTGTGTGCAACATTCCACAAAATATTGTAGACAATGAAGAATTTCGAAACTTCTGGGGAAAATATGTTCCGGAATGGAGATTGCCAACAAGAGGTCAATTACAGTATAATTTTCCTCGGGTGAAAAACGCCATTACGGATCAAATAAAAGCAGAGTTAAAAGATCAAAAAATATGGTTGACGGTAGATGAAACAACGGATGCAAGAAAGAATAGTATTTTAAATGTGTTAGTGAGCACTTTAAAAAGCGGTGAAATTACTTTGGTTCTTCTTTTACGTAGTAGAATATTACAGAAGACAAATGCGGAAAGGATAGTAGAATTTATAAAACATACCTTTGGAAAGTTCAATATATTGGCAACTCAACTTGTAATGTTGGTTACAGATGGGGGTTCGAATATGGAAGGTTACTAAAACAATCTTATCTTCAACTGCTTCATGTTTGCTCCATGCATGTCATCTCGTAGCTGAATTTATTAGAAACAGTTATGCAAAAGCAGAAGTAGACCAATTTATAGTTTCTACCAAAAAAGTTTTTATTAAATCTTCAAAACGCATTCGTGAGTCACTTAAACTCACTGAGGAATCTCCGGAGAAGCCTATTTAACGCTTCTCCGGAGATTCCTCAGTCGGTATTGACGAGATGGAGAACGTGGCTTAAAGCTGTTTTATATTATGAGAAATTTTTACACATTATTAAACGTATCTTAAATTTAAAGCCGCAAGATGCTCAAGCAATTTCGGTAAGTCAGTGGCTGGTTTCAGATACCGAAATCCATACTCAAATAGAGCAAATTTCCGAAAATTATTCAATTCTTTTAGATACTATTTCCATATTTTATTAGAGAACACCAAGCTGTCATTACATGAAGCGCTAAATATAGAATATTACTTCAAAGCCTCGTTAAGAAATCTTACAGATAGTATAGAAAGATTAACAACCGGTAAATTGTGTGCGGATATAAATAAGAATCCTGATTTTCGAACTATGGTGCGTATAGACAAGAGTTTAACTGAAAACCAAGAGTGCGAATACGATGCGAATGTCCTTTTTAAATTCACTAACGTCACATCATTAGTCGCAGAACGCTGCTTTTCCAAATACACCAACATATTTTCACTTCGCATTAGGAGTATGACTGAGTCATCAGTGGAAGGCATACTAGTAATACAATACTATAGCAAATTTTTGCGTCACTTTACTTCAACGACATAAAAAAAAACTAAAGTAGTAAATAATTACATTTATTATTTTTAACATTGACAGTAACTAAGCCATATGTTACTGCGAAAGCACTCGTTTCTGCAGCTTTAATATTAACGATATTTCGGTGGAGGGGATCCCCATTTTCAAGTACATATATAAATATTTGTGATTACTTATATTTGTTAAAAATACACTTTTTTCTTTAATACTATAAAATTTACAAACTGCAAATACACGAACATTTGTAAATTAACAATTTTTTACTAAAGATTAAGTAAAACACTGTCTAAATTTTACACTATATTATATACTAACTGCAACTATTTTTGTCTGTTAAGACGTTATCATTAATCAATTATAGTTAATATAATTCCTTTTCACGTCAATTTTCGTATTCTGTATACGATTTCGACAACTGACCCATCATCAGCAGATCATTAATCACAGTATTGCACCTGAAACCACGGCAAATTCCGCTCAAAGACAAACTTCGTACTAGACTTACATACTCGAAAGCCAAACACACACTTGACTCTACGGCGTAAGTCTAGTACGGATTTTGTCTTTGGGCGGAATTAAAAATTCTGTTCGAATTGAAGGAATTATGCGTCGACAACAAATTAATGTAAATTTAGAGGAATATGTGGTCAAAATGGGTTTAGAAGATGAAATTCTTTTCCAACACGACAACGAACCGAAACATTCCGCTAAGACTAGAAAATTTGTGCAGAAAGTAATATACAGTTATTGGAATGGCCGCCTCAATCGCCGGATTTAAATCCAGTTGAGAACTTGAGGATACTTTTAGACCAAAAAGCCCAAGTTATAAGTAAGGGAAACAAAGAACAATTTTTTTGGAGAGTTAGAGAATTTCGGGCAAGAAATGGACCCTAAGTTACTCAAAATCTTAGTGGAAAGTATCCTATGGCATCTGCAGACTGTAATAGCAGCAAAAGGAGGCCATAGGAAGTATTGAAATACGTTTATTTTTGTTTATTTTTTTATTGTACTCTTGTTTAATTTTAAAATTTATTATACTTTTTTATTAATGTTTTCTTTCTTCTCCAATATTTCAATGTGTTTTGAAATTTTTATATTTCACATTTTACCCTATTAAAACAACACGATTTTGTAATATAATAAATAACTATAATTAAAATTTATAGGTTAAATAAGACTTAGTGTCAACTTAAATTTGCTACTGGCTCCATCTACAATCAATTATTATGATAACCTATAAATCACTTTTTAATTTAAAAAGGAAATATTATAAGGAAGTTATTTGTTATTGCAGTTGGCGTATCAATAAATACTTAAGATTTATCCAAACAATTAGTTCATTTGTTTGTAAATATTGCAAGTTCAATGAAACGTATTTATCTATGTAATTACTTATCGTTAAAAAAATCCGTGAAATCACAAATAATCGGTTTGATAATTTCAAACACGACGATTAAAAACAAGAGGTTAATGACCATATAGTTATATCTTAAAATAGCACTTGTCTACACGAGAAAAAATTCGCTGTTCGGGTATTCGTTTTAATTAAATTTAGAAAACATTCAAAATTTATTTTCCTTCAATCGTGGTGGATTAAAATTTGTTTCATAACTTTAGTCTGTCCGGTTCTCTTTTGTTGTGTTTTATTTTTAATTGTACAGGGTCTTTCAATAAAGACATTTGCAAATTTTGACAGTTAAGAGCGTCCATATCGTAAAATATTTAGACGACAGATTTTGACATTTGTAATCAGTAAGTTCTGACATATTGATCACGGAGAACTACACAATTCAGCAAATAATGGTAAAAGTCGGTTGTCCCGTTCGCAGTATATTCCAATAATAATAATTTATTGATGTATATGTATATACACACGTCATTACATGATATAAATAAATAAAAACACAAAAAAACCTTCGTGGCTCACAATAAATACGCCACGAAACACTTTAAAACGCGCAAGATTTATACAAAACACCAGAATAACAATGAAAACATAAAAACCCAAAAATGGCAATGTCAAAATTTATATTTCAGAAAGTCATTTACTGAATAGAAACAATTCTCCACCAGCACTGTGTTTTATTAATCTTTTAAGTCTAATCGATGGTAGGCCCTTAAACCTATCAGGCAAAGAATTGTATATCTTCACAGCTAGGTAATTTGAACTTAGTTGAGTTTTCCTAATGCGATGATACGGTATGGCCAAACTACTCTGGTTTCGTGTTTCATATTCATGAAAATGTATAGCTCGAGGCTCAGAATATTCTTTGTTGTTACTGTAATTTACTGATATTTCATATATTCCTTTTCGAATTAACAAGAGACCAAAATTGGCAGGGATCCTTCACTGTCCTCTTCTGTATGTTTCGTACAGTACAGTTATAGCTGTCAGAAACCTCCATGTTGACTAAGCTGCAAATTCTTTGAATTCAGTTTTGTAATAATCACAGCCAGTGGATTTTCTTTTTCCGTGGTAGTAACGCTCTAATACAAGATATTTTTTATATTCTTAGTAAAGCATGAAGGGCATGTCGTATTATAAGAATATTCTTGTAGAGGTACAGAAGAATTCAAAACATAATAAAGCTTTGTATTAAAAACAGCAAGACATTCGTCAATACTGGTAAAACCATCAAAGAAAGGCCAGTCAACCTGGAGTAGATTCGAATATAAGTTAATGATATTCGCTTCCCTTAAGTTGTATCTAATATTATTATTTGACGGAAAAAGACGAAGCCTTGACGCGAACATATTTGTTACATCGAACCACAATGCTGGATGATGGTCTTCAGCAACAAAAGAATTGGAATTATGTCCAACATCGAAACTACAATGCATGTTTGCATGTTTGAAGTCCAACAGTCGGCCATTCAAGTTGGTAACATTGTAAAATTGAGAAAGAAAAATACTAGAGATGTTATGAAAGAACGCAGAAGTTCCAAATTCTAGATTCCACGTCAAATTTAATAAACCTTGAAAATATAAAATTTCCCCTAAGATATTGTTCCCAGTGATAACGATTTCCAACATATTGGAGAAAAGTCCAAGGTCTGCGTGGTTTAAATTCGGTGGAATATACAGTAGAATGAGAAAGTACGAGAGTTGATCGCTGTTACAGTTGCATATAATCAGATCGATCAAAGAAATCGCCAATCTAATGGCAGAAACATCAACTATTTCTTAAAAAGAATCATTCTATTATTAATAAAACCCTATCCCAAGGAACAATTTTTAAATTACGCGGAAGTTTTGAGTTGGTAGTAGTAAAAATAAAGGTTAGCTATGATTTCAATTCATTCAAGAAATTAGGAAATAACATGTTTTTAATGCGTACGGTTTTCGTTTTAATCTTGATTTTGAAATATACACCTTAATTATTAATATTCATGCTGTAATAAAATAAAATATAATTTTAGATGTAGTTATTTTTTCCTTGGGCAACTTAAAACACCCGCGAAATTTAAAAATTGTTCCTTGGGATATACTACATATGTTTCACGGAATTCACCGATCTTCAGGCAGAAAACGAGGAGGCAATGATATTATTCATTATTTTTCTGTATCGAAATATTATGATAAACGCTATGGAATCGTTCATTAATAACTCAAATCTGACTGAAGATCGGTGAATTCCGTGAAACATATGTAGTGGATAGGGTGTTATTATTAATAGAATGATTCCTTTTAACATTCTTTAATTGGCAAAAAGCCGTGATGCAAGCGTCTGCCTATACGCTCTGGTAACTTAGTTATCGACATGCGAGATAGACGCGCTCCCGCTTTGTCGTTCAATATATTTTTGTTCTGGACGAAAGACGGAGGCATGATATTATTTATCAACTATTTCGTCTAATTCCACCACGAAGGACAATGGGAACACCACCACCAATAGATTTACAAGTGGAATGCTTATTTCTATCGCAATGTATTATATTATAGGATGGAGGAAAAAGTTCATTGCCATAGATTGAATCGGATAATCAGATCTCTGTTAATAATATATGTCTTAGGCAGAAAAAAAACTTGATTTATATCAAATATCTGTTCTAACACGCAAACCTCTGACGTTTTGATAATAATAATAGGTATATCCTCTGTCGTGCACATATAGTTTGACGAAATCACGATTTTTGGAATACTATTGTAACTTATTCCAATATTGGTTTTATCCTTAGATAATCGATTGAGTAACTCTACCTGTACATTTTTATAGAGTTTGGCCTAAATGCTGTTTCAAACATCTACTTCTTTTGATCAATCCATGAATGATTGGACGTTACAATATTATATCTTGTATTGACCACCTTTTTTATGCGAAATACAATATTACCACATACATAAATTTTATTTTCTACAGTACTTAAGTCCCACTTTCCATCAAATCCTTCTCATATTTAATATTTTACCTTATCATGCGGTTAAGAACTTAAAAAGGGTTCACTGCTGCTGTTCATGTCCTCCTAGAATGTTATAAAAGACCTTACGTTGACTGAATGTAACTTATTTAGAATTTTTCAAAGCTGTCTTACCATATTAATATCTAAAATTAACCGATTTGTAAATGGAAACACGAGTTATTCTATTTACAGACTTTTTAATATGTCTGCAACCTAGCAGCTCAAACAAGTTACATTTAAATTGAAGTAAATCAAAATTCAAAACGTCTATACAAATTGTATCATCCTTCAAGGATTTCAAATAAATATTTTAAACAAAATGTGTGACGTAACTTACCATAAAAATTAAGGAAGGCACCGGCGTAAGTCTTTTAACGTCAATTAATGCGATAGCTTGCGGCAGATGACCTTGTCTGGCACCCACGAAAAACAACCTTGACGATGCGAAGATCGCTCCATTCAAAGATCCGAATGTGGAACAAGCGACGAAAAATGGCATAAGAAATGAAAAGAAACCCAGCATTTTATCTCCGAAGGTTACGGCTACAGCTTCCGACGCCAAAATTTCTTCACGAGTCAATACTACGAAGTAAGCTATGTTTGTTATCACGTAAGTGATGGTCACTAGAGGCATTGATATGCAGATGGCTCTTGGTAAGTTCCTGAAAATTGTAAAAGTAATTGTAAATAACTGTAGTAGTGAATATTTTTGTAATTATATATTTAGAAAATCTGTATTGTTAACCTTGTATTTGCAAGTTGACATTTAAAAAAATTAATATTGGAATCGGAATATACGAGTTCTAATAAATAAATGTTCCAACAGATAATTCTTTTATGAAATACTATTGTAATCTTTACGACGATATTTAAAACCATACTGTATGTAGCAATTAAATTAGCTCGCTCTTCACTTCTACAGATTTAACGAAATACAGTCCAAGTACATGATATTTAAAGCGTATACTTCTATACTATACATGTTAGTGTACATATATTGGAGCATATATTAACAACTATACGGGGATTGTTTGACAAGTAGTGAGAATGACACATAGGTGGCGCTCTAATTTGTAAAACAAATGCACTGTAATTTAGGTTGCCTATTTATATGTTTACATTCCGATATTTAGATAAATCGGTTGATTAGTTCATTTTTGACAGCTGATTGAAAAAGAAGCAACATGTCGTTTTATTAAAATGGAAAAAGCAGAGTATCGTGCGGTGATTAAATACTTCGTAATTAAGGGTATGAAAGCTATCGAAATAAAAGATGAGTTACGGGAAACATTAGGTGAATCTGCTCCATCATCCGCCACAATAAGTAGATGGGTAAATGAATTTAAACGTGGTAGAACAAGCTGTGTTGATGAAGGGCGCTCTGGAGCACCCAAAATCGTGACTTCAAGGAAATGATTATAAAAATCGATAATATTATTACGCAAGATCGACGACTCAAAGTGAGAGAGGTAGCAGACATGGTAAACATTTCAACAGAACGCGTACACCACATTTTAAGGAAAGAATTGGGCCTTTCCAAGCTTTCGGCAAGATGGATGTCGCGATTGCTTACGACTGATCAAAAGTTCACTCGTTTGCGCATTTCCAATGAGTGTTTGGACCTAAATAACCGGAATCCGGTTGATTTTTGTAGGCGATTTGTTACTTGCGATGAAACTTGGATACACTACAGTACACTCGAAACTAAACAACAGTCGAAACAATGGTTAGAACGTGGTTCTGCACCTCCGAAGAAAGCGAAAACCACTTTATCGGCAAACAAGGTGGTGGCATCAATTTTTTGGGATTCAAAGGGCATTTTGCTCATTGATTACCTTCAGAAAGGTGCCACAATAAACGGACAATATTATGCTGAACTTCTACAAAAATTAAATGTTGATATTCGTGCTAAACGGCCAGGAATGGCAAAGAAAAAGATTCTGTTTCACCAAGACAACGCTCCCTCGCATACCAGCACAGTTGCGATGTCCAAAATCCACGAGTTGCATGTCCAATTAGTACCGCATGCGCCTTATTCGCCCCTTCCGACTTCTACCTTTTTCCAAAATTGAAAACTTTCATCTAACGACGAGCTTATCATCTTCGTAAATGAGTATTTTGCAAGCCTTCCGGAATCGCATTTGAGAGATGGCATGAGGGCATTGGAGCACCGTTAGAATAAATTTATTGCTCTTTTAGGAGAATATATTGAAAAATGAAAATTATTTTGTATTTAAAAAATTCGTTTTTCTTTTCCATTCTCACTACTTGTCAAACTACCCTCGTAGGATATATTTGTTTCAATATTTTGTCAAACCTCCTCCCTTAGCGTGAATGGCCGGTTGAATTCGCTTCAGTATACTATCGATGCAGGCTTTTACGGCGTCTTTCTGTTTCCTTTTCAGGCTTTTTTGCTATTTTCTTTTGAAACGCTTAATTTGGGATTTATATAATATTTTTGTCGTATTCTCTGATATTTTCTAATACGAATAGCATTTGCAGATTGCTAGCATATGCTGTTGTCTCTTTTTAGTCATTTTTTAAATAAAGTGAGTTTTGTGAAAAATGGAATTAACGCGCGAAAATTTTCGAGCCACGATTTTGAAGATGGGTCTCACGCGACAAGAGCGTTCACAAAAAATCAAGTGATTATTTGGCGACGAACCACCATCCCTGACGACTGTTGAACGGTGGTACAACGAGTTCCAGCGTAGATTTGTTTCGCTGAAAGACGAGCAGCGTGAGGGACGGCCTTTCTCTCCAGAAAATATCGACGCCCTACACAACATGATAAAGACAGACAACCACTACATATACAGAGATATTCGGGCATCATCGGGCATAGGTATGACTCAAATCATAACTATCTCGCATGGTCATCTTGCCGTCAGAAAGGTTTGCACCCGATGGATACCAAACAATTTAACGGAAGCGCCTAAAAAGCGCGTATGGACTGGTGCAAGAGAGCGCTTAAAAAATTCAATTCGAGCAAAATCAGTGTACGACATCGTTATAGGTGAGGAAAGTTGAATTTATTATTACGAGCCAGAAAGCGAGCGACGATAGGCTCAATGGGTCTTCGAAGACGAGGAAAATCCACGAAAGTGAGATGCGGACGAAGCTTTGGCAAGAAAATGGTGGCTTATTTTTTCGGACGCGCCGATCATCTTGCTTCAATTCTGCTAGAGGATTGTCGCACAGTGAATGCTGAATTGTATACAACCATTCGTGTTTCAAAAAGTGCGTGAGAAACGACCAAGTGGACGAATCATTCGGCATCAAGACAATGCATCATCACACAATGCATTTCAAACATCACAGTTTTTAACTGCTTCACGAAGAGAATCGATGACTCATCCGTCTTATAGTCCCAACCTGGCACCTTGTGACTTCTTTTTATTCCCATACATAAAAGACAAAATGTGTGGATTGAAATTTAATATCTTGGGAGCGATCATAAAGAGGAATATTTTGAAAAACAATAAAAATTAAAATAATTGATTTTTTTCCGTATCATTGTCAAAATTTTTATAGCAACGAGTCATCACATTTGTTTACGTTTTTCGTCATTTGATACACTGGACTTCTAACCGTAAAATTTGTTCTAATGTTGGTGCAGAAAACGCTGTACATATTTTGGAAGATAATTTGACACATTGAAATTAACCAATTGACATATATGTATGTAGGTGAAGAAACCATCCTTTTATAAACGAGATCATAAAGGAAATTGGCGATCTGTAGTATCATTAGGTAATCCTAAATTACTAATTACTGTTATCGCGCCATTCGTAAGTAGGCTGGTAAATAACGAAGTCACATCGAAGCTCGTATTAAAACTTTTACAAAGTGCGGGTTTCTTACGTACACTATTGTCTTTCCATCGTACGGTTTTAACAATATCTCTAAGTATCTGGCAAGGTCAAAGGTCGAAGATCTAATGTTGCTCACAATAAAACTTTCTTTGTAGTCCATATAATCTCAGCGGTCAACTTTAGGCATCATTATCTTTTTCTGGAAGAGTTGATGTCATCAATAGGTATTTCGCTTCCTTTACAATCTTGACGGTGCGATTTTTCTAGAAGCCTCGTAATTCTTCTTTGCTTAGCACACCAGTTGCATTGCCCTTGCCTCTTTTTACAATAACAATGCTGTCTTTCCTTGTTAGGTTCTAGAAAGCAGACTTCTCTTCTTCGCTTATACGCCCTATTATTATATTCCTACGTAGTTTTAAGAACCGGACTACTTCAAATATCAATCTACACAGCAGGCACTAAGATACCAACAGTTACACCGTGCCTCTCAAACTATTAAACACATACAAAACGGCGCCACATATGGAACTGCGCCTTAACCAGCATTAGGTCTTTTCCACTCAGCGTCTACCATAAAAGATGTACCAAAAAAAGACGATATACTTATATACCAAATAGCCAGACGCTTCAAAGGGTTTCAAAGGTTTTTTGGTGTTTGAGTACACTAAAAAACCTTTTACTAAAATGGCGAATCTATTTAAAGGGCCCAAAAAGTAAAAAAAAGGCTCTAAAGTTTATTACCATCAACTCAAATGTAATAGAATTGCAATAAAATTACTTTTTGACTCTTAAATGTGTATTATTACTTGCGTATTCAATGCAGGTAATTAAAGAACGAGTTATTAATTTTAGAAAGAACACAATAACAATGAATCTACATATTTCCACTTAAAAATCAATCATACAGAGATGGTCAAAAGTCATTCGCCAAATTAATTTAAGTGCTAAACTGTCGTTACAATTTTAATAGAGGTTCACATTGTTATTATACTTATTGTATTTATATTTGTGTACGCCGCTGTATAACCGCCATTTAATTCCGATATTTAGTGATTACTATTTTGTACACGTACATATTTTCTGGTATCCAATGCAATGGTTTTACATTTTTTATCATTTTTGTTCATTTACACCTTTTTGTTCCACATGCACAACATTAAGATTAAAGACAGACGGACGATAAATGTGAATCATGGCTAGTTTAAACGAAATTATCGCGAAACATAAAATTAAAACATTTTTGTATGATAACACCGCCTACTTTAAACAATAAACCTACTTTCTACTGCAGTTAACAACAGTCTCCATCACTTATTTGGTACTAATTAGAAAACGATTCTCACGTACAGCTACCTTAAAAAATATAACAAAATTATTTGTGTTGTAATATAACGAATATTTTGCTAAATGTTATCACGGCTGGTTACAAAAATTAAATATCTCACGTACGGTTTCCATCTTTTATGGTTTTTATTGCTCGGAACTCAGGTCTTGTATATTCGTAAGTAAAAACAGTAGAAATTTTAATTCCTCAAAAACGTGATGTTTGTTCCGTATGTTTTAAAAAAACTAACACTTTTAAAATTAATTATAAAACGATTATAAACTATATAATTTGAAGCCAAAATCGCATAAGAATAAATAAGCATAAAAAACTAGATTTTTTAAATAGTTAAAAAGTCAGATTTTGCACAATCTCCTCAATATTGCACAGAAAAGGTAGAAGATATTAGTTTCAGTTTTAGTGCGACAGACAGTAGCAGTAGTTGAGCCCTGAAGATGTCCCATACGAGTGGGTACGAAACGTCGGCAGTTATACCTGTGACGCGGTTCCAGCCCGGAAACCCAGAAGGTAGAAGACATTATTTTCAAAAACCAAGTAGTGGTGTATGTGCATGTGAAACAAATGGCAAACATATCTCTTTCAAACTGTGAAATGTGTTATTTGCATTTAACATCTGGGAATTATTTTTGCCGTATTCTGTATACAGTATCGTGCGCCACCTGTAGTTTTAATATATATTATATATTTCGGGAATAGCAAACAAAAAGAAATTTTTATTATCGAATATAGTTTTATTACTTTTCAAAATATTCTCCTTGAAAATCAAAGCACTCCAAAATATGAGTTTTGAATGCCTCAACTGCCTCTTCCGGCATAGAAAACCGTTGACCACGAAGTTTATTCTTCACGTGTGGGAACAAAAAGAAATCACAGGGTGCTAGATCAGGGGTGTACGGTGGATGGCTCATCAATTCAATGTTTTGCCCAATCAAATATGCAATTGTGTGAACCGACCTGTGAGAGCTCGCATTGTCATGGTAGAGAATGATCTGTCGTTTTCGGATTGTCTTTCTTATTTCTTCAAAAACTTTTGGCAAACAAATAGTTGTGTACCATTCTTGCCAAACTTCACGATGCAATCATCAGATCGGAGGCAACGCTAACAGTGTTGTCAGTTCCCGAAATATAAACGGCTACCTTATTTACCTAATGATTATTGTACATATACTTTACGTTATAATTTTAGATTCTATTTATAATGACAGACAACAACAATAAAATTCATTTATTTTTATGCTGTTTTTTTTTTCTAATTAGCCTATGTTGTGACTATTTTTTAGCAATATCACAATTTAGAAATGGTAACACCGTGATTGGTAGCACGGGTATGACGTTTGTAATTGTAATTTGATAATTCTATATATATTTTTACTTCGCATTTTTTGACGTTTAAAACGTCAATTTCCAGTTGAACACTCTTGCAAAATTGAATTACACTACTAAAACTGCGTTTATAACGTTGCTACTATGGCAAATTGGAAAAATTAAAGTTTTAAGATATTTGAGTGTTGCGTTAAGTATTGACAATTTTAAATTAACTGTGTTAAAAAACATTTTATGGTGCACCTTTACAAAGTGATCTGCGTAATTAAAAAGCACAGTTTGTGTGTGTACGCCTGTATTTTTTAAATAGAAATATCACCATTAATTTTACACAAAAGTCATGTTTAACCTATAAATTATTGAGAAAGGCAACCTTATGCAATGAGTAAGTTTTTAATACTTTATTAAGAAGTAGATACCGCGCTCTAATGTAATAAAGTTAAATACGTAAATCAGGTTAAAAGTAAGCGCTTTTATTGAATCACTGGTCAAGGATAAAGTATTATAGACTGTATTTTAGAAACGATATAAAATTATTAAATATATTCTAGGTTTGTCGTTGAAGGGCATGCCCTATAATATATGCAGATAGACTATGTAATTATATAAAATCAAAATAGTAAACTATTTGTATTACTTAGGAGATGTTCTCTTTTATGAAATCCTTTTATTCATAAATTCTCATATTTCTAACCTATAATTCAGTTGACAGTTCATACTTAAATGGCCTTGGTCACATAGCATATAAAAAAAAGTGGTTCTGTGTAAAATTGAAATTTTTGCTTGAAAATTATTATGATTTCGAATGTGTTTTAATAAACACTAATTAGTATATCACAATTTATTTGCCAGAGGCCATCGATGAAATAAGAATTAATGACTCGTCGCCCATATTCACTTGATCTATCGCCTTCTGATTTCTAGTGGTTTTCCAACATAAACAATGTACGTGATGTGCGATTTTCGTCGCCTGAAACATCTGCAAATATTTAACCGATCTTATCTGTTTTGTGCATTTACATATTGAAAACGCTGTTTAAAAAGGTAGGTGTTCATTTACATTTATTATCTGCTAAACTCCTTGCACTCCCCCGAAATACATGCGTTGAGCGAACACCCACAGTTCTAGCCCCTATGAATATCTCTCGTATGAGAACTTAATAAGATTGTCATTCGTGCTATACTCTGTCCTATTGGCATTTAATATGCTTCATGAACATTTACTTAACAAAAATAAACGCGTGTTTTATAAGACATGAAGTCGATAATTGCAATACACATTTTGTAGTTCATGGAAGTAATTACATAACTTAAAAATTTGTAGATTGACTGTTTAATAAGAACACTATTTACAGGAAGAATTGAAATTAAAATTGGACTTTGTTATTCGGATTTACTTTTCAATATAACGATCTAATTACTGTACCACTTTGTTTGTAAAAATAGCATAAAATAAAGATAAAATTATTACTTGTCTTACTTGGCTTACATCCACTATTTTAACAATTCCGACTTACATTAAGTCAATAAACCGGATGATGTCCCTACAACAGGACATTGGCGTTTTTGTGTTTCATATCTGTCTCAGATTTTCTATATATTCAGTAACATGTTGGCAATATTGCGCATTACATTAAGTAATAAATACTATTGATTTAGAGATTATACAAGGCGAACTAGAAAAGAAATCTATCTAGCTATGATAGAAACAATTAATTGTATATATTGTATGTACATGAACAAGACGTGCTATCTAAAATACCACCCAAGCATAAACGCAGTGGCAGTATAAAACAGAGAACAGTTAAGAAAACCAAAAGATCTCGTTTATCTTTAGACAAGGAAGGTGTTATTGCATATATATATATATATATATATATATATATATATATATATATATGTATCAGTGGCGGCTGGTCAGGTGAGGCAGGTGAGGCAGTGCCTCACCATCTAAATCTTGGAATTATAACAAGAATAATATGTATACTTTTAAAATTCTTTATAAATTAATTATCATCTTTTATTCAGAATTTATCTTATAAACAATAAGAAAATAGTTTTAAATAAACCGGCATTACAAGCAAAGTACAAATTTATCATTTCATTTTAATTCCGTGCGAATGTACGAGCGCGTATACTTGCCCCGACCAACTTCATGCTTGATCTATGTATATCCCTACTAAACACGAATATTTGAGGCCCGGCCACTCATTGCCTCTCATTGAAAATTTATAACGCACTACAGCAGTCAAAAAAATTCTCAATTTCTATGGAAATTACAGTAAAGTATTAGCTACATATTTAAGATAACAAAGAAGAAAAAATATTCAAAAAGTTAATAGATTTTTCTAACTTTATTGTGAGATTTTTGAATTTTTTAATAATATAGAAAGCATTATTAATAGGATAAATTAAGTATTTATTTAATGATATAAAGATGTCTAAAGGTTTACATTCTTCTTGTACAGTTTCTCAATATTTCCTCCACGCAAATAATATGTTTTAAGTTTTAACAGGAGTATTTTTATTGTTTCAAGTAGATATTATTTAGATATCAATCTGAAGCCAATTTAAACTGAGCCTCTCATCGAATCACAATCGCCGAACTACCGAATATACTCGAGGCTGACATTCTCGGCCCGAATCGCAAATTACAGCAGTTGGGGGAATAACAAAGTTAGGTTAAATATTTTAATATTTGTTTAGTGATATTTTCAGTGATTTAAAAATTGTGAATATGGATTTAGAAAATGTAAGAAATACACAAGACATTGAAGATTTTTTAATAAGAAATACGTTCGTTGTTCTATCAGTAGAAGATCAATTATATGTCAAAAACCTTCCAAGACCAAACCCTGATTTATCAAAATCTCTTACAATACACGGTAAGTCTAACAGAAATTTCAATAATAATAATAATAATAATAATTACGTTTTTTGCTTGATGAGTTTAGAGAATTTCGGGAGTGTGATACATATTTCAGTACTGTATACGAAAATTCGATGTCTGACGAATCTGTTGCACATAAAAGGCGTAGAATTGATGACGTTCCAGATACTAAACAAAATTATAGAAAATTATTTTTCGAAATTCTAGATACGTTTATTAGTCAAATTGAAATTAGATTTATTGATTTAGAAAAACTTGCTTTTTTTGATTTATTAACAGAAAGTAAATTTGAAGAATATTCGAAGGCATTTCCTCAGAGGCTCTTAAATAATTTGTTTGAACAATATAAATTTTTTGATCAAATTCAATTAAAAAATGAATTAGCTGTTATTTATAGTGACATGCAACTCCTTGGTAATTCTAAAACACCATGTGAAATGTTAAGATTTATGCACGAACAAAAGTTAGCCATCTGTATGCCAGAACTTTTTAAATTGCTAAGTATAGTAGTTACCATATCGGTAACTTCCGCGTCCGTTGAGCGAAGTTTTTCCACATTGAAACGTATAAAATCGTATGTTAGAAATACAATTGGACAACAAAGACTTAGTAACTGTGCACTAATTGCAATCGAAAAGGAATTGGTTAAAACGATGACGAGGGATGAACGATTTTATAATGATGTAATTGATTATTTTGCTAACACAAAAAACCGGAGGATACCTTTGCTATACAAGAAGTAAAATCTATTAAATGTAATTCTACGTGCAATGCCAATAAAGGAAATTCTCTGTATTTTAAAATATTTTCATTTTGCCTGTAATTTTGAAATTTTGTTATTGGATTGTTTTTGATTTATATTGGGTCTGGGAAAAAGTTCGTGGCGTTTTTCCCGATAGATGGCATTGGTTGCCGATAACTAAAGAACAACAAGTCACAGCGACACCACCGACGGCTCGTTTTTTAGATGACCTTCCGAACGTTAGTTTGAGCGTAGAAATATTGTAATCGGTGCAGTGGTTGGAAAGTTATTCGCACTTGAAAATGGAGAAGAATAATGAGAAATTTCGCTATATTCTGCAATATTATTATGATAAGGGGAAGAACGCTGCGCAGGCTTGTGATAAAATTTGTGCTGTGTACGGTGAAGGTACTTTATCGAAATCTGTTGCGCGGAAATGGTTCGCTCGCTTTCGTTCTGGAAATTTCAATGTGAAAGATGAGTCACGCTTCGGTCGTCCAATCACTGAAAAATCTGATGAAATTCTTGAAAAAGTCCAACAAGATAAGCATATCAGCAGTGTCGATATTGGCATGGAGCTAGGCATTGACCACAAAACTGTTTTGAACCATTTACACAAAGCTGGTTACAAAAAAAAGCTTGACGTATGGGTTCCTCATGAGTTGAGCGTGAAAAACATGATGGACCGAATTAACATCTGCGATGCGCTGCTGAAACGGAATGAAATCGAGCCGTTTCTGAAACGTTTAATAACCGGAGATGAAAAATGGATTACGTACGATAATCGGAAGCGTAAAAGATCGTGGATAAAGGATGGTGAGCCGTCACAAGCGTTCGCTAAGCCAACATTGACGCCAAAAAAAGTGATGCTGTGTGTATGGTGGGACTGGAGGGGAATCGTCCACTACGAGCTACTTCCAACTGGTCAGACGATTGATTCTCAACTCTACTGTGCACAACTAGAGAGATTACGCCAGGCGATTGAAAGAAAACGGCCCGAATTGATTAATAGGAAAGGTGTTGTCTTCCATCATGACAACGCCCGACCACACACTTCTTTGATGACCCGTCAAAAATTGAGAGAGTTTGGTTGGGAAGTTTTGATGCACCCACCTTACAGTCCGGATATAGCACCCTCTGACTATCATCTGTTTCGATCTCTGCAGAACTCTCTCAATGGAATTAAGTTGGTTTCAAAAGAAGCCTGTGAAAACTACTTGATTCAGTTTTTCGACCAGAAACCACAGAAGTTTTTCACCGATGGGATCATGGATCTACCAAAAAAATGGCGAAACATTGTCGATAATAATGGAGCATATTCGGTTTAAATGAATTCGTCCACGCGCCATGCGGGGACCAGTTGAATTTTACTGAAAAAACGCCACGAACTTTTTCCCAGACCCAATATATATACATATATATGTATATATTTGTTATATTATTAAATTTTATATTATAATAGGAATGTATTTATTTTTTATTTTTAAATCCTAGAAGATTGAGTTCTTATTTTCGATTAATGTTTTTAGAATTTGTTTGATTTTTTAGAATATTTATTTTCGTTTCACAAGGGTTTGCTTTGAAACTTCGTTTTCCCTTAAAAATCGAATGGGGCGCGATATAGGGCTCAGTTCACGTCTGGCAGCCCTGTTTGTACTGGAAGCCCTATATATATATATATATATATATATATATAAATATATATAAACTGTTTTTATATGTAGTAGGTATATAGAGTTTATTAATCAATTGTAAACAATTTTGAATATTTATTATTCTATCTGCCTCACCATGTCAAATACTCACGAGCCGCCACTGATATGTATGACTTTGCAATAACCATTTTGACATGAATAAAGGTGGGAAAGAAAAGGAAACAAGTAAAATAATTGTTTGTACAGAAACTATGAAAAAGGTGATAAAAGAGCATAACACGACCTAAATTAGACGAAAAGAGTAATAAACAATGTAAATGATTACACAAAGGAAAACTTTTTTTTAAACCCCTTACTTACCTGTGGTTGATAGTTTACAAATTTAATTAGTGACTGAGGATATTGAGTATTCAAAGTCACCACAGTAAAGATTGTTAAAAACATTCAAATACAAGAAAATTGATAAGAGGCAATGTATAATAGAAAGTTCGAGAATGCGTAAGTGGCGGTACGATTATTAATTAGTTGCCATCGACGGATATAGACAACAAGAAAGACATATTTATTACCTTGACGAAACGAATTTAGATATACATGATATAGTTAAAATAGACCGAAACAATAATTCAGATTAGTGCTACTTAAATATTCCTGCATCTAGAGAAAAAAGACTGACAATGGAGCATTGTGGATCTACAAATGATTAGGTTGAAGGAACTGCGTTCATGTATGCAGAAAACATATGCAGTACGAACCTAGCCCGCGGGAAGACATCCCAACTCTGATTATAATACACGTATACTTTGTTTATTTATAATAAAATATGATTGGACGGGACTGTAGGGTGCTTCTTATATCGGTCAGTTTTATTGAATACCATCTGCTGTGTGCAACGTGCTGTGGAAATTCGTCGTCCGCACTATATCTTGAAACGCTCTCGTAAAACTCGTTAAATTATGATTTTCAAAGTTAATTAATTTTTGGCAAAAAATATTGATTTGTTAACGTTCTACGATAATAAAGTTTCTTTGAATAATCTTACCTGTAAGGGTCTTTCAATTCTTCTGTCACATAATTTAAGTAATTCCACCCAGAATACGAGAATAATCCTGAGTAAAAGGCAAGGGCAATGTATCCGGGCTTAGTTTCAGTTCCCGCCATAGGGTCTTCGAAATGGTCAACGTGTCCCGTACACAAATAATATATTCCAGCTACAACGATTATACCCAGGGCAAATATTTTAGTTGCTGTAAAGACGTCTTGCACTCTGGTCACCCACTTAACATTATAACAGTTTATCACAGTTAAAAGGCACGTGGTTACGGCGGCTAACAATCGAACGGCACCATATGGCGGGGCGCAAACAGGCCAGAGAGGTTGCAAAATATATTGTGCGAAAGTTATTGCAGTTATGGCATTTCCTGTCGGCACTAATATGAAAAGGGCCACCCATAAATACAAGAAAGCGGGCAATGGACCGAAAGCTTCACTTATATAAGCGTAATCTCCTCCGGATTTTGGTATCATAGTACCTGCAAAAAATTATGAAATTAGTTAGTTAGTCAGAAACAGAAAATATCTCGAAAATTAAAACGGATATAATGCAAATATTGTCCAGTTTTTAACTTTATAAATTGGGGGAGATATAAGATGAGGTTGTATTCATGTCGTAAACATAATTTCATTTTATTCAGTTATTGTTTTATAGTCGTAGTGTGTGTTGTTTAGTTATTTGTTATGCGGTATATTAATTGATTCGCGTTTACGTTTTCTTCGACAAAATTATCTTTTTTGAAAGCTCTAGCTGTGAACTTATTGATTTATACAAAATGCAGAGAAATTAGTATTAGTAATGTTATTTATGTAAAGGTTAATATGTCTGATGCTGAGCAAAACTGTAACGGAGAATCCTTCCAAGAAAAGAAGAATTATATACAAACAAGCAGGAGTAGTCGTATGAAATGTGTATAATTATTTTACAATCTTTACGCTTTTTTGGAATTTGGAATTTTCGTCAAAATAAAAAGTTTTGAATTTGGCCTTCGTAAAATACCAAATTGTAGTTTTTAACTAGCAGAATTGAACATTGTGTTGTTTGTAGCAAAATCATTCGAACTTTGGAAGTAATCCACTGGCACATTCCGAAGTTCTCATTTCGACATGTTTTTTCAAGATTTTCATTCTCTCAGTATTAAACCAAAAGAGTTAGACAAATTTTGGCTTCATAATCGTTTTTAGGACCTTCGAAAATGTCAGCACACGAGCATTTATTAATGTGCAATAACTTTTCAAAAATACCAATTTTTGCGAGTATACCCCTTTGAAAAATTTGGAATTTTCGTCAAAATAAAAAGTTTTGAATTTGGCCTTAGTAAAATACCAAATTGTAGTTTTTAACTAGCAGAATTGAACATTGTGTTGTTTGTAGCAAAATCATTCGAACTGTGGAAGTAATCCACTGGCACATTCCGAAGTTCTCATTTCGACATGTTTTTTAAGATTTTCATTAAGGTAAAAGAGCTAGAAAAATTTTGGCTCCATAATCGTTTTTTGGACCTTCGAAAGTGTCAGCACAATAGTATTTATTAATGTGCAATAACTTTTCAAAAATATCAGTTTTTGCGAGTATACCCCTTTGAAATTTTCGTCAAAATAAAAAGTTTTGAATTTGGCCTTCGCAGAATATAAAATAGTAGTTTTGAGCCAGCAGAATTGAACTTTGTATAGTTTGTAGTAAAATCATTTGAACTTTGGAAGTAATCCACTGGTACATTCCAAAGTTCGCATTCTGACAGGCTTTTTCAAGATCTTCATTCTTTCTTTTTTTGTTTATAGTTAAAGTAAAATGTTACTAATGTATAGTGTTCGTTGTCAAAGTCGAACATGAGAATCTAACATGATATCAATCTTTGGCGGTTGTTGCTCGCCAATTTTACAAATAGAATAGGTAATGGTATCAAAACAAAGAGAAAATTATTGCGAATTTAAGTATACTAACAAGACTAAAATAAAATACTAATTTAAAGTTTGATAGTGTTTAAATATGATTAGCCTTGATTTTAAAATCAGACAGCATTTGTCAAATTATTTTATAATTATTTGTGTAAGTCAGTAAATTTCTGTGTTACTGTTTGTTTATATGTGAGTAAAAATTCAAGGTAAGGTTTGAGTTGAGGCTTATTTGAAGAACAATTTATAAGAGAAATTTTTTGGTGAAAATCTTTTATCGTGGCTATAGTTTGCGTTTAACTTTAATGCTGTTTCACACAGAATACATATTTATTAATCTGCCTAAATATCTAGCTGTCTAGGAATTATTTTCCACTATGACGTCTTTTAATCTACGCTACCTTTCAGCACTTCTCTTCTTTTTTTCCGATTGGTTAGTTCAAAAATGACTAGCTCCCTTTCTCTTCTACCGCTTCCTTCTGTAAGAAATTATTTATTATTATTATTACCCAGAGGAAATTAAAAAATTCCACTTGAATCTGCAAGGTTGGATTTTCATTTAAAGCGAATTCTCTAAATTTTGGAGAATTTTGTAACAAAGTTAAAAGTTACATCAAGAAATTGTTGAAATACACCTGATGTTGCAAATATTTAGACGATTTTAGCCACTTTGTGGATCTGCGTAAGCTGCTTAAAAGAATAAGGTTTATTTTACATTTATCACCTGCTAGATCCCTTACAGTTCTTCGAAGCACACGTTGCTGATCGAACGCTCTTAGTGCCAAACTCTGTATATAGAATCAAAAAATTTTCGCAGAACATTCTTAGTGACAAAAGAGAGAAACTTTAAGTAAAAAATTTTAAATATGAAAAATTGAATCGGAGATTAAACCGCATTAAAGAAAATAGAAAATATTATTCTTTACATAAATTCATTTTTACTTGCTAAACGAATATACAATAAAGACGTATTGTACACCTTTCATAGTTTCATGTTGAGAAATTAAATACACACGAACATTAGAAAATTAATAGATGTGTACACTTTAATTTGTTTGCGGATGTTAATAATTTTCATAGTAAACTAGCTAATTGAACTTTAAGATATTAGTTAACACCTAGCCAATACAAACACATGTAATATAATGTTTGTTATTAACAGTAGTAGATCAAATAAGTTATTTAAATATTACAAACAGCCGTGAACTCCCAAAACATGTACGTGGCTGTTACTTTGAAGATTATTGTATGGTAAATTAAATAACAAAAATATACTTATTGGATAAACTTTAACGTTCTTTTAAGTTTGGAAGATAGTAAAAACTGACGCAGAAATTATTTTTCACCATATTGTAAATCGATATAAAGTTTAAACCATGAAAGTTTGCCGGTTTTGCAATAACGCTGTAAAATACGAACATATACCGGTATCTGTCTAATTCATCAGTAGTGACATGTGTTGAAGAAAGAAAGGACGCAAATGTAATGTTTTTCTAATACAGTTACGCGCTACGTCTTGTCAAGAAATCGTGAAAAAAATGGAAACAGACATATGCAAAGCATGTGCATTATGCACGTATGTGTCACGTACTATATAATACAGATAAAATAGTGTTTTGATTTTTGACTGATCAAGTTTGTCTTTTCTACGGTTTCGATATTGTTATACTCCTTGTACTTTACCGCTGTTATTTGTTATTGTTTTAACAGCTAAATTATCATAGTTATTTCATCATCCTTGTAAGTTTACACTTAGGTAACCTACGTAGGCAGCTTTCACGTTTGTTATTTGCATGTTTACAGGTTGGGTGTATAGTACATTATCGCATCTGGCAGCTATATAAATATAGTATTTAATTTGACATCCTCACTTCCTATCGACATCTTGTTTCATACGACAGTGATTACATGTTCGGAAAACATTCCTGATGTCAATCTTTCACATACTTTCATGTTTATACCTCTTCGCGATTTTTTACTTTAGCGTATTTGTAAATAGCAGCATAGTATTCTCAATTTTCATAAACAAATACAAATATTAATTAATTTAATTACTTTATTTAACAAGTAAGAGAATTATCCAAATGTTAATGAGATTCTGATATCGACGCGTTTCACAATCAATCAGACTCACATTAGGCAATCAGTGATTCCATTAACAAACTACTCCCTGTATGTTTATTGTATCTTTTGCGATGCAGCGAAAAATGAGAAAAAGCTATACTTCCATCAAACGTACAAACAAGCAATTGTCCGAAAAAAGGAAATGAACACGATTTTCTATACATTTCCTTCTTTTGGACAATTGTTTGCACGATAGAGGGATGTATAGTTTTATATGTAAATGCTGAAAATTTAAATAGTTCTGGCATTAGTGCATTATTCCTGTACCGTAGACTACGCAACAAGTATATATATTTCTGACAAACACATTCTGTACTAATAAATGACTGAAGGAGCATCTAACACATAATAATAATAATTATCTTTATTGCTCAACAGATTATTCCATTAAGAGCACAATACAATAATAAAGTGCAGTGTTAAATTAAACAATACTCCATAAAAAGTAAATTTAAAGCGTTGAAAATTAGAACTAAAAAGAAATAAGTACATATAAACGAAATGCTAGAGCCTAATAAAAATTTTAACATAATAAATGTTTTCAAGGATAATTTAACTTCGATTGTGATTAATTGCAGCAGAAAGGTAAAAAAGATAGGCATAAATTTTGTTGGGGTTTTTAACCATCTGCGTGATAGGCGCTGTGACAAAAACGTTTGTTCTGGCTGTGGATCTTGTCCTATATTTAGGAACCTCGATATTAACTGCAGATAGTACATTTGGAACGTTGATACCATTGTTAACAAGCTTAAACATAAACTTAGCACTTGCGATCTCTCTGCGAGAGTTCCAGCGTAGACATGTTTCGGTCAAAAACGAGCATCGTGAGGGACAGCCTGCCACTGCAGTTAATCTAGAAGATATCGACGCCGTGTACGACAGGATAAAGACAGACAACCTCTGCACATATAGAGATATTTGGGCAGCATTGGGCATATGTATGACCTAAATCAGAACTAACTTGCATGATCTTTTTGACGTCAGGAAGCTTTGCGGTCGATGGATACCACAATTTAACGGAAGCTCAAAAAAAGCCCGTATAGATTGGTGCAAAAGTATGCTTAAAAAATTCAACCCAGGTCGAGCAAAATCAGGGTGCGACATCGTTACAGATGACGAAAGTTGTATTTATTGTTACGAGCCAGAAAGTAAGTGACAATCGGCTCAATGGGTGTTCAAAGACGACGACAAAGTAAGACGCGGACGAAGTTCTGGCAAGATAATGGTGGCTTCCTTTTTCAAACTCACCGGTCATCTTGCTACTAGACTGCTAGAGAATCGTTGCACAGTCATTGCTGAATGGTATACAATCATTTGTTTGCCAACTGTGTTCCAGAAAGAGCGCGAGAAATGACCAAGAAGACGAATCATTCTGCATCAAGACAATGCACCATCACACAATGCATCTCAAACCTTAGAGGTTTTAGCCGTTTTACGAACGGAATTTAGGACTCATCCGCCTTATAGGTCCGACCTAGCACCTTGCGACTGTGGAAGCCTGCGAAAACTTTGTATCTGAGGTGTTCGAAGAATAATGGGCCCAATGTTTTGAGAACTGGTTCCACCGAATGCAGAAGTGCGTAGATCTTAAAGGTGAATATTTTGAAAAACAACTTAAAAAAATTGGTTAAAATAATTGATTTCTTCTGTATCATCCGCAAAATTTTAAATTTTATATTACGTTACTATTATAGGTATTATTACGTTATTATTAAGTACGTATTATTATCTTTATTATAAATATTTTTCAGTTATATGCAATTATTTTTTTGTATTATTATATAATAATATATAATATATAAATTCATTATATAGAAGAAAGTTTCTTTTGAAAATGATACAGAACGATAAATGTTCTATGGTCACTTATTTACACATACATTGTATATGGTTATAATCAGTAGCGGCAATTATGTGTCAAAATAGGGGAGAGAGAATTAGCAATTAGACATGAAAAACCGTTTTTTAATCGTTAATTAATAAATGAGGCCAATATTAACTTTAACAATGAAAAGAAGTAAAACTTTCTTACGAATAGAACTAGGTTGATTATCAACAGATAAATGTATTTTAAAAAATATAAGTGTCCTCTTGTTCCCTAATCACTGCAATGATGTGCAATATTATTGTGACTGGAAAGTCATGACACATTTTTGTAACAGATGGCGCTAGTTAATTTTTAAGTACAGTTAATTTGGCCGGCTTGGAATTGATCGAATCAAGTCATGCAAATGTGCATATAATACATCTTTTATTCATTCGAATATTAAACAGAGAAGAAAATTAACCGTATGACTTTCTGCCATAGACACACGGCAAAATATACTTTTAATATGTAAGAGAGTTATAAATATCAACGTAGTGTGTCGAAGTTTGTTTATCAATAAATCAATGCGTTCTTGATAGTTATTTAAAAATTGTTAGGTTATGTATTTATAGGCTGATATTTGTTTCTTATTTTCACTTATTAATTCTATTATAACTCTAAACAAACAGTGTAAAGTAATAATAATAATTCTCGACAAATTTTATGTATTTCGATCCATGTTTTTTTACGATGTTTTACATGGTAATAAATGTAATAGAATAACTTCATAATAAATGTTTTTGTTTCAGAAACTGTCTGGTAAATCATTAAATTTACAATCTTAACAGCGTGTTTTGAAATGTAATAGTTAATTTCCTTTCTTTTTTCTTTAATAGCATTTAAATAAGTTTTAGAAGTTTGTCTTAATTAGGTTATGTTTTAAAAAGAAATCAGTATTACTGAAGTTAATTACAGTTCAACTACAGATAACGAGTCGAGACGTGACTAATAAATATTATATATATTAGGTGCGCAACTATGTTCTCGCTGTATTTCAAGAGATGGCTCCAGTAGTAAGTGCTGGTCGATTGTGACATATCCAAAACGTCATGAACCAAGCTTAGACATATGGTAAATAAACCGCTTTGACACATTAGTGATTTTGTTTTTGCGTCATATACTTTTGGTTGTGTGAAAATGTCTGATTTTGTGCCAAATAATCGTCATTTGCGGGAAGTATTGCTTTTCTTCTTTCATTCGAAGAAAACGGCAGCTGAAGCGCATCGAGAACTCCAAAAAGTTTACGGAGATGCTGCTCTAAGTGGAACAACGTGCCGTGATTGATTCCGTCGCTTCAAAGACGGTGATTTTGATGTTGACGCCCGTTAGCGTGAAGGAAGACCAGAAACCTTCGAAGACGCTGAATTGGAGGCATTACTCGATGAGGATCTGTGCCAAACGCAAAAAGAGCTTGATTCAGCATTAGAAGTTACCCGCCAAGCCATTTTAGAGCGATTGCATGCGTTGGGAATGATTTAAAAACAAGGAACTTGGGTTCCTTATAATTTGAAGCCAAGAGATGTTGCGCGTCGTTTTTTCGCCTGTGAACAACTGCTCCAGCTGGGAAGGGTTTTCTTCATCGCATCGTTACGGGTGCTGAAAAATGGATTCATTGCAGCAACCCAAAGAAAACAAAATCATGGGGACTGCCGGTCATGCTTCTACGTCGTCGGTTCGGCCGAATATTCACGCTGCGAATGTTTTGCTGTGTATTTGGTGGGATCAGGGCGGTGTTATTTATTATGCGCTGTTGAAACCGAATGAAACCATCACTGGGGAACGGTATCGAACTTAATTGATGAAATTGAGCCGAGCACTGCGTAACAAGCGGCCACAATACGAGCAGAGGCACGAAAAAGTGATTCTACAGCATGACAACGCTCGGCCTCACGTTGCCAAACCCGTTAAAACCTACTTAGAAACGCTCAAATGGGAGGTCCTACCCCACCCGCCATATTCCCCAGATATTGCGCCGTCCGATTATTACTTGTTCCGTTCGATGGCACATGGTCTGGCTAATCAGCAGTTCCGCTCATATGAAGACATCTCAAAATGGCTTGATTCGTGGATAGCCTCAAAAGACAAACACTTCTACCGTGACAGTATTCGAGCTCTGCCAGAAAGATGGGAAAAAGTTGTCACTAGCGATGGGCAATATTTTGAATGATTCATTTTTAAACATTTTTTCACAATAAAGTTGCATTTTCATCAAAAAAACAGCGAGAACTTGTTGCGCACCTAATATAATAAATAAATTGTCAATGTTAATATTTATTTGGTATAAATCAAAAATAAAATACATGTAAATACTTTACGTTGTCTCGCATCATATTAAATTAAAAGAGTTCTAAATCAGAAACCCATGTTTGAAAATTCTCCAATTAATTATTTAGTGATGAAATAAACTTGCACCCATAAAACTAAGTCTTCCTGGTATAACAACGTAACTTAGGCAACAGTATGCTATGGAGGTTAAACACAAAAAATTAGTTGTGTGATTTTCACAAAATATCTCACTGTGTCTTCTTCAAACTTAGTTTGGTAAACATTATTATTATTTTTCAATAAAGATATTTTGTGAAAATCACACAACGAATTTTTGCGTTTAATTTTATTATGATTTTTATCAAGTAAAAGCCACACACCTGTTAATTGTTACAGAGGTTATGAAAAAGTTAAGTTACGTATTTTTAAATAAAATGCACTTAAAATGGTAAAAGGAAAGAATTACTTATATATTCATACAAAACAAGACTATCTATCTCTCATTAAAAAATATAGGACTGTAAATCACTCTATACATACCATTTAAAAGTTATAAAGTGGAATGTCAAAGCTACTCGATATATGTGGTACAAAAACTTTTAATTTACATATAAAAATATTACCCATATCACTTCGCTTATTTATACAATTCCTTATATTTTATTAATTTATTTACACACTACTTATTTTAATTCAAAATTACCGATTTGACTCAGACGAATAAAAACTGATGGCGTGAATCGCAAGATTATTGTCTCGTTTTGATATACCTCTTTGTCTTATTGATGAAACTATGTTAATCTACGTTTTTTGTATAACTTTGTTCACAACAATATCAATTTCTTTCCTACAATTTTTTTCATGTGTTTCTGTCACATTCTTCCATTTCCACGCATCAACGTGCTTGTTAAATCACTGCTATACGTGATGTGTAATTAAAATGTTTTGTACTGCCGATGTCAACTTTTTGAGCTCTAATTCCTTCAAGATTATTTTTCTCGCTTTACAATTAAATTTTCTATTGTGTAAACTATGTCTTTATCTAAATACTTTATTATGTTTTTCTCTTAAATTATTTTATTATAACTTTTTTATTTTTTTGTCCTTTTTTGTCTCGGTTTGCTTTTTTTGTTTGTTATTTTGATATATATTATTTATTTTATGATTCACATATTATCTTATTTAATTTTTTGTCTTGTAATTGAAATATTGGTTTCTCGTTCAAATATTATATTATTATTATTATTATAAACCAAACTACTGAAGAATGTATTATTTTTATTAAACGTATTTGTCTGATATTTATTTATTTTATGTTATATAACCACAAACGACAAAAAATCGATAAAAATAGATAACGTAGCATCCGTATTGGTAAACAAGTAAAAATGTTAAGAATGCAGTTTGTTTTGTACATTTAAAAGAAAGAAAATCGTTCTTTGTTTTAGAATGTAACACATTTTAAACACTTTTACACGTAAGAATATAAGCTTATATACAAGGACGATTCTAAAAGTGAAGAACGTTTATTTCTCTAGACATTTTTATTTAAGATAATGACACATACTTGTTTTACAATACATTTATCTACTTTGAGATTGTCGTTGGATTACATAAGACTTGCATTTCATTGCATTTTGTGATATCTTTAGGCCGATGTAAAGAATTATTGCTACATTTATTCGTTGTTGAAGAGATTGATCTCGAAAAGGTAGGCAACATCACAGAAGAGGCTCTGGACCACCTAGAAGAACCACCGAATGGGAAAATAGGACACTAAGATTGCATACCCTTAGAGATTGGCATAGTACATCAAGGTTTGAAGAGATGCTTTCCATTTATCACCGTATTCGTTCGTTTGAGTTGATTTTCTATCGTCCAAGTCTAATATTGCATTTCACTAATAGGCTTCATGCCCTTAAATTAGAATCGCATAATGAGCGACCAGATTGACATGAAGAATAGAACAATATTGCTTTTTTTCACACGAATCTCGTTTTTGTTTGTATGGCTATGATTAAACAAGAAAAATGCATTTCTTGATTTTTTCCATGGAACATGAGACTGCACTTTTTAGAGAATTTAAGGTTTGGTGTATAATTAGCGGAGAAAGCAGGATTCCTTTAACATACCTTCAAGACTATTTAAGATACATTTTACAGTTTGAACTATTAGCTTTGTTATATATCCAACGCCTAAATGCTGCCATATTCCTGTTCGTTTTTATGTCACATTGTTACATTATGATTCCTGCAAGGTATCAACGTTAAATTCTCAATTGGTCTGAGTGTTCGCCAGACCTATCGCCCATAAATCAAAACATGGTAGGTCGAAAGGTTGACATTCTTCCTAACCAACGACTGAATTTACAACAGCTACATGATGCCCTACAAGTTTCTCGGAATAAGATTCCACGGGAGTCCAGAGGATGTCTTATTGGAAGCATACCCAGGCGAATAGCAGAATATTTCCGTGAAGTAGCAACTAATAACTCCACAAGGGGCAGTAATTTTTCAGTGAGAATTTGTTATATCATTTATTATTCTCAATATACTAAGCATTTTATCTGCTTTCGGGTTCCCGGGCTGGAACCGCCTCACTTGTATATCTGCCGACGTTTCGTACCCATTTGTATGGAACATCTTCAGGGCTGAACTACTGCACTGAAACTGTTCTCAGTTTCACTCAGTTTCAGTGCAGTAGTTCAGCCTGAAGGTGTCCCATACAAATGGGTACGAAACGTCGACAGATATACAAGTGACGCGGTTCCAGCCCGGAAACCCAGAAGCAGATAGCATGGACCACGACCGCGGAAGTCTATGTACCAAATTATACAAAGCATTAGTACAAAATTTTGTTTAAAAATACATACTTTTACTGGATGAATTGCTTTTTGGTCACATTGTATGTATGTATATAAACATCGATTGTGGCAGTTAAAATATGTATTATTTTATTAAATATGTACATATGCAATCGAATATATACACACACATGTGTATGTACACAATTACGTGCATCCCACGATGTTAATTAATGGAAACTCGTATTTTTTTGCTTATTAAATCGACAGAAATTAATGAAAGAATCTTATTCGGTGAGGAATTGAACCCCAGTCGTCTACTCGCCGGGTATATGTTCTACCATTGAACTACCAAGGACTGAGATTCGTTTAATTATGCCATAAATCTCAATATGAGAATATATCATTAAGTAAAAACACGGTAGTTATTATTATTAAATGCATATGCAATTGCTAATACACGCAAGATTTTTTCATTAATTTATACATTAATTATAACGACCTATTAAGCAGCAATTTATGTATTAATTTGTTTAATATTTATTTGTCTCAACTAATTAAAAATAATAAACTTTTATTTTATAATTAGCCGTTTTTAATACTGAAGAAATACATTGTTAAGTGCATAAAATATAGATCACATTTTGCAAATTAAATACACAATCTGTAATAATAACATCCTCGCCTTTTGTGGTTGATATGAATACAAAGGCTCAAGGAAATGAACATTTAGTTAATAATTTGATAAAAAGCTTTTATTACATGATTTTTCTGGGTAATCAAACTTCATTTAAGGACATTCACATTCATGTGTTCAGACTACTGTAGTAAATTTCATTAACCGCAATTTTAACTACAATGCTTGTGGTTTATTTTGCGTATTAATTATCTAATAAAATCTTCTGCTTTTCGTTTTAGAATAAAAAATTGTCTCTAATCTATTTATACAGTCATGTACACACACACACACACACACACACACACATATATATATATATATATATATATAGGCCATAAGTGAGGGATCACTTATCATAAATAACAAAACACTTGTATTTTAGACACATCCCTTAGACTTTTACCTGTTTTGGTGAGAATAATTGAAATAACAGTTGTAAATGTAATTCTGAGAAGAATTATTCGGATTATTATTATAAATTAGATAAATATATTTGTTTCTGAAAAATATTGTAAATCCTTTTAATAGTTTTATGGCGTCTATTTAATAGAAATATTTTATATACCCCAATAAATTTAATAGGGTTTACAACGCAATATTATTATAAAGGCATTAGGAATTCATAGTAAACTATTTAGCAATTTAACAATTAGTTTTCGTGCAGCATTTGTCCGAATAAGTTGCAATACGAGTATTTGAGAACAGACGTAAAAGTAACTTATAAAAATGCCGAAAAGAAAGGAATTTTCACTGCGGCAAATAGCCCAAAAGTTAAATTTATCTTATCACGCGGTGCAAGGAACAGTGAAACGATATTCACAAAGTGGATCATTACAACCGATAAAACGTTGCGGAAGGCCAAGGGTAACTACATTTGCGCCTAAAAATACTATCAAAACGAAATAGGCGCCTCACAGCTCCTCAGCTTCGAGCAGATATGGTTTTCCGAGCTTTTTATTCTCTTAGGACTACGACGACCCTTAGGAATACAATTACATTGGGCCATAAATCAAGTAACTATATATGAACAAGCGGTATAAATCGTATATAACTATTAGGGATGGGATGTCTTTACGCGAGCCAGGTTCGTACTGAGTACGCAGCGTTCCCACCTGTGTATGTCCTAAGATAGATGAAGTGTAGAGTTATAAGCTAGTACCTAGTGTACCTTTTATATAAGGGGAATGTATAATTATTAGGTATGATGGACGTGCGTAAGGGAAAAACGAGACCATTGGTTGACGCAGTGCGAAAGTTTATTCATGAATTTTCCGATTTATACTATAACGGTGCTAAGAATACTATACAGTTCGCGATAAACGGTTGATGTGCTGAGACAAACATAATTGTAAAATCATATGAGTATGCAACACTAAAATAAGAAAAATAACCTGCCACCAAAAACACAATTTATATTTGATTTACTGTTCATGATAATCGCCTGTGATTGGAGACTTCGTTTACTCGATAAGAAACCGTTTCATGATTTTTTAAGTAAATACAATCCTAACTGGAAGTTATACGCCAACTGTGCGTAACGACGTCTAAAATATGACCAAAGCTCTAGTAAAGGATAAGCAGCTGTAGTTACGTATTGACAAAACGACAAATCGTGCGTGTTCTAGATCCTGTTAAAACGACATTTCCCATTGTATTAGCTAGCAAAGGATTAGAAAAGTGCACTGTCGAAGCCATTGTGAAGTAGTGCTGGATATGTTAAAAAAATTTCGACTTTCAACTGGCCAACTGTTGATGTTTGTGAGCGATGGTGCGGCCACAATGGAGGAGAATCAATAATGGTTAGGAATTGTTTCACTGGAACATCTGTAGGCAGTCTTATTAAAATAAATGGTTTCTAAGAAAAGAACGATGCAGAGAAATTTTGGAATTGAATGTCGTTTCCTCTGGAACACAACCAATTGGAGAAAGCTTGGGTGTTCCAGCAAGACAACAATCCCAAACACAAATCCAAATTGTATCGGGGGTATTTCGAGGAATTAGAACGGGAATAAATAATTGCTATTGTCCTCAGAGCCCCGACTTGAAACCAATAGAGCTATTATGGGATAAGCTAGACAGATAAGTACGAAAATCAGCTTCAATACCTTTAAAAAAACACTGTGAACCCAACTAGAGAATGCATAGTCAAAAATAGAACCCAGAAACTTTGGCGAAATTGCTAAAGGGAATAAAAAATTTAAGCAATTTAAAAGGATATTTGTTAAAATTATACGACAATACCTTTTTAAGATTTTAAAAAAATTGTATAATTATAATATACAAAGGGTACCAGGAAAGTTTTGCAATATGACGCAATAATGGAGCTGCTTGTTGCTACAATGTCGAGACATGTTCATACGTGGATAGCAGCCGCCGCGCCATGTCGATGGGCTCAGTTATTCATTAGCAGTAAGAGTTTAAAGTGCTTGCGATGGCATCGTGGTCACGAAATGAGATAAGGGCAGTTTTGCGTTATAATTTCGTGCGTGGTTAAACATAGACCAGTGCTTCGAAGAAATGACTCTTGCACTAGGCGATATTTGTCCACATCGCATAAGGATATTCAGGTGGTATAGAGAATTCCAAAGGAGAAATTTAACTGTGGAGGATGCTGAGAGGCCGGGAAGGCCACGAACGTCAGTTACGGAGGAAAACGTTACTACTGTGAGAAAAATGCTTGGCGAGGACAGGCGAGTGATCTACCAACAGATAGAGGGTACTTCAGGCCTAAATACACCAGTAATTCGTTCGATTCTGCATGATCATTTGCACGTGAAGAATCTTTGTTCTCTCAGGATGCCGCATCTACTGACTGAAGAGCAGGTAACACGACGAGTGGAATTGTGGAACGCGTCGTTTCGGACACACAGAAGACAGTCACAGCTAAGTGGTATACTGAACAGTGCCTGCCTAAAGTCATTGGATCTATGAAGAACCTACAGCCAAAGTCAAGAATGGACACCTGGTTCCTCCATCACGATAATGCTCCAGCTCACCGCCTGGACCGTGACAGGATCGAAACTTCTCGGGCACCCTCCCCACAGTCCAGCTCTTGCTCCCTGCGACTTTGCACTGTTCCCACATGTGAAAATGAAGGTAAAAGGGAGGCGGTTTTCCAGTGATGAGGACCTTCTGCGGGCTTGGGACAACGAGTGTGCTTTACTCCCTAGTGAAACTTGGCAGAACTGGTTTCGGAGGATGGAGAGGTGTATTGAGTGTAGAGGAAATTACTTTGAAAACATTAAATAAACAAAACTGTATTGCAAAACTTTCCTAGTATCCATTGTAATAAAATTTTAATTAAAACCAGTGTAATTTAGTATTTCATTTTTAGGTGGGCAAACACTTACGGCAGGTAGTGTATAATTAGAATATTAAATAAATGATCGGAAAAGTTGTTTCTGGTCTTTCGATATTTTACTGTCGCTAAAAAAATCCCTTTATGTTTATTATTATTCTCTGAGTGGGCAAACACTTATGTATGTATCCATAATGAACTTTAATATTTAGAAAAATATTTCTCATTAATTTACCCCCTTGTGTACATACGCTTACGTATATTTTATCAGCGAATATATAAAGAGCAATTCAACACCTTTTAATCCATTTAGCCAAAAACATGACGCATTGTTTTGTACGTAGTATTCAAGCTGATAATACAATTTCGTTTCATGTTAATATCTGTAATTACTATTTCCGATTATTTTTTTTCACGATACGAAATTCATTTTTATTACGATTACATAAAAATTCTTTTAAGTACAATCTGATTTCTTTTAATAACAAGTGAAATAGTTTATAGATTAATATATTGCTTATTTTAATTCTATTCGCGTATCGTAACATTAAGAACAAAGTGTTATGAAATACGAACGAACAAAATTTATTTTAAATTCTATTTTAAGACTTATTTATGTAACCTATGTAAAAATATTGCTCGTTTAAAAAACCAATGTTTATAATCTATTCGAAAAATAAATACGGTGTTGTAGAATTTAAAGATACATAGTACGATTAATTAATGATTCCAAATTTTTGAGGAAGGACTTTTTACTTACTTATAAGTGATGATACATTAGTTGGCAATAAAATTAGGGGCATACGATGTATAAAGCGGTTAAAAATAGAATTCTTTAGTTTAAAATCGAAGAAGCGCATATTTATATGCAATTAATAACCTCCATACGTTTTTATTCAATACCTGTTTCCATAATGATCATCAATAATGTTTTCATTTAATATCTGTTGTATACATACACTACCGGTCATATTTATTTACCCACCCTTAGTTTTAGCCAAAATTATTAAACTTTCAAATGTGTACTGAAAATTTATTTATTGTACCAATACAATAGTGTAAAATAAACATAAAATAGTTACATTTTTCTTATATAAAAACTTTATCATTAATTATTATTAAATTTTGCTCTCATCAATGTGCCCACCTTTATTTTTGATAATTGCGGCACATAACCGCGGCATCCTTTCAATTAATTTTTGCAGTGTATCTTCTGTAATTTGTGCCCAGGCTTCTTGAAGTTGTTCCCACAGTACAGTGGTCGATGATAGAGCACGTTCACGAACCTTCAGGTTCAATTCTTCCCAAAGAAGCTCTATTGGGTTCAGATCAGGACTTTGAGCTGGCCATACCATTATAGAGATTTGCCCTTGCTCTTCTAGTTGACGCAAGTAATCGCTACACAATCTAGAAGTGTGTTTCGGATCGTTGTCCTGTTGAAATACAAAGTTTTCGCCAAGAATCCTTAGTCCTGAAGGAACAGCGTTATTTTCTAAAATTTCCTTATAGCCTTCTTTGCTTAGGATTCCCTCAATTTTGACGAGATCGCCTACAGATCTTCCACCAAAACACCCCCAAATCATTACTGAAGCTCCTCCATGTTTTACGGTAGGCGCAATACATTCTGGCAGTACTCTTTCTCCTGCGGATCTTCTTACGAATATTCGCCTTTTACTACCGAAAAGTTCAAACCTCGATTCGTCTGTCCACAACACATTATTCCACTGGTCAATCGTCCAATTCTTATGTTCTTTAGCCCAATTTAGTCGTTTTATCTTGTTTTGCTTTCGTAGTAGTGGTTTTCGCAGAGCAATTCTTGCGTATAAACCCGCTTGCCTTAACCTTCTCTGTACCGTGGACACACTAATTGGTTTAGCACGCGCTCTATTCATTTCAGCAGCAATTTCTGGTGCTGTTTTTCGTCTATCACGTCTACTTATCCGTATTAGATGCCGGTCATCCGCAGATGTCGTCGCTTTGCGTCGTTCAGATCTTCTTTTGTTGGAAAATATACCACTTTCTTCAAATTTTTTAACGTTATAATCAACGGTTCTGCGATTTAATCGTAATTCTTTTGCAATTTCGCGATTAGTTTTACCCGTACGATGATAAGCAATTATCATAGCACGCACTTCAACAGATAATTCCTTCGTCTTCGGCATTGCATTAAAATATTCACAATAACTCTCTATTTCACTGTTTTCGCAACAAAAGATGAACGACGACTGACATAAAATTTATTTTCCTTTTTGAATAACACATCCTAATATTGTAATTAGTTAGTACAATAACACGATATTGGTAATACCTTTCGGAAATGCAGGTGAAACTGTTAATACTGTAAGGATTAGCCTATATAATATTTATGGTATTTTTCCAATTTATGACACCTTTACGATATATCATAAACAATTTAAGATTTTCGTAGAAATTCATATGGAATTATTTCCACTAATAATATTGTTGAATAATTATAATATAGATTTTTCCAAAGATAACCCGTATTTCAGGAAACATAAAATTGGGGTGGGCAAATAAATATGACCGGTAGTGTACATTATGCGGTTTATAGCACATGCTAGGCGCATTAATTGAGTATTATATCAACATGTTGAAGATGTACTTGAACATTTATTGTATAATTTTACGATATCGGTTATTACTTTCAACAGAATAACCCTTTTTGTCACAAATCTCGACCTGTAAATAGATGGTTTGATGAGAATCGAGTAAAGCTTTTGAATTAGGCCACACAGTCCCCTGATCTCTCGTCCATAGAGAACTTCTAGTGTATTTTATTTAAGAAAGGATTCGTCAACTCAATCACACCTCCAAAGAAGCGCCGAAATGGACAGTGTTTCAGAAATGAGCGTCCATTGCGCTAGAAATTATTATAAACTCGTGGCTACTATGTCTCAAAGAATTAATGCTGTAATAAGGGCTGTAGGAGGTAGCATAAAATATTAATTTACTTAATAAAATAATGGTTAACAACTCTATTATGTAGTTTCTTTTTATTTTAGCTAACACTGAAAAAGGCACTCTGTCTATAAGTTTTTGACCACAGCTGTATTGGTTTATACATTAAAACAGCTAGCTACATATACATATGTTTAATCAAAATGTATTTGGTTTAATAATTTTACTTTATCATATTTTACAGTTATTCAAATAATTGATTGTTGAGTTCGTTACTTAGTAAAAAATTTCATTACACTAAGGATTAAATAAAATATTAAGGAATAAATAAAACACTTTTTCTAAATTTCACACTATATTATGTACGTACAGCAACTAGTTTCGTCTAGTCACAGTTAATATATAATATAGTGTGAAATTTGGACAAAGGATTTTATTTACTCCTTAGTTTACAGTTATAATTTGCACCCATATCGTAAGTGTAAATTCATTCTCTTATAATGAAACAATTGTTAACAATGGCACATTAAAATTTAATTTCGAAGCGATCATAGAACAATACATACTGTTATAATACAATATTAGTAAATGTCGAATGCGTTATAGATGTGATAGATGATGATAAATCAATTAACCAATAAAGATTGTAGTAAATGTGATAGATGATAATAAATTAACTAATAAAGTTAGAATGAGGAAATGGATAAATTTTATTAGTTCGACCAGTTCGTTTTGTGTCAGAAATATTTGAAAGTACTTACATATTTCATTGATAAAATTTTCACCCTAATAAGATAAGTAACAATGTACAGTCAGTCACAAAAGTGCTTGTACACTCCGTAAAAGTTGAATATCATGAAATGTGAACTTCTGGCTATGAAAAAGCATATTTACTTCCTTTTAACGATGAATGTTGATTATCAAGTGTGACCATCCGACTATGATAAAGCATATTTACTACGAAAGAATTTACTAAATATTCTAACAATGAATGTCGTATATGTACTTCATTTTTATAAGATACAAAGGGTAATTTCCTCTACACTAAATACACCTCTCCATCCTCCGAAACCAATCTTTAAAAAGTGTTTCAGAGTTTATATAAATCTTGAAAAGCGTAGTAAACACACAACACCCTTGTCTCAGACATTCGTTTGTTTGAAAACATTCTAAAAGTTCCCGTCATGTCTTAGTACAGCTGATGTTTCCTTTATAGAAGGTTTTCACCGCGTTGATGTTTAGGGGATATGTGTTGTTTTCCCAAAGTTTCTTTACTGGGACAGTGTGATATGCTTTTCATAAATCAACAAAAACTATATGTACAAATGGTACTAGGAAAGTTTTGCGATACGGCTTTGTTTATTTAATTTTTTCAAAGTCATTTCCTCTACACTCAATACACCTCTCCATCCTCCGAAACCTATCTTTAAACCAGTTCTGCCAAGTTTCACTAGGGAGTAAAGCACACTCGTTGTCCCGAACCCGCAGAAGATCCTCTTTATTGGAAAACCGCCTGCCTTTTAGCTTCATTTTCACATGTGGGAACAGTGCAAAGTCGCAGGGAACAAGATCTAGACTGTAGAGAGGGTGCTCGAGAAGTTTCAATCCTGTCGTGGTCAAATATTCGGTGAAGGCTTTGGCGCGATGAGCTGGAGCATTGTCGTGATGGAGGAACCAGGTGTCCATTCTTGACTTTGGCCGCAGGTTCTTCATAGATCCAATAACTTTAGGCAGGCACTGTTCAGTATACCACTTAGCTGTTACTGTCTTCTGTGTGTCCAAAACGACGCGTTCCACAATTCCACTCGATTTGAAAAATATAGCTATCATTTTCTTCTTTACAGATCGGGATTTTCTGACAACTACGGGTGTGTTCTCATCATCGAAGACCCAAACTTTGTTTTAAACTTTGGTCGGCACATCATAATAGTAAAGCCAAGCCTCGTCACCTGTCACGATGTTGTTCACACATCGAGATTGTCCCTTATTTAACTTTTTTAGCATCTACCGGCACCAAGTCACACGTCGTGTCATCTGCTCTTCAGTTAGTCGATGCGGCACCCAGAGAGAACAAAGTTTCTTCACGTGCAAATGATCATGCAGAATCGAACGAATTGCTGGTGCATTTAGGCCTGAAGTACCCTCTATCTGTTGGTAGGTCTCTCGCCTGTCCTCGCCAAGCATTTTCCTCACAGTAGTAACGTTTTCCTCCGTAACTGACGTTCGTGGCCTTCCCGGCTTCTCAGCAGCCTCCACAGTTAAATTTCTCGTTTCGAATTCTCTATACCATCTGAATATCCTTATGCGATGTGGATAAATACCGCGTAGTGCAAGAGTCATTTCTTCGAAGCACTGGTCTATGTTTAAACTACGCACGAAATTATAACGCAAAATTGTCCTTATCTCATTTCGTGACCACGATGCCATCGCAAGCACTTTACACTCTCACTGCTAATGAATAACTGAGTCCATCGACATGGCGTGGCGGCTGCTATCCATGTATGAACATGTCTCGACATCTAGCAACAAGCAGCTCCATTATTGCGTCATTTTTTCGAAGCACTAGTCTATGTTTAAACCACGCACGAAATTATAACGCAAAATTGCCCTTATCTCATTTCGTGACACTCTCACTGATAATGAACAACTGAGCCCGTCGACATGCGCGGCGGCTACTATGCATGTATGAACATGTCTCAACATGCAGCAAGAAGCAGCTTCCTACTATTCATTGTCGCGTCATATTGCAAAACTTTCCTAGTACTCTTTGTATTTCTTTACTGTAACCCATAAATTTAGGATGAATTTGGTAAATCCATCTCATAGTATCATGTATTTGTGAAAAATAAGCATTTCACGCTTTTACGAAGATAAGTTGTAAAAGTAAACACATGTCTAGCAATATGCGCCAGTTAACATTACGCAATAAAAAAAAACCTTTAGGTGAAATAGCCAATTTTATCGTAAAAGTGTGTTCTGCAGTGTAGATTGAAAAATATAATAATAAATACTGAACTGTTGAAGTTGTACTGAGAAATAGGCGTCCAGAGATTCTAAATGAGCGCGATCATAAAACTGTCACAAGTGCAATGTTACAGTTATCATGAGTTAAAATTCATGAATAAGTGCCCCCGACAGATGGATTTTGATACCGTAAAGAAAGAACATTAAAAAAACATAAACAGAATTTGAAGAAAAGCTGGATATAACGGAAGAGTACCACGTAAAAATCTTCATTAGCGACGTTCGTACTTACCGATATGCTGTATGCTTTAAAATAAGTAAATATTAGCGGCTCCTAATGAAAGGTCCGCCATACTCTTCCGCTATAACTACATTTGATGATGTTCAACATTCACGGGATGTTGTAACTGACAATAACGAAACAAAAGTATCGATATCACAAATACTCATTCATAATTAGAGTTGGCATATTTTTGCCGCGGGTCAGGATCGTAACAAGGCGAACAAACGAGCGACTTTGCAATGCATTCGTTATTTATATGGCTTATGTTTTGTTTTGTAAATAACACTTACATACATTATTCACAGCTGTTGGTGCGTAGCGCAAAATGGATAAGACCGGCAAAATGTCTGCATCATGACGTAAATTTTCACATTGGTATCGAAGAACAGCGTACGCCGTGGTGAAAAGATGTTCTTATATTTAGCTCGATATCTACGCATATAATACACGCATAATTAAAATAATCTTTAAAAATAGATGACGGATCTATACACGCACTATCACAAATTTGTCTCGATACAATTTTAACAGTTCAGAATATTTTGAATATTTTTTTTGTCAATCAGAACTGTAGAACACGCTTTTTCGATCAATTTGTCTATTTAGGGATTTTTTGTCTTTGTATAGTGTTGTTAACTCGCGCATATTACCAGACATGTCTCTTCTTTTCCAATTCATCTTTGTAAAAGCATCAAATGTTTTTTTTTACAAATATGTGAATTATGAAGGGGCTTTATCGAATTCGTTTTAAATTTATGGCTTATAATAGAGAAATATCTTATAAAATTGCAGTCTACAAAAACGTTTGTGTCATTCGATGTTAGAATATTTAAATAAATTCTTTCGTAGTTGTTAATAATAAGATTTTATATTATTATTAGGAGTTTCCAGAGTTTTTTAACGTTATTAAATGCAAGCAAATATGCTTTATCATAGTCGGATGTTCACATTTGACAACATTCCAACACTCACGGGGTGAACGAACACTTTTGTGACTGACTGTAAATAGACTTGTATGTTATACGTTATACCAATCTCTAATTTAAATTGCTTTTTATATAGTAAAAAGTAAATACACACTTTCAATGTTTTTATTAGGATTTAAGTGTCATTAAAAATCCTTTGTATAATGAGTTACATTTATCTAGTAACAATGTTATACAAAATTATAAGTAATGTACAAAAAGAACTGTAATAATTTACTAAAAATCCATTGTAAATAAAACGAATTCTTTAAAAATTTTATCTATAAAGAATACTGAACTATATGTACGTATGTACATACGTATGTATGTAAGCACTATGAATACTATTCCTAAAGTAAACAGCATTATCTAATTGTAGTAAGACTATTATATACAATTTACATACATAAATACATAATCTGTACAAAGTATTACAAAACGAGCGTATTCATTCGTACTACATATGTACATACACACATCCGATATAATTAGATTGACCCAAGTGGCACAAGTATTTCTTAAACATACAACATACATTTTGTAAACGTAAACACGGATATATGTATGTTTGTAATATCTATCTCACTTTATCGAACGACCCTGACCCAGTAGATCATCAAAGAACCATCACATATCAAGTAACACAATAAATAAACATTCACGCGTAAAGGAATAAACTTTCGACGGAAGGAAATCATTGACTATCATACATTTATGCATTTCTTTAAGAATTCTTCAAAAAACGTGTGCTAATCGTTTTTTGAATGGAATCGACTAGTAAGGATTTTAAAGTTGTTTTGAATGAGGTTGATGTAAAGCGTATTTGAGCTAATGATGAATGTAAACAAATAAATACGAAGTATTGATGTTTGCAAATAGAAATAGACTGAACAAGAAGAGATCTAATGGTGGTAATTAAAACAATTTTGACACTAGGGTAAGTTCTAGGATCCTTATCAAAAAGAATAGCACTTCGAAAATGAAATGGGTAATGTAGAAACAAGTAATGTATAAAGGCAAAACCTATTATTGAAAATATTTAATGGAAAATTAGGAAAAGGGAAGATGCAAAAGTCATTAGTACACTGACATAATACTATATCAAATTTAACTAAATTCGAAGTTTTAGCAAAGTAATATCAAGTTGTTCAATAAGTTTTGTCGTTCGATAAGAGATGGTGTTATTAGGTTCGTCATTTCATTTTTCTAAAAATTGTACCACTTTTTTATGAACACGTGTAAAGTTTTTTCATTTTATATTTTCTCATTTGTAAGATGTGTTCAAAGTTGACATGTCACAGTATTTTTCTACAATAGAAAGAGCGAATATCCTGCAGTGTAGCACCAAATCCGGTGTAGTGCCACAGGCAGAGAGCCGGATTCTAGCACAATTATTGTCAGTTATTTAAGGTTTTCTAAATAAAGAGTGTAGCACTAAAACAAACTCATGAACAATTGTTAAAAGTGTATAAAGACTCTTCGTCTTCAATTAGAACAGTATACAGATGGGTTACAGAATTTAAACGTGGCCGTATAAGTCTTGAATACGATCCATGTGAAGGATCAAGTGCATCAACACCAAAAATCGTAGCAAAAGTACAGGCTTTGGAAGGACGTCGATTAAGCGAGAGTGATTTAGTAGTAGCCTTAGGCATCTTATTAGGCAGTGCGAGCTATGTTTTGGCTGAAGTTTTGGGTTTCAGGAAGCTCTGTGGAAAACGGGTGCCACATTCGTTAACAATGGAAGAAAACATATTCGAAGGCGACTTTCTCGGCAACATCTGAACGAAAAACACTTTTACACAAGATAGAAGGTAACGCTGATGTCTATGTGAGTATATTACAAACTATGCTTCTACCATATGTAGAGGAAGAAATGCCACTAAGATGGTTGTATATGCAGGATAGCGATCCAAAGCATGTTTCTCGTAAAGCGAAAAAATGGTTTTGAGATGTTCGTGTTTTAGGTTGGCCTGCACAACCGCGAGACTTAAACCCCATTGAAAATTGATAGGTGGAGTAGAAAAACACTGTATCTGCTGCTAAGCCGCAAAATATTGACGACCTGAGGAGAATATACCAAGCCGAATGGCAATCAACTTCAGCAGAGACATCTAGGCAACTGATGAACTCGTTGCCCCACAGGTGTCAAGAGGTGATAAACAATAAAGGTCAAGCAACAAAATATTAAGTGTTTCCATCCAATTTACAAAACAAAAATAACATTTGATTAGTATTTTGGCATGACTCCTGTTTTAATGCACAATTATTTCGTTTGTCCTAGAATATTAACAGTTTCATTTTCTATCTGGTATTAAAAAAAACTATTTATTATTACAGTCATGTAACGTGTTGGAATAAAGAGTTCAATAGACTTGAATTTCTTTTATTTAACGTATAAATTGATATTTCGGCAAATTTAAAACCACTGCTGTTTTCGTGCACATTACTGTATATTATTTATTTTATTTTATCAGATAGCGCATATTTTTTTTAATGTAATATTTTTTGTAGTATTTTCATTTTTTCTATCTTATTTAAGGGACAAATAAATTATTTGTGCTTTGTATTGTTTTCACAAACTTCATGAACTAAGAGATGTAAAACTGAGAATATCATTACCAAATTCTAATATTTAATACCTGAAAATATGCTATCTGCATATTGTTCCTTATCTACTTTTCAAATTTTGTATTTTCTCTAATTTTCTGACAAGCAAAGTTCAATTTTTAACTATCCAAATTATAGGAGCCTAGGACCATTATTTGTTTTATTTTACCGGTCACTCATTCAGCAGCCGTACAAGGTGAGGTCTGTTCGAATATATCAATTACAATACGGTTGGTAGAAACGCCGTGTAACAAAAAAGAAGAATGACTTGCTACGCCACCATGCGTTCGATCCCTTAATACCGAAAGGTAAAAGGGGATACAAATTACATATGTATATGTACCATTACGTATGTACTTATACATATGTAATTTGCTCTCTCAACGTAGACACTACACGTATATATACAACGGATGAATGACATTGAAATAACTAGAAAAATTTAAAAGAGTAAATACATACAAAACGATAACGTAGTATTTTTGAGGGCGCTATGTAAAAAGCATGTTTAGCTTAACGTATAATCAGAAACACGCGATCATTTAAATACAAACGTGTCGAATTTGGCCCTTTGTAATTTTTATCTATTCTCCAAACTACGTTTGCCTATGAAAGGACAGCCTTATGCCGACGTCGAAGTCATTAAAAAGGCGTCGACAGCGACCTTGACGGACATCTCTAAAGATGAACTTAAAAATTCACATGTTAATTGATCGTGCAAAACGTTGTATTGAAGCCGAAGGCGACTACTTTGGATAAAATAAATGAATATTACCAAAATAGTAAGCTTTTGTTTTTATTTTAAAAAAGTTCGGTTTTCTCTGCGACAGACTGTGTAAATATTTAACCCTAGAATGATAACCATTAGTCGAAACGACGACAACCGTTTTTTTGCGTTTTATTTTTTCTTGTTATTCGTAACAAGCTGAGTGGTTGAACAGCTTTAGTCGGCAGCTCTTTCTGCGGTCATGCATTGCTTTCGGACGGTCAGAGGTAACTGTTTTTAGCAATTTTAAAAACTCTTCGTCGATTCGGTGTGAATTTTTGCTTTTTTGGTGTAATTTATTGTTTGTTTTTTGCTTTCAATATTTTAATAATCATTATTCAATATGACCTCCAAACGTCTTTTTGACTCCGAAATTGAACATTTTTCAAAATCCTATGATACTGATAGCAGTGAAAGTGTGCTAAGTCAACAGGAAAATATCTTACCGCCGTTAAACCATGGTGGAAATATTACTGTACAACTAAGTGATATCGAAAATATACAATATAGTGATGAGGAAGACGAACGTTAAGAAGATGATGAGCATTTTTTGGACGAAGATTACATCTCATTAAATATTTTATTTCTGTTTCGTGTCAAAAGTGTACCATTAGAGGAGGAAAAATAACATTTGCGTTCTAGGGTTAAAGGAAGACTTGCTCTTGCTGTCAAACTCGGAAAATTTTTCAAATCTCTTCTGTTTAGTTGGATAATTAGTAGCTATAATTTAATGGTACCAGTAGTGGTTTTATCTCCTCCTTGGAGCTACAAGTGAATGCTATTTAAATGACATGTCACATCTGTTAAGAAATCACAGTCATTTTTCGTTTTTTAAGTATCTCCGTGTCCTCACCTCTTTCGTCTAGAAAAGCGATTGTTTCAGGTGTCAATTCTTAAAACCTTTCTAAAAACTTTTCACCACTCGACCACCTTACGTCTGTATGTAAAAATACGTCAGTAAGTTCAGCAGACTTGTTAGATTGTATTTTAAAGAGCCGTCGTTGCAAAGCTTTGGACACGGATGGAATTCGCGGTCTTTATTGTTGAATGATGCAATGAAGTGAGGAAAATTATGGAAAATCATCATTGGTTCGATACAATGCAACGAATCCATTTAATTGCCAGTCACGGCTGGAGTTCTATTGTAATGCACACGAATCGCCGTACGAGTGACGCGGAAGACAGTTTTGTTATATCTATGTCAATAACATAACATACATTAATCTTCGGATGTCGATGCATGGTATTACATGTCGTCCGCGTACTTTTCATAGGATGGCACGCAATTACTGATTGACAATCTGAGCATGATGGCAGATGTTACTTTTTAATTTCTTGAAGGAATGTGGACGTATTTCCGCGATCGACAGTTTGAACGCCACTGTGTTAACATAGACTACATTGTGGTGTTCTTGCGTATGCTGAAGATCTTATAATATACTCAAGAATTACTCATCTGTTGGATTGTTTTAAATTGCAGAATCTGAATAGGATTAACGATTGGTGTTAGGAAAACAAGATTAAGTTGATTATCAACAAGTATTTTGTCGTAACTTGTTCAGAAATTAAGAAGCCGATCATGTAATAATTACCTAGTACTAATGAAAAAACAATACCCCCCTTTTTCGTTCAACCATACGAATGTACAAACGAAAGAAAAACGAGGTGACTACACGAACACTTTAAAATCTCGGCTAATTGCCAATGAATGATCGTTAAAATTCAAATGTTAATAACACCCTGTTTACTACGCGTTTCAAGGAACTCACCTCTCATCAGGTAAACTTGTGTTATTAACGACGAACTCCTTTGCAGGATTTATCGTACCTTTTCGGTACCGAAAAATAATGAAAAAACAATACCTCCCTCCTTCGTTCAACCATATGTTCGTTAATAACACAAATTTACCTGATGAATGGTGAATTCCTTGAAACGCGTTGTAAACAGCGTGTTATTAATATTTGAATGGTTCCTTTAACGATCAAAGCAGTACTAATTTGAGTGTTGATTCCAAGAAAAATTTATTTAAAAAAAGAAAGTAAATATTTTCAATTTGTTTAACATCATTACATTATTTAAGAGTTTACTAAAATGTTATATTTTTGTAAATCATCCGCGTTCTACTGAAATACTTATAAAAATAAATAGGAGATATTTTTATATTTTTTCCATCCGTTTATTTGTGCATGTCTATTTAAATTTTGGCATTGTTATTTTAAAAATGAATTACAACTATTAAATATACGTGTCTGTTTTAAATATAAAACTTTCGTGTACCATTGTTACACTTTAAGTACAAGTCAAACTATTTGCTTTAATTCCTTAGCGTCACAAAGTATACATATTTTACTTTTCATTTAATACCCATTAACATATACAATGAAACGGAAATTTTAAAAATAGTTTATTGCGCGTAAAGTTAGTTGAAATATAAGGGCATATATACAATTTTTTATTACTACGTATTGCAGGCACCATAATTTTTTGATAAGATTCAATAAAATTGCTCATCTGATGTTAAACAAATTGCTACTTTATACAAAGTAAGGTTATTTTCTTTCAATTGCTTTCATTTTTATGTGGTGCATGAAAAGAAATTTCATTAGTTTCTAGATATTTACACTACAGGCCATAAGTGAGGGATCACTTATCATAAATAACAAAACACTTGTATTTTAGACACATCCCTTAGACTTTTACCTGTTTTGGTGAGAATAATTGAAATAACAGTTGTAAATGTAATTCTGAGAAGGATTATTCGGATTATTATTATAAATTAGATAAATATATTTGTTTCTGAAAAATATTGTAAATCCTTTTAATAGTTTTATGGCGTCTATTTAATAGAAATATTTTATATACCCCAATAAATTTAATAGGGTTTATAACGCAATATTATTATAGTGGTATTAGGAATTCATAGTAAACTATTTAGCAATTGAAAAATTAGTTTTCGTGCAGCATTTGTCCGAGTAAGTTGCAATACGAGTATTTGAGAACAAACGTAAAAGTAACTTATAAAAATCCCGAAAATAAAGGGACTCAGCGCAGAAACTCGTAGTTCTATAATAACGCTACATGGTGAAAAATTTTCACTGCGGCAAATAGCCCAAAAGTTAAATTTATCTTATCACGCGGTGCAAGGAACAGTGAAACGATATTCACAAAGTGGACCATTACAACCAATAAAACGTTGCGGAAGGCCAAGGGTAACTACCAGACAAGAGGATTTGCGCCTAAAAATACTATCAAAACGAAATAGGCGCCTCACAGCTCCTCAGCTTCGAGCAGAGCTGAATGAAGGCCGTCGAAAGTCGGTGTCACTGACTACTGTAAAACGGCGTTTGACAAAGGCGGGACTACATGGGCGTATTGCAGCTCGAAAACCATTATTGAATCCACGAAATCGTAAAAAACGGTTACAATGGGCCCAGGACCATCAACACTGGGACATGGAAATATGGAAGCAGGTGTTATGGACAGATGAGTCAAAGTTCCAAATGTTTGGTAGTAATCGACGAGTTTTCGTTCGAAGACAAGTGGGTGAAAGGATGTTACCCGAATGTGTAGTGCCAACTGTTAAACACGGGGGAGGTTCTGTGCTTGTCTGGGGATCCTTTTCCTTTGATGGTGTCGGAGATTTGTACCGCATTGAATGCATTTTAAAAAAAGAGGGGTACCTGAAGATTTTGGAGGAACATGCAATTCCGTCTGGATTAAGGTTAATTGGTGAAGGTTTTCACCTACAACAAGATAATGATCCCAAACACACTTCCCAACTTTGTAAAAACTATGTGAATCAAAAAGAGGAGGAAGGGGTGCTGATAAATATGATTTGGCCACCGCAATCACCCGATCTCAACCCTATCGAATTACTGTGGGATGAATTAGATAGAAACGTGAGAGAGAGCTATCCACAATCGCAGAAACAGCTTTGGGAGCAACTTACAGGGGGGTGGGATAATTTACCAATGGATACGCTTCAGAAACTTGTATGGCGGTTGCCTAATATTTGTAAAGAAATCATTAAGCGCAGAGGTGGATACTTCGACGAAAGTCGAATATGATAAGAAATTCTACAGAATATGTTGAAATTATTTTATTTTATAAGGAAAACTGTTCATTTGTCTCGTAGATATAGTTTTGTTTCTCTAAGCGTGCATGTTTTTTTAAATTTCATTTACTGATCCCTCATTTATGGCCTTTAGTGTATGCATTTTCATTGTAACTAGTATTTTTTAAATCAAAATAAGAGCTCGTGACGTGTAATTTTAATGATGGATTGTAATAATTCGCGAATTGTAGTTTGGGCTGTGTTTCTATCGTTTGAAAAATTTAAAGTATTGTCGACGTTTTGACAGTTATTTATTCTACTGCCACCGGTTTTCAGGGTAGTAGTAGTCCTCCTGATAAGGGGGGAAGAACGACACTGTTGTCGTGTTCTTGCCAGGGTGGGGAAAAAAACATCATCTAATTTTCTTTCGCTACAACTTAGTGTGTTGAAGTGAAAACACATTTGGTTTTTAGCTGATTATGTTTATTCGCACTTATAAATTTTGTTTCAATTAATTGTGGAAAATTACGTCCGACAAATGGCCGGTCCCTTCGTTCATGCAAATTTGGGCTCTTTTGATTACATTTTGCATAATTGTGTGCAGCATTTGTGGTGTCACATTGTCAATTTCGGCTCTATTGTTGTTTCTTAACTCTTCCAAGGTGCGAGGCTTGTTCCCGTACACCAATGACTTCAAATATCCCTAGAGAAAGATATCCCGGGCAGTCAAATCGGGAGATCTGACTGGCCAAGTCAAATCACCGAAACGCGAGATTACATGCGCTGGGAAAGCATCCTTCAAAATACGCAATGCGTCGCGTGCAGTATGACAAATGGCCTCGTCCTGTTGGAACCACATGTCCTCCAAATGCAGGTCGTCAATATCCGGTTAGAAAAATTGAGTTAGCATGACTCTATAGCGGTCGCCGTTCACCGTAATATCGTTACCGTCGGCTCACTCGAAAAAAGAAGGCCCGATCACCTTTTCGACGTAAGTGCACACCACACGGTAATTTTGAGAGGGTGTAATGGTACTTCATGTATTATGCGTGGATTTTCCGTCCCCCAGAACCGAAAGTTTTCCACAATTGAGATATTTTCACCGAAATTCACGTTGCGTTAACACCACTAACGAATTATTGCGTGCAAACATTGTCACAACTATCGCACTGTCTTGAGGCGTATATCGATTCATTGTTATGGCAGCACTTTTCAATAGAGTGATACTTATTGCCCCATCTGCTAGTTTATATGCGCACCTCCTTAATATTTTTAAAATATCCTGTGTGAGGGAGGAGGTTTGAAGAAACCCAATCTCGATATCCGAATTTTGATAGCGCACACACACACTTCACCAGTAAGCTGTGTGGGGAAAAGACATTTTTTCTTTAAAACCAGTATTTATGTAATAGTAATATGTGTAGCAACCATCTTTTTTTGTGCATATGTAGTTCTATTGGAGCGAATTATTTATGGTTTGAGGTACTTTTCATTTTTTTATATTCTGTCTATTATCGTGGTTACTAACTGATATTTTCTCGAGTCATGCCATGTGAATGTAGACGAGTATAGAAGAGACAAACATACCTCTCTCAAGGTTAGAATCAATAAACACGAATAGAGAAACATTCTTGGGAAAAAGAATCGCTTGTAACGAAGATGCAATCCTAATAAGAGAAGAACATTGCATTAAACGAAAGTTTATAGAAGTAGCATACATGACCACAATAACAGATGCCATAAATACACAAAAAATTGTTACTACAAGGTGATTTTGATGGAGCCTGTGGTTGATTAACTTAATCACTGAAGGTTGATATATAACCCCTTTCCACATTAAATTCCGTATTCTGTATACGTCTCTCGACAATTACGTTGTCATCATCAGCAGACAATACGTACAGGTATTTTGCCGTAGTTTTCCAGGTGCGACACTGTTTAATTGTCTGCTGATGATGACAACTTAGTTGTCGAAATACGTATACAGAATTACGAAGGTTAATGTGGAAAGGGGTTATACTACTGTGGGCAAAAAATAGTAAAACTTTGTTCATAATTTTTAAATTCTTAATTTATTCTTCCAAATCTATTTCGTCTCCCTCAAAGTAATCCCCCTGGCCCCAATACACTTGTGCCAACGTTTCTTCCAATTCTCGAAACAGTTGTTAAAGTCAATTTCAGGAATAGCCTTGTGCCTAGCGATTCACGTTTAATGTCTTCAATTGACTCAAAACGGTTTCCCCGGAGCGGTCGCAGAATAGCCAGAAGTCACACGGAGCTAAATCAGGCGAATACGGTGGTTGCGGCACGATATTGGTTGAAAATTTGGCGAAAAACTCACGAAGAATTAATGCAGTATGCGAGGGTGCATTATCGTGGTGCAAAAACTAAGAGCTGTCGGCCCATAATTCTGGCCTCTTTTTACGAATAGCATTGCGCAAACGACACATAACACTCAAATAGTATTCTTTGTTGACAGTTTGGTCGGTCGGAAGGAATTCGGGGTGTACCACACTTCGATAATCGAAGAAAACTGTCAACATAATCTTGATTTTTGACTTGCTTTGACGTGGTTTTTTGGGCTTCGGCTCACCTTTGATACGATATTCGGCCGATTGATCGTCTGTTTCCGGGTCATAAGCGTAGATCCAAGTCTCATCTCTAGTTATGATGCTTTTCATTTTGTCTTGATAGTCGGAAAGCATTGTTTCCCAGACGTCAACGCGATGCTGTTTTTCTAAAAAATTGAGTGATTTTGGAACAAATCGTGCTTTCACTTTTCTTAGGCCCAAATGATCTTTCAAAATGATTTTCACTGATCCTTCCGATATTCCAACGATGCCAGTAAGGTCTCTGACTGTTAATCGTCGATTCTCAAGCACGTGTTGATCATCAGTTGATGTTGATGGCCGTCCTGGACGTGGTTCGTTATCAACGCTTTCTCGACCCTCTTTGAATAATTTGTACCAATCAAAAACACTTGCTCGCGAAAAATAATTATCACCGAAGGCCTTTTGCAACATTCTGAACGTTTCGGCACCAGAAATTTGATTCCGTACACAAAATTGAATGGAACTTCTTTGTTGAATAATTTCACTCATTGTAAAAATCGCCGAATGCACTTTTTGTACTTCAGAAAGACAAGCGTATACTAAACACTAATGAGTATTTTGATGTGGCATTTGGCACAGATGTCACTGACAGTCATGCCAACCTAGAAAAAAATATTTCGACCAATGGGTGTTCGCGCGAAATTTAAATTAAAAAGTCTTATTATTTTTTGCCCACAGTAGTATACCAACCTTCAATGATTATGGTTACTACTATATAAATACAATTTTTAAAAAAATAATTTCTGTGCCCCGGACAGCCTGGTGGTGGAGTGAAATACGTAAATTCTACAAACGATGGAAACAGCCCAAACAACAACTCGAAGATAAGGACTATTTACATTTTAAACGTTATTTATCATTTTTCATTTAAAAAACATTTTATTTCTACTCATAATTATCGTTGTTAATTAGAATTTCTAAACATTTTTTATTTAATCTAAATTATTCTTAGAACAGTGTGGAACAGTTTTTAAGTATAGTGAAAATTGCATCATCACCATTGAAACAAATAGATTTGTTACAAAGGTGATGCAATTACATTTTTAGAACAGTAAGAATTCAGCACAAGTGAAGCTGTCTCTTTCTAAAAGAATACACTAAAATACGTATAATTAGCTACTTAATTTATTCTTACATCTGTATATAATTACATTAATTGTTAGTACAAATAAGCTTTTAATTACATTAAATTAAATTTCGTTAGTACATCATCTAATAAAGATACAGACAGAAACCATAAGGTTATAATTTATGTAAACATAAGCAAAGCGTGTGTCCTAATTCGAATATCGACAAGGTAAGGACTATTTGTCGTATCTCTTACTAGTAGATAATACAAATATAATTATTTTTTTGAATATATTTTGATATTAAACTTGGGTTCAATTATACGACATTTAATATTACGTATTACCAATCATATGTCTGGGCGCGTGTGCTTGTACTATGTCACATTAAAATCAATATTTGAAAATTGATAGATATGCAAACGTGACTTTAATAGTTGTTAACTTATAACACATTTCACTGGAAAACGTTTTTCTGATATTACATATTCGAATTATTACAGTGGTAGTAGATATGGCATGACATAATCTCAATGAGCCGACAGAATTTATCTAGAGTTAGTATATGTATATTAGATGGTTTGAATTATTGTAATAAAACAGCTTTCTTTTCCACAAAATAAGTTTTAATTTAAAAAATCAGATGTAGTGGGTGTTTTTTACGCTGCATGAGAACTATCGATATCGATAGCTATGGTTTGACAGCTGATAATGTCAAACTGTGTCGATATTTCTGTTCAGTAAAGTTTGGCAAGTCATCATGAATCGTTTAACGCCGGTACAACGCTTCCAAGTCGTTCTCAACTTTTACTCTTCTCGATTCAAAACCATCAACAAGACAAAGAAATGTGCGTACCGAAGAGAACATTGCTGCTGTAGAGCGAAGTATTGAAGAAGACGCCGAAATGTCGATTCGTCGTCGTTCTCAACTTGTTGGCCTTTGTCCATCGACTACGTGGAAAATTTTACGTAAGGATCTTGGCTTACGTACCTATAAAATACAGCTCGTGCAAGAAATGAAGCCATTTTTGCTGATTAGGCTCACTTGAAGCTGGCCGAAGATGAGCATTTTTATCAAAGAATTGTGTTTAGTGATGAAGCTTATTTCTGGTTAAATGGCTGTGTCAATAAGCAAAATTGCCGTATTTGGAACGAAGACAATCCTCAAGCTGTTAACGAATCACCATTACATCCATTAAAATTGACTGTTTGGTGCGGTTTACACGCTGGCGGCATCATCCGTCCTTATTTCTTCCGAAATGAGGAAGGAGCTGCCGTTACGCTGAATGGCGAGAGTTAGCGAGCCATGCTGACTGAATTTATGTTTCCAAAAATTAATCAGCTAGACATCGACAAAATTTGGTTCCAACGAGACGGCACAACTTGCTATACAACGCGCTTAACAAGCGATTTATTACAAAATAAATTTGGTGACAACTTTATTTCCTGTTTGCTGGCCCCCTCGTTCGTGCGATTTAACGCTCCTGGATTACTTTTTATGGGGCTATGTTAAGTCATTGGTTTATGCTGACAAACCAGCAACTCTTGAAGCATTGGAAGCCAATATTCAAGCCACTGTTGACCCCATACGGCCAGATTTATTGGAAAAAGTAGTCAAAAATTGGATTAATCGAATGGACCACGTAACTCGTAGCCGCGGCGAACATATGCCGGAAATCATATTTAAAAAATAAATGCCATGAAATTATCAACTAGATTATAATAAAAAGAATTTCATTCCAACAATATTTCTGTCTTGTATTATCATTTTAAGTTCTCAAGCTCTTAAAAAAACACCCGTTATATTTCGTATATACTGCACGCATCTCCAATAGCAACTAAGCTAGACTTATTTGCGAGTTTATACACAAATTCTGAATGACAAACGAGGAAGGGTGAGAGGTCCAAAAATAAATTAACAGAAAACAAAATACATGGAAATTACGAAGAAGAAGCAGAGTAAAAACAGCTAAAGTTTAGAAATAATAAGCTTGCATACAAATTATACGTCTCAAAAAGTAGACAGATTTAATTATTTAGAAGTAACAATTACCGAAAGTGAGATCAAGAAAGAACAGAAATACAGGAAAGACTAGCGAGAGGTCAGAGATGTTTTGGGGGCAATGAATCCAATATTGAAATCAACAAATATATCAAGAAAAGCAAAAGAAAGAATATACATATATATTACATTCGTCAGACCCACGGTGACATTTGGTTGTGAAACGTGGAAACTGAATGCAAGAGAAAAAGAGTCATTGGAGATATGAGAGAGGAAAGCTCTAAGGAAAATTTACAGAGGAAAAAAAGAAGGGCGATGGAATGTTTATATACGAAATCCTTTGTAAACCAAATCATAAGAAGCCAACGATTAAGATGGTTGGGACACGTGTCAAGGATGAAAGAAGAAGGAATAGCAATACAAGCTCTAATAAGAGGAGTGATCGGAAGAAGAGACAAGGGTAGACCTCGAATTAGATGGATTCAGGCAGTAAAACAACATTTGGGGTTGATGGAAATTTCACACTGGGAAAAGCTAACAGGCTAAAGCTAAAGCTAATAGTAATTGGTTTTAGTTAGGTTATAATTTTGTTTATTTGAATAATATAAAAATATACATGTGGGCAAACGCCTATGGTCGGTAGTGTATCTCATAACGTAGATTTTATTCTTGAAATTTATAAATACTTCCCTACTAATGTTTCTATGGTATACAGCCGTCTGTATTTCATTATCTATTTATTTACTTAACGTATTCGTTTCTGTTTTAACATGTTGGTTGTTTTGTTCAAACTATATATTTTATTCTTTTATATTGGGCATTTCGATCATTGACCATCGACCCCCCGAATCGTCGTTACTAAAAATTAAGTGTTTTATTACATCAACGGTCAAAATACTCAATACAAAAGAATAAAATTTATAGTTTGTTTACTCATTTATTATTTCGTAATTTAGTTTGTTGTACAGCACGAATTTTTTATTCTTCATTTTGTCAATTTCGCCGCACAGTGTTTTACGTTCGTTTGAAGTAAATACGAACTATTATTATCTAATTATTTTTGACATAGACTTCCACCAGCCTACAATTTCTAAAAGTAATTCATTCGAAAACGCAGTATTTACTAGGCACACTTCCGTAGTTTCATAAGTAGGTATAGCAAATAATTTACAATATTAACTGATAAGAAAGTTGTTACAAGCGTGATAAGTTGAACTAATAATTCCAAGTTCTATTTCATTAATTTTAGTAACTATTTTTAAGTTATTTATGAAGAAAAAATATACACCGCAATTTCGAAAATTTTCAGGCGGAATTTCCTATATTTAAGATGACAATTGGGGGAGTACTAGTAAAATGAATGCGCAAGTTTATAAACTATTTATTTACATTCTCTATTATCAATATAAATGTAATGTGTTAGCTTTATCAGAAACAAACAATATTTAATTCTGGAAAAAATCGGAAGTTTGTAATCTACCTGATAAATGAGCGTGTTTGCAGGCGGGTAAATTCAACCTCCACCCCCTTTTCAAAGTTAACTGACGCAACACAAGCGGGATATTTCAAGGTGGAGAACTTTACACACATGCGGTTCCTACTCACCTAATTCTGCATAACATAATGCACCGATCATTGACAACAATCCGGACATTATCCAAACAATTATTGCCTGTCCTATTGAACCGGAGTACCTCAGGACACCCTTCGGGGATACGAAAATACCAGCACCGATTATTATACCGACGATGATTGCGACACCGTCCTTTAACGCGAGCTCTTTTTTCATTTTAACACCTTGAGAGGTGCTCTCTAAAGACGTTTCGCTCTTCGTCTTGCTCATGTTAATTTTTTTTATTGAGATTTTGGAAGAATTAAAACAAAAAAAAGACGAGGGAGAAACACGAAAAATACACTGACGCGAACTAAACGGATACCATGCCGTTCGTCGAGCGACCACGTGGTTAGCAGAGCGAGCGGCAAACGTTTATACTCTCGACTTCGACTGTATTCGAGTGGCGACGCTCAACGAATATGAATCGGCAAATGCAAGAGAATGGTAGAGGCAGTGACGTGCGTCGACAAAAAAATATTTATATTTTCGTAAGAAAAGTCAAATATATTTATCAATACATATGATACTTGTGATAACACATGTATATATATGGTATATATCACTGTTGGACACATCAAAAGTAGTCCGTCCGAAAAAATTTTAAAAATACAACACCGCGATTACCAACAAATAAAGAGGTGTCTGTGTTCATCATAATTGCAGTTAGGCACTTGTGAAAAAATTCAATAGTGACTACTGAAGATGTGTACTTTGCACACGAAATATTCGTATAGGTTCAGAAATGACGTTTTGAAAAATCTAAGCTATTTTGTTTCATCGATTTTCGTGTCTTTAATCGGTTGACTTGCACGACGTTTATTATTACCACCAGAAAGATTTTTAGTAATCTTAATCACTCTTGCTAACTCATACATTTTTCTTCGTATTTGAAATTTAAATAGAAATTTCATATACAAGAAAAAATATATAAATTAAAGAATGTACTACAATAATTGGCCATTAGGAAGCTCAAAAGTAAGTGTGGCGCTGGAAATGACGATATTCCCGTTTATTTGGTTAAGGATTGTGCTAATCTTTTTGTGAATGCACTTGTTAAAAATTTCAATCTGTCTATACTATCATCGTCACTTCCACGTGATTGAAAAATCTCCAGAATCTGTCTCGTATTTAAGGTTAATATAACTCATTTCCACATCATTTTCTTATTCTGCGTACGCTTTCAACAACTAAGTTGTCATCATCAGCAGATAATTAATCGGCAAAACCCGCACAGAGACAAAGTTCGTACTAGACTTGCACCGTTGAAAGCCAAACACACTTTAAAAAGGGGTGTTATATTGTCTTATAACAGTCGAACTGAAAAGTCCCCGGTCTATCATAGTAAAACACAGTTTTTTGGCAAAATTCGATTTTATTATTCAACATAGTTGCCTTCGAGGGCGATACACCGATTATAGCGTTCTTCCAACTTTTCGATACCATTTTTGTAGTACGAATTGTCTTTAGCCTCGAAATAGGCCTCAGTTTCGGCGATCACCTCCTCATCCCTGCTAAATTTCTTCCCGGCGAGCATTCTCTTGAGGTCTGCAAACAGGAAATAGTCGCTGGGGGCCACATCTGGAGAGTACGGTGGATGGAGAAGTAATTCTAAACCTAATTCACTTAATTTAGCCATTGTTTTCATTGATTTGTGACACAGTGCATTGTCTTGGTGAAACAGCACTTTCTTCTTCTTCATATGGTGCCGTTTTCTTGCGATTTCGTTCTTCAAACGGTCCAATAACGCTGTATAATAGTCGCTGTTGATGGACTGGTCCTTTTTAAGATAATCTATGAAAATTATTCCATGCGCATCCCAAAAAACTGACGCCATAACTTTTCCAGCTGACTGTTGCGTCTTTCCACGCTTTGGAGCCGGTTCATCGCGTGCAGTCCACTCGGCTGACTGTCGATTGGACTCTGGAGTGTAGTGATGAATCCATGTTTCATCCATTGTCACATATCGACGCAAAAACTCGGTTTTATTACGATTTAACAGCTTCAAACACAGCTCAGAATCATCAACTGGTTATTGTTTTTGATCGAATGTGAGCTCGCGCGGCACCCATTTTGCACAGAGCTGCCGCATGCCCAAATATTCATGCACGATGTGTCCAACACGTTCCTTTGATATCTTTAGGATGTCAGCTATCTCGATCAACTTTACTTTACGGTCATTTAAAATGATTTTGCGAACTTTTTTGATGTTTTCGTCGGTGACAGCCTCTTTTGGCCGTCTTCGGTGCTCATTTCACCACGTTTAAACTTAGCATACCAATCAATTATGGTTGATTTTCCTGGCGCAGAGTCCGGAAACTCCTCATCAAGCCATGCTTTTGCTTCAAAGGTATTTTTTTCCCTTCAAAAAGCAGTACTTTATCAGCACACGAAATTCTTTTTTTTCCATTTTTCTAAATAACGAAAGTATCTTCACTCTTAACGCAATATCTCAGTATCTAATGGTCGGATTGCTGTCAAATTTTGACACGTTTCGTTTGAAGGTTAGTACTATCTAAAAAAACATATAGATTTAATAACAGTAACGCCATCTATGTGTCAGACCGGGGACTTTTCAGCCGACCTGGTATTGCTAATTATAAGGCGATAACCATAATTTCTGTTTTTGTTAAAATTTGTAATCGTTTTCTATAAAATCATTTCATTTAAATGTTTTCTTTTCATTTCTTCATCACAGAGTGGGTTTATAAAGAACCATTCTACTTCAAGAAATGTATGCTGGATAACCCAAGATATATCTAAAATGTTAGTCAACGAGTTAGACGTCATTTATATGGATTCATCATGTATTTGATACCATTGATCAAGTTTTATTTTGCATAATCATCGTTCAGATTTCAGCAATTTTCTGATCGAGTTCATGAGGTCATATTTGTGAAATAGGAAAAATTACGTCACTTACAATTAATACACATCTAGACTCTTTTATTCGACATCTGGAGTCCCTCAGAGTTCGAATCTTGGTCCACTTCTGTTTAATTTATTTATTAATGACCTAAAAACATCTCTTGCCATGATGCAGTAACGAACACTTAAAAACTTTGAGGTAGTACGTAGAACTGAGTGTCCGACTGCTCGCTAAAATTCTCGATGGATCACATCTAGATTTTTAAAGCAACAAGCATCTCCTGGTTTTATTGCTTGCGGTTCTCTCTCCTTCATCTACTAAACAAATTCTTTGTAATTTTCGTAATATTTAGATTGATTTTTCCCCGAATATCACGAAAAATTTAATAATTGATTCGTTGCTCTTCTTTTACTTCGGTCATATTTTCGAGCATTGGCAAATGCGATCTCAAAAATTTATATCTTGATATTTGATTTTTTTACCTAATAACCTAGAACTTGCCATTGAAAATATGCAGGTAAACCATTTTCTAATACAATTTGTTTATTTTCTTTGCACTGTTCTTCAAATTTCATAAACTGCTTTTTGTAATTGACATTTGGAAAGTAAATTATTTAACATTTTTTTAAAATTTCTCTAATTTCAGGTGGAATATATGTAAAACTCTCATTAATTTTATATTAAATATAATATATAAAATTCAATATAAATCGATAAATTTAAATTTTAAATTTGCAAAATCATCGTGTATTGCCAGTCACCATGAAAATTCCAAAATTTTGTTGTAAAAAAGACTCGAACTAGAAAAAAAAATAACATAAAAACTATGTACTTGGAACACTCATTAAACTTAAACTGTCCTCGTATGATAAGACCTTTTTATGGCCATAGTTCGGATGTCTTCCCGCAGGTCAGGTTCGTACTGAGTACGCGGCGCCCCATTAGTGTAATGTAGTAAAACAGATGAAGTGTAGCGTTATAAGTTAGTATCGAGCGGATCTTTATATAAGGCGAACTTATAATTATTATGTATGACAGACGTGCATAAGGGAAAATCGAGCCCATTGGTCGACGCATTGCGAAAGTTTATTGATAAATTTGCCGATTTACATTGTAGTGGTGCTATGATATACTGCAAAGTTTGCGATAAACCGTTGGTGTGCAGAGACACATGCGACTGTGAAAATCATATAATATATGTTGGATGCCAAAGTAAGAGAAATAACGTGCCATCAAAAATGGAATGGTTCATGATAATTGCTTGTGATTTGAGACTTCATTTACTCTATAAGCAACCGTTTCATGACTTCTGGAATAAACACAATTCTAACTGGAAGCTACTACCCCGGAGAGCGTTATAAAGCCATATGCCAGCTTTACGTAACGACATCGAAAACACGATCAAAGAAAAACACATACTATTTTGGGCTCCGTACCGCTGAAAGTCAAAACGTACACAGTGTACGTTTTGGCTTCTAGCGGTACGAATCGCGTGCGGAAGTTGTTTTTGGTACGGGTATTTTTACCGTAGTTGTCCACGTGCGACACTGTTTAATTATCTGCTGATGATGACAACTTGGTTGTCGAAATACGTATACAGAAAAGTATTGCGGCAAGGGGTTATATATCAACCTTCAGTGATCTAGTTAATCAACCACAGGCTCCATTAAAATTACATTCGTATTATACACGTATGTTTTAATTTATGCAACAGAAATGTAATTATAGTAATTCCACATCATTGATTTATTATTTTAATGTAACAGGTCGCCACATTATTGGCCTTAGTGTACTTATAGTATATAAATTTTCCCAAATATACGAACTCTGTCAATATATTTCTTTAATTATACAAGCTGTACCGTAATATTTTTAATTGTGTGTGTAATTCAAAGTTGTACTATGCTTTTTACAACGAACTATACATGAATTGAAAAATTAACATATTGAACGCCATAAAAATCCAATTTATGTATCACATTATAATCTGACGTAATATTCATTCAGCTTTCACCTGATTTTTCGCTTCACATAGGCATGCACGTTAAATTGACATTTACAAATAACGATAAAGAACATGTTTGAATAATACAAGTATAAAAGATATAAATTGTGTAGAATTAATATATTACAAAGCTAGAAATAAATAAGGGAGTTTATTTACTTAGAAAAAGGCACGGGAAATATGTTTTCTAAATTATGTATGTTGTGTAAATATCGTAATATTACCTCATTATAATAATAAAAAATATAAAACGGCAAAACGCAAAATCAATAAACTGTGGACCATTTTAATGAAATAATCGGTTTAGTTATTATGAAATACATTCGAAAATGTAAAAACCACGTTTCGAGAGATATTTTTTTACGAATAAACTACCTACACTACCGGTCATATTTATTTGCCCACCCCAATTTTATGTGTTTCCTGAAATACGGATTATCTTTCGAAAAATCTGTATTATAATTATTCAACAATATTATTAGTGGAAGTAATTACATATGAATTTCTACGAAAATCTTAAATTGTTTATGATATATCGTAAAGGTGTCATAAATTGGAAAAATACCATAAATATTATATAGGCTAATCCCTACAGTATTAACAGTTTTACCTGCATTTCCGAAAGGTATTACCAATATTGTGTTATTGTACTAACTAATTACAATATTAGGATGTGTTATTCAAAAAGGAAAATAAATTTTATGTCTGTCGTCGTTCATCTTTTGTTGCGAAAACAGTGAAATAGAGACTTATTGTGAATATTTTAATGCAATGCCGAAGACGAAGGAATTATCTGTTGAAGTGCGTGCTATGATAATTGCTTATCATCGTACGGGTAAAAGTAATCGCGAAATTGCAAAAGAATTACGATTAAATCGCAGAACCGTTGATTATAACGTTAAAAAATTTGAAGAAAGTGGTACATTTTCCAACAAAAGAAGATTTGGACGACGCAAAGCGACGACATCTGCAGATGACCGGTATCTAATACGGATAAGTAGACGCGATAGATGAAAAACAGCACCAAAAATTGCTGCTGAAATGAATAGAGCGCGTGCTAAACCAATTAGTGTGTCCACGGTACTGAGAAGGTTAAGGCAAGCGGGTTTATACGGAAGAATTGCTCTGCGAAAACCACTACTACGAAAGCAAAACAAGATAAAACGACTAAATTGGGCTAAAGAACATAAGAATTGGACGATTGATCAGTGGAATAATGTGTTGTGGGCAGACGAATCGAAGTTTGAACTTTTCGGTAGTAAAAGGCGAATATTCGTAAAAAGATCCGCAGCAGAAAGAGTACTGTCAGAATGTATTGCGCCTACCGTAAAACATGGGGGAGGTTCAATGATTTGGGGGTGTTTTGGTGGAAGATCTGTAGGCGATCTCGTCAAAATTGAGGGAATTATAAGAAAAGAAGGCTACAAGAAAATTTTAGAAAATAACGCTGTTCCTTCAGGACTAAGGATTCTTGGCGAAAACTTTGTATTTCAACAGGACAACGATCCGAAACACACTTCTAGATTGTGTGGCGATTACTTGCGTCAACTAGATGAGCAAGGGCAAATCTCTATAATGGTACGGCCAGCTCAAAGTCCTGATCTGAACCCAATAGAGCTTCTTTGGGAAGAATTGGACCGGAAGGTTCGAGAACGTGCTCTATCATCCACCACTGTACTGTGGGAATAACTTCAAGAGCCTGGGCACAAAGTACAGAAGATTCACTGCAAAAATTAATTGAAAGGATGCCGCAATTATCAAAAATAATGGTGGGCACATTGATGAGAGCAAAATTAAATAATAATAAATGATAAAGTTTTTATATAAGAAAAATGTAACTATTTTATGTTTATTTTACACTATTGTATTGGTACAATAAATAAATTTTCAGTACACATTTGATAGTTTAATACTCGTAATTTTGGCTAAAACTAAGGGTGGGCAAATAAATATGACTGGTAGTGAACCTTTTGCAATATATACTTTATACAAGCAATAAAAAATGTTTATTGTTTATACAAATGTGAATGTCTTTTGTTAATACAAATATTACTTGTTAAGATACGCTTGTGGATTTTGTTTAGATATTTTTTAAATTTAGTGTCATAAGGTTAACCTTATGTTTTACGTATTGCATTTTGTTTTCGAGGTTACCCTGCTTTAAAGCTTAGTTTTTAAACTGTTATTTGTGTACTTACCAAAAACAAAAGCTAATAATAAATTAAATAAGTCAACAATTATATATATATATATATATAGATGACCTTCAATTGAACGAAATACGATGAAAAAAGGTTCGTTAAATCGTAATTTTGTTATGTCACAAACGAACTTATTTAAGAGTCTATATGATAAACAAAACAAATGTAAAATTGCAATTTGACATTTATTTCTGTACGAAAAAATAAACAAATACTTTCATACGAGCGCACTAGAGCTATTATTCAAACTGAGAGGTTTAATCACTTAAGATTGATATATAATCTCTTTCCACATTAATTTTCGTATTCTATATACGTATTTCGACAACTAAATTGTCGTCATTAGCAGATAATTAAACAGTGTCGCACCGGGAAAACTACGACAAAAGTCCACACGAAACAAATTAAAAAGCGGCCACCACCATTTGTTACCTCGAAATTTTATTTTTTTTTTATTTTTTCAATTGTTCAAGTGGAATATCGTTTTCGCTATCGCTGCCACAAAATACCTCTATTTCACCTGGCACATCGTATGGTATACAGTCAACTTCAATATTTTCGGCGACACATTCTTCTTCATATGTGTTATAATCCGGGCTCGGAGGTATAATAGCAATTTCAAATTCGTGGTGATCTTCCTCAGCTTCAACATAATTCAGGGCACAGTTCAAGGTATGGAAATGTCTGGCGTAAAAATTTGACGTTTTTATAGTAGGAAATTCCATTTTTTGTGGGCAAAAATCTAAAAAAAATGCACACCAATTTTTCTACTCAGCGTCGTTCCAATTAGTTTTTTTATCTTTCACCTTTTTATAAATTGGAAACACAGTTATTCCCCTATGCAAAACTATAACAAACACTTATTATAATACAACAGGTTTTACTCGACGCAGCTGAATAATCACTGACCTAGCTAATATTTGCAAAATTGACGCAAAGGTATTAAAACTGAACAAAATATACAGTAACGGTACTATTTCTAAACACTTTGTCGTGTGCTTTTTAAACACATTATACTGAATGCAAAACCAAAAGAAGCGTTGCGTAATTTCATTTCTCGTAAAATTTATGCATATTTATATATTGCCTTTTTTCTGTACTCAGGCAGGTACAATGGCTAGAAATGGGTTAAGTTGGGGGTTGATGAAGTGGTTTAAAAACTAAAAAACTAATCCCTGGAAGAGTGTAGTGCAGTTAATATGCGGAGACAGCAAAGACGCCAACCGATCAATACACTCTTTTTAATAATTAACTAATGTGGCCTTTACTTGATGAAAATCCATAATAAAATTAAACACAGTTGTGTGATTTTTACAAAATATCTTCATTTAGAAATAGTAAGAATTGTTTCGTCAGCCCTGTGACTTCTTCAGACTAAAAGGTAAATTTAACAGTGATACAGACATTTTAACTGCTTTAAGATTATTATTATAAATTATTATTTGTCGTATTTGAGTTATATTAAATAACCACATTAATGTTACTTACAAATTAAATTACCGAATAATAAATAAATAAAAGAGAGAAAAAAGTATTTATTTCTGTATTTCTGAGAACCCAACAAAGAGTTTTTGCCTCTATAAGTAACACAATGTATAAATCTAATTGTACATTAATAACTATTTACATTTATGTAATAATATATTACATAAATTAATTTCTATGGACACTTTTTGAACATAAATTTAGCTATAAATCAATTACATATTGTATTGTTAAAGTCTCATATACACTAGCGCTCATAAGTATTTGGTCACCCTTGTTTCACAGAACTTAAATTAAATCAATCCACCATCAAACAACACCGTGAATGTGGAAACGTGTTGAGCAGACTTCGAAAAGGGAGACCAAGGGCAACAACCTCAGCAGAAGATCTTGCAATGGTGATAACAAGCAAGAAAAATAGGCGAAAAACCGCCCCAGAAATCACAGCAGAAATGAATACTGTTCGTCGAAAACCCATAAGTGTTTCCACAGTTAAACCGCGATTAAAAGAAGCCGGTCTTCATGGACGAATTGCAACGCGGAAGCCGCTTCTATGCAAGCGAAACAAGCAGAAACGTTTAAAGTGGGCACGCGATCACCAAAATTGGACCATAGAAGACGAATAAAGTAGTGTGCCCCGGTGAATACAAATTCGAGATTTTCGGTTCACGAAGACGTGTTTACGTGAAGAGGCCTGTGGGTGAGCGTGCCCGGGAAGAATGCATAGTCCCTACTGTTAAGCACGGTAGAGTCATGATATGGGGTTGCTATTCGGGATCAAATGTGAGCGATCTCGTAAAAATTGAAGATATACCAAAAAAAAAGAACAGTATAAGTGCATATTAGAAGAAAACGCAATCCCCTCTGGAGTTAAAATTTCGGATCAGAATTTTATCTTCCAACAAGATAATGACCCGAAACACACTTCCAAACCATTCCGGGAATATTTGCAGAATTTGGAGGACGAGGGAGCCAGAGTCCCGGTTTAAATTCCATCGAGTTGCTGTGGGAAGAACTTGACCGAGAGCTGAGAAAATCGGCCCCCACATCTGCTGTTAATATGTGGAAAAACCTGCAGGAAGCATGGGGTAAAATAAACCCTGAGACATTACGAAAATTAAACGAAAGAATGCCTCGATTGTGTGCTGCAGTGATTACAAATAAAGGAGGTCATATAGATGAGTCTAAAATTTAGATAAATATATTATACAACAATTTATTTTAGCTGTAAAAATATATATTTTTCATATACATAAATAATAAAAAGGTTTTAGTATTTCAATTTTGATTTTTGTTACAATTTGCGGGTTAAATGCGAGTGACCAAACACTTATGAGCGGTAGTGTATGTATATACAGGTTCCAAATAAAATGCGTGTTTCTATTCTGTTATTTGATTATCTGCAATGTGTAATAATAACATCGCTATCATCGTATTGCGAAAATTGATTCAAATATTCTGCATCTCTTCTTAAAAAACATGTCATAGGATCGAATATAAATCAATGTCGATGATTTATGTCCTCTCGAATTAATTAAAGTCGGTGTCATTATTAATATGATGCACTCAAAGATAAAATTTCTTATAATTTTTCCAATGTACTTACATACAGCCGGTGACATAATTATTGGGCAACTCTAAAATATTTTTTATTAAATTTGAGCAAAGAAAAAATAAAACGAATGTAAAATACGAAAATACATATTGATTATAAAATAAGTATTAACATTTGATTGGACTTTTGCCTCCTTATACGTGATTCATTATGATGTACTTTTTTCAAGATAAAGCGTGTGTCGTGTTAACCTTTCAAGCTATTTTGGTGAAGTATTGTGTAATATTTTATTATGGAAGGATTCAGCACGGCACAGTGTCTACAAATTATTCAGCTGTATTACGAAAAACAGCGTTCTACGAGAAATATGTTTCGTGCGCTTAAACCAACAAATTTTGTTTAGCGATGCGGCCCATTTCTGGCTTAACGGCAACGCCAATAAGAACAATTGCCGTATTTGGAGAGAAAAGCATCCCGAAGAGGTTCAAGATCTGCCATTACATCCAGACAAAATCACGGTTTGATGTAGTTTATGGGCAAGTAGAATCATCAGCCCATATTTCTTCAAAAATGAAGGCGACCGTAACGTAACTGTGAGTGACGCCCGTCAACGCACCATGATAGCGGACTATTTGCTGTTTGAAATTGAAGCCCGTGATCTCGACGACATTTGGTTCCAACAGGACGGCGCTACTTGCCACACAGCCCGTGAAAGCATGGCTTTATTGCGAGAACAATTTCGTGAACATTTAATTTCACACATTGGACCTGTACAATGGCCGCTTCGATCATCTGATATTACACTTTTAGACTTTAGACAAATATCACTTGAAATGCTCGAACTCATCATCGAAACTTGCAATTTCAGAATGGAAATAATTTTTAAAATATAAGTGTCAAGAATGGTTCTTTTGTGTGATAATAAAGAATACCCGATAAAATTTAAGTTTTTATTTTTTTTATTTGTGAAAAAAGTATCTCCAAATGAATCACCCCTAGTAGGCAAGTTTAGGCAAATTGCAGACCACTGTTCGACGTGTATCTTCCGAGTGTTCACATTTCGATGCTCACCATTGATATCTCGATTTACATGAAGACGTAGAGCAAAGGTTAAATGAAGAATGTTTTATTTCCAAACTTTTACGATGCTGAAACACTTTTATAAGACAAATATTGTGTAAATCGAAACCACCAATTTTCATTTGTTTTCAAATTATTAGTGCTATCTTTTATTTTTTCATTGGCAGCATATTAGATTTTGGAATTTAGTTGTATAGCTTTTATCTATCTATTCTCCAAACTACATTTGCCGATGAAAGAACAGCGTTATGCCGACGTCGAAGCCATTAAAAAAGCGTCGACAGCGATCTTGAAGGACTCTAAAGATAAACTTACAAATCCATTCGATATGTTAGTTGACCGTGCAAGACGTTGTATTGAAGCCGAAGTTGATTACTTTGAATAAAATAAATGAGCTTTACTAAAATAGAAAGCTTTTGTTTTTATTTTGAAAGAGTTCGGTGTTCTCTGCGACGGACTGTGTATATTTGTCAAAATGATTTTTTTATGGTAAAAAATCATTTAAGATATCCAACCTACATTCCACGCCAATGGATTCTATATCTGCTTTACTGGCCAATGATTCCCCCACCATTGCGCGCGCTTTGTAAAGGAAGTAACGCGATGTGACTCCCTTCATTAGTAAAACGGCAACTGGTGTAACTGTTTGGCTCGTCAAGTACGTACTGTTTATCCATCACGCTTCAGAACTCTCCCTATCGTTTCCTATAGGTGTCTTTCATAAACTGGTTAGCGTTTCGACCGCAAACACCGGATGACTATTTAGCACCGGTTATTACATAGAAGTGCTCATGATATTTTGTAATCGTCAGACCAGCGCATTGCACTGATTTAACGTTTCCATTTTTCAATAGTAAATACGAGGCCGATGTATAATCCCCGGTCAAAATATTAAGGACGCAATTGCATTTTATTATTTAATGAAAATAGGTAGACAAATACGGAATTTATATAAAAAAAATTATTTAATTTTTGTTAACATGAACACATAAGACATTTAACTTATCTTCGGTAAGTCCATCCTTCACCTTAATTACTTCCACAATCCTTGCTGGAGCATGCTGATTATGCAAGAATTTTTTTTTCACAATTTCATCATGTTTTTTTTAATATTTTTTTAATTAATTTGACTCTATTGGCATTTGGTTTTGAATAAATTATTATTTTTAAATAGTCCCATACATTTTCTATTGAATTAAGTCTGGGGAATTTCCGAGTCAAGGCTAAACTCGTAAACCACCGAAAATTTAATAAATAAAACCTACTTTATTATTTATTACTATATTACAATCTTCGACTATAGTTTCGATAGCAGATACAGTCAGCCAGAAAAGTGTTCGTATGTACATCGCGTAAATGTTGAATACTATCAACCGTGAAAGTCCGGCTATGATAAAGCAAATTTACTTCCATTTAACAGCGTTAAAAATTCTGAAAACCTCTAATAACAATATGAAGACTGTTATTATTTGTAATTACAAAAGAAGTAAGCCATTAATTTAAAAAGAATTCGGTAAAATTCCTCCTGTTCATAGTATCGTTTATTTGCAGAGTTGAGATGTCTTCCCGCGTACCAGGTTCGTACTGAGTACCCCCCCCCCACCGTGTTATGTAATAAAACAAACACAGTGTAGAATTATAAGTTAGTACCGAGCGGATATTTATATAAGGCGAACGTATAATTATTAAGTATAACGGACGTGCGTAGTGGAAAAACGAGACCATTGGTTGACGCAGTGCGAAAGTTTATCGATAAATTTTCCGATTTACATATATTATAATGATACTAAGATATAATGTAAAGTTTGCAGTAAACCGTTGATATGTTGGGACAAACGCGACTGTAAAAATTATATAAAGATTGTACAACACCAAAATAAGAAAAACAACGTACTGCAAAAAACGCCACCAATTTATGTCCGATTTACTGTGCATGATAATCGCTTGTGATTTGGGACTTCATCCTCTCGATAAGCAACCGTCTCATTACTTCTGGAATAAATGCAATCCTAAGTGGAAGCTACCATCCCGGAGAGCGACGTTCCAGATCCATATATCAACTGTTCGTAACGACATCGAAAACATGACCAAAACTGTTGTGATGAGAATTATTCAACGTGTACTTTAAGTTAATTGGGGAAGTTCCACGAGTGAATCTAACATATTTACATTTATAAATGTTCACGTGAAGCCTATTATCGGTGCACCTTGTCCGAGTAGCATCCAACTGGTTTTGAAGATGAGCGTAGTCATTGATATTATTTATTGCGATAATATTTTCAAATAGTCTGCGAACTTCAACAAGGTCGTTTATAAAAATAGAAAACAAAAAAGGTCCGAGGTTTGAGCCCTGCGGAACTCCAGATGTTGAGTGAAAAAACTGCGATTTATGACCTTTGTAGTAGACATAGCCCGGGAAAAAAGGGAGGTACAGACGAAAATATTCTAGAAGGTTTGAGAAAATAATTGGCGTTAGACCGATTCTCACGTAAACAGAGAGTAACCACGCATACCCTGCAGCTCGTCAAGTGATGCAAGCAAGAGTGAGACAGATTATTCTAATATGATAAAAACTCAAGACATGATAAGACTTACTTTTTGCGGCTTACATAAAAGACTCTATTGAATCGAATAAGAAGTTAACATAAAATACGCATAAACTAAATGCAATATTTGCCATGAAATAAACAAATATATGAAAATAAACTGATGCGCCATTAGATGGAACTGAATGGAAACAAAACCTTACACTTAGAATATACGAACATATGCAATCAACCAAATACACAGCCAACACAGGGTTCTTGAAAAATAAAATAAAATAAATGTGCATGGTACAGTGCATCTTTATAAAAGCATTAAATGTTTATTTTTCACAATTAAGTGATACAAAAGGATGTTTCAAATTGCGCGGTTTTTTTAAGAGTAAATAAAATATAGCTGGCGCACTGAATTTGTCTAGGTATGTGGGCATTTAAAAAGTGTGATGTATGACATTTATAAAAATGGCTTCGTACACGGTACAACAACGCGTTCAAATTGTTGAATTATTTTATGAAAATCAGCGTTCTGTGAAGAGTTTTTAGAAAATTACGTGAATTTTATGGTTTACATAATCGTCCATCTGAAAGCACTATTGGTCGAATTATTAAAAAGTTTCAAGAGACTGGTTCCGTAGAAGATCAAAAAAGTGAAAAATACAGTCGTAGTGGTCGCTCACAAGAAAATATTGGTTTGGTTCGTGAAAGTATTGCTGAAGATCCTGAAATGTCCATTAGACGACGTTCACAACAATTTGGACGGATTTGGTGGATCAACAACATGGCGTATTTTACACAAGGATTTAGCTCTGAAGGCATATAAGGTTCAAATAACACAGGAACTGAAGCCATTAGATCATTTAAAACGTCGTTCATTTGTCAATTTCATCAATGAACAATCAGCTAATTTTTCTCAAAAAATAATGTTTTCCGATGAGGCACATTTTGAATTTGGTGGCTATGTTAATAAACAAAATTGCCGTATCTGAGGTGAGGAAAATCCACGAATTATTCATGAGAAACCTATGCATCCTAAAAGAGTTACTGTTTAGTGCGCATTACGGTCAAGTGGTGTAATTGGACCTTACTTCTTTGAAAATGCTGCTGGTGAAGCTGTAACTGTCAATGGTGATCGATATCGTCGGATGATAATCGAATTTTTGTGACCTGAATTAATAAATATTGATAGAGGATATGTGGTTTCAACAGGATGGCGCTGCACCTCACTTTGCACACGCATCAATTGATTTATTGAGAGAAAAATTTCCTGAACGTGTAATCTCAAGAAACGGGGATGTTAATTGGCCACCAAGATCATGTGATTTAACACCGTTAACCTATTTTCTTTGGAGTTATGTGAAAAATCAGGTTTATAAAAATAGTCCACAATCAATTCCTGCTTTGAAAGATGAAATTATTCGTGTCATTGGTGAGATAGAGCCTCAATTATGTCAAAATGTCATTGAAAATTTTAACAAAAGAGTGGACGTCTGTAGAGCTGCAAGGGGAGGCCATTTGGCAGTAATTATTTTTCGCATATAAATGTCATAACTGATACTTCAATTATGAATAAAAAGTTTTTGAAAGTGAATGCAAATTATGTTTTATTTATTCTTTAAAAAAATCGCCAAATTTGAAACACTCTTTATGAACAAGATTTTCCAAACTCGTTCTAAATTTATGGCTTACATATCATAAAAATGAGATGAAAATCCTTTTGTAATTGTAAACAATATTTTTATATTGTTATTAGAGGTTTTTAGAGTTTTTTAACGTTGTTAAATGATAATAGTGCTTCATCATAGCCGCATGTTCACATTTGATGATATTCAACATTCACGGGATCTACGAACACTCTTGTGACTGGCTGTATATTAAATAAGCGGTAACATAAATATGTCATTCGAGCCCATGATATACATTAATATATTGCTAATTTCATTATCTTATATTAGCCGTAAAATTGTAAATTGCGCCACTTAAAAATTAATACGTTCGCAATTGACAAAAAGGTTTTGCAAATTGTTTCTAGAAGTTTATCACTTAAGAAAGAAGTGTTAAGTGGTGGTGTTTCAAAATTCGACATATTGTCTTTATTACTGCGCAATTTGAAGGAACTTAAAATTGCAAAATAGAGATTAATTTTTATTAACAGGAAAGGTGTACGTGTACTTAATAAAACAATATTTAAAATTGGCTTTATTACACTTAACTGGAAAATCGAATGGTTGACTTATGCAGACATTATTCTCAATTTCATAATCTTCTTTATCTGAAAAGAAAAAATAATAACTACATTAGGAATAATATTCGCTTTATATACAGAATTGTTAGAAAATTCATGATGTATTCTTTCTGTTCTTTCATAGCACATTTACTAATATAAAAAAAAAATCAATTACATATTGCCGGTTTTCCTCGATAATCTTTCGCCATCTATCGATGAGCTTTGTAATTATTGAATCTTTAGCGGGGAAAATTTTTTGAGTTGAACATTTATCACGCAGTTTTGAAGAGAACGAAATAAGTCGAAGTCCTAAGGCGTAGGTGTGACAGCGAATTCCATCCAAGATATATTCCTTTTTGACGGGCGATCAAACTTGTGTTGAACTTACGTTATTAAAACAATAATAATATCTACTTCTGGGCTTCCGGCTAGAACCGCGTCGCTGGTATAACTGCCAACGTTTCGTACCCACTCGTATAGGACATCTTCAGGGCTCAACTACTGCTACTGTCGCACTGAAACTGTCAGTTTCAGTGCGACAGACAGTAGCAGTAATTGAGATTGATTACAAATTTACAAAACTACACCCTTGCCAATGCTTTTCAACTCTCGAATACTGCTTGAACGTGAGACTGTTATGACGAAATACCACTTGTTTACGACTAACATCTAGACCTTTCTAGAAGTTAGACGCTTTCAAACTATTCAATCATCAAAAAGTATAGACTCGATTTAATTGTTTTGTTCCTTAGTAGGAGCTCGAGAAACACTACACCTTTAAAATCCTACCATGCTGCATTGCAGCACATTGTTGTAAACAATTCATTTTTCATCATCGGTTGTCAAAACCTTCAAAAAACTATAGTTTTTCTCATGTTTAACGATCATATCGGAGATGTTTATACACGGCCAAGTGAGTATCTTTGAGTTCATAGGGAATCTAAATATCGAGCTTGCTTACGTATCCTAGCATTTTTCATGTGGTTACAAACGTTTGAATAATGGATGTTGCAATCTCTTGTTGAGGCTGCCATTGGTTTGACTTGATCAACGCCTTTATTTTGGCATACTCAATGGATTTCCTTGACTAAGGAGCGTCGCTAAGATTAAAATCACCAGAACGGAATTTCTTCCCTTTTACGAGTATAACAGGGTGAAGTATACAGTTTAATCTTCCATTTTCAAGTCTTTATAAAATTTAAAACACTCAACCAAGTCCTTCAATTTTTTTCCAGAATGCGGTTTGACCTCAGCTGGTAAACCATAATGATAGTTGCTAGCGATTCCACCACTTGCAAAAATAAACTAACGCCATCTATTGTTAGAAAATGCATCATGAAAAATGTGAAATGGATTCAACCACAATACTGATACTTCTCAAGAAAGAACAGAGCAAGTTTGTGTACAATATTGAGGAGAGATAACAAAGTTAACCAATTTTATTTCCACGCACTTGTATACGAATAATTCAAATAATTAGAATATTGTATATTTCATACCTGGTCATTTAAAGGTTGGCTCTTCAGGAACAACCGCACATTCTGTAAGATTCTGTGTAAATGCATAGGTTTATTATATAATCTTTTTAACCATTCCTTCAAAAACGCTAAAAAGTGTTGAATTTGGTTCTGTCTCTTTAGAACGTAAACGCAGTGCATTTCTATGTAAGCTGCGGTGCTGGTTAAATTGGCCAGGAAACAGAACATACTCAAAAATTTACTCATAATAATGAATATTTGATCGTAAATATCCGAGCGTTCCAATTGTAATAAATGCTGATAAACATGAAGGATGCTTTCGTTTTTCATGTGCACAACCCATTTTGACGTCGGAGCTGTGAGAACTAAACTTAGTAGAGACAACGTCTTCAGTACTCTAGCATTGGAACCTTTAAGTAATTTTCTAAAATCTATTCCAATAGTGTGCTTTGCTGTCATGGAATGGCGCTTCTGGAAAAAAAGAGATGTCGATTAAAAGTAAATTACAAAAAACTAAAAGAATATATGTCTGTAAATGTTTTGCCATGTAGTTGTTGTAATAATTCCCCCTGAAAGAGATTCTAGAATAATAACACCTGCCGTAAAAGGCAAGCAAACACGCAAAAGATTTGCAATAAGTAAAAATAGAAAAGCTCAATTCAAACAATTTCAGTGACCATATTCTAAATCTTTGTAAGTATACTTGCTTCATTGGTTCAAAAACATTCACTAGACCTTTGAAGCAAAACCTATAGTATCCATGCCATCATTTTATAACCCATTTGTGTACTTTTAATTACCTAGGCGTTAATTAACTGATAACCAGTTAATTCGCACACTTAAAAAACATATTACAACACATGGAGGAACTAGGGGGAATGAATCTATTGGAAGTAATACAAGAAACTCAAGGAGTGGAATCAGTTGTACCCAAAGAAATAGCTAAAGGACTCAAAGAAAATATCAACCCCAAAATAGCTACAGGATTCGATGTAATATCAGGGGAAACATGAAAACGGCTGCTAAGAAAAGACATTGTGAAATTAACACCCTAATTAATGCAGTGTTTAGATCAAAACATTTACCAATATAATGCAAAACAACAGATCTAATTACGATTCTGAAAGCAGGCAAACCTATAAATGAAGTAAACTCATACAGGCTAATATCCTGGAGGCGCATCTAAGTCGTCGGTAGTCGAAACGTGTGCGCCTAGTTAATTCGCAGAGCAAATTTAGTACATCGTGTCAGTTCGGTAAGAACAAATGTATGAAATTATTATATTGCTGTTTTGGTGAATAGCGTAATAATGTCAGAACGTTAGAATAATGCTACAATCAGTAAAAAACATAATGTAAGGAATCTGCTTCCGGGGTGGAACCGCGTCATTTGTATATTTGCCGATGTTATGAAGACAATTCAAGTGACGCGGTTCTAGCCCGGAAGTTCAGAAGCAGATAGCATAGACCACGACCGCGGAAGTGTACGTAACAAATAATGTAAGGAAGTTCATTAAAGAATTTCCAGACTTAACTTCGAAGATTATTTTAGATATGCACATATTATGGGACGATCGTTTTTCTTTGCATAAGAACATTTTTTTCAGGGTGGCGTGTATCGCCTGGCGAAACCTTGTTGGAAAAACATAGCAGATGCTACAGATGTATAGCCAAGTTCATTGAGGTTGATAATGTTTCGCTGAAAAGTAAATGTTTCGCAATTTGTTATAAATGGCGTAAACAATATATCTTAACGTAAATTAATATATAATAGATAAGAAAGACCAACATTTTTTTAATATTTATAAATTATCTAAACTTTAATTTTTGCGGAAACTTAGGAACCCAAACGCTTCAAAAACGGTCCTGTATTCAGATTGAATCTCAAAGAATAATAAAAATTATATGTTGTCGATTCAAATATGTATTCATTTATTATCTGAGCATAAAAATCCTAGAATTTTTTTATGTGTCAGCTATTCTGTTATTTTTATAACTGCTAAGGCATCGACCTTTGCAATATCATAAAATAAATACAATATCAAGTTCGATATGGAATTTGTAGTTTAAAAAATATTGTTTTCCACTACAACCGATATAATTATTTAACGAATTTTTATTGCAAAATTGTAATTCCATCAATTGTAGCGTAAAATAATTGTAATATTAAATTCACGCCAAGAAAGAATAAATTAGATTTGTAACTTAATCTGGCACGTAGACTTCCACGGTCGTGGTCCATACTATCTGCTTCTGGGCTTCCGGGCTGGAACCGCGTCACTGTCGTATTGAAACAGTTTCAGTGCGACAGACAGTAGCAGTAGTTGAGCCCTGAAGATGTCCCATAAGAGTGGGTACGAAACGTCGGCAGTTATACCAGTGACGTGGTTCCAGCCCGGAAGCCCAGAAGCAGATAGATTTGTAACTTGTTCCTTCAAATCTAGTATCCTACGTAGTATTTCATGGCCATGTCCTTGATGACTTCGGTGCAATATACCGCGATCTCTCAATCAGTACATCGCTTATAAAATTAAATTACTTGAAAGATACCTCGGGTTCGGAAACAGCGCTTTATAAATACATCTACCAGCTTTAACATTTCCACCTGTTTCACCGTATAGTAAGATGCCATCTGTTAATTCGTGATTTGAATAGGCTACGTCACGAAAGTTGACTACAGACTGATTTCTGATTTACAGTATGCATCATCACATCTACATATTATAAAGAATCGAGCCACGCGTATTTGTCAAATATTTTTTACTTAATCTCGTTCGAGATAGAGCTTTCGTGTATTGGAAATTTATGCTTAATATTATTACAGCTATTACATATTAAATTATGTTGGCGTATTTCGTTTACACCCTGTATATTATTAAAATTAAACGTATAAATAGGGGTATCGATACCTATAAGCAGTTATTTACTCAAAAGTACACTGAAATGCTTAAATATTTTATGAAATTTAAACCCAAGTTCCAATTATTACGTATTATCTGTTATCCATTATTTACTAGGATGCGAACGGCATTGCGGTACGCCCCCCCCCCCCCCCCCGGCTTGACAACTCTACTTATAAGTAATGGAAAATATTCTAATCACATATTAAAACTTTTACCTGTAATTTCAAAAGTATAATTAACAACATAATAGAGGACAAAGCAATATTATCGTCATTCTTGGATGCAGCTTCATAAATATACACAAGGAAGGTCTTGTTCGAAATAAATTTTTCCAATACTTTAGAACGAGTTCTATTCTTTAACAACATTTTGGAAGTATAAGCGCACGCACCAATAAAAGCGTCTTCTGAACTTAAAAGCGGTAGCACATTCGAAATCATGGAACAAAAAAACAGTAATTCATCCTCAGAATCTGGCAGAGCGGGTTTGGCTTTGAAAAGACAACCCATTGTACTTTGGGAACCTATAGACTGAGGCAATTGTTTTTTAATTAATATTCCCATAAGAGGACACTTCATATGCGACAGTAATTCGGCAGCTCTAAAATAAATCAATTCACAAGGGTTAAATTTAAATATTAATATCGAATTTTGTACCTATTTTGTATTTTTTCATTCCTGTCATTTAACAAGCACATCAACAATAATCTTGTTGTGCGTGTTTTTTTCAAAGTGGATACTATATTCATGTCATTATAATTAAGCAGGTAATATTCCAATAAAGAAATTTTTAAATTTAGCCTGTTTGAGCTTAAAAACCATTCCATTTGTAGTAAATGATGTGTGACGACTTCCGATAAGTTTTTTGTTTGTTCGACGGCATCTAAAATTCTCTTTTCCGCTTTGACAGTCTCAAGATTGTTGTTCTCAATGCATACGGGGTACAGCAAACATATAGCTTTCAGAATAATAGGAGGATTCGACTTTACGTATATACATCGATTTGTTATATAATTTATTATTTCTTCTTTATTAATATCCATTCTATGTAAATATAAATAATTGGTGAATATTCAACTTTAAATATATATTTTATAACTGCGCTATAAGAGATAACATTCAACGTTTTGTAAATACAATAAAAATAATATTAATGATTATAATCTAATTTCGAAAATTTGAAATGTGGTCAAGTCGGTAATGTAGAGTAATTTATTTTCTTGTTCAGGGGAGGTTCTGTGTACCGTGGATAGATGTACCTACTTTAATTATTTTCGATTTTAATTGGCATAACACGAATTTAATAACGGTTATGTTGAAGTTAAATATCTTTAATTGTTATAAATAATTTATGTTTAAGTGAATGGTGTAAATATAAACTGTTTTAAATACTTAAAAATTCTTTTAAACTTATCTATATAAGAATCAGTATTATTAACGTTATTAATATAGTAAATTAAGTTGCTTTCTAAATAAGGAAAATTAGAATGGGATAAATATTAACGTAAATTAAAATCAATGTCAAAGCAAATTAAACTAAATGAAATTCACGCAAATTTATCAAATAAGAAATGAAGTAAACCAAAAGTTATTATGAAAACTTCAAAATGAAAATGATTCTGACAATAAAGCTTTTCTCTGTTTTTCTTTTTTCGTGTAAGTATACAAACCAGTCATATAACTTTTCAATTTACAAATGAATTTTTAAAATAGCAATAATATTATCTAATCTTTTATTCTTGTAATATTGAATTTTGTTAACTGAATATTGTTTCAAACTTGAACATATAAACGTACTAATTTAAATTTAAATAATATTAGGTAACAATATGGAAATAAGGATATATACAATAAGACCCGATACTTTGAATGACGTCATCCTTTTCCTATTAGAAAATTTTAAACTCTGACTGTACTGAATATATGGAAATAGGCACATAAATAGTGTAGTTTGGATCAATATGGTGAATAGGTTACATATAACAATAGTAATATAAAATTATAAGTGTATTATTTATATAAACTGGCCAGTTTCAGGTTGTCGCTTCACTACGAAACAACTCCTGAAGAAGATGATTGAGATGTCATTGAAACGTCGAGACGCCGATTCTTTCGAGAACTTCTGTCCAACATCGCGGAGAGCTCGAGAATGTAATATTACTCATATATGTATATACTTATACATATGTATGTATATATGTATCAGTTTAAAATGTGCAGCGACGTTGTTCGATGTCTAGACTCATTTGTTTTCGTTCTTCCCATTATCCTTCCTGCAAACTTCGATCGTTCATAGCTTTCCTGATTCCTTCTATCCAATTTTTCTTCGGTTTTCCCCTTTTCCTTTTTAAATTTGGTGCCCATTCAATTGTTTGCTTTCTGCAGTCTTGTTCGTACTATTTATTGAGTGTGGCCGTACCAGGTTCATTGTTTTCTTTCAATATCTTTCATGACTTTATCCACTATTCCTATACGTCGACGAGTTTCTTCGTTTCGTATCTTTTATATTCTCGATATTCTAGATCTTCTCAAGGCGCCTATTTCTGTAGCTACTATTCTTTCCTTGTTTCTTTCTGTTATTCTCCAAGTTTCAGATCCATATATTAAGTTACTTACGACATACTTTCTTTGTACTTCCTCTGGATAGCATTGTAGTTTCTATCACAAAATGTAACGCATGAATTTTACACATAGTATGTACACACTCTCTTTGCTGAAGTTTAAATTTTCGAATGGACCTAGCATCAGCTTCATTATTGCTTCACCAGTAAAGGTTTCCAAGTTTTTGCTAACCAACGATAATGAAGAAGATGATTTCAGAGAGTCCAGTGCGTGCACTATAATTTAAACAGTAATTTTTTTAAGTATCGATTATCTCGTCCACGCAAATCCACAGGTGTTTATTTTCCATCTCTAATTTGATCTTTTTAATTTTTGCGTGCATAGATGATACATACGTCTGCAACATACTTCGACCTATGAACTTCCATCTGGAATACATATTTCGGAAGCGTAAAAAAAAATTAAGGCTAGTGAAAGGTAAATTACACACCATCAGCATATAAATTAACTCAAAATAAAATTCAGTCCTCGGGCTTATGTCTATTTTTTTATATTTCTATGTACACTATTTTTACATCTCTCTTCGAGTCGTTTTACCCCAGCGCAACAACGGTTTACCGTGCTAAACAAATTATATTTCATATATTATATTTCAAGTTCATAAATTCTCCAATCACATTGATTACTTAATTGACAAGTAATAGTTTTTATTTCTACTGACGTTCGAAATAATTAATTAGCTCTTCGCAACTCAAAACCACTAGTTATCAAAATATATACTATTATATACGTTATTAGCAAATGCTTAACAACTACTACGTACTGCACTACTAACAGATGTTTAACAACTGCTGTGAGTAGTCTGATTTAGCCCACATCGTCAACATGTATTCGCACATATATGGCAACATTGCCGGGAAGGAGAAATCCCACGTCTCTACTAAAAACAGATCGCGAAAAAGCCGGTAAGATGGCCATTGACAAAATATAACCTAACACAACAAAATCAAATATCAAGTTGCATTATAGTGAAACCATGTGTGAAGCTCTGCCAAATTAAATCTTAAATTTTCGTTATACGTATAACGAAACGTTACATCTGAAAAAAACTAAAATTTTAATAATTTTATACTCACACAGATTTCAAACATCGTAGGTAGTTTATTATGAGAATAATGTCATTGTGAAAATCAGAGTTATTCTTAACATCTGCTCCCGCTTTTAAGCTCTTTATATGATGATCATCTATTATCGGCAATTTTCCCATTTTACTCAAATCAATGATAATATACAAAAATATTTTCATAACATATGCGTAAAGCGTACTATCTGTCAGTAATTTATAAAATGAGGAAAGCTTGTTTTCGAAAATATTCGTTAATTTAAAGTCATTGTCCTCTTTATTTTTAAAAAACAAAACTATACACTCGAGAATGTGAACTTTAAAATCATTAGATATCTAAAAAAAAAAGTAAAACAAAAAAAATCGATTGGACAATGTTTAATACACACTTCGTCAAGTAATTTTGGACATTCCTTGTATATCCATCCGTACAAGAGATTGTTCTTATCTAATGTTACTCGTGAAGAAATTCTGAAACATTTACATTGCAAAAAATAAAATTATATTTTTTTCCATTTATTTTTATATCATTTATCATACAGGGTGTTTCAAAATGAATATACGTATTTCGAATCCATATATATAAACTTTAAGACATACGAATATGAAACTTTACGCACATATTTACGAACCTCTCAAGTTCAGATTACAGATGTTCAATAGTCCTCTATCAACAACACATTGTCAATAGCATCATGAATCTCGTTACAAAATGCCACACGTTTCCGTTTGTCATCAGGACGCAAAGCTTGTAATAACTGTAACTTGTACGGCTTCATAACCAACCAACGTCTTAAAACACGCCAAATTGTCATTGTAGGCAGTTGTAACTTCCGACTGGCATGACGACTTGATTTTGAAGGATTACGTTGGAAAGAATTGAATTCGTGCAACATTTTCTTCAGAAACACGAGGGTGGCCAGGACTCTTTCCTTTGCATACACATCCTGTATCTACAAACTGTCGATACCATCTGCGAATGTTCCACCTATTCGGAGAATCAATTTGGTAGCTCAATCTGAAACGTCTTTGCACTGTAATCACGGAATTGCACTTCGTTAACTCGAGAACACAAAATGATTTCTGCTGCGGAGTAGCCATTTTAAACATATGAACCAAGAAAAACAGAAGACAACTGACGTCTAGGGGCTATTAAATAAACTAAACTATGTATTCGTTTCTCCAATAGCCGAGCCGAGGCGCAGCAATCGATAGCTTGAACAAAATAATACTTTGTAATACGTATATTCTTTTTGAAACACGCTGTATATGGAACAAAATCTGGTTATTAACCCAACATATTGTTCACTATAAATTTAAAAGATTAATGTAATGTACACAAATACATATATTTGTAGCCAAATTAAAACATAAGAAAAAAATAACAATTAATAAAGGAAAAAGTTAAACTTTAAGAGTGAAACGGCACAATATTTGTATTTGATTTCAAAACGGTAGGGAGCTTGGTAGCGAAGATTGGTACTTTGGTATAGTTCATTTCAATTTACTTTAATTTAACTTTACATCCCCTGGTGTAAAAGTGCGATAAGCTAAGAATAATGTAAATGAAATTCAGATACCCTGAACCGTAGATGCACAGAGATGTATTATCTAATATTCATATAATATATAATTTGTGTTTAATTTATGTACATATATATATATATATATATATACATGAGTTCTTAATATGTTTAAAATATATATACGCAGAAATATAAAATGATACAAATGTACATACATACAAGAAAACTATGAATAAATACCTATTATTTTTAATCTTATTTTGTAAACAAAAATATAAATTCATTTATGTTTTACAACGACAGCGCCACCTTACGGGAATTACCTGAGCCGCAAGTTGTTGGAAATATTTTTGTCGTATTCTCTGAGAATTTTTAGTCCGAATAGCATTTAGTATATGCTGTCTCTTTTTTTAGTAATTTTTTAAATAAAATGGTTTTGTAAAAAATTGAATAAACGCGCGAAAATTTTCGAGTTATATGTAAGTTTCTACGATTTTAAAGACGGCCTCACTCGACAAGTGCTCGCGAAAAATCAGGCAATTGTTTGGCTATCAAGGGCTACCGTTGGCGATTGTTGAACGGTGCTACAAGTTTCAGCGTGGACGTGTTTCGCTCAAAGAGTATTTTGAGGGACGGCTTGCCACTGCTGTCACTCCAGAAAATATTGACGCCGTGTACAACATGATAAAGACAGACAACCAGATATTTGGGCACCATTGGGCATAGGTATGACCCAAATTAGAAATATCCTGCATAATAATCTTGCCATCAGAAATCTTTGTGCTCGATGGATACCACACAATTTAACGGAAGCACAAAAAGACCCCATATGGATTAGTTGAAAAAAATGCTTAAAAAGTTCAACCGAGGTCGATCAAAATCAGTCTACGATATGGTTACGGATGACAAAAGTTAGATTTACCGTTACGAACCAGAAAGCAAGCGAAAATCGGCTCAATGGGTCTTCAAAGACGACGAGAAATCTACGAAAGTAAGATGCGGACGAAGTTTTGGCAGAATATAGTGGCTTCTTTTTTGGGACGCATATTATTAGACCGATAGAGGATCGTCGCATAGTCAATGCTGAATGGCATACAACCGTTTGTTCGCTAACTGTCTCCCAAAAAGACCGCGAGAAACGACAAAGAGGACGAATCAATCTGCATCAAGACAATGCACCATCACACAACGCATATCAAACATCAGAGGCTTTAACTGCTTTACGAACGGAATTTATGACTCATCCGCCTTATAGTCACGACCTAGCACCTTGTGACTTCTTTTTATTCCCATACACAAAAGACAAGAAGTATGGATTGAAATTTAATACTCCGAAAGCCACTGTGGAAGCCTACGAAAACTTCGTATCTGAGGTGACCGAAGAACAATGGACTCAATGTTTTGAGAACTGGTTCTACCGAATACAGAAGTGCATAGATCATAAAGGAGAATATTTTGGAAAACAATAAAAAAAATTGGTTAAAATAATTGATTTTTTCTGTCTCATCTACAAAATTTTTAAAGGAACTTACGTACCTATATGTAACAATTACATATTAAACGTCGCTTCTAATATGTATATATACATTTAGAATGAATTCATTTTATATTTCAACATTTACGTACTTTGATATATTAAGAACTCATATAAATTTATTTTATATATATATATATATATATATATATATATAACCATGCTCAAATGTATTAGACACCTTACGAATTTATGTACATACATACATATATAGTTTATATAATTTAGTCAAAAGAGAGGTGAGGAAAATAAAACTGTTGTGAAAATTATGTACAAAGTGTTATTTAGTAATATAGTACAATTTATCAATATTTTGTCGCTCCGCCCTTGGCCTTAATGACAGCTCGCACTCGTCGAGGCATACTTGCTACTAAGTTGTAACACTCTACCGGTGGTATTGCAGCCCATATTTCGCGAATTTTTGTTGATAATTCTGCTTTTGACAGGCATTTATGTTCCGTGATCTTAGTTTTTAAGATACGCCACAAATTTTCAATGGGCGACAAATCGGGACTTTGTGGCGACCACTCCAATACCTCCACTGTGTTTTCCTCGAACCAACGTATTACAGCTCCCGATTTGTGGCAGGGCGCATTATCTTGCTGAAAAATGTATTGTGGAATATCCTTTTCGAATAGTTTTAGCACAGACGGTTCTAATACTTCCTCCAACATGGCTAAATAGCGTTGGCTATTCATCCGTCCATCGCACAGGTACACTTCTCCAACACCGTATGCAGACATACAACCCCAAACCATGATACTACCACCTCCAAATTTTACTGTGGGAATGATACATTGTGGTTCATAAACTTCCCCTTGTCTACGCCGAACGTATAGCGTCCCAGGTAGTCCCCAAAGCTGCCAGGCAAAAGAAGAAAGTTTGCACTTAGACAGGATTAATTTTGTTTAATGTTATATGTAGACTGAATTGCATACAACGATAAGAATATTAGTCATGAAGATGTACTTACATACCTCGATATTCGATTCATCAGACCAAAGAATCTTCGACCACTTCTCGATTGTCCAATTTTCATGTTGTTTGGCCCATAAATACCGCTTCTTTTTATGAGCGTCAGTTAAAAGCGGTTTACGTCGCGCTTTACACCCTCGTAAATCAGCACGCTGAAGACGCCTTCTCACTGTTTGCGCAGAAACTGTTACGCGATAACGCTGTTTCAGCTCACTGGCGAGCTGTTTCAACGATTTTTTCCTATCACTGAGGGCCAGTCTTTGTAAAATTCTGTCTTCTCTAATCGAGGTACAGGGTTTTCCGCCACTTTTTGGTCTGTTAACAAACAAACCACTCTCCTGATAGCGACTAATGGTTGTACGGACTGCACATCGCGAACATTTTTTTTTTTGCAATTGCAGCTATTGATAACTTCTGGGAATGCAGTAGCACCATTTGGGCGCGTTCCCCTACCGACAACTCGCGTGTTTTAGGCATTTTTCTTCAACAAATAACTGACACAACGTGAAAAAATGGGATAATCTAATACTACAAACGCACGTTGCTCACACACACTGCTAGAATAACACTAAATTTCTAAAATCCACAATTTCCCCTTTCCACCTATTCTTTTCAATAGGGGATTAACTAGGGTATTCAAAAACGCATTTCTGTAAATACCATTAACTATTTTTACGGTTAATTTCCGTCAGACTTGGATAATACCGAGAATAAGGGTTTTTACCTGGGGTGTCTAATACATCTGAGCATGGTTGTATATATATATATATATATAGGTATATATATATATATATATATATATATATATATATATATATATGTATATACATATAATAACAATTCTGGAAAATATTCGCTCGTAATATATAATATTTTTGTATATTAACCTTATCCATACAAACCTTAAAGTTGCTACAGTAAGTAAACATAACTCCAAAGAATCTTTTTCCAAATTCAAAAAACAGTCTGAAATGCAAGTATCTATAATTTCAAAGTTTGAGAAACACATATCCGTCATCGATAACATTTCGGTGATCAATAGCGCTAAATCACGTTTTAGTTGATTATTGTTATTTTCACTTGTCACTAATGGATGAATAATTTTACACACTTGTTCAATGCAAATTTTAAAATCAGCAGGGCACATTAATTTCACTCTATAAAGGAAAAATATAAATACAAATACGTCGATGCGCACCTCAAATTCGTAATAAATTGACTGGACAAACCTAGAAAATAAATTGCATAGAAATCCAACCAAATCATTTAATTCCTGGCAATCTTCATCCTTTTTTGAAAAGTATGATATATTTTCGAGAACAAATTTAACTGTATAACATAGTGCTTGGTTTTTATTTTGCAAATATATACTGTTATTTAAAAAATGAATTAATATTTTTAACAGAGAACTAAAAAAAAATTTTTAGAATGCATTCATACACACATGTCTTTAAATTATAATAGATATTTCTTACCTCATTGCTTCAGGTGGATTATTTAGCATAGATTGAAATGGAAAATACATCACAAACCTGTCATAACTATTATTATCATTATTTAATTCAATCCAGTTTGATATTGATTTTAAATCATCGATATTAGAAAGCGAAAGAAACGGAGTAGAAGCCATTTTGGTTTAATTTAAATTATAACTTTAGGTAGGCTGTAAAACTTAAGTAATGGTGAAATAATATTTCATTGTTCTAATGCTGTTCTTTTGTAATCCTAATAGCTATCACAATTAGACAAATATTGTAATTACTATTCATAAAATTTTCATTTGTATTTTAACTACGAAAAAAATATTTAAATACTATTATAATTTTTCTTCTTTTAAATATCTAATTACTTTCCTTGCAAGACATATAGGGTGCGTTCAAAATTGGCGAATATTGAGTGAGTGTACCCTTTTTAGGTTTCGAAAATTAAGTGTGCTAGAAGTAACATCTATTGTACTTGAAATTTGAAAGATTTGTCACACAAAGTTTAAACTTGGGAATAAATTGCAAGGCCATGCGCAGAAGATACATTCCTATTAGATAATTGCTGTCTTGGCTTGACGTATATTTTGGAAATTGGAAGTAAATATTTCCTTCGTTTTTTTAATTTGTTTTAAAAATACAAGAAAAATAGAAACTGCAACATTTGTAAATTATATTGACAAGTTATTAGAAAAATTATAATTTATATTATGAATTTTTTTGTCCAAATGAATTTCTTATTTTGTTAGAGCCTCAAATTAACTATATTAAAAAATATATTTATTATTAAATTAGATACATTTTTGTCTTTATAGAAACCTACTTCTAGGTTCCACACTATCCAAAATATTGTTTTTTGAATTCCATATCACTTATGCCTACGTAACTAATAATTTATTAATCTCTTACAGTTTTTAACCCAAACAATTTTCCATCCCTGTTGTAATTACAACATATGTGTGTGCATCACATTTTAATTTTCTGGTGTATACTTTCCTTTATACATTACGCTTCCGAATAATATTACAATCTTAAATTGTGTTATTGATGTATTTTTATATTAAATTTTACATTTAGAATATTTTTTATGAACATGAATTAATGTTGTATATAGATATTGCTCATGCTTTTTGAAATACTTATAACACTCGTGTTTACCATAATTCCAGGAATTGGTTATGTCAAGAAACATGATTTAATAGTTACTTCATCTTAGTTTACAGGTTAGACACACGTTCTCAATACTTCTACTGCCGATGTTTCATCTTCAGAGCTAAACTGTTGTATTGAAACAGTTTCACTATAACGACAGCAGTAAATATAATATTTATTGAACACGCTCGCCATTTATATAGATGTGAAATATCAGCAAAAACATAATATGTAAATAATTGTTAAATAAACTATAAAATTATATCAAAATATAAATATATATGAACACATTTGAGAAAACAAGATAACGGTCAGAAAAGAATTTTCTTATTGTATAATATGCTTTTGAAATTAATTAAAAATATAAAAAATAGAGTTCCCAATAGTGAATCTTGTGGCATATTTGTATCTTGCAAGTAAGTATTTTAAATTATGCTATTATCTTAAACTGGATTTTTCTAGTGGAAAGGTATGATGTTAACTAATTATTTGTTTCCTCTATAACTCGCACTATATAATTTATAAAAAAAACACGATCAACAGAGTCTAATGGTTTGGAAAAGACAAAAAAAAATACAGTTACTTTCAATTTTTATTTAAGTAAAATATTTATACACTACACAGTCAGTACATGTAGTTTCTATAGAAAAACTTTATCTGTAACCATATTAACTACTTGAGAATATTTTATATTTATTACAATAATTTGTAATACTTGGAGCAATCACTTTCTCAAAAACTTTCGATAGATACTAAAATGGCAATTGGCCTATAGTTGTCAATCACATCACCTTTTTTTTAAAAAAATAAGAACAATATAAGAAATTTGTATAGAATATAGAAAGAAATTGGCCAATCTTCATGGGGTAATTTAATTTAAGCCATGAAGATGCTTCATGTAAATTAATGAAACATCGACAGCAGAAGTACCAAAGACGTGGTTCCAGTTCGAAAGTAACCATGGAAGTCTACAGGCCAGATTGACATCTTTAATACTTTATCATGAATGAATTTTACACAAAAATTATTAATCCAAGAATTTTTCCAGTATTCGTATGTTACTTTATTAATATAAATTTATAGCAGATCGCTCATCAAAACAAGTAATGTAACCTATGATAACATTGAAAAGCACAATTATACCTACTCTCATGTCAATTCTTTATTGAATCACTCCTTATTCTTAAACAGAGTATAGCTTAAAAATAGACTGTAGTAGAAAAATAACTATGACATGTTTTGCGTCCAAGAAATATATATGTAAAAATTTTTATGTGTAGCGTTGCTGTAACTCTACATGTTTATAAAAAGTAATCAAAATCTTCATATTATTTATTTATATAATTTCACTTCGGAACCTTCCAAATTATATATAATAAAGAGAATTCAAGATAGATAATCTATAACCAGGCTTTCATATTATGGATCTGTAATGTCTTACTTTCATCTATTATTCGTTTTAAATTATTAATTTATTGAATCAATTTATACTTCCACAATTCTGAATTATAAGATTTTAAAAATCTGTAATTTATTGAAAAAATGAATAATTTTAATGTCTGGATGATATGAACAAAATAATGATGATTCCTTTTATCCAATGTGTTAAAATTCTTTTAATATATAAATATATTTAAAGTAATTTTTGGCACCATAAAAAAGCTTTTTTTTAAATAAAAACCGACAATGGTAATATTTATTAAGAGTATTGGTATAATAAATAACATTTAATTATGTTCGTGTTATGTACTGGAATTTTGTTCAACTGTATTAGATTCGTCTTCTTTGTTCTTATTCGGATCATCTGGTTTCATCGCCGGGAAGAGCAAAACTTCCTAAAATATTAATATTTTTAGATTAAGAAATACCTTTAAGAATACTTTTTCTGTCACAATTTCAATAAAATCTGACCTATCTTTTAAAATACTACCTGCGAATAAAATAGATATGTAGCACTCACTTTAATGTTGTTGTTATCTGTTAAAAACATTGTTAAGCGATCAATTCCAAGTCCCCATCCGCCTGTTGGTGGTAAACCGTATTCCAAAGCAGTGCAAAAAGTTTCATCAACTTGTTGCGCTTCATCATCACCGGCAGCTTTATCCTTTGCTTGCTGTTCAAACCTCTCCCTTTGAACAACTGGATCATTTAATTCTGTGTATGCATTACACACTTCTTTTTTCATAACAAATAGTTCAAATCTTTCTGTCAGACCCTGAATCGATCTATGCCATTTAGCTAATGGACTCATTATTTGTGGATGTTCAGTAATAAAGCAGGGATTTATACATGTCTCTTCAATAAATTCACCCACCAACTTATCTAATAAGCGTGCTGTAGTTCGTGGCAGTGGACATTCAATATTATGTTTTTCACACAAATCACTGAAGAACTTGTTTGATTCTGGAGTTGTTAGCTCACTCGCTGGTGGAAGCTTCACTTTTAAAATGCTTTCTAATGTTGGCAACATTGATACTCTTTTAAAAGGAGGTGTGAAATCAATTTCAACTTCTTCTTCATCGGGTCCATTTGGATGATATTTAATTTTAAAAGATCCATGAATGCTCTTTACCATTCCAGACACTAAAGTTTCTGTTATACTCATTACATCATTATAATCAGCATAAGCCATGTAAAATTCACATGTTGTAAATTCTGGATTATGTGTAAGATCTATGCCCTCATTCCGAAATTGTCTTCCTATTTCATATACCCTATCAATCCCTCCAACAATTAACATCTTATGATAGAGTTCTGGTGCAATACGCATATATAGTTGCATATTTAGTTCATTGTGGTGTGTCACAAATGGTTTTGCGGTAGCTCCACCTACAGAAAAATCAATGTGTATATATTTAAATTTTTAATAATTAAATATTAAAGGATACTACCTGGAATCATATTCATCATAGGAGTTTCAATCTCCAAAAACCCTAGTTCATCAAAAAATTTACGTATATACGCAATAATCTTTGCACGTGTTAGAAAAATATTTCTTACTCGGTTATTCAGTATTAAATCTAAATACCTTTGCCTAAATCTTGTTTCTTTATCTTTTAATCCAAAGTGTAAATGCGGTAACATATGTAAACACGGAGATAATAGTTTTATAGTTATTGGCCTTATTGACAATTCTCCTTTCTTTGTTCTTGTAGGTACCCCTTCAATACCTATTATATCTCCTCTACGCAATTTATCAATATCTTTCTTGAACTGTTCTTCATTTACATAATTTTGTGCAGTAGCCATAACTTGGACTTTTAAGCCTTCTGCTCTCAAATCATAAAATACTAATTTTGCACCAGATTCTCTTATTGAATGAATTCTTCCAGCTATAGTTACAACATCATTTTCTAGTACTTCTTCATTTTGCAAGGATGTATATTTAGCAATAAATTCTTCAAGGGAGATACTAACCTGAAACTTATGTGGATAAGGTTGATCATCAGGACCTAAAGTCTTCAGATGTGCTATGGCTTGACTGCGTAATTTGAAATATTCATTGGGACTTATTTCTTCCTCTAATTGTTTTTTTGGTTTTGATGATTGGAGAGGTTGTTTAGCTGCTTTCTCTGCTTTTTCTTTTGCCTTTTGTTCTGCTTTAAGTCTTCTTTTTAATTCACTAAAAAAAGTAAGCAAAATAATTAATGAAAATGATGGGTGTTTGGTAACTATACCTTTTTGTTAATAAGGAGAAATTATTTCTAAATATATACTTAGGAAATAATTTTACTACTTGCATCATTTTATAGGTTATCTTAGATCAAATAACAGTAAAGCATGAAAAAAAAGAAACAAACTGAAAACAAACTTACTTTTTAGATATATTTTCATTAATTTCATCAGCCATTTTTACTGCTTATCAATAAATTATTATGCCCAATTAACCAGATTATACGAAAACACGTTTTTGAAAGAAAACGTGTATTCGGTAAAATGATAGATATGTAAAAAAATCATGCCAACATAACATTGCTAACATCGATGCCAAAGACAACCAGGGCATTTGTACTTAGTATCTTTAATCCCCTTAACTTAGCCTTATAGCGTTAGCACATGACATACATATGACATTGGTTTTTTTATTTAATTTTCAAACTTTTGATAATCATTCTAGTTCTTTTTAAAAACACTGCTTTCACTTCTTAATACACGACAGATATTTAAGTAAAACTCCTAAACTCCAATAATTCAAGATACTGACAATTTGCGGTTCTTAATATACCTGAAGAATATTTTATGCTTTACAATATAATCAAATGGATATTTAAAATTTTGAAAATAAATTGAAACACCGTCAACAAGCACTAGTGTGTAAAAACACATTATTTTTTATTGCATATAAAAGAGGGAGTAGTTTGTGATAAGTTACTGGCTTACCATGCAGAGGTCTCCGAGTTGAATTCGAGATTGGTGACCGCCTCTCAGGAAGGGCTACATGGTTTTTCTTCTCGTTTAAACAGAATGTCGACAGCCAAATATCTTAAGTCGCTTAACTAGTGCGGTGTAAATATAACTCACGGCCTGCAATGGCTACTACAATTGACGTTAAATTGTTGCGGGACGTGAGGGCATGGATTATTTTCACATAATTTGTTGCGTACTTTAATATACAGAGTATTACTTAATTTGCGGGTGTATTTCTGAATACATATGTGCAACATCACTGATTCCGTCCTTTTAACAGTCCTAGTTACTCGTAGTTGGACAAAACACGCTATGCCTACACAGCACAGGTATACTCGTATATTCGAATACAACTTGTAACATTACAATATTCTTACTTGCTATAAATCTTTTCCCACTTTCTAAATCCACAATAACATGAAATTTTAGGTTTTATACCTAAAATGGAATAGACTTGCTACTTTCTCATTTTCCTTTTTTGATGAAGGTTTATAAGTAAAGCTACCAAATTTAAATATTAATAGAACTTGGGAATTTTGTAAAAAAATAAACAAAAAAGTTTATATATTTTATTTCCAAACATCTAACAAAATATCTTAATCAACGGCTTCCTCCGTTACGATACTGGCCATTTCACTTAATACTTCCTTCTCTAACCCATAACTCATCAATACTTCTAAAGAGCCGACGCCTTTTTGGCTTTGCCTGTGAAAGACCACTTTAGAAGCTTCCCAACATTTTTTCGTCGTTTCCATAATTTCCACAAATTGTTCGGCTCCAGGAAACAAACCTGTTAGTACTCTGTGAAAAACAAATTTTAAATAAATAATATTGTTTAATTTCTCGTATAAATTCATACCTATATGCAGGTAAGCACACATCTTCCAAAAATTGTATTTGTAAGTCCGGTATCGAAGCCTTTTCCCGATCCATCATAGCCATTGGAACATTGCCCATATTCTTTTCAATATCACCTTGATTAAAGAATTCTTCATATACCATTTGAGCTACTTGTTTAGCCATTATGAAACCCTAAACAAAAAAATTATTATATACATATATATACATATATTCAAATTGTTTTCAGGCAAAAAAATTGCTTTAATATTTTCTTCTGGGCTTCCGGGCTGGTACCGCGCCACTAGTAGTTATAACTGCCGACGTTTCGTACCCACTCGTATGGGACATCTTCAGGGCAAAGTAATCCCATACAAGTGGGTACGAAACGTCGGTAATTATACCAGTGACGCGGTGCCAGCCCGGAAGCTCATAAGTACGTACCAGATTGCTTTAATATGTTTGAAAATATAAAAATATTCTGATATTAAAAGATTACAGTCAAGAAAGTACTGACTACTACGCATTTCGTTCATTGAGAACTTGTCAAATCAAAAACCGTAAAACGAGAAAAAAACTGTACCTCTATCTCCCGTAGAGAAATTATATTTCTGTCAAAGAGATGGAAGTATAGTTTTTCCCCAATTTTTCCTTTTAAAAGATTCAGTTATTTGATATTTTAAAAATATTTTTTCACATGGCATGGGTAATATTTTCTTTATATCAAAATGGCCATGCAGATTTGTAGATTCTAACTGCCGCTTGGCTACTAACGAAATGGCCTTTCGCGGTCGTTATTCTTTTCCACAGTCTTTTTCGCTTACTTAACAACTACGAATATTATAATTATCATATCATCTGTATACGAGATCTTTGTTGCAATCTGACCCCATATACATTTGTTAAGTGACCAAAAAGAAATACTGACATCATTACCGTACAAATGAATCGCGATCGCAAAAAGAAAATATATGCTACTACAGTAAGCAGCAATTAAAAGTTACAGATCTGCGTGACCATATTCTTGTGAGAAAGTGATGTCAGAGTAACAAGCTGCAACAAGTCCAAATACATAGTATGGATACAATAAAAGAGTGAATCTAAGCTCAAAGTATTTGAACAGGAGACTAGGATTTGCACTTTTCCGCTCATTGTACATAATTTCTGCTTGATTTCCATGTTGAAAATGCGTCTTTTATACTACTTTTCGGAAATTGAGAAAAAATAAGAAGTGGTTTTTATAAAAGATTGAAGAGTGGGGGACTATAAACTAGAGGGAGATTCATTTTTATTTTAGAGTGTTTTTGCTATCGATGTAGAAGACATTTTACAAATTGTGTCATGGGAAGCGAGAATTATTTGCTATTATATACTATATTACTAGAAGCCGGGCAAGAATGCACTAGTAATGGTTTTACTTGTACTTGATTATAGTTCTATAGTATTTATCTAAAATACATTTTCATTTTTAATCTAATTACTAAGGTAGCCATTTAGAAAAGGACAGATACTTGTTCAAGTCCTGTTCCAATGTAGAAATGTTTAAGTCATCTCTGTAATTAGTAATAACGATGGTATAGCAATAAATATTAATTTTCATTAATTTCCCATCGTAAAGTGCTTAATTATATATTTACGTAATTAATATCATATATTGTTACCCATGCTTCCAAGAGGGCGATATTAAAGATTGATGAACGTATGCTTAATTTTTTTTGTATCGTAAAACTCAATAAAAATCAATGCATACAAACCTTGGTTTGATCTGATAAATCGCCACAAGTCATCAACAGCGAAAGTAATATTTTCTTATGTTCTAAATTGGCTTTAACATATCCCGTCTAAAAAAAATACATAAAAGTAATGATGCATTTTTCTTGTACCGAGTGATAATACCTCCAAAACCTCATGCATCTTTGGTAACAACTTAAAATGATTTGCTAAGTCCGTACTTAATATACAATCCCGGAGAATATCGAGACATCGTCGGAAACTTTGATTATCTAAGCATTCCATAAAATTACATTTCTGTAAAATTTGGAAAAATAATTACGACATCTTTGATTTTGTTTTACACACCTGAGTATTTAAAATACAAAGGGTCTGAGATAAGTGATGCCTTTCCATGACAGAACCTTCACTTGAGTACAAGTTTGCTAGTGGAGAACCGACTTTCACTTGAAATGCGTTTGTGGTACCCCTATGATCTATGTCATGACCTAAACACGATGTTAGTAAAGCTAAAGCTTCCAGCGGCCTACAAAAACATTTTATTTTTTAAAACAATCAATAAAATATAGATGATTTTTGTAAATAAAGAATCGATATACCTTTTGATCTTTAACAAAAAAAATTTAATGAGAAAAATTTAAATGAAATATTGCAAGGAATAGTATCACAACTTCATTGTGTATTTTTATTGGGTTATGGAAAAATCGTAACTAAAGTGTCGCACTTGTCAACACGTCAGGTTTGCAATAAGCACGTACCAAATTTATTGTGACCGCCGACGCATGACTAATTACATTAGTTCCTTTGGACTCTTAGTGCAAGGCAGTTGATTCCTTTGTTGTTGTGTTATTTTGCGTTTTGTAAATATATAATTATATCAAACATATGGAAGAGTAAGGACAAACACTTGTTAATGCAGTACATCGGTAAATTTCCCGATTTATGTTGTAATGGTGCTAAAATAATATGTAAAGTCCGGGATAAATCATTGATATGCTTGCTGGGACAAAAACGACTGTAAAAAGTACGTAAATAGTATAAAACACAAATAAAAAAAAGTGGCATGCTATAGAGAGACCAATTCATGTTCGATTTACTGTACTTTCTTCTTGCTTGTGATTTGCCACTACCCCTGCGGTCTAAAGAATCGTTTCGACAATAATTTCAAACATTATTTTAATTATGCCTGTGTTGCATCCCACACAAAGAAGTTAAGGGGATTCATATCTGGTAACGCTGCAGGCCACGATATTGGTCTATTTGACCTGATCCACCTGTCTGAAAAACGTTCGTTCAATCATGCTTTTTCAATTTTTGCGTTATGAGGGAATGCACCATCGTGTTGACTCTAATTAATGTTACAATATCCAATGCTTCCTCCAACACATTTACATATTCATTTGCATTTAGGCTATTCGGAACAAATATTGGTCCTACAAATTGAAGGTTTAAAATACCTAGCCAAACATTAACAGAAAACTTTCTTTGGTGTTCAAATTCTCGGATAGCTCTGGGACTTTCATCCGTCCAAAAAGGAAATTGTGACTGTTGAAGACACCATTTCTTGTCATGTCTCTTCAGATGCATTCGTTTCTCCATAAAATAAGCGATAAAATGTTTGGATCTCCTTAAATTTTGTTTAAAATTGTGTAGGAAAACGTTAGTCTTTTGGAAATTGTCATTTTCACATAATGGTTGTACTTTTGTAACATGAAACAGTCTAAGAAGCTTTCCGTAAGCATTAAAAGAATTGTTGTCTCGCTTGGAATATTCATTTCCTGAGTTAGTTGTCTAGTTGTCTGATGCAAGTAGAATCTTGATGAATAATATCCAAAATTCTTTCTTCAACTTGGATCATACGACGATGTCTCGATCTACCTGCTACACGTCGACTAGAAACAAATGTGCATGTTCACGAAGTCTCCGATTTAACCCTTTCGATGCTGCCCGTGTGGATACCGTATTGATTGATGAAAATGTGCACTTGGCAAAAGACGAATATATATTCACATTTTCATGAAAACCCATATACATATCAGCGTATACGTTAAAAATGTACATTACAAATTGCTTGGGAAATCACCAAAATAAGGTAAGTAATGGCAGCGAAAATAATGAACGTTAAACTGGTAAATGTCAAAATTTGACAAATATTTATTGTTCAATACAGACATTATTCTAGGCCAAGGTTGCCATATCTACTTTAAAGTACAAAAGCAGTTAAAGTAATGTTTAATAAGGCAAAATATTGGCATAAAACGATTAATTACTCCAACGTAGCATAATTATATGTGATAGCAAAAAACGTGGTTATTTTTTCTCGCATTTATAATTTCGTGTGCCTTAATGACTGACAATACAGTACTTCTGTATTAGGATTATCGACTCAGAATTAATCATAGAATCGTCCGACTTAACGATTATCTTTGAATTTCTGGCCACCGTATATGTTAAAAGGGCATTAATTTTACATTTTATCTCTTAAGGTTAATATATAACGGCTTTCCACAATAATTTTCGTATTCTATATACGTATTTCGTACACTGTCAGCGTGCGTTTTGGCTTTCGACGGTACAGATCGTGTACGGAATTTGTTTCGTGCGGATTTTGCTATAGTTTCCAGGTGCGATACTGTTTAATTATCTGCTGATGATGGCAACACGGCCTCTACCAAATTTACTTTAATTTTACATATTTACTACATTCATCATGACATTGGTTGTTAAAATACGTATACAGAGTACAAACGTTAGTGTGGTAAGGGCATTTTTTTATTAATATTTACTTCATTCAAACTTGGATCAGTTCATAGTCCTCCATAAATGACAGAGACTACGTAGATAGATTAACTAGAACATAATATCAGAACGGCAATTGATAAAAAATTTGAAAACTTAATTACATAAACTGAACTATTCATCATCAATCAAATTCACAAATTAATGAAGATTTATACACATCTATAGACCACGGTTTCAATGTTTTACCCCTAATCAGTATATCATCTGCGTTTTAGTAATTATTTTTAAACATTCGACAGCTACTTACGTTAAATAGCCATTGTCTAACATTTTAAAATTGCGTATGACGACATAACAGAAATGCGTCACACACACTGCGTGTAACCAATTATGATAAGGAGTATCTCTGTAACCTTTCTGAACGTACAATATAAATCTCGCCAATATTTCTTTGTTTATCTGAAATTTACTTATTAATTTCAAATGCTCGAACATTTTCAACACATAACAAGGTGTCTCCGACAGTGGCATTTGTCGAGGCGTGAAATTAAGCTTCTCGAAATTCGGTACATTATGTGGATTTTTACAGTTTAACATTCTCATAACCGCTGAATCATCCACTTTCATGTGGTACATCATCAACTCGTTACTTAATTGTGTTCTCATCTGGGCCTCGTACGTCTTCTTATATACTAAGCTATGCATTATGGATATACCACAATAAATACTGAATGCTAATGCCGTCTCCTCATCTTCCACTGTAAAATCGCCATCCTTTTTGTTACATAATTGAGCTACACCAATAATACCGTCTTCGCCTCGTATTGGAAAGCATAAAATATTGCGGGTTTTAAATCCAGTTCTCTCATCAAGAGCTTTGTAGAATAAGGGATGGTTATAGGCATTTTTTATATTTAAAACTTCTCCTGTGGCAGCAACATGACCTGAAAAAGAGACATATCGTTGGTTTTTTTGTAAAGTTTTCTGAAGAATTGTTATTAGCAATTTATAGATAAAGAAATACATTTTGTCAAATTATAACCTCTACTCCTTTTTATTTGGAGTTTCGACCGTTGAGTTAAACATTTTTTTTTATATTAACGACGTTTCAGGGGAGGGGGTCGCCCTTTTTAAGGCTGTTGCATTTATTGTGTTATTAGCTATACTATATTTCTGTTTGTATATTCTTTTATGTAAATATTGCTTTGTTTGTCCTACATATGTACCTTTACAAGAGGGATTTTATTTTGTATCTGTGTATTTGTTCTTCTTCAAAAGATATGGAGGTAATTTTAATGGAGCCTGTGGTTGATTAACTAAATCACTGAAGGTTGATATATAACCCCTTGCCACAATAATTTTCGTTTTCTGTATACGTATTTCGATAACTAAGTTGTCATCATCAGCAAATAATTAAATAGTGTACGTTTCGGCTTTCAGCGGTACGGATCGCGTGCGGAATTTGTTTTTTCGTACGGGTATTTTTACCGTAGTTGTGCAGGTGCGACACTGTTTAATTATCTGCTGATGATGACAACTTAGTTGTCGAAGTACGTATACAGAAAACGAAAATTATTGTGGCAAGGTGTTATACATCAACCTTCAGTGATCTAGTTAATCAACCACAGGTTCCATCAAAATTACTAGAATTTGTTTGAAGTTTATTTAGTTCATTCTGATAAATGAATAGAATTTAGTTTATTAAATCTACTATATCTTCTCTTTACTAGAATTACTTTATCTTTTTCTTCATAAGCAAAGATTAATTTTGGATGTTCATTTAGTTCGAGGGACATTAAACAAATTTATTTCTTGCTATGTTCATCACTAAATTTTGTTAACTGTTTATTAATAACTTAATTACGCTTTATGTCATCATCCTAATGTACTGTATTATAATTTACTCATTTTCCTAACATAACACTAAAAAAATTACAATTCCGTAACTCGACATTCATTTATGAAACTATCTACCACATCTACTTTACCAAATTTAGAATGCGAATGCGTTGGGGGGAAAAAGCCTAACAAGAAATGGTGGGAGAAACGTGTGCGTACTATGATCGTTAACTTTGCAAAGAATTAATAGATATAAATTAATTCCAAGGAGCACACATATAAAATGTGTAATCACTTTATACGGAATTTATCCTTCTAGTTAGCAGTTCAAGCAGAATGTTTTGGAACTGTTTTCTCTTATTTAAAGAATAGATATTCACTATTCTAATAAATTTAATACCTGCAATTCCAAGATTTATAGGGACTTTCACTTCTCTAACGTCAGTGGAACCGTCGAAAACCTTAGCAACTAAGTTTTCAGATGCTTCGTCAAGCAAAAATAAAGAACACCGTTCCGCATCTACTAAGTTTCTTGCCTCAGACATAATTTCTCGTAATAAGTCTGTCAAATCTTCTAAGTGTGAGAAAAGCTTTCTTGCCACGTCTAACAAAGTTTGGCATTCTTTCTTGATCTTTGCTTCTTCTTCAGATGTGGTTGTATTTAACAAAACAGTGAGAGAAAATCGGAATGTTTCATTTACTAGATGTACAACGAAATGATTGCTTTTCTTTGGATTAATTAGGCATACCAAGATCAGAGCTAGAGCTAACAAAAACAAAAACATTAATACATAATTTATTTCGTATTTATATATATCTTGATTGTAATTTAAGTAAGTAAGTTACAGTATCTTTATGTTAACAGACGAGTGATGTCACAAACATTCGTCTATAATCGCGTCACACATTGTTGAGAGATTTTGTTTATAGTTTTTCAAGGAATGTGGAATGGTGAAGTTTGGTGCAAGATAAGTAATACAATAAACATATTTTTAATTAGTTTTAAAGATATTGCAAATCACTGAAAACCGAAATGTTTTAGATATTGAAGATTCAGAGATTCCTGTTAGTACTACTTTTTATTTACTATTTTTTTCTTAACACTTCCTTCTGAAAACAATAAGTACATTTCTTTACAAACATGCCAAAACTTTCAACTGATATCATAAGAAGATAAAATTTAATAAATTAGCCATTAGAAGAGCCATTACATTATAAAGAGTTCAAAGATGGATAAAACAGTAAAGCAACATTTTTTAATTGTATTTACACGAATCTTATTTTCAATTTAATATTGAACCTAGTTTCACTTATACTTTTTATAAAATATAAGCAATATTATTTTACTTTATCAAATATCATCAACAAATAATGTGAACTAGAGATGTAATTTTTATCTAGAAAGGAAATAAATCCTTATGTATAATAAATCTTTAAAACTCCAAAGAAAATTCGATTTGAAAAAGGAATATAAATATATTACAAAAAAGTTTACGCATGCAAAGAAAAGAATGTTTCATCTTCAAAAGCAAGTATTGAAAACAGCAAAGGTAGAGAAGGAAATGGCAAAGCCCTTGCAGCTTTGGTGTCTTCAAATAATCTAATAGAATGAAATTCTTCTTGCACATTACTGTACATATTCATAAGTATAAATTTTAAGAGTTTTTGAAAAACTTAATTACATACTTGAATTTTCTGGTGTTAATATAGGAACTGTAGTTATATCATAATGTTGATACTCAACAGCTTCCTTCATAATCTCTTGAAATACAGGGTCGAGTTCTCCTAATGCAGCACATTGTGCAACTGTATATTTTTCATATATTGAATTAATAATATTTTTTGAAATCTTAACTCTCTTTACAAGATCCAGTTTTTTTGTCCCAACAACTTGTACATATGCTTCATCCTGGGTGACTGAGATTAAGAATGTTTGTTGAGATTCAGTTTCACTTTGCAGCTAGAATTGACGTTTATAAAAGGTACTATTACAACATACTTTTGATCATTTTCGACATTGATTATATAAAAATATAATTAATATACTCACATAACTATTTATCTTTTTCTCTAAAGTTTTTGAATTATTATCGTTAAGAGATTCTATAAAGCATAATAATTTTGATGGATCAGACACTTCTAGCTTAACTGGTGAAGATGTTTTTGCTAGTATTTTAGTTCTATCAGTAGTTCGGCAATATGGTGGAGGTTCCATTAAATTATGTCTAACTTTCTTTACCGTCTTGTAGGTAGGCATATATTCCATTAAGATTTAGTAGAGTGAAATTATATTTACTGAGAATTTAGATAATCTGCCAAATCAATTAAAGATTAGATAAGGTAATTTTTAAAATCTTGACTTTATTATGACAATCAAGTACTTACTGCATGTTAATGTATCAATTTTAATTTACTCCATTTATGTAATTTTATTTTGTTTATGATTTCATTACACATTAAGAACTTGTTTGTTTCTTCATTGATACTTGAAACTACAAAAATTTAATAGTTTTTTTTTGTTCACACAAGGAGAAACTTAATTTGTTTGTAGGTAATATTTATTCTTAATCTCAAAAAAACTTGAGAAGATATCTCCATAATTTAATTAGCTGTCTTTCGTTCCAAAAAAATATGTGTAAGAATATTGATTTACGCTCTTAGTTTGGTTATTTAGTTTTTAAATAACATGTCATGTGTATATATATATATATATATATATATGAACGCACTTCCATACTTCGATTTAATTACCAAATTACGTTTGAATGCGGATCATGGATTTTGTTGATTTGAAAACCCCTTTCTTTATCTAAAATATGAAAAGAAAATACCAATAATTATTTCCTTTTACTATTTTAAGTATATTGCGCTGCAAGTTGCCTACTACTAAAGCTTTTCATTTATAAATATTAGTTTTGACTTTAGTTACCGATTAGTTTGATGATATGCAACCAAAATAGCTCTATTTATTCGTATTTCACAGGTATGCCATAGCTTGTAATTTAAATTTTTAAAACATTAAAATATATATATATATATATATATATATATATATATATATATATATATGTAAACGTCGGTAATTTGTAATAAAAGCTAAAAAATAAGTTAGTTTAAATAACAGAGAATATCTTTTGGCTTAAAAAGCCATCACTACAATATTTTATTTAAAGTCATTGATCATGGGAAACAGTTTATAAATACCTTAATACTTTGCTGTATTGCATGATTGTTATATCTAATAATTAGAAAGAAAAACTGTTGAATTGAAAACTTATGTTGAATATTAAATACGAGAAAATAAATCAATATTTATCCATATAGTCCCTTTACTCTAAAAAAATATATCTTGTAGCAATGGAGTTTAAAAAGATTCAATTAATCTTCATCTTTTACTTATTAATTTTTATTCACCAGAAATTTATATATCATAATAATATATTATGCGATTGTTTGTACACTTTAATTTTTGCATTATATAATTATCATTATATATTATATATAACAAAATAGACATTTAGGCAATATAATTAATAATGTATTATTTATTATATAAATATTTATTCGTATGAAATGATCAGCAAATTTCTCTTTTAATCATTTACTATTCACTATACATTTTTTAATACTTTTATTATACATAAAAAGATCATTCTATGTAGGGCAAACGTAATCTATTTTCTTCTAAAAAAAATCACTCAAATTATATTTCTTCCCGCCAAATATGATAATTGACAAACTGTTCAATACAGCTGTCAGGTAATTCTATTAACATAATAAGGAACATAATTTGATATTTTGCTCTGCAATATAAGAATAGTAATTATAAAAATCAAGAGTTATTGTAAAATAACGTCGTTTATATTGATATCAGCAAATGGGTTTCAGTGATTCGATCCAACATCGATAATATACAACATGCATAGAACCAAATGAACTAAATAAGCACATGGTACGTTCGACCAATAGAATTCAAAAGATTTTTTTTCTGTTTAATAAATTTCTTGGCTTTTACTAACAAAAGTATACAATAATATAATCCTATCACGTTATTATTACAAAATTAAGGTAATGTATTGTTTAAAGAATATACGCCGTAATCCCTAGCAAACATGCCTACTACAATTGCCCAATAGAATGAATTAAATATCATTAACTGTCGAAGAGTAAATCCAGTATTTCGTAATATTAAATTATCAAAGAAGATTACATTTATTTGTCTTAAAAATGGATAATTAGTTAAATAAATTTATATCTAAGGCATTTTTTAGATATTATGCACTGATATTTATAATTTTTATTTATGTCATTAATCACTTTATATAAATTTTAATTTTGAAGTTTTTGTTGTACCAAATTATTCAATTTAATCTTTTTTGTTTTGATCTTATTGGCTATAATTTGCTATTAATTAGCGTGAAAATGCCGGTAAGAATAGAAAAATACAACGCATGCGTTTACAATGGCGGCTTGTTTGGGCGTAAAATAAAACTCCGTGTTCGTGCATATATCAAAGCGGCAATAGTATTACTTTGTTCAGTCGACAGAGAGTTTAGAAAGTGTTGCATCAATAGTTGCTTTGAAAAGTGTGTCAGAATGTACGAATATACACAAGTAACATTGCCAAATTATTCCTACATGTTCAACTTTGAATCAGGCTTTAAACACCAGGATACACGCACGTGGATGACTGAAAATTGGACCCTAGGATTTTATTATGTAGGTGTTTACATGATACTTATATTTGGTGGACAATATTTGATGCAAAACCGTCCAAAATTCGAATTAAGAGGTGTATTGTGCCTTTGGAACACTCTCTTGGCCACATTTAGCATCATGGGTGCCTGCAGAACAGTACCTGAATTTTTACACACACTTACTCATCATGGGTTGTATCATTCAGTGTGTGTACCCTCATTTATTGAACAAGATCGTGTGTCGGGATTTTGGACTTGGATGTTTGTACTGAGTAAGGTGCCTGAACTTGGTGATACCATCTTCATAGTATTAAGAAAACAGCCATTAATATTCCTTCATTGGTACCATCACATAACAGTTTTGTTATATTCCTGGTTCAGTTATACGGAATACACTGCTAGTGCAAGGTGGTTCATCGTAATGAACTATTGTGTACATTCTGTGATGTATTCTTATTATGCTTTGCGAGCAATGGGTTACAACCCTCTTAGACAGATTGCAATGTTTATTACATCATTGCAACTGTTGCAAATGGTAATTGGTTGTGCAGTAAATATATGGGCACATCAACTTTTACAAAAACAAGCTGAATGCCATGTTTCTCCCTTTAACATTAAATTGTCAATAGCCATGTATTTTAGTTACTTTGTGTTATTTGCAAGATTCTTCCACAAAGCTTACTTTTCTAGTGATAGAAAAAGGAAAACTAGAAGTCCACCAATTACAGCGGATTATCCATTGCTCAAATCAAAAGTACATTAGTATTACTACATTTTAAGTATGATTAAGATTACATTCCTTTATTTATAATGACAATTCTTCTGGGCTTTTGATAAATAGCTGATATTTATTCAAATCTTAAAAAGGGCTGGACTTCATTTATTTTTAACGTATTAAAGGGCCAATAAGCAACATTGTATAAAACAGGTCTATGTAGTTTATGGAAATGAAAAAAAATAAAAATTGTGACAAATTTCTAGCACACAGAAAGAATGCTACAATAGTCCCATTATCGTGAACTTAAATTATAATTTTCTTTTATAAAAATTACTCATGTACAATATTTAAAAAAGGCCTATTCAATTGTAGATATCTTTTTTAGAATTCAGGAAGGAGTATTTATTTTTTTAAATATCAGGGTCACGAGTTAGTTTTTGATTGTTTTTATTTATTTTACACTAGTCACTTGTTATAAGACATTAATACATGTGGTGTTACTTTGCATTTGTGAATTATGTACTTACATAAATTATGTCTGGAAAATGTGATATACATAAGGAAGCAAGAATTTTTACATGCTAAATACAATTACAAATTTCATTTGTACATCCATTATATTTACTATTTATATAAACATATACATTAAATTATTTTATGTTTGTTTTCTTGTATTTTGTACAACAAACATTTGTTCAAATATTTTTTTTCATTAAAGAAATGAAGCTTTTGAAATGTTTTATTATATTACATGGTCGATTCATTTCTATTGATACATCTCATTAATCACTATAGACTAAAAAAGAAATAACACATGATAATTTTTTGGGCAAATTTTTAATATTGTATAAATATCTACCGTTCTAACATGAGGTTACGTAACAGATTACATTAAAATACAAAAATAATCATGGTTTAAATGATAAAGGACGTTTATTTTGGTTGTTTAAATAAGAAGCATGCTTTTTAAAAATTGCAATTACGTATTTATTATATAATTGTAAAGCTAACGTGTATTTACTCTTTATATTAGATACTTATCTATTCATAAATGTAAGCCCAATTATATATTACCATATAATTGCCGTTTTGATATATGAATGATAGGTTATTTTTTAAAACGGCCTTTATGAATTAGATCTGCTTCGTGCAATTCAATGTTTATACTTTATTAAAACTGCAATTTCAAACGATTCAAAAATTATTTATTTTGTTGTCATTTTAATGACACAATTTAAAGAAATTTAAATTTTACCTTAATCTATTGATATATCGCAGAGCATAATCACAGTATATACACCAAATATACATATGAATTTGTCACATGACTTTCGGCGAAAGTTGTTATTTTGTTGGAAAATAAATATTTAATTTACATATTTTTTTCAATATTTAATACTCTATTACCTAAGACTAGTTTATATACCTTTAATATATATTTTTGTAGTGTGCCTAGTCTAGAATGAATGTTACATCGTAATTTGGATCTTTTTCAAATACACAATTAAACCTTATTATAAAAATATGAAGTAGAATTATATTTGTGTTTACTTCTTTCTATATTTTTATTACTTCTGTAGTGATTGCAGAGAGATACGCGGCAAAATTAATTTCTTGTGATCGTTTTTAATCAAAATAATTACAAGTATCGAGGCTATTTTTATAAAATCGTAAAATCATTTGATACATTTTTATCCGTGTTTTATTAAACATGGATTAAAGATTATCTATCCATATCACAAAATATTTGCTATTAAAATAGCCAATAAATTATAATGTACGATTAATATTTACATCAACATTTTACATTCTCTGTTCACAAAGAAAGAACATTTTTAAAAGAAAATAAAACAAATTATCGTTATGTAATACTACTCAGTAACTTAGCGGTCAAGTGTTCTGGGTTTTTTATATTAAGAATTCTATGTTCGAGTGCAAACTTCAATCATATTCTATATTATAATAAAATAGCAGATACGTAAGTTCGGCAAGAGACTCTTTTAAAACTACTCTGATAACAACAGACAAACTGTCGACGAAAATAGTCAAAATAATTCAAATGTCACTTATACTATACCTATCTATTTTGTTATTTTATTTTGATTCAAAATCTAAGAATTTCGAAAACCTAATTATTTCCAAAAAATTTAACAATGCTACTTGTTCATCTTAATCTTGTTTATCAGAAAGCCATAATCGCGACAGTTAAGAAATTATGGCCTATTGTACCGGTTTGATAGATCTGATTTGTACATGGCTTACTTTTATCGTAATTTAAACAAATGCGAAACGTTTTTGTTTCACATTCATTGGCAATTCTGGTTGTACGTTTAACTCGTAAAAGAAAGATGCATTCCTTAAATATTTAATCGGTGAAACTTGTCAATAACATCCACTAATTAAAACTAGTTTTATACCTATTTGATCATAGAGTCGCTCGATGAATAAATTTTAGAAATAACTTTTGACATTAAATAACTTCACGAATTTCTTTGATGAAGTAGAACATTCTATTTTTAGTGTATTTCAGGAAAGCCAACTTATAAAATTGATAATGATTGGCATTTGCATTATATGACTCTATTTTAAATATCATTTAATTATATCAATATAAAACAAACTTTGCATCAAAGTTGGTATAACTTGTAAAACATAACCTAAACAAAGAGCTTCATGAATACATTCACTAGGAAATAGTGTAAAACTAGCCACATACGAGCGATTGAGACAAAAATTTGAGATATCTAGGAAAATGGATCAACTTTCTGTATTGCTCGAAATGATTATTTTTTTGTTATACATACATATGCATTGTACCCTCTTTTTTAATGTAATAAACAACACAAATAATTTGCATGAATTAGAAAAAATGAATAATTTTTGGTATATAACCTATTAAGCATTCCTGGACATTATTATTCTCAAACAAAAAAATTCGGTTAGTTCAAATAGACGACGTGAAAGACTAGGTACAACTCGTGTTTCGATTCTATCTATACGTTTACAAGTTAAAAGTATTTACGTTGTTCTGATGTCAATGCAAAGGTAGATGTTCGTAACTTTTTAATTGCAAGTACCATAAAGCATATTACTTGCTCAAAGCTCTACAATTAAAAAATTAGAGTCCTTGATTAAATAAAAGCGTACTTATAGTATTGACAATGTGATTGTAAGCTAAGTAAGTAATCGAAATTGTATAATGCAAGTGTCATTTAATTAATAGTAAGTGAAGTTTTAAATTAATTCTGTAAATGGTTTTCTGTTCAAGAAAACGTGAGTCAATTCTAAAAATAAACTCAAGATTTTAAAAATCTTGAAGTGTTTCTGGTTTTTACACTGCTTAATTAAAAGAATTTATTTTTCTTTGCATTTCTGGTAGTGACCTGTAGGTTATGATTTTGGTTTTGTTATAACACAAGATTATTTTTATAAGTTATAGTTATACATACATAAAGTATACTCAACTGAAAAATAATTCGAGTCGTGGCTCATGACCATTAGATCTTCCTATTTTTAAGATAGAATTTGGAAAAACAAGCTAAAGATGACGCAAAATCGATTAAGGAGTTTGGTAAGGAGAAAAGTGTGATCAACAGTGGGTGCGATATACTAAATTTGTTCTGTAAATTAACTAGGCACACACATCCCATCTCTTAGCGACTCTAACGCGTCGTCCAGAATTGACAGCTCTAGTGATCAATTCAGTTAAACGCTTTAGATGTACATATTAGTATATGTTCATGTACACACAGTCTGTCGCAGAGAAAAACGAACTTTTTAAAAATAGTAATCTTAGTGGTACTATCTATTAAAAAAGTATGGGTCGGTAATATAGATCTTTCACCAATGTTATGTCAAAATATCATGACAGTTGCATCATTAGAAGTAGAGAAATTGCGCATAAAGTAACAGTGTGTATTTGGCATTGTTCGAAAAATGAATTTTGAACAAAGAGCAAATACCAAGTTCTGTTTTAAACTCGGTAAATCGTTTACCGAAACGTTTAATTTAATGAAACAAGTGTATGGTGGTGCGTATTTATTACGTACGAATGTGTATGAGTGGTATAAACGATTCAAAAATGGTCGTACGGACATAAATGACGGCGAAAATCCTGATGCAAAAAAATCTGTATTTACGGAAACTCATAACATATACAAAAGTATTTAATCTTCTAATTAATTACATAATTGCATTCTGTTGCACTATTATTATTATAATAACAAAAAAGTATAAACGCATGTTTAATAGAAATAATATACAGTGAATGACTAAAGTCTACATGCAACTACATTTTTATTTAGTTTTCCAAAAATCTGCAATAAATAGAAATACCAATAATCCAATTTCCTTTTATTTTCCCTTTTATACGTAAAAATATAAAAATTAGATTATTTCATTCACATTTACATGCAGCTTACACAAACAATGGAAGCAGTGAAAAAGTAACTGTAAAGTGCCGCTATTCATTCTTTTTAGTTTACATATGAGTTGTACTTCTTTCAAATCACATTTTAATTTTAATTTTGTTCATGTGCTGGTTGAACGTAGAAAATAATGGGATCGGGAAAAGAAATTTCGTTTGACCTCAGAAAATTAGTCATAAAATACAGACAGGAAAATAAATCTTATGGAGAAATCGCCAAATTATTAAATTTAAGTCGAGCCACAGTACAAACAATTGTTCAGAACTACAACAATACTGGTTCTTTTAAGAGCAAAGCGCGGTCAGGCCGTCCAAAGAAGCTTTCTAGAAGGGATATTAGTTTAATTTTAAGGGATGTCAGTTAAAATCCCAGAGTTAGTGCACCTAAATTATCCGAACACATTGCTCACGTCTCCAATAAGAGCGTTCACCCAAGAAATGTCAAGAGAGCACTCAATGACAATGGGTTTTTTTAGCAGAACACCGCGTAAAAAGCCACTGATATCAGAAAAAAACCGCCGCCTCCGCCTGGAATTCGCACGCGCCCATATTAATAAAGATATGGATTTCTGGTCCAAAGTTTTATTTACGGACGAATCCAAGTTCAATATTTTTGGAAGTGATGGTCGCGCTAAAATATGGAGGAAAAAAATGCTGCTATGCAGTTTAAAAATTTGATACCAACTGTTAAGCATGGCGAGGGTAACGTTATGGTTTGGGGAGCTATTGTTGTATCTGGCGCTGGAAGGATGGCATTTATTCAAGGTAATATGGACCGATTTCAGTACAAAACCATACTAGAAGAAAATTTGAAGCCATATGTGGAATGCTTAGGGCTTGGGGATGGTTGGATTTTCCAGCAAGATAATGACCCTAAGCATACTGCTTTGGTTGTTAAAGAATGGCTTCTTATTATGCAACTCAACACACCTCCCCAAAGCCCAGATTTAAATCCAATAGAGCATGTTTGGGAGCTTTTGGAGCGCAAAATTCGACAGAGCCATATTAGTGATGCCAAATTATTAAAGCAAGCACTGACAGACGCGTGGAGCAAACTGACCCAGGAGGAGATGACTAGTTTGGTTTCATCAATGCCACGGCGTCTGCAAGCTATGATAGACAATAATGGGGGGCCAACCGAATACTAAAAATTGCTTAAATATTCATTGTATTTAAATGTTATTAGTTATATAATATTAATACTGAACTGTATGTAGACTTTTGTCCTACAATTTTTTTGTTCTTTTGCAATTTTTTTTTGATTTAGAAGAAGTGAATTAATTTTTTTTTATATTTTATGAATAAATATAATTCCTAAAAAAACTGTATCATTAGTTTTTTTAATAAATGCATATCGACTGGGAAATATGACAATATGACGCTGAATGTAGAAGTTAATCATTCACTGTAAATGAATTTTAATTGTCTTTTCTCGTGTAATAAACGTAACCAAATCAGCATTATCGATAAAATATAGCGCTTTACTTATTTTATACGTTTGCCATCTATCGGATTGTTCGGGAAATACGGTTTTCTTATTTTATTTCAATTTATACCATAATTTCTCAATAAGTGACTTCCTGTTGCACTATCAAAAATTGACCGCCTTATTTATTAGTAGGAGCCCAAGGAAAAACGAAATTTTTAAATAATTTTGAAAATAATGAAAATGAGGTTAGTTTGTCAGAATTATCAAAAAGAATTAGTACTGGGTAGTTGGGTGGATCAAGATAATGAAGACGTTCGGCAGCAATGCTCTTTTTTTAAGCATTTCCAATATAAATACAAACATGAATTCTATTGCTAGTCTGAGGTCCTACTCGAATGTACATAAATACACTCCTCTAGAACGCATACCTCACGAATACCAGGGCTCAGTGTACTTATACGTGTTTTAATAATTTAAGAAATACACTAAAATTGAAAACTACATTTATTAGAAATAGTTTCAAATAGATATCGGCGTTACATCTTTCTTAAAATGTATTCTTTTGCAATAATTAAAAATTATAGTTTATAGGAAACTATAGACTATAATGTACATATTTAGCAATATTATAACAGATGTTCAAAACGATGTTCTTTATTTTCTAAACACGAATTAGTACATTTCACTACAGAATTAAAAACATTTACAATCGCTTGTTCGACAACCTGTTAACAGCATTTGTAATTGCAGGTTGTAATTCAGGTAACGTGTATTCGGTCATAAAATTGATGCCTACATAAATCAGTAGTGTATTTCCATTTAGATTTCGTAGTGTAAGTTTCCACTAAAAAATAAGCTTCTAAAATAAACTTATATTGTTCTCTGTAAATAGCATTATTAACAACAATATAACTCAAAAATTAAACAAAAAATGGGATGTACGTATAATACAATAAATTAACATAAAATAACAATGAAATGTAATTTTTGTAATTTTATGTATGGTAAAATGAATCGAGGAGAAACGATTTTGCACGATTATTAAATATATATAATGTTATTTTATCAATAACAATACATAATATAAGGAGAATTACTTCAATAATAAGTATTTAATGTACATAAAAATTATTAGTAACTGAATTTAAGTACAGGCTGTATATAATTTAAAATTTTGAACATAACGGAATTACAGATGTATGTATGTTAAATAAATAAGTACATATTGTATTATTTTAGTTAAATTTTGTGCACTTATTTGCAAAAGTATAATAAAGGGTACATTGAATTTTTCACGTAAAGATTGATAGTATATGTTATGGTATTGATATGAAATAAAGCTTTATATTATTTAAAATAACTAATAATTGTTGTTAGAGATGTTAATGTTAATATTTTTGAAATTATATTAGATTAAACATTTTAAATGTTTTACCCCAATAAAGGTAGTAAGGTATTAAAATATGTACGTGATTTAAACATTTATAATTAATTTAATTTATGAAGATTTACAACAAGAAGAAGAAAATACCTTTTATGTGTCGATGCTACATTTCTATTGGTGAAATTATATATATGAAAAAACCATATGACTGGATAAAAAAAAAATTCAGTAATCCAGTAATGGGGATCTAAGAAAAAGACAGAAGAAAAGCGGTAATATAGTAAACGGTCAGCAAAAATTATGGATACTGACAATATTTAGAAATCCGGTGTATTAGAAATGATATTGATTATTGAAAAACAATGGAATGGAATTATAAAGTTTGTTATAATTATTAAAAGTACCTGTCCAAGTATATAATAACAGCAATAGATGAGGATAAATATGACCCTGCAAAGATAGGTTATACTTGGGTAATACGTGGGATGTCATTTAAGTTTTGTATAGTGGAACATAGAGGGCGCCACTAATCAAATGTCAGTACTAAAAATTAACCTCCATCTTTAGTTAATCTAAATCCAAAATTTCAGTGCGATACGTTTAGTGTTGTAGCTACAACTAACTGTCAAAGTTGACAAGTTGAAAACTGGAATTAAACATTTTCGCAGAATAATTTTTTATAATTTTCGAAGACCATTATCTCGACAAAAATGTCTCGTTTCTGTTTTCGCCAATGAAGCACTACATCAATGAACAATTTCTCGTTGGTATGGAGAATTCAAACGTGGACGGATTAGTTTTAGCGACGATCCAAGACCAGGCTCACCAAAAACGGCAGTCACTCGGGAAAAGGTCGATGCTGTGCGTAAGATCATCAACGAAGATCGACATGTGACATATTGTCAGATGCAAGCATTACTAGTGATTTTAAAGACCTCAATTTAAAAAATTTCGAAAAAAATTAGTCACCCATTGTATACCGCATCTGTTGGGCGGAGAACAGTAAGCAGCTAGGGTGAATTGCTGTCAAAAAACTCTAGATCACTTCAAAGCCGGAAATTCTGAAAACATGTACAACATTGTCAGTGGTGATGAATCTTAGATTTACTCATACGAGCCAGAAAATAAACGTCAGTCGTCTGTTTGGGTGTTTCAACGTGAAGAAAAGCCGATAAAGGTCATCCGTTCTCGAAGTGTCTCCAAAAAGATGGTCGCGACATTTGTCTTGAAATCAGGTCAAAATTCCTCTACAAGATCAAAGAACGGTTACTGCCGATTGGTATACAACCATTTGTTTATCGCAAGTCATCGCTGAGCCAACCTCGAACGACTTATTATCTTTCACCTGACAATGCAAGATCGCATGCAGCACGCAAGACAATTGAATTTTTAAGGCAACAAAACATCGAATTGTTGAACCATCCTCCGTACAGTACGAATCTAAGCCCCAACGGTTTCTGTACCTTTCCCAAAATCAACAACTGACTGTATGGTCAAAGGTTCCAGTCGCTAGAAGGAACAGTCGATGCCTTCAAAAAACGCAATTTTGACTGTACCAACAAACGAGTAGAACAACTGCGTCCACAGTTGTTTCGAGAGCATGTAAAAGTGCATTAACCTTCGCGGAGAATACTTCGGAAAACAATGAAGTCTTTAAAAGCTATCTACTGGTTTATTCCACTTTTATATGCAAGACTTAAAAGACAAGCGACGTATAGATTATGTGCAAGTACTAGAAGTATATGAGATGGTAAGGACATCTATGGTGAACTAAGGATAAGAATAGGAAAGGCATTAAGTGAATTTACATAAAAACGGGATAGGTTGTATAAAGGTACCTGTTAAAGAGATTAAAATGTATAAAATTAAATGGCAATAAATGATTTGAAAGTTAAGTTATTTTAATGAAAGAAACTAAATTTTATTTTAAAAGGAAATAAAGGTTAAATAGATTAATTATATTATTGAACTAAAGTAAATAATTATAAATAAATATTATATAGAATAATTATGTAAAGTTTTATTTTATTCAAAACTGCAATATATTGTTTATTATAATAGAAAAGTTATTAATCTTTTATTGTGGAGTTTATTTAAAATTTATATAAGAATAAATAATACATTAAATACCATAGTCGAGAAAATAGTGATTTGCTTGTTTGTTTCCGAGTAATCATCATAATAATAGCAGAGGTACGAATCAGACTGAGATTAAGAGTATTTACATTTATTATTAAAGGTCAACTATTCACGCTTTTCTTTTTTTTACTTTTTTCTTTTGTCTTTTATCTTAGTTTAAGACTAGAACATAATCTTTTAAAAATTATGTGACACAAATATACAGTGTGCGTTTTGGCATTCAACGGCACAGATCGTGTGCGCAATTAGTTTCGTGCGGGTTTTTGTTGCTGATGATGACAACTTATTTGTCGAAATACAGAATACGAAAATTAATGTGGAAAGGGATTATATTGTATATCAACCTTCAGTGATTAACACTATATAAAATTTGAAAATAGAGAACTGAAACGTATTTAAACTTTATTTTTGCTTTATTCTACATTAGATTTATTAAATGCTGTAGTCAGTAGTTACTTTGATTTTTTATATGTTCATCCTAATCTATATCTCATCAAAGTATGCATGATTCAAGACCTTGAGAAAGAGTAAACAAATAGAAAAATATGTTGTTATTATAAACAAAAATATACAAGAACAAAGTAAATATTAATTCATTACTACGTTTTATTTTACATACAATTGCTTATGGTTAATTACAAGTAATTTTGAATATTAATTATTAATTAATTTTAATTGCACATCTATAAATTATATTTTACGCAATCAAATTAAATTGCTTTAAAGTTAATTTAACATTTAATTTTCATAATAAATGGTAATTCAAAGTGAAGTTTAATACATAAAATAATTAACAGGATTTTTTTATACGACACATTAAACATCTTTTATATAGTAATTGGCACTATTCAATGTGAAGCAAAATAAAACATGATAGTATAAACTAAAAGGAACACCAATACGCATCTTTTACATAATATATACGGATACAATAGATAACCACTAACCAGTTTAGGGAAATTACGAACTAAATAATTCATGTATGCAACAACGCGTTACAAAACCAAAGTAAGGTCAGTAAATCGATGCTACGACACGGTCAACTATTTTTTTTTATATGTAAAACATTATTTTGTGTATAAACTAGTGGTAAGTAAATTACTTATCTACAAAGTTTCACTTTTTTGCTAGAAACGGTATATTATTCATTCATTAATACAGCGAGGAATGTGATCGGCACACCACAGGCCTGCTTTTGATAGTAAGTACAAAGGGTACTAGGAATGTTTTGCAATATAGCTTTGTTTATTTAATTTTTTCAAAGTAATTTCCTCTACACTCAATACACCTCTCCATCCTCCGAAACCAATCTTTAATCCAGTTCTGCCAAGTTTCACTAGGGGGTAAAGTACACTCGTTGTCCCAAGCCCGCAGAAGATCCTCATCACTGAAAAATCGCCTCCCTTTCAGCTTCATTTCACATGCGGGAACAGTTCAAAATCGCAGGAAGCAATACTGGACTGTAGGGAGGGTGCTCGAGAAGTTTCAATTCTGTCGTGGTCAAATATTCGGTGCAGGCTTTGACGCGGTGAGCTGGAGCATTATCGTGATGGAGGAACCAGGTATCCATTCTTGACTTTGACTGCAGGTTCTTCATAGATCCAATGACTTTAGGCAGGCACTGTTCAGTATACCATTTAGCTGTGACTGTCTTCTGTGTGTCCAAAACGACGCGTTCCACAATTCCACTCGATTTGAAAAATACAGCTATCATTTTCTTCTTTACAGATCGGGATTTTCTGACAACCACGGGTGTGTCCTCATCATCAAAGACCCAAACTTTGTTTTGAGCTATGGTCGGCACACCGTAATAGTACAGCCAAGTCTCGTCGCCTGTCACGATGTTGTTCACATACCGAGATTGTACCTTATTAAACTTTTTTAGCATCTCCCGGCCCCAAGTCATGCGTCGTGTTATCTGCTCTTCAGTCAGTCGATGCGGCACCCAGAGAGAATAAAGTTTCTTCACATGCAAATGATCATGCAGAATCGAACGAATTGCTGGTGCATTTAAGCCTGAAGTACCCTCTATCTGTTGGTAGGTCACTCGCCTGTCCTCGCCAAACATTTTCCTCACAGTAGTAACGTTTTCCTCCGTAACTGACGTTCGTGGCTTTCCCGGCCTCTCAGCATCCTCCACAGTTAAATTTCCCTTTTGGAATTCTTATACCACCTGAATATCGTTGTGCGATGTGGACAAACACCACCTAGTGCAAGAGTCATTTCTTCGAAGCACTGGTCAAAACTGCCCTTCTCATTTCGTGACCACGATGCCATCGCAAGCACTTTACACTCTCACTGCTAATGAATAACTTGACATCGACATGGCGCAGCGGTTACTATGTACGTATGAACATGTCTCAACGTACAGCAACAAATAGCTTCCTACGATTCATTGTTCCGTCGTATTGCAAAACTCTCCTAGTACCCTTAGTATGATACTATCACGAGCATATGTACACTGGCTTGCAACAAAATCCCGTACAATATAAATCGATTTAGTATGATTTTAAAATTATTTGTTAATGTTAACCAACTTTAGATTAAACACATTTATGCCTGATTTCGCGTACATAGTAGTGTCTGTTAGACATCCTTTAAATTACGAAGGGAGTAGATATTTGATAGATAAATTTACGTCAATATTGTGGTTTCTGAAGAGCAAGACGATAATGTTAGATTCATAGATTGGTTTTTAGCGGTTAAAACTCGTTATAAATTATTTACGAATCTAACTTCAATTACTACTTAGTATGTATGCATGTGCATATTATTTTTATATGCCATACATATATTGTTCTGAAAATAATGACAAAAATATACCATTTAATAACATTAAACATACAACACTCACGAACTATAACTTAACATTAGAATATAGTCTAAACATACAGATGTAATCATAGCAACGTTCCATTTATATTAGCCAACAAGATAACGAAAAAGTTTCTAAAACACTGGATATACCTACCGATAACTCCTTGATCAGGAGGAGATATCGTTAATAAATAGATTACTGATTATGTCGTTTACCAATCGCGTGAGTAACGCTGTCTAGTTTAACAGCTAGATAATGCGGTAACTGCGGTTGGCAATGTTACGCATCGCATATATAATAATTTTTTTATTTATCTTGTTTTTAAATTAATTTATTTTATTTTAAATACAATTCGATTTCGAATGCATAAATTATTATTTAGACATTCTTTGTGTTATATTCAGAAGCGAAATTTTTTGTTTTCATCACATACTATGAGGCTGTAATAAAACTAATCGTCGTTTTCCGAGAAGCCAAGTACCTAGAACGAACGCCTTTTCTTGTAATGGTCTCAGTAACTTTCTATTGACTCGCATTCAATATTAATTCTATTTTATTGATTTCTAAATGCAAGTAGAGATTCAGATATTAATCGTTTTTATCCCACACAGAATACATGTCTATTAATCTATCTAGATCTACCCGCTTGATAATTATATTGAAATCGCGCTTTTAATTTATCGTAATTTTTTTGGCGCGCCTATTCTCTCTTCTCATTAGTTAGTTCAAATATGACCAGTCCTCTGCTTTTCAGTTTACCGCTTCTTTTCCTAAAGGTCTTAGCTTATAAGAAAAAACAGACTCTTCTAATCCAGTTAAGACCAAGTTTACAAGCATTCATTCAACGAGCTTGTGCAGTTAAGTTTTACTCGCATACGCGGTGTCCACATGTGTTTTACGACCGCGAAATATTCATAGCATGCTGGCCCGGGAATATATACACACACACACACGCAAGTACCTCACGTGTCGTTCGATATGTATTTTAATCTAATCCTTTTTATATTTTATTCCACAGTTTTGTATCATTGGATTTACTTTTATTACGGCTTTGCGATTACGTATATCTTGTTTTATCTGTTGTTTTTGCTTTTATTAATTACTTTTATTTTCATATACTCGAGCTTTAAGAATAAATTTAAATTAGTAAATAGAATTTTAAGGGCATGGATTCTTGATGCTCATTGTAAATGTTTATTAATTATTAATTCCTGCAACTTCCTTTCTCATTTGCGTTTATTGCAGCGCTTCAGCTAGCCGGACACGCGCTCGTAATAAATTGATTAACCACCACGTGCGAATAAATATTTATTATTAAATAATATTATCTTTATTATTTATTTAAATTAATTAAGAGACCATTTAACCTCCGTAACACACTTCATATCAAGGTAATATCGAGGTAATAGCAAGATATCTGACATATGAGAAATCGGGCATTAACAAGTTATAAATAAATTATAAACAAAAATATTCCTTTTGACACTATTAATATAAAATCAAATTTAAAAATTATTATTGCGTATTAAGTAACTAACAAGAAAACTATAACGACTACAAGTAAAAGTAAGGTAAATTAGTTATCATGGTATATTTGCATAAACAATTATGAAAGTTAGTACTTAATTATATGTTCATTACTTGTTAAAACTGAAAGTCTTGTTGGCATTGACAAAATAACATTTTTCTATGAACCTAATCTTCATTTAGTTTTTGCCATACTTCTTGGTAAAAATGCAATAAAAATTATATCATGGATTGTTTATTATATATATATATATATATATATACATACATACATACATACAGAAATTCTGATTTATAACATTTTTAAATGTGTACCATCGGTCACAAGTGTTCCTACATCCCTTGAATGTTGTATATCATCAAATGTGAACATCCGGCTGTAGTAAAATATATTTACTTTTATTTAACAACGTTAAAAATCTTTAAAAATCTCTAATAACAGTATGAAAAGTATTACTATTTACAATTACAATAGAATTTGCTAAATATTCCAACATCGAATGTTTTCATACGCTTCATTTTTATAAGATACTAGCTATACACTGCGCGCGTTGCTACGCCACCAACTAAAATAAATTTGAAGGAAAGACATTACACAAATATTCAATTCATTTTGTCATTTTATTGATTTTGTTCATTTTGAAAAAATTGTAACATTGCAGCGTTTCGTTTCAATTCGATATTTATTAAAGTGCTGTGGGATACACAATGTTTCTTGTTTTTCCATCTAGTGCGTAAACGAATAAATCAGAAGGTTTCCCGACGCGTGAGCAGGCCACATAGAGCTGCCCATGTGAGAAGCATAGATTCTCCAAATTTAATCCACATACTTGCAACGATTGTCCTTGTGCTTTGTTGATAGTCATTTCGAAAGCGAGTCGTACCGGGAACTGCAAACGTTTGAATTCGAATGACATATCTGCCGGGATCATTGGGATACGTGGCGACAATACGTCTTCACCTTTGAATTTTCCAGTCAAAATTGTTGCCTCGATAACATTGTTCATTATTTTCTTGACTGAGAGTCTGGTTCCGTTGCAAAGTCGTGGTGGATTTATGTTTCGAAGAAGAATGATGGGAACGCCAATTTTCAATGTAAGAACGTGAGGTGTCATGCCTGACAAATCAAGCGAATTCAAGAATTCAATCGGATAGTTGACAACTTCGTCTTGATTCACCACAGTATCGATAGACTTATATGTTGTCGTTTCGCCGGGTATTCTATTCTGAATGGTGAAGTTGATGGTATTGACATCGATGTTTTTGGCCGCTAATATAGCACGCGTCCTGAGCCACTGATGATTTTCGTAGTTCTGTGCAATGTTTAGGAAAACTTTTTGCACCAATTCGTCTATGCTTTTTGTGATCTTACAGAAGTTTGCTGGCAAGGTGATACATTGCGTAGATTCATCAATTTGCAATATCCATTAATTGTTTTGCAAAATTGGAATGGCAGTGGCGCCATCTGTCGAAAATTGGTCGTACCAACTTAGAAACCTTGGTGGGCTCATGCACAACAACTTTGCTAAAGATCATCACATGATGAAATGCATAGTTAACGATTCTATAAAGGACATACAGACAAACATTCATTTATATACATATATATTTCTCTATTGTAAGCCATAAATTTGGAATAAATGTGGTCAATTCTCTTCATAATATTACGTAATTGTGAATAATAAGCATTTGATGCATTTTCAAAGATGAGTTGTAAAAGTAAACACATGTCTGGTAATATGGGCGAGTTAACAATACCACACAAAGAAAAACAAACCTTTAGGTCAAATGGTCAAATTTATCGAAAAGCGAAATGGGCTTCCAAATATTCTAAATGAGCGCGATCAGATGACTGTTACAAGTACAAGGAGTTAAAATTTATTGATAAATGCACTGAGGATAGCTGTACAGATGGAATTTAATACTGGAAAGAAAGTACATTAAAAAAACATAAGCAGAATTCGAAAAAAGCCGGACATAACGAAAGAGTACTCCATAACAAGCATTAGCAACGTTAATACTAGTCTATATGCTCTACGTTTTACAATAGGTAACTATTAACAACTATTACCGATCCTTTCTTTATATATATAGGGTCCAAATCCCTCCCCATAGGATCATTACTATCGCTGCTCGGCAGACATTTACAATTAATAAATACGCTGCCCTCGGAATGGACGGAGAAGCAGTTTCTGGACTTTAAAAAACAAATAAAGTCATTTCTTTTGCAAAATACGTTTTCTTCAGTCAATGAATTCATAGAATTTATGAAAAAAATATTAATGTAAATATACTATATATGAGAAAACACACTATTGCACACGCACACGAACACACACACACAAAACACATAACAAACATTTGACGTTACTATTTCGTTTTGTATGAGTTAGTAAAATAAAGTATATTATTATTATATATATATATAAATATCTTTATATTTTGCTGGGCGTCTTAAGTAATAATAATAAAAATACTAGTACATGTGGTGATGTAACAATTTATTATATTTTAACACATGCACTAGTTAGCGAACTGGATTAAACATATGACTTTACAATTACATAAAGGTGCTACTACATTTGTAAGTAATAAGTCTCAGGACGATTCAGATTACGAAGGTGATGCACACATATAAATACCCCTTTTATTTAAATAGCGTAGATATAAAATATTTTAGAGTTGAACGAGATTCAAACGAGTTGTCAGATACGCTTCGTATCAGACAACACATACATACTCTGGGTAGAATGACCTGCTATAGAGATCTAATTTTACCTCTTAGATATCTCTTCTCTATGTGCTCCGTTCAACTATCTTTTTGAGCTTTTAAGCGCAACTCTTTCTTGTGAGCTTTCAAACTCCACTTACTTTTGTTAAAATTCCCACACATACATTTACATTTGGAAATACCAATTATGTAACTGTAGTTGAATGAATTTTTAAAAAAATAAAAAATAAATATATTTTATCCAAAAAATTACACGTACCATTACACAACGGGGTTTTTTACTTAGTACTCTTTCGTTGTAACCAGTTTTTCTTGAAATTCTCTTTATATTTATTTAATGTACTTTATTTACAGTATCAAATTATATTTGTCTGTCCGGCTACCTTTAGCACTTACCAATATACTTTAACTTATTGCACATGTAACAGTTCTCGCTCATTTAGAGATATCGTAAAATCTTTGGACGGCTATTTATCGGTGCGATTTCAACAATTCAGAATATTTTGAATATTTTTTAATTCGCACTGCAGAACACACTTTTTCGATAAATTTGACTTAAGGTTTTTTTTCTTTGTGTCGTATTTTTAACTTGTGATATGTGTTGAAGTGTTCGAAAACTTTTTGTGACATTCGATGTTAGAATATTTAGCAAATTCTTTTGTAGTTGTGAGTGATAACAGTTTTCATATTGTTATTAGAGGTTTTTAGAGCTTTTTTACGTTGTTAAATGGAAGTAAATATGATGATATTCAACTATCAACATTAACGCGGTGTACGAATACTTTGATTAATTGTACTTTTCAGCCATTTTAAAATTTAGAATTATTAATTCTCCGGGATACTGTTAAACAAAGCTTGAAATATCCCTTGCTGTCTTAAATAGATTTTCTCTAATAAAATTCCATCTTGTTACTGATTTGAAATTCTCGGTTGCCCCGGAGCTTCTTTTCTCTTAGCGCTTTCGCCTTCCTATCTTTTTTTTACCCTTAAAACTGTAAATTTATTTATATTAATCATATTACTCTTCTAAATTTGATCATACATTTTGGTTAAAGTGATTAATGCCAAATTAGAAATATAAAGATAATTTTACTACAAGCGCGTGTCCGTTTTCCAACAGAATAATATTCTCTTGACGCACCTTAAAAGATAAAATGTTGTAAAAAGTAATTCAGAATAAAATACAATTTCGTAAATGACTTATGCAGAAAATTGTCGTTATTAGAAGATATTAGGTTTGACCTTCTAGATAAAACACGAAACGTTAAATTGGAGCCATGTTAAATAATTTAATATCCGCTTCTATGTTGGCATCAATTAGCACCGAGTTTATTTAACGAAGTTGTTACATTCGAGCATTGTAATGACAATGCTAGAATGACGTATTAAAAGGAATCCTTGAATACTTCAATTTTGTTCTTTTCGTTTCCTTGTTTCTCAATATACTTAAATCATATGCTTTTTGGAGTTTAATGATTCTTTTAACATTTATTTTTGACATAATTTTTCATTTTCACATATTGTATTGCACGTACGTTACGTTTCCCATATAATACTAGGGGAATAAATATATTGGGTGATTCATTATGAAGTACCTTTTTCAACAGCGATTTTTGACAGATAAAGCGTCAGTCATGTCACTTTCACGCTATTTTAGTTAAGTATTGTGTGACATTTTATTATGGAAAAATTTAGCCTGGCACGGCGTCTAGAGATTATTCAGCTGTGTTACGAAACTCAGTGTTCCACCTGAAATGTGTTTCGTGCGCTTAGAGATACTTATGGTCTACGTAATCGGCCCACTGAATGCACAGTTCGCTATACCATCGAAAAATTCGAAATGCAATTTTCATTATTAGATAATACGCGACCAAATAGACTACATCCAGCACATAGGTATGGTGATAATGTACGCGATGTCATGAAGAATCGATTCGACGTATGTAGATCTCAACAGCTTGGATTGCCGGATGCACAACTTGACGTATTTTACGTAAAGATCTTGGTTTAAAAGCATACAAAATTCGACTCGTTGAAGAATTGAAAGTGGCCGACCTTTCGAATCGTTACAGTTTCAGTCTTCCGTTTCTTAAAGAAGCTTGAAGAAGATCCAGAGATTCGAGAGTTGCCATTGCATCCAGACAAAACCACGGTTTGGTGTGGTTTATGGGCTATTATCGATCCATATTTCTTCAAAAATGAAGAGCCGCAATGTAACTATGAATGGCGCCATTATAACGGACTATTTGCTGCTTGTAATTGAAGCTCGTGCTCTCGACGACATTTAGTTCCAATAAGACGGCGCTACTGGCGACACGGCCTGTGAAAGCACGGCTTTATTGCGAGAACAACTTGGTGAATTTCATGTGATGGATCTGTGCAATGGCGGCCTAGATCATGTGATATTACACCTTTAAACTTTTTCCTTTGGGACTACGTAAAGTCAAAAATCTACATGGATAAGCCAGCTACGATTGAGCAATCGGAAACCAACATTACTCACATTATTCGCCAAATACCGCTTGAAATGCTCGGACGCGTCATCGACAATTGGAACTTCAGAATGAACCATTATCGTATCTTTTCGATACAGAAAATTAATGAAAAAACAAGCATTCATGATGATAGGTGAAATCCTTGAAATATATGTAGTAAACAGGGTGTTATTATTATTTTTCTTTATTTTGGCAAATCGCCGCTGTCTACACACGCTCCGTCAACTTTGTTGTCGACATGCGACGCGTCGTACGATAAAGGGAGGCAATATTATATGCTATTACCTTCAAACAATATTGAAATTAAATCTTAATCTGACTCTTAATTAAAAAGTCTGAAGCGAATTTTTAAATTTTTAAAATGTCATTATTCAGTCTATGAACTTATATACCAACTGATCGAAATCTTTTTCATATTGTAGAAAGTCAGAGAATTTTCTTCTTCAAACTTCAGTTGGCTGTTTAAATGAGTTAAGTATCATCGTTGACAGACTAGGTTATGTTGTTTTGACTAATAATGAAAATAAATCTTTTTTATATTGTAGAAAGTCAGGGAATTTTGTTCTTCAAACTTCAGTTGGCAGTTTAAATGAGTTAAGCATCATCGTTGACAGACTAGGTTATGTTGTTTTGACTAATAATGAAAAAATTAAAAGTTTAATAGGAAAAACACAGCTAAAATGAATGCTGAAACTGAGTGTCTTTCTCATTCGAAAAACATTCCTTTTCCACAAGTCATCATGTACAATCTAAATGTAAATTCAAGAAATAATCTCACAGCCTTCTACAAATTCGTATCCTGATTAAACTTTATTTGCAATTATAAATAGCATTCATTTTTGAAAGGAAAAGTACATTATGTGATAACAAATAGTAAAGATTTGTGCTGGACGAACTCGTTAACTTAAAGTAAACCTTGTAATTATGTAGAATTTCATATTAACTGACACATTTTATGTATCATATATAATTCGAACTTGTGAATTTCATGTAACTCACGTCTATTTACTAAGTATAACTTTTTAATTAAACATTACGAACAACATGTATTATGTATATAGTAAGTGTAGTTACGTAAATAGGAAACTTTGAAGATTAAAAGAAATAACATATTGAATTTTTATAGTGCTTTTTTTATGTTTAGTAGATTTTATAAAAAAAATCTAACACTTATTTAACAAATTTCGACTGTTTTATATTTATACAGTTATGACCGGGCACTTTGATACTGTCCCAAATTTTTTAGTATATACCTTGATGAGTTTAACACGTTTATGGTATTTTATGTGTTATGTATGTCATTAAGATGAAAGGTACAAATTGACCTCCATTTTCTGTTTAATTTTGAGAAAATTATTTTCTTGCGTAGTTGAATTTGATGGAACCTGTGGTTGATTAACTTAATCACTAAGGTTGATATATAACCCCTTTCCACATTAACTTTTGTAATTCTGTATACGCATTTCGACAACTAAGTTGTCATCATCAGCAGATAATTGCAAAGTGTCGCACCTGGTAAACCACGGCGAAAAATACCTGTACGAAAACAAACTCCGTACGCGACAATTAAATTTACAGTATAAAAAGAAAACAATGACAAGTTACCTTTTTTTGGATACCTTAGTTATTAGGAATAATCTCAAAATAGAAATTGATACTTTCCGAAAAGAAACCAATGTCAATAGATTCATCACGGCGGACTCAAATCATAGCATGCAACAAAAGATGGCTTCGTTCAATTTTCTTATTAATCGTTTGATTAATTTCCCACTATCAAATGTATGATACGAAAGAGAATTGAACTTCATTAAGAATATCGCGAGATACAATGGTTTTGATTCGGAAATAATCAATGGATTAATTAGAAAGGCTAACATAAGAAAAACAATCCGTGATACCACATGTCTATCACCTCAGAGCAATCGAGACAAGCAGTTTGTTTGTTTACCTTATCATCGTATGACAAAAAATTGAAATAGTATTTTTAAAAAACGCGGTTTTCAAGTCTCGTTTCGGTCCAGTGATTCGATCAAGACACTTTTAGGAAATGCAAAAGACAAAATCGAAGAAAACGAAAAGTCGGGAATCTACCGAATTAAATGTTTAGATTGCAGTAAACAATACAATCGGCCAAACAAAAAGATCGATCGAAACCCGGTATGAAGAACATCTTGCGCACATAAAATTCAACCGACCAGAAAAATCAGGTATAGCAAGGCATGTGTTAGAAAATGATCATAGTGTTAACATGGATTGTTTACATTTGATAAAGAACGTGTGTAATTATCGAGAATTAGACACGTATGAAAGCATGTACATTTTAAAGAATAAAAGCCATGTGGTGAACAGTGACACTGGCCCGACTCAGTCTTCCCTATTCGGTCTGCTTAATGTCAAAGAAGAAGGAACACTATAATAAATCACATGCAGATACTTATCGGTAGTGTCCGTGTTCCTTTTTCAATGTCGTTCATCCTAGTTTAAGTAAAACAATTTTAAAAAATCTTGTGAAACGAACATATAGTGTACATCTTGGCTCTCAACGGTATAGATTACGTACGGAGTTTGTTTTCGTACAGGTATTTTTCGCCGTGGTTTACCAGGTGCGAAACTTTGCAATTATCTGCTGATGATGACAACTTAGTTGTCGAAATGCGTATACAGAATAACAAAAGTTAATGTGGAAAGGGGTTTTATATCAACCTTAGTGATTAAATTCTTGCGAAGTGTTTAAATAAATTGTAGATTTCATCCTGAAAGTCCACTGGATATTTTACTAACTTAGCTTCTTACACCTCATAAAAGTATACTAAATTATGTGCACATTTCGAGGAAAATGCACCTTCAGCAAACTAACATTTAACGTCAGCAATAATGCTAATTTGGCGTTATTACTGATTCTTTATTAAAGACGTTGGTCCACAGAGAATGTTCAATTATACGTCTAATGTTGAAAAGTATAGTTTAATACAGATTATTTTCTTATATTGTCTCATATATAAGTAAATATTGCATATACAGTGTGATAAAAAATGATTGATTAAATTGGTATTTTGGAAGCAGAAAATTTTCAAGCTTATAACTATTGTACTGTCGAAATTTTTTGTCATTTTATGATCGCGACCGTTTGTGGAGTTTATTCGTGTTATTAATTTTGTTTTCAAGTTTCGTATTAATATTATTATCTACGTACTATAAACAACAGAACCTTTTAGTACTAGGGCCAGCGAGAATGCCACTTACCGTAGAATAATATATTTTGATTGTTATGGCGTATATCCGCGATAGTATGCAAGTTGAAAATGGTTTATGGATATGTTCAAACGAATAATAAATACATGTCTGTTTCTAGATGTTACATAGTTCTCTTTGGCAATTAATATCGTGTATATTAATTATTATTTCGTAATAATTATTCGGCATAATTGTGACATTGCTTCAAGTTGAACAGCAAAATGAATAAGAATTAGCATCTTTAGGAGAGTGAAATTCGTTTTTTTTTCGAGTAGAACACGTTTGGTATTTAATTACAGGTCGTGTGATATAGCTTTAAGTTCTCTTTCAATTGCATAAAACTTCTCTATATCCAAAGTTGATGTCCAATTTTTGACGACTCGGTCCAACACGTGCGGCGTTATTCCGACGTCTGAAATGTTTGTATCGAGCTCGTCCAAAGTGGTTGGCTCGTTATCGTAGACTAAGGACTTGAAGTAGCCCCAGAGAAAATAATCGAGAGGTGTTAAGTAATGAACTCTCTCCGTGAGATGACCTATTCGCCAAACTTCTCCGTCACAACTTCGAGCGTTGCGTCGCTTGTACGGCATGTAGCGCCGTCTTGTTGGAACCACAGCTCAGATATATTGATGTTGTTGAGCTCTGACCACAAAAAGTTGGTTAACATCGCTCTATACGGAGGGCTATTGAGGGTAACGGTTCTATTTCCTCATTTCGAAAGAAATAAGGTCCGAAGATGCCGCGTGCCATAAACTGCGCCAAACAGTCAATTTTTGTGGATACATTGATGCTTGATCGAACACTTGTGGATTGCGGTCGCTTCAATAACAGCAATTTTATTTGTTGACATAGCCGCTGAGCCAAAAATGGGCCTCGTTCGAGAAAATGATTTTTTGGCCAAAATCTTGATCTCGAGGCAACATTTTTAGCGAATGATTGTCCGGGTTCAATTCTTGCATCAGCACAATCTTACACGAATGTAGGCCCAAATCCAACTGCAAAATAGGCCGGGTTGACTCACTGGTGATGTCCAATTTAGCTGACCAGTGCCGAATCGACATTTCTGGGTCTTCTTCGATACTGCCCGCTACGGCGGCTATGTTTACTTGACTTCGCACCAATCTCTGTCTGGTTGGTGGCTTAAACTCCAAAATAGTGTACTCACGCTCGAACTTTTCCACAGTGCGACGAATTGTCTGCTCACTGAAGCTATTATGACGACCGACCTCACAATGGAATTCACGTTACGTATTTACAACTGAGCCGGAATTTCGATAATATTTTATAATAATTACCACACGTTCGAGAATCGTGAGATGTATGATGAAATGGTAAACCGTACTGAATATTTTGACAGCTGGATGTCATTGGTGACAGAAACTGAAACATAACAATCGAAAAAACTATCATTGCCATCTGGCCACCCTTTATTTATTTTGTGCTTTGAATTTTTATTTTAGTTCTTTCTACTATTATTATAACACGTATTTTATAATACTTTCTTAAAATGTTATCGAAAAATTGAACGGTTCTTTTCCGCGAATGTTTATAAAAAAATCTAAATCGTTTAACGTATATATGAATGTATGTACATATGTACATATGTAGGTAACTGTCCTTTTTAATGATAATATTTATAGTCATCTGGCAAATCCTAATTCTTTAAATGATTTCAGAGTTACTTATCTGCAAATATAATGTTATCACAGTTTATCATTTGTCGTTTGTATATTTTACACAGAATTTGGGGAACAAACATCGTGAAAAAAAAATTGTCAAATGATAAAATTCCGAGTGCCAAGAAAATGTGTAACGATAATAATGTACAATCTATACTCCATAGTACAAATAAAAAATAATTTCTGTATTACACACACGTATTTGAATTCATGTCCAAAGTCTGAATGTAAAAAGAAGTGTTTATATTAGCCCAGGTGTTCCAAATTTTTCAGAGAGAAACGAAAGCAAATGTAGAAGTATACAAAGAGCTCAGAAAGTACGGTACAAAAGTGTTAAAATTGATATTTACGAGGATAGATCGAAAAATGTCTAAAACGAGACATAAAAAAATAAGGACTATTTATGAAAATTATATTATTTTCTGCTATTCCATTGTTAATTAAGTACGCAGAAATTAATTAAAAATTTCTGCGCTGGAGAAGGACTCGAACCTCTATCTGCCGTTTTCTAGACGACTGCTTTACTAATTAAGCCACCAGGCAGTGTAATTTCGGCAGATAGAGGTTCGAGTCCTTCTCTGTGTACTTAATTAACCATGGTATAGCAGAAAGTAATATAATTTTCATTAAAATTCCCATCATGAAAACTTAATTATATGTTTATATATAATTATTGACATCAAGGACTATTTATGATTTCAGTATTCGATGAAAATTTTTTTCCAGCTAATCATTTCTTTACGTTGGAAAATCAATAGGTTGATCTGCATTATTGCATATTATTATTATTAGGCATTTTCTTTATTAATTCTTTATATTTTAAGGATTTAGTGTTGGAGCAGAGAGTAACTTTTAGCCTTGCGTTGGAACCACTCCTTAGGATTTTCCATTTAGAAGTTTAATATTTTGTATTCATTTGCATCTTATATTATTTGAATGCGATTTTTTCTTGAAAAATGAAAGCATTTTATTATTATTATTATTATTATCATTATTATTATTATTGTGATTACAATTATTAAATAGAAATAACATCTTACAACAAAACTATTTATTTAATAGTTTAGTATAATTTTTCCAAGTCGTTAATCTCCCTTTGAAATGCATGAGTAAAAGAAAAAATAATAAATAGAGAAATTGTGCTGTCCCATGTTTAACAGAAACGTTAGGACTTTAGATGGCTGCATCGTTTCTAAGTATTTAAATGATTACATTTTTTAACAAATAGAAAATATTATGTTAAGCATGCGATACCTTTTTAATCAAATAAATCTACTTATCTCGCTAGCAATAAATTCCTGGTATATACGTTCATGTGAAATGAGTGATAAATATATGTCAAACATAAACACTGTAATTTACATTAAAAGCATAATTTAAAAATTATATTCTTAATCAAAATTTATGCAGATATACTTACTTTTTGGAAATCTTAAATATGTAGGTATCCCAGTTCTTTTGGATGTTAGGAACCACATTTTTCATATTTTAATAGGTGTACCAGACTTTCTAAGACATGCAGTCTATGTACGGTTTTTACATTTTTTAAATGAATAAAACTTGTTTTCTTTTTATTATATAGCTACTATATAAATACATTTATTCTATCTTAATAACAACTATTTTTCACCAACTCTTTTTTACAGTACTGTGTAATCGAATAAATTTCACTTTCTATAAAGAATTAAACAAAATAATAACATATATATATATGCTTCTTGGCAATTGTTAAGGAACAATTGGTTTTTACAACGTAGCATTGCCGACATCCATCTATCATAGTAAAATTAAATGTAGAGGGCGTAATAGGGTAGGACCTACTATCTAAATATAAGGCATTGCACAAAAGATCTTTATTCATTCGAAAGTTTATGCAGTTAGGTGTTTGACGAAAATAGTTCCGAAGGTTGTTGAACTTATGTTTGTGAAATTCTTTGTGGTACAGTAATAATTAAGTGCAAAATCTGGGCGAGCAGTTGAATGACTCGAAGCAGATCGAAGTTTCACTATTGTGGCGATATTGTGGGAGTATCATGTCGCGATTAAAAAAGGCCGCTGAAGGTGGAAATGCTATGCGAAAGCATGCCGGTGGTCGTGAAAGGAATACCACACCTCAAAAGGATCGATATATATCTATAGTGGGGGAAGGAACAGATATCTCATTCCTATTCAGGTAGCTGCACACCTTACAACCGCTACCAATACACATATATCTGACAGAAAATTCTTGGCGTTTAAATCAGGCTGTTTTGTATGCACGGAAGCCTGTTCTGTGTATCCCGCTTCAACCAAGCAATCGTCGAGAAATATTAAGTTGGTGAATGAACACATTGGTCGGTGTCATCAACAGTTTTCTCCAACGAATTCCTCTTCAGTGTGACAAGTAATTCTGGCCACCAATTAGTGTGGAGAGACAGAAGAACACATTACGCACCATAGAATCTTCATGAACGTGATCGATAGTCTTTTTAGTGGCGCAGTAGGTTCAGACTGTCTGTATATGGACGACAATGCATACCAACACAGGACCGCTCAAGTATCCGACACACTTAAAAGTGAAAATATGGGCAAATGGAATCCTGGGAATGCCTGGAATGCTCTTGGCAGACGTACTTGTCAAAGAACTCACCGTCCCCGAACCATGCAGAACTGAAAAACGTAATGAGAGAGGAGTGGGAGCAGTCCTTAATAGTTTAGTAGACAGTATTAATAACAGATGCACAATGTGCACCAGTATCCAAGGAGGCCATATTTCTTACTCAGAAATTGTATTTCCCATCCTTCCCTCTGGAAAGAACTTTTTTGTAACTCCGAAATTTTTCGAAGGTGAAATTTATTTATTATTTTGAATCCCGCTTTCTCGTGTGGTGAAATCTGTACCATTTTGCATGATAAATATAACACTCCACCTGTATTACATATGTACTTACGTAGTTTCATTTCTTCAATCATTGCTTTTGATTATTTATTTAAAAAATGTCTCCGTTTCTTAGCAATTGTCAAGCAGGTTTACATGAGTTTTAATTAATATTTAATTATTCCACCCTTTGCTTTAATTATGGCAGCAATTTTTTCGGCAGCCTTGTATATATTCTTCACGTTTTCTCTCAATATATCTAATGTTGGATTTGGAGACGAATAAACTCCAGTAGTTTTTAATTAAGCTTAACTCTGCAGAATTACCTGTTCACGATAAGACCTTCAAATTCTTTACTTAAATGTGTAGGTAACACCGCCAAAACCCAAAGAATCAATATATAGAATCAACTATGATTCCATCACTTCTTTGTATTGAACCTGGTTCAACGTTCCAGTAACGAAATAAATAGGTGTAAGTCAGGGATGGCGAACCTTTTTTGATGTTAGTGCCATTAAGTCATAAAAATTCATTTTTAAATAGGTAACGTGCCACAATAAAATTTAAGATAAGAAAAGTAAGATATGTACTCAGTACTACAAATGTATTTCATAAATATAAATTAAGTGCTGATTAATAATTCTTAATTCATTTTTACTAAAAAAGATAACTTATAAAAAAATAATTTTGTTTTTGTGTGTGCCATCAAAATTTTCGAACGTGTCACTTGTGACGCGTGACATAGGTTCGCCATCCCTGGTGTAAGTTCATCCTGATTTCCGGGGCCAAATCGTTACCGCCGTGGGATGTTTGAAGGCTTCGATGACGGAAGTTTCATGAAAACTTTCAGGCGGCCCCCTTTTAAAGAAATGAGTTATTTTTTTAACTGCGTTTCTAACCATAAATCATAACTGAACACGATGTTTTAAAAAGATTTACGGTTAAATTCCAAATTTACTAATAATGCGTAAAAAGGACTTAAATGAAATTAATGATGCGTACCTTCTGTCAGTCATCTGTAACCTGTTTTGTTACAAATGTGAAGAATTTTCGGTTTAAAATCTTTATGTATGCTATAGTTCATTTCATGTTTGTTCGTTAGATGTTTGCTGAAGTCATTTCTTTGGTATTTTAACGTTCTTCTGTTCTAATTTTGAATATTCTCCTTGACTGGCCAATATACACAGTATTATTCTGGGCATTGAAGTTTATAATCACCGCATTTCTTCCATTCTCCCAGAACGTAATAGTGTGTATATTGACTAACAGAACAGATAGAAGAACATCTATGAAGAATACCAAAGGAATGACTCTAACTTCAACCAACATCTGTCTTAATTTTTTTTGTCAATTTTGTTTTTTTTTGAATGGCGCTAACTATAAATTTTTTTTCGTATAACCACAACTTTAATGTACCTTCCGCTATATTTATGGTGTCTTTCTGTTGACTACGTAGCACTCTAAGAGGTGGCTGTTGGTTTTTCCAACATTTTGTTTTATAATAACGGAAGACTACCATGTGAAAGCTTTTCATTAGTGGTGTTAATACTTACCTATATGCTCTATGCTTTGAAATAGGTAACCATTAATAACGTTTAATGAAAGGTGTTACGTGATACTCATGCATTATAATCAATTTTTCTTTAAATTTTCTTTGTTTTCCTAATATCTTTCTTTCCAGTATAAAATTTCGTCTGTATGGCTACTCGCAGTGCACTTATCTCTCAATTTCAACTCACTGCACTTGTAATACTACTCTATTCGCGCTCATGTAGAATCTTTGGACGCCTATTTCTTGGTACAATTTCAACAGTTCGGGATATTTTGAATATTTTCAATCTGTACTATAGAACACGTTTTTTCAATAAATTTGATAATTTGGTTTGATGGGCTTCTTTTTCTTTGTGTAATGTTATCTTACACCATGTTTCCGGACATGTGTTTGCTTTTATAACTGATCTTTATACCAGTTCTACCAGATTGTTCAATAAGTTTTGTCGTTTGATAAGAAAAACACTATTTTATGGTTTGAAATACATTTGTTCCAGTGATTTTCTAATTTGTAGATTTCATCCCTGAAGTGCGAGTCCGGAAGACTGTTGAAATACGCTTCCATGACTGCTTACTTCTTCGTTCGATGAAAATAGTTTTCCATGCATGAATTTTTTGAGATGCGAAAACAACCAGAAGTCAGAGGGAGCTAAATCTGGCGAATAGGGTAGATGTTGCAACAATTCGAACTTTAATTCACACATTTTTTCGATGGCTTTTTGAGCTGTGTAAGAGAGTGTTTGATGAAAAATGATCTGTTTCGTACACAGCTTTCGGAAACCCAAAACTTCCCCCAAAATGTTGCTCACACTGCCTAATGAGATGCCTAGAGCTTCTACTAAATCTCTCTCGGTTAATCGACGATCTTCGAAAACCATATCCTGTATTTTTGCTTTGATTTCTGGTGTCGATGCACTTTTTGGACGTCTTTCACGTGGATCGCCTTCAAGACTTGTACGACCACGTTTAAATCTAGCAACCCATCTTTCTATTGTAACAATTAAAGGTGAAGAGTCCTACTGTGGCACGTCAGCTTTAAACAAATATACGAATAAGAAAACATAAAATGAGAAAACTTCACACGTGTTCCTAAAATAAATGAAGTACAATTTTTAAAAAAATAAAACGACGAACCTAATAGCACCATCTCTTATCGAACGATAAAACTTATTGGACAACCAGGTAAATTCGTTAAATGCTTATTTTTCACAAATACGTGGTGCTACGAAGAGCATTTATCGAATTCGTTAAAAATTTATAGCTTACAATAGAATAATATCTTATAAAAATAAAGTGTACGAAAACTTTTGTGACTGACTGTATATATGAATATTAGGAAATTCTTTAATATAAACTTATTTCGACAAACCTACTTCCTGTGGAACAACAAAAGGCTTTTCAACTTTATTTAAAATGGTTGCGAACGACTCAATTGATCCGCAATAGATTTGGAAAAGAGTAAATTGACACAAACTTTGAATATAAATGTAGGTTTGTTAACCGTTAACTTGACTGTAAGCTCAAACTATTTTTTAGTATTATTTGGTAAGAGTTTACTCGTGTTTATCCCAAACTGCAACATTACGTGTTACAACTGCATATATGTATCTGTTCACATTAGTAAGAAATTGATATAACGAGCCGTGAAAGTTAGTGTGGTGTAATCGTACCGTTTGTTTACACACGTGGTTAACAACTCTCGATTTCTGCATAGTCTTTTGAAGGTTTCTTCATTTTAAGGATTTTCCCGTACAACAACATTTCGAGAGCTATTATTATGTTTTATTAACTGGATCAGTGCCCAACTCCCCAAGTCATATAAAATTTTGGTTAAAATCTGTTTTAGTCAAACTATTCTTACACACAATTATTTACACATACATATCTGTCTTTCTATGAGTATTCCACCGAAACGATATGTTTAAAATCCCCGGCTCATTTTTGATAAATTCACGCACAAGTTCGATGTTACTTTCCGTAACCACAGATTTTTTTGCACCAAGATGTTCGCCGTCATTTATGTTTGTGCGACCGTCTTTAAATCGTTTATACCATTCATACATGCTCGTATGTGATAAACACGCATTACAATACACTTGTTAAACGTGTCACTTGTGACGCGTGCCATTGGTTCGCCAACAACATTTCGAGAGCTATTATTATATTTTATTAACTGGATCTGCTTTCAGTGCCCAACTCCCCAAGTCATATAAAATTTTGGTTAAAATCTGTTTTAGTCAATCCATTCTTGTATTTAATTATTAATTTAGTGCGATGCAAATTCTTCTCAAAGTCATATTCTAAGATATCTAAACTTATTTGTTCATACCAATGGTAGATCCGCAGGAAATAACTATGAATTTCGTTTCCTTCACGCTGACGATCAGATTTACATTTTTAATGTAATATGAAAAAATCATCCGTATTGTTAGCAATGGGTATTACACTATCATCATTATGAATACCATTGACCTAAATTCAACTCACCTTTGTGGCAGTTGCGATCGCTTCAAACGCCTCTTAGAAATTGGCTTCGAAATATAGTTTAAATAGAAATGTTAAAAACGTAAAAAAAACCATACCACATTATTACCACGTGTAGCGGAACGTCATTACCGGTTTTTTGGTAAAAAACCTACGTAATTTTCAAGCAAATAGAAAATTTTATTTATTCAAAGTATTGGCCATTTGATTTTGCACATCTTGCCCATCTTTCTAGCAATTTATGGATGCCATCTCAAAAATTGTTTATTTTTGGAGCAAAATCATTCATGGAGCATTCAGACGCCTCTTAGAAATTAGCTTCGAAATATAGTTTAAACAGAAGAGTTAAAAACGTAAAAAAACATACCACATTAATACCAGGTGTAGCGGAAAATCATTACCGGTTTTTTTCGTAAAAAAAATTACGTAATTTTCAAGAATATAGAAAATTTTATTTATTCAAAGTATTGGCCATTTAATTCTGCACATCTTGCCCATCTTTCAGACAATTTATGGATGCCATCCCAAAAAACTGTTTATTTTTTAAGTAAAACCATTCATCGAGCCATTTTCTAACTTCTTCAAAATCGGTGAAGTGCTGCTCTGCAAGCACGTATCCCATTGGTGCGAAAAGGTGATAGTCGGACGGGACAAAGTCTGGAATATTATGTCCCATCCAAGTGCTTTCGATACTTCCTTGACCGGTTTTTCTGTTATCGTGCTGTAAAACCACTTTACCGTGTCTTCGGGCCCATTCTGGACGCCTTATAATGCCTTATTAGTTGATTAGGATATTCCGACTTGTATTTATACAGTATTCCATATACTTTGAATTCCACGGATGATGTGGAATTTCTCTGTAGTTGTTTATATTTGCCTGCCCTTAAGAAATCCTGAATTTTGTGTTACCACATCCATTATAACTGTTGCATTACCTGTATCTGCAGAAAGAACTTTAATTGATTTATCCAATCTTAGTTCGTTTAGGCTAAGTTGTTTTGCATTTTTGATATTGTTTTTAATCTGTCCAGGTTTTTTGCTTTCAATTTCTGTTCTGGTTCTTCAACGGTATTCTTTTACTGCCTCTGGTGGTTCTATTTTCTGTACTGTCATGTCTATTGTCAGTATGATGTGACATGAGCTTTCTAATAACCCAATAGATTTCCATCGTCAAAAATTTCGTCGCGATTCTTAGACTTCAATATAAGTAATAATTCGCATTTGTTTATTTATATGTTACATTAGTAACATACGTGTAAAATATTTATGGAATTATTCAGAAACAAAAGTGAGCTTGACTCATTTTGGATTACGTATTTAGTAATCCACGTCGACTCTGTTAATTCTTGTGCAATTTACTTAAGTATTCGCAAACGTAGTTTGATAAATACACATGTGCAACCTCTGGTAGTACCCCGATGATGCAATGACATATAAATATGCGAATCTAATTAATTCTTTTGTAAATGTATGTAAATAGAAAATAAACAAAAATATTTAAGTAACTCATTTTATTGAATAAATATTTACTATACAAATTAAATAATACATGTACGCTTAATTATAGTGATCGCATATTACTGAAGTTATTCGAAATTTTAGAATAAGAAATTAGTATAGTATACAGGTTGGTTAATATTCGACCCACACCATGGGTCGCTTATTAAACTACTCAACAGTCATTTTGTATCTAGTTTGCAATAAAGATTTTCTTATGTATGTGTGGGTGTGCAAATTAATTCGGTTACTTTTCAATGGAGGTCGTTAGTTGTTGTATATAGTTGAGTATGACAACTGTTTTTTTTTTGTTGGAAAGGTTTGACATCTGTCAACCATATTTAGTTACATTGTTTTGAATTTTGTACATCAACATTATTTTTCAGCTCATTGAAAATGTTAAAATTTGTGTTAAATAAACATTTGCGGAAAGTTTTAATTTTCTGCTTTAATTCGAAGAAAATTGCAGCCGAAGCTCAATGATTGCTTGCAGAAGTGTATGGTGAATCTGCTCTAACAAAAAAATCATGTTGCGAATGATATCGACGCTTTAAAAGCGGTGATTTCAGCGTTGAAGACAGACCGCGTCCAGATCAACCAAAAAAGTTTGAGGACGAGGAACCGGAGACATTATTGGATGAAGATTTATATCAAACGCAAGAAGAATTTACAGAAACGTTGGGAGTAACTCACCAAGCCATTTCAAAACGTTTAAAAGTATTGGGATTCATCCAAAAGCAAGGAAATTGGGTACCACACGAATTGCAGCCAAGAGGCGTTGAAAGACGATTTTGCATGTCGCAAATGCTGCTTGAACGCCATAAAAAGAAGTTGTTTTTGCATCGAATCATTACTGGTGATGAAAAATGGATTAATTATGATAATCCAAAGCGAAAAAATCTTGTGTAAAGCCTGGCCAGCCATCAACATCAACGGCGAAGCCAAATATTCATGGTGCCAAGGTAATACTATCTATTTGGTGGGATTCGACAGGTGCTATCCATTATGAGCTGTTAAAACCTGGTGATTCTATTACGGACAAGCTGTACAGACAACAATTAATTCGTTTGAAGAGAGCAATCGCCGAAAAATGACCAGAATATGCGACCAGACATATAATATTTCATCATGACAACGTTCGGCCTCATGTTGCAAGACCTGTTAAAAACTATTTGGAAAACAGCGGCTGGGAAATTTTACCTCACACGCCTTAAAGCCCAGGCATTGCTCGTTCTGCCTACTATTTATTTCGATCGATGCAGAATGCCTTTATTGGAATACGCTTTACTTCAGTTGAAGGAATCAAAAATTGATCTAGTTCGTTCTTAGCCTCAAAAGATGAACGGTTCTTTTGGGAAGGAATCCATCAATTGCCCGAAAGATGGGGAAAAGTTATAGCTTCCGATGGATAATACTTTGAATAATATGTTCGTTCATTTTGATTATAAAATAAAGGCATTTTTTTACAAAAAAAGTAACCGAATTAAGTTGCACACCCATTATTTTTTTATGTAGAATCTGAAATAGCTTTCAGAAATGTCCTACCACGTAGGCGAAAGTTTCCAAAAAATTATTCCAAAAAATTGTTTTAAAATATACATTTTTCATATTTTTCCGATTTTTCTTTCATAACAAAGTAATGATGAAATGAATAACTATACACCCATACCTCGTTATACGGACGCTCTATGGTATATGCGGTGTTTCGCTATAACAGCCTTTTTAAATTATGGCGCTCTATTTTGCCTTTGTCATCACTTTATTTACTCTGCTATGACATAGTTATTCTGTAATCTGACGCGTTAATTCCTGTTTCTTTTCTGGTTGAGTTTTATTTGTTTGGATTTGGTAAATTGAAAGCATATTTGGTACGTACGAGGGTAGCCGTTTGTATTTCGGGAATAGCAACCAAAAAAAAATTTTTATTATCGAAAATAGTTTTATTGCTTTTCAAAATATTTTTCTTGAAAATCAATGCACTTTTGCATTCGTTTAAACCAATACGAAAAGCATTGCTGCTCATACGTATAGATCTCAAATTCATCACCTGCGACGACTTTATAAATGTTCTTTGAAGCACCGCCATTGTATTTTTTGTGCATTTCTTGGCACCAATCGACGCGGGTCCTTTTTTGAGCGGTTGTCAAATTGTGTGGTACCCAACGTGAACATAGCTTTTTAACGGTTAAATGTTCATGTAGGATGTTATGTACGGTAGTGTTACTAATGCCTAGAGATGCCTCGATCTTACGGTATGTCACATGATGATTTTGCATTATCAGTTCAGACACTGCATTAATGTTTTCCGACACAACAACATTTGTGGGACGACTTTCACGAAATTCATCGTCCAGAGAACGCCGTCCAAGTTTGAATCCACTATACCAACGATATACTGTAGTTGTCGATGGTGCTTCATCACCATATAAAGAATTCAGCTCGTTGATGCATTTTTGTTGAGATAATCCTCGCCGAGTTAAGAAAAATAATTGCACGCAAATGTTCGCGTGTTAATTTCATTTTTTCGCTGACATAAAATTTTCAAATTACTTAATCACTGAAGGTTGATATAGTTATAACCCCTTTCCACATTAATTTTCGTAATTCCGTATACGTATTTCGACAACTAAGTTGTCATCATCAGCAGATAATTAAGCAGTGTCGCACCTGGAGAACTACCGCTTGTTTGTGTATCATTTAAAGAAGTTTTTTTCTTTCTCTCTCTGCTATATGTACTTACAGAATTTTAGGTTAAGTTAGCTTTTAGGCATTTTCTTTTCCCGTTAATTTGATTGTTAGACTCAGGGTGCATAGGAAGAACAACTTTGCTTGAAGTTGATATGCATCCTGTGTTTTCCAAACGAAGTAGAAGAGAAAAATAAGGGAAATTGTATTTTGATTTATACTGTACAGATAAATTTGTATACTTCTTTCTTTTTTTTTGGAAATAAACTTTTATTTTTATTTTCATAGTTACCGCGATATCTTTAAATACAGGATTTTGAATTTATTTTGAGAGCAATTGTTATGTACAAATTTGGGTACTGTTAATTACATCTGCGCCTTATCGCATTTTCTTATCCCATCAGGTGGTTTCTATACGTCTGTGTATAATCTTTTATTAGATAAATAGCTTTGATTTATCATGTATTCATAATTAGTATAATAACAATGCACGTGTTCAAGCAAAGGAATAAATGAATTATCAACTAATTATGAAGCGAAAAATATGACATAATAAGTACAAATTACGTAGCAAAATTAAAAGTAGTTCCATAAAATTGCAATTTGCTAATTAAAAATATTCGAAATATATATGTACATGCTATTTAAGTACTTAATATTTGCATTTGATTCTATTGTTTCATGTTTACATTTCTTTATATGCAAATCGTTATTGTTTAATAAACCCATTTTAATAATGATATGAATTTTAACTTATTCTGTAAGTTATATAAATAACGATTAATTTTTGTCTATTCTTCGAAATTGGATATACTTTATTTGTCATAGCAAGGGTACGTACAAAGTCAAACATTATCATTAAATTGATGACCATTGACATAGAGATTCTAGAAAAGAAGCTAAGTTAGTTATCATTAAAGCAAAGATATTTAAACACCATGCATGATCGGAGAGCGAATTTGGGACGGATGTCTCCGGTACTCTAGGCCGTCACCGACGTATCGGATGTTGCAATGTCAAAAGCGTATAAATTGTGACGCATACGAAAGGCATTCATTAAGTACCGCAATACAGTATGAATAAGTAATAATAACAACAATAAGGACGTAACGATTTCGTATTTAAATAAATCGCAGAATAATTGATATATTGGGCTGAAATTTATTCCAGGTGCAGTACATAGGTTACATTTAACTATGGAATTCGACAACCATCGCGAGCACTTTTGCAGCGATCGATTCTTTACTGCCAATGCGAGTATTCCACCTCTGTTCCACACATATCGGTCGGAACGTTGGCAATTTCGCGATTGATATTGCCCCTGAGCTCCTCTAACATTGATGACTTTTTGGCATAAACCAACGACTTAACGTAGTCCTAAAAAAAATCCAACGGTATTAAATCACACGAGTGAGGTGGGCACTCGACCGGACCATTGCTCAAGATTACACGGTTACTGAACTTCCCCTTCTATAGATCAACTATTTGACCAGTTGTGTGGCATGTGGCACCATCTCGTTGTAACTACATATGACTGATATCAAGTCCATCCAATTCTGGCCAAAAATGGTTTCCAACATGGCACGATAGTGAACTCCATTAACCGTAACACGGCGATAATTTTCGTCGATGAAAAATATGGTCCACTCACACCTTCGGCATGAATCCACGCCACAGCTTCTCTTTTTGTGGTTGTAATGGAGTCTCCTGAAGCACATGTGGGGTTTTAGCTGTCCAGTAACGCATATTTTGCTTATTGACAAAACCATTAAGCAAAAAATCAGCTTCATCGCTGATGTTGATTTTCCGATGAAATTCAGAATTTTCTTCAAACTTTAGCATAGCCCGATTGGAGAAGTTTTGACGTTTCAAATGATCAAGAGGTTCCAGTTCTTGAGTTAATTTGATCTTGAATGGGTATAAGAGTGTAAGCCAAAATCTTTACACAAAATTCCCCACAATGTCGTTTGAAAAATTCCCGATTTTTGTGAACGGCGTCGAATCGCCTGATTTGGCTCATTTTGAATTGAAGCACTTACGACTGCGGTATTTTCGTTACAATACCGTTGCGTTGCCTCACTGGCACAGGAACATCCAGTAGTAAATATTTTGACTTGAATTTATCCACTACAGCACACATAACCTATCTGATGAGACGATTATTACGACCGAAAATTGGAGTAAGCGCTCTTAAAATTGTGAGCACCTACTCAGAGTTGCGGTAGTAATTTTTAATAATTTCCAAATGTTGTTCGATCGTGAACTTCACCATGATAAGAATAATAACCTTGACTGACGTTTTGACGTTGACAGATCATGAAAAACGTTCAAAGGTGCGTTCGTAATAAAAGACAAAAAATTGCGCATCGATCTGTGCCGTTGAAAGCCAAAACGCACACTGTATATTCGTTTCACAAACCTACCTCCAAACATCTGCAAAATAGCGTAAGCCTCCAGAGCTTTCTCATTAAATAAAAAAAATGTTCCTATAGAGATAATGATCGTTCGGTGTCTACTGACGTAATATTTGCGTAGCTAAAATGTTCTTTGAGCTGATTTAGCATATCTATAGAAGGAGTATTACTGCAAGTCTCTCTTAATCTGGCAAAATCTGAATTTTTTTGTAAAACAGTACGAAAATTTTCTAATACCTTTTCCTCTTGGTTTGAAGTATATAGTACTGTTTCTATTTCATCCACTATCTTCTTTTTGTCATTCACAAATCCTAAAGCAGTATTTTGCAAGCTTTTTAGTGATATTTTCTAGTACAATGTAATTCGTGTGAATAGTTTGGAAATCCGTGTGGACAGCAACACTATTAAATTTGATCTGGCTTTCTTTGATGACTATTGATTCTTTTGGATTGCACTGTAATACTGAGGATGTTATTGTGTGTTGCTCTTCAGTCTTGTAAGTTTTCACACATTCATCGACATTTGCGAGCATTTCTAGGTTTTCTTACTTTATATTTCCGCTCCACAATTCCAATTTTCAACGAAAAGCATTAGCTTTATCATTAGTACCCAAGATACGTGCGTTCGCTCCTTGGAACTGAAGATTCTAGCTATTCAATTTCTGGGGTAGATTATGAGGACCTACTAGAAAGGCATAATTTCCAATCCCTGTCTTGCAGAAGGGATGTTGCAAGTGCCAAGTTCCTTATTGAATTGATTAATAGTGGTGTGGATGCCCCGTCATTGTTGGCTCAAGTTTGTCTACTGGTACCATCTCATGCCACTAGATCTTGCGATTCGTTTGTTGCTCCGAGCGCTAGGACTAATGTTCTCCTGGCGGCACCGCCAGCTCGTATGTACAGGAACGCTAACAGGATGTGTCCTGATACCTTTTTTGGGAAAGAAAACCTTTATTCGGGTGTTGGTTCATTAATATCTTAAAAATGTTTATTTGTTTCTGCTTACAATGTACTTATTGTATTGAATTTGTCCTATAAATGACTTGCTCTATTGGACAATAAAGAATATTATTATTATTATTAATTCCAGATGCGACACTGTGATTAATTATCTACTAATGATAACAACTCAGTTGTCGAAATATGTATGCAGAATTCGAAAATTATCGTGGAAAGGGGTTATTTTAACTTTAATTGATAAAGTATTTATCTAAAAATAGTTATGCAACATGAAACTACATTCAAATGTGCAGATTATATGGTGTGACATCAAAATCACACACAATACATTCATTCGTACATATATTTATATAAATTAACAACGTAAAAGGTTTTGAATCGTTAGTAAAAACACCCATGCGCATATATAAATATTGTACATTACATTACAGAAATGTTTAATTTGATTTTGAGGATACGTGTACTTATAAAGGATGTTTCAAATTTTGCGTTTTCTTTAAAGAATAAATAAAACACATAATTTGCATTCACTTTCAAAAACTTTTTATTAGTAATTGAAGTATCAGTTATGACATTTATATGTGAAAAATAATATCTGCCAAATGGCCTCCTCTTGCAGCTCCACAGACGTCCACTCTTTTGTTAAAATTTTCAATGACATTTTGACATAATTGAGGCTCTATCTCACCAATGACAAGAATAACTTCATCTTTAAAAGCAGGAATTGATTGTGAATTACTTTTATAAACCTGACTTTTCACATAACCCCAAAGAAAATAGTCTAACGGTGTCAAATCACATGATCTTGTTGGCCAATTAACATCACTGTTTCTTGAGATTACAAGTCCACGAAATTTTTACTAATTCAGACCACAAAAATTCGGTTATCATCCGACGATATCGGTCACCATTGACAGTTACAGCTTCACCAGCAGCATTTTCAAAGAAGTAAGGTCCAATTACACGATCTAACCATAATGCACACCAAACAGTAACTCGTTTAGGATGCATAGGTTTCTCATGAATAATTCGTGGATTTTCCTCACCCAGATACGGCAATTTTGTTTATTAACACAGCCACCAAGTTCAAAATGTGCCTCATCGGAAAACATTATTTTTTTAGAAAAATCAGCTGGTTGTTCATTGACGAAATCGAGAAATGAACGACATTTTAAATGATCTAATGGCTTCAGTTCCTGTATTATTTGAACCTTATATGCCTTCAGAGCTAAATCCTTGTGTAAAATACGCCATGTTGTTGATCAACTAAGTCCAAGTTGTTGTGAACGTCGTCTAATGGACATTTTAGGATATTCAGCAACACTTTCACGAACCAACCCAATATTTTCTTGTGAACGACCACTACGACTGTATGTTTCACTTTTTTGATCTTCCACGGAACCGGTCCCTTGAAATTTTTTAATAATTCGACCAATAGTACTTTCAGATGGACGATTATGTAAACCATAAAATTCACATAATTTTCTAAAAACTCTTTTCACAGAACGCTGATTTTCATAAAATAATTCAACAATTTGAACGCGTTGTTGTACCGTGTACGAAGCCATTTTTATAAATATCATACATCACACTTTTTAAATGCGCACATATCCAGACAAATTCAGTGCGCCATCTATATTTTATTTATTCTTAAAAAAAACCGCGCAATTTGAGACACCTTTGTATCTATTAATTTGCTTCGTTTACAATCAGTGCGGTAGACGCTTTTATGTATTTAAAAAACTGCAAAAATCTGCTTGCTGCATTTGAAACGTTTCTTAACCATTTTAAGGAGTACAAACCCATTTGCGGCGTTATTTTTTGAAATCGATGTACTGTTTTGTTTCTCACTATTGAGTAAAAAACTTTATGCGTCTGTTCCTTTGTGGTTTTCAAAGAGTGCAAATTCCTTTAGTTACAAATAAGATTATATAAAAACACTTTTGCTGTACAGGGTATATACGGTATATAAACACGGGGAGAATTATTTCATTTTTTTAACAGTAAATAACACAACAGTTAAATAAAAAACAAAATCCATAATTCCATGCCATTATTGCTTTTGTAAATTACTTTATACGACACTATTGTATAGGCGAAAATTAAAAAAAAACGAAAAAAATTCACCAATTCAAGTCAATAAGTCAATATTTCCATACAAAGAAAAGCATTGTTTATTTATAGAACGATATCATTACCTTAAATATATTCTTAATTTAATGACCGTTATGTGTGTTAAATATTAGAAATGTAGTTGCAAAATTTTTTATCAATTTAAAACAAACTCATTCGGACAGGCCACACATCGAAGTACACGCGTGGTGTCATACGATAATTACGAAGTATATATGTTTATATATAAAATAAATGCGTCATTATGTATTTGAACTTACAAATATATTGCTGTGACCCTCGTATGTCAATAAGTCTTTTACCTCTCTCAACATACTTTTAATTTGAGACTTTTTTATTTAAATTCTGTAGATTGGGCATGAGTTCTTTTTAATAAACTATGTAGGCTTAGCATACAGCTTTACACAGCATTTTTGTAAATAAAAAAAATTATTTTGTAACAATTATTAAAGTAAAAGTAAAAATAAATTTTATTCCTTAGTTCTTGAGCTTTTTAATAAGTTTCGAGGGAGTTCTCCCTCTCCCTGTCTGTCGCACTGAAACACAGTTTCAGTACGACAGACACTAGCAGTAGTTGAGCCCTGAAGACGTCCCATATGAGGTACGAAACGTCGGCAGGTATACCAGTGACGCGGTTCCAGTCCGGAAGCCCAGAAGCAGATAGTATGGACCACGACCGCGGAAGTCTACGTACCAGATTATTTATATTTCCTTTTAACCTGCAATTAATCTATTTTATACATTCACATTTTTATTTAGTGGATTTTTTTTGGAATAGTTTTTAAAAATATATTATTATTTATGAATACGTACATTTCCTTTTCCTGTAGAATATTGTAAATTTAAAAATATACAATTACATTTAAATTAACAAAATTATACCGTATTTTTGTTAATGTAAAAATGCTCGTGTTGAAATAGTAATAGAAAACCAAACCAATGAAGCCTATATTCTTTTAGGGCTTGCCAATTTAAACAAACTATGATATTTTAAAAGTTTGTTTAGCCTTTTGTAGCCAATAACTGTACTGTTTATTTTATCTATCGAGTTATTGAATGCTCTTCGATTTAATATGGAGTCAATATCAATTTTTCAGTAACTACAGAGAAAACTATTCTTAACTACTATATAAACGTTGAAACCGCCTTTCCGTGTCAACATCAACAGTCACTTCCTACAAGCATTATTTTACGATAACTAGAGCTGGGATATTTAAACACCATGCATAAGAGGCGAGAGAAGGGTTGAGAGGAGGATGTCTCCGGCAAATCAAGGCCATCACCGACGTACTTCGGGACTGTTGTAGAATGTAGTAAATTTAGTTAGTCATGAATTTTTGTTGCATTGATAACGATCAATATTTGATACTGCATTGCAGTGTAATGAGTGCAAAACGGAGTAATAGCAGGTTGCTGTGCGTGAACAGTGTAAGTAAATTTATCGGACGATTCCCAGACCAAAATACAATACTGAAGAAATTTGTCATACATCGGAAGAAAAGGGGCGGCTCTAGACATGTAAACATACAAAATGTTTCGCAAAGTGCTCGGACGTTAAGAAATTATTTACCTTTTGCGCTGGAGATTAGTATTATTAAATCTCCCCTAAAAAACAAAAAAAATTGATTAAGCGATGACCTTCACTCGCACCTGGTTCAGTTTTTGCTGATAAGGACCAGAAATTTTATGAGCGCGGAATCATGCAGCTGAAAGAAAGATGGCGGAAGGTCATTGAGCAAAATGGAAAATATATAATTGATTAAAAACTATTCATTGTTTAAAAAAAAGTGTTTCATTTTATATTACAAAACCGAAAGTACTTAGTTGCCAACCCAATACTAATATGTAAGTTTTACATATTGCTTTATTGTAAATTTTCATATAAATTATAAAAGCAATTATTGAAAAGTGTGCTCGCTTACTAGAAAAAAAAAACGCATAAGTATAAAAAATTAATCGAGCTAACTAACTTAAATTAGCATTGACCTTGTCAGTGTACTAATGCAGATTTGAAATAAATTTTTAAACAGCGTAATTAAAATTATAATTGTTCCTAAAATGAGAGAAGATATATACTGTAAGTATTCATTAATTTTTTTTAGTTTGAATAACTAATGACTTTTTCTGACAAGTTATTTTTTTTTATGATCGCATTAATATTCAACACATACTAATTTGACAAATACATATGCGAGGGTAGCCGTTCATATTTCGGGAACTGGCAACACTGTTAGTGTTGCTTCCGATCTGATGTCTGCGAAAAAATTCGCGGACATTTCCGTGCAATTATTTTTCATAACTTTCAGCGTGGATTATCTCAACAAGAATGCATCAACGAGCTGAATTCTTCATATTGTGATGAAGCACCATCGAAAACTACAGTATATTGTTGGTATAGTGAATTCAAACTTGGACGGCGTTCTACGGACGATGAATATCGTGAAGGTCGTCCCATGACATACCATGAGATCAAGGCATCTCTAGGTATTAATAACACCAGTGTGCATAAGATCCTGCATGAAAATTTATCCGTTAAGAAGCTATGTTCACGTTGGGTATCACATAATTTGTCCACCGCTCGAAAAAGGACTCGCGTCGATTAGTGCCAAGACATGCACAAAAAATACAATGGCAGTGCTTCAAAGAATATTTATAAAGTCGTCACAGGTGATGAATCTTGGATCTATACGTATGAGTTCGATAATAAACAGCAGTTGACTGTTTTGTTATTCCAAGATGAGCCAAAACCAACAAAAGTTGTTCGCGCTCGAAGCATATCAAAACAAACGGTCGCCTGTTTTTTCGGAAAAACCTGTCACGTTGCAACCGTGAGTTTAGAGGGTCGTACAACGGTCAATTCCGAATGGTACACAACTATTTGTTTGCCAAAAGTTTTTGAAGATGTAAGGAAAACAAACCGAAAACGACAGATCATTCGCCACCATGACAATACGACCTCTCACAGGCGGTGGGCACATGTCGAAGCAGTTAGTAGGTTAAAAGTATTAAAGTATTTTGTGCAGAGCCTTTCGTCGTTATCAACAGATGTTGAGCTTTACCTTGTTTCATTTAAGGACGTTGCTGTCGAATCACTCCTCTGTCTTTCTTAGGCTATCTTGTTCTAAGATTTTATATATTGTTATTATGGAGGTATCTGCTTATACTCGTACATTCAGAAACTTACTTTTGACAATGATTTTCCAAATTTTTGTTCTTCCTGGTTCCAATCAGAATATCTATTTAAATTTTGACATTAAAATCGTTTGCAGGAGCTTCAAGAATAGCAGCACGTAGGCATTTGATAATGTATAATAACTTTATAAAGGGTCACGGGTAATACTAAGCGGACATTTTTAAAAATTAAATCATTTCTAATTTTAGTTTACCTACATTGTTTTCTAATGATTTCAAAAATTCAATCAATATACGGTCATATTTTAGCAACTACATTTTAATGGAATACATTAACACATATCAGTATTGTTAATAGCATGTGGCGCATTAAATAAAGAAAAATGCAAAAATGGAAATAAATCGGTTCTTTATTAAAAAATTCTTTGAATTTACATATGTTTTCTACATTCCATTTAGATTTTAAATTACAAATACGTCGATTTTTTAGCCAAGTCATGTTTATAGAAGTCCTTCAATTTGAAGCCTATAAAATCAGTTTTCTATCAACTTAAGGCTAGGACAATGATATGGAGTATGGAATTGTGTTTGGATCCAAAATAATTGGGACTTCAAGTTATGAGATGCGCGAAGTATTGGATTTGATTTTATTATGTATGCGTTTCAGAAATTATTACGAGGGTAGCTGTTTATACTTCGGGAACAGTTAACAAAAAAAAATTTTTACTATCGAAAATAGTTTTATTACTTTTCAAAATATTCTCCTTGAAAACCAATACACTTTTGCATTCGTTTAAACCAATCCGAAGAGCACTGCTGCCACTGTGAAGGCTGTATTTCCAAAATATGAGTTTTGAATGCCTCAACTGTCTCTTCCAGCGTAGAAAACCGTTGACCACGAAGTTTATTCTTCACGCGTGGCAACATAAAGAAATCACAGGGTACTAGATCAGGGCTGTACGGCGGATGACTCATCAATTCAATGTTTTGCACGGTGAAATATTCAATTGTTTGAACCGACCTGTGAGAGCTCGCATTGTCATGGTCGAGAATGATCTGTCGTTTTCGGTTTGTATTCCTGATTTCTTCAAAAATTTTTGGCAAACAAATAGTTGTGTACCATTCGGAATCGACCATTCAACAACACTCTGAAGGCACGGTTGCAACGTGACCTGTTTTCCCGAAAAAACAGGAATCCATTTATTTTGATGTTCTTCGGGCGCGAACAACTTTTGTTGATTTTGGCTCATCTTGGAATACCTACGCAGTCGACTGCTGTGTACTATCGGACTGATATGTACAGATCCAAGATTCATCACTTGTGACGACTGTATAAATGTTCTTTGAAGCACTGCCATTGTATTTTTTGTGCATTTTTTGGCACTAATCGCCGCGACTCCTTTTTTGAGCTGTTGTTAAATTATGTAGTATCCAACGTGAACATAGCTTTTTAACGGCTAAATGTTCATGCAGGATCTTATGCACGCTGGTGTTGCTAATACCTAGAGATGCCTCGGTCTCACGGTATGTCACATGACGGTCTTGCATTATCAATTCAGACACTGCATTAATGTTTTCCGACACAACAACATTTGTGCGACCGATTTGGGCGATCTTCACGAAATTCGTCGTCCAAAGAATGCCGTCCAAGGTTGAATTCACTATACCAACGATATACTGTAGTTTTCGATGGTGCTTCATCACCATGTAAGGAATTCAACGCGTCGATGCATTCTTGTTGAGATAATCCACGCCGAAAGTTATGAAAAATAATTGCACGAAAATGTTCGCGAGATAATTCCATTTTTTCGCTGACATAAAATTTTCAAGTTACTGTCAGCAATAGAAATAGCGACCGGATAATAAAACTGTCAAGGTAAATATATTGTCAAAAATGACAAATTTCACGATGCAATCATCAGATCGGAGGCCACACTATCAGTGTTGCCAGTTCCCGAAATATAAACGGCTACCCTCGTATTAACATACGGAGGAAATGTTAACATTCTGAGTTCGCCTGATTTGTAACGTGCTTTCAACTTGCCCAAATATTACGTTCTTGGGTAAGTTATAACGCAGTTTTACAACAAATGACGTTAACTCCCTTGTGTATGTGGTAAAGCCGTTCGAATCTACTTTATACTATGCCACATAACAGTTGACAGTACTAACTTTATTTTGGAAAAAATTAACCGATTTTGTTGAGTATTTTATAAAAAGTTGAAAATGGAAGGCCAAAGTGTGCATTTTTATCATATAATGATAAATTTCAATGGAAATTGTGGTTGATTATATTAATCAATTAATGAGAATATAATCCCTTTCCACAATAATCTTCGTATTCGGTAACCGCGTCAAAACCCGCACAGAAACAAGTCTGTACTAGACTTACACTGTCGAAAGCCAAACACACACTCTATTCGTTTCCCATAATTTAAATTGAGTTCTAGTCTCAAACTAAACACTTATTTTAAGGTGCCTACTTGCTATACGAACTTTTGCGGCGGTTGTACATTACTTTTCTACGAAGTGAAAGAAACGTGAGTTAGGAATGGGATCCCCATCAGCGTTTAACACACGGTTTAAAAGTGTTGTGCTTCTTGAGCTTTTACCAATAAACGAAACGATGTGTGCTGTCGATAACTGGACTATTTTCCGGAGCAGTGATAAATTAAGCCTTTCGTCAAAATGATATCTTGAATTTAACATTTGTAGCACGTAAAACAGTAATTTTAAAACTAGTAGAATACAAACTTACTACTGTTTGTAACCAAATCATTCAAACTTTATAGATGATTCATTACACATTGAAAAATATCCATTTTTATATGGATTTTCAAGTATTTTATTCGAAAGTGTCAACATACAAACATTTATTTATGTACAATAACTTTTGAAAAATACCAATTTTTTGCGGATTTGAAAGAATTCGAATTTTCGTCAAAATGAAAAGTTTATAATTTATTATTGGTGATACGTAAAACAATAATTGTGAATGAACATAATACAAGCTTACTGCATCTTCTAGCAAAACCATTTAAATACTATCGATAAATTTGCGTTTGTTATTTCCTCGCTTAGTAACACTTTGGATATGTACAGTAGTGTATATAGGCAAGTGGCCACATGCAAGAAATTCAATTCTTTAACAATATTGTTTTCATATTTAATATTATTCTACTTCTACACTCATAATAAAATTCTACGGATTGAAAATGTATTGTATTGTATGTTAAATGAAAGAGAGAATAGCTTCTGCGAAAATATTCTTAGTTAATTCAATCCCAATAATCTATCCTTTATCGATGGTTGTTTCGGTAGCTGCTTAAGGACAGATTGCGCGCAATGTGGGTGTTTTCAATCATTAAGAACTTCTTTACGTTAGTACAAGTGCTTGTGAATATTTTTCTAATACTGTAAGGCGAGACTGAAAGTAACGATTTTCATTTCATTCTGATTGTTGATTGATTTTTTCATCGATAGCTTAAATCGACAACAAATTGCAGAACGAACGCAATATGATGTGTAAAATGATCAAAAAGCACTTTGGTGGCTAAAGAAAGAAGGACGATAAGGCCAATAAAAGTAAAATGTCATCATTATTTACGATTAACATGCTTGCGAAATAGGACGAAATCATCTTCGTAGATCAACAGGAATGTGCATTCTCTTACCGTTCGGCGCCGTCTAATTAAACACAGACTTTAGAGGTCGTGTTGCAAGAAGGATGCCATTACTGCGAAGGGATAATAAACAGAAACGGTCGGAATATCCACGAATTGACTCTCACTGGACATTGGACCAGTGGTGAAACGTACTCTGGACAGCTGAGTCCAAATAGTATGTTCGCAGAAGGTTTGGAGAAGCATATAACCCAATACAGTTAAAAAATATAGCATTGAGGGTTTGTGCAAATATGGAATTGCATATCTACGCAAGGAGTTGACCTATTAATGAAAATTAATGGAATATTAATGTCAGCGAAATATTGAGAGATTCTGCAGCCACATGCTGTAGCAGCAGGAACACATTTAATTGGAAATAATTACATTTTCCAGCGCGATAACGATCCGAAGAATAGGGCTACGATCGTTACTTATTTAAATGAAATTGACCGGCAATATGTTGCACGAACTTTAGTCTAGCCACCATAAGGACCAGATTTAAATATCGAACATGTGTGGGATTATTTAGATCATGCGGGGTAGCTAACTAGGGTCAAGCACCTTTTTGATATCCTTTTGGAAGAATAGAGTAACATTCCACAAGAAATTTTTACAAAACTGTTCGACATTTTACCCAGACGCGTAAGAAGTGTAATGTCTGCTAAAAGTGGACATACTAAATACTAATATTATTATCTTTCTTTTTAACATTTTTCGTTTATATGCAAATGTTTTTGTTATATTAGTAGTATTAAAAAAATTTAATATATAGAAGAAAGTTTCTTTTCGTTTTTTCTTTTTTTGAAAATGATGCAGAACAATAAGCTTCTATGGTGGTCACTTACTTATGTACACTACTGTATGTGTTATTGATATTAAATATCAACAATATCACAAACTATATTTACAACATATTACTATATATTCTATGTTACTATATGGACGATTTATATACATTAAAATAAGACCATATGTCGACTGGGAGCGTGGCGCACTCCTGTAATCCAGCAACATGGAGGTCGGATGTAGTGGTAAAGTTTACCAAGGTAGCCCTGGTTTAGTGAGACGATTTGTTATACTTAGGAATGATGGTCACCCCTAAAAATACATCTCAGTGAAACGTCAGATCCCTGCTATTGACGAAAAATTAGCTAGGGCATTCAAAAAATGTTAAAACGGTGATGTTCCACGCTTTAATAACAAAAGTCTCTCTAGACAGTCTATCTAGTTGACCGTAACCTACATCTTTTTATTATTTGTGTTTATTATTAACTCGTGTTCAAATCTAAACAAAAATTTTTTAAATATTTTTTTCTGACAAAGAAATAATGAAAAAAATGAAAAAAATTAATTGTACTATCCTATCTAGATTATTTCATTTATCTATTTCAATTTTTCATTGAGAAATAATAAACAAAACACTGTTTCTTCACAGTTTCGTCGATATTATAACTATAAAACATAATATAATATTATTGGCTAATTAATTCTTACATCTAAAAATCAATCTATATTTTTTCAAATAATAATTAATAATTTTATAATTTTTCGTAGAGATGGTCAATTCAAAATTGAAACGCAACAACATTTTTTTAATTCTAAAACTTTTACTAAATTCACAAAACATTGAATGCTTCAGTGACATCAGTATTAATAAATTCCCTAGTGTTTAAGGTTAACATTAAAAAAACGATTCTTACCACATACTATATACAACAGGAGATATTAAAGTTGGCGAACGAGTTTCAGCAAAATTTTCAAGTATTTCTGCCCGGCTGGCAACTTTAGGATTTTTAACGTTCTTTTCATGAACATTGTCTGAAATTATAGTACATTTTTTTACATACTCAACCAATAAAATTACCTAGCTGTCCCAGAAAATTCTTGCCATCAATTTTCCATTCCAACACTGTATTTCTGCTTTTTTTTGGTGGCGAAGACCTCCCGATGGAACTCCCTTGCTGTTCCAGAAAGCTGTTGCCATCAATTTTCCAGTCGAGCACTGCTTTTTCGTTTCTTTAGGTAGTGAAGACCCATTATGCATTTATCGCGTTAATATCTGTTTGGGTTAGAGTGTGTATATCAAATTTTCATCACATTTTCTAAAAAAAAGTGCCGGTTTCGCTCTAACATATCCAAATTTTCCTGGCAAACTTCTCGCCAGGGAATCCATTTCACTAACACTTTGTTCAGTCCTAAATCATCACCTAAATTTTTCAACAAAATTATCAAATTTTTCTGCACAGTTGGCAACTTTAAGATTTTTAGTGGCCTCTTCATTAATATCGCTAGTAATTGCAGTACCTTTCTTCACGTACTCAACTAAGAGAACCATGTCGCTGTGTCAGAAAGCTCTTGCCATCAATTTTCCAGTCGAGCACTGCGTTCTCATATCTTCTGGTGGCGAAGACCCATTATATATATATTCCTTGCGTTAATTCCTATTTGGGTTGGAGTGTCTCAAGGGTACATCCAGGCTTCATCATATTTTCTAGAAAAAAAGTCGCAGTCCCGTTCTAACGCATCAAAATCTTTCGGGCGAACTTCTCGACTGGGAATTCATCTCACTGACAGTGTTCAATTTTAAATCTTCAAGTAAACTTTTAAAGCAAAATTTTCAAGTTTTACCGCTCGGATATCAGCTTTAAGATTAGTAGTGCTCTCTTCCTTAGATTAGAAAGAAAACGGAATGTTGTTGTCTGTCCTTGCTTTTCTTCGGTAAGAATCTGTGCTTATTTAGCTTAAATGCATGCATTTTTGTCATTAAGTGTTCACAAATTTTAGAAGACATTGACAACCTGCTAATTTAAATCAATCTTCTTATAAAGGGTTTTCCAACAAGGACTTGACAACTTTTCTTCAAAATAAAATGCAGACCATTTGAGATATTTCAAAAACTTTATTATCGGGTTGAAGTACAATCAAAACATTTATGAATGGAACGCGACTTCGTTCATATGGCCACCACGGGCACGTTTGCAACGGTCGATTCGTTGGACCCAATTTTCGATGACTCGGCCACACAATTAGGCCGAAACGGCTGCTATTTCGCGTTCAATGTTGGCTCTGAGCTCTTCCAACGTTGTCGGCTTGTTGGCATAGACCAATGACTTGACGTAGCCCCAAAGAAAAAAGTCTAGAGGCGCTAAATCGCACGAACGAGGCGGCCAATCGACTGGTCCATTTCTTGAGATAACACGCTCATCGAACTTACTCTTCAATAAATCGATTGTAACGTGTACTGTGTGGCTTGTGGCACCGTCCTGCTGAAACCACATGTTATCCAAGTCCGTATCTTCCAATTCGGGCCAAAAATAATCGGTAATCATGGCGCGATAACGATTACCATTCACAGTAACGTGAAGATCATTATCGTCGACGAAAAAATATGGCCCTATGACGCCGCCGGCATGCAAACCGCACCAAACAGTTATTTTTTGTGGATGAAGTGGTGTTTCATGAAGCACATGTGGATTTTCACCCGACCAATAACGCATATTTTGCTTATGACGAACTCATTGAACCAAAAATGAGCTTCGTCACTGAAAATGATTTTGCAATGAAATTGATCATCTTGGCGCATCTTTTCCACAGCTCAATCGGAGAACGTACGTCGCTTCAAATGGTCCATCGGCTTCAATTCTTGAGTCAGCTTGATCTTGTATGGGTGTAAACCAAGATCTTTACGCAAAATTCGCCATAAAGTGGTCTGGGCGATGCCCAAGTCTTGAGAACGCCGTGGAATTGACTGATTTGAATCATTTGTTACGGACGTTTCAACGGCAGCGATATTTTCGACACTTCGACCAACCCGTTGTCTCACTGGCACGGCAACATCACACAACGAATATGTAGACTCTAATTTTTGCACTAAACTTGTTACTACCTGTCTACTAAGGCGAGAATTACGACCGAAAATCGGAGTTAACGCTCTTAAAGTAGCGGTCACCGACTCCGAATTTCTGTAGTAAATTTTTATAATTTGCAGACGTTGTTCGTTCGTGTACTTTACCATGATGAAAATGTTAAGTTTACTGAATAAATTGACAGTGACAGTTCGATGATTAGTGAAAGGGTGCGTTCACAAATTGAATTAAAAGTTGTCAAGTCCCTATTGGAAAACCCTTTACAACAGATGACTTACGAAGGACTTAACTTTTGTAGGAAGTGAGATTGGTGGAAATTCTAGTCTAGTCACCATAAGGACCAGATTTAAATATCGAACATGTGTGGGATTATTTAGATCGTGCGGGGTTGCTAACTAGTGCCAATCACATTTTTAATATCCTTTTGGAAGAATAGAGTAACATTCCACAAGAAATTTTTACAAAACTGTTCGACATTTTACCCGGACGCGTAAGAAGTGTAATGTTTGCTAAAGGTGGTCATCATAAATACTAATATTATTATCTTTCTTTTTAACATTTTTCGTTTATATGCAAATGTTTTTGTTATATTATTAGTGTTAAAAAAATTTAATATATAGAAGGAAGTTTTTTCTCGTTTTTTCTTTTTTTGAAAATGATGCAGAACAATAAGTTTCTATGGTGGTCACTTACTTATGTACACTACTGTATGTATTATTGATATTAAATGTCAACAATATCACAAACTATATTTACAACATATTGCTATATATTACTAAATGGACGATTTATATACATTAAAATAGGACCATATCTCGACTGGGAGCGTGGCGCACTCCTGTAATCCAGCAACATGGAGGTCAGATGTAGTGGTAAAGTTATATCAAGGTAGCCCTGGGTTAGTGAGATTATTTGTCGTAGTCTAGTAGGAATGGTGGTTAGCCCCCATAAATTTATCCCAGTGAAACGTCAGATCCTTGCTATTGACGAAAAATTAGCTAAGGCATTTGAAAAATGTTAAAACGGTGATGTTCTCTGCTTTAAAAACAAATACCTCTCTAGACAGTCTATTTAGTTGACCGTAACCTGCATCTTTTTATTATTTGTGTTTATTTATTAACTTGTGTTCAAACCTTGACCAGAATTTTTTAAATATTTTTTCCTGACAAAGAAATAATGATGAAAAAAATGAAAAATAATAATTGTACTATCCTATCTAGATTATTTCTTTTATCTATTTCAATTTTTCATTAAGAAATAATAAACAAAACACTGTTTCTTCACAGTTTCGTCGATATTATAATTATAAAACATAATATAATATTATTTGTTAAGTAATTCTTACATCTAAAAATCAGTCTACATTTTTTCAAATATTAATTAAAAATTTTATAATTATTCGTGGAGGTGGTCAATTCAAAATTGAAACGCTACAATATTTTTTTTAATTCTGAAACTTTTACTAAATTCACAAAACATTGAATGCTTCAGTAACATTAGTATTAATAAATTCCCTAGTGTTTAAGGTCAACATTAAAAAACGACTCTTACCACGTGCTATATACAACAGGAGATTTTAAACTTTGCGAACGTTTTTCAGCAAGATTTTCAAGTTTTTCTACCCGGCTGGCAACTTTAGGATTTTTAACGTTCTTTTCATAAACATTGTCTGTAATTATAGTACCTTCTTCCACATACTCAACCAATAGAATTACTTAAGTGTTCCAGAAAATTCTTGCCATCAATTTTCCAATTCAACACTGCATTTTTGCTTTTTTTTTGGTGGCGAAGACCTTTTATGTATTCATCGAGGTAACTCTTGCTTCGCTGGAATATTCCTGTGATTTATTCAGGTGTCGTTCCGACGCATCAAAATTTTCCTGAAAAAGTTCTCGTCTGGGAATCCATCTCGTTGACACTCTTAAGTCCTAAATTTTCGCGTAAAATATTCAAATTTTTCCACTCAGATGGCAACTTTAAGATTTTCAGTGGTCTGTTCACTAACGTCACTAGTAATTGTAGTACTTTTCTTCACGTACTCAACCAAGAGAATTCCCTTATTGACCCTGAAAGCTCTTGCCATCAATTTTTCTGTCGAGTATTGCGTTATCGTTTCTTCTGGTAGCGAAAATCCATTATGTATTCATTGCGTTAATTTTTCTTTGGATTGGAATGTCCCAGAAGTATATGCTGGCTTCATTACAATTTCTAAACAAAAAGTCACATTCTCGTTTTAAAGCATCCAAATTTTCCTAGGAAACTTCTTGCTTGGGAATCCATTTCCCTAGTACTTTGTTCAGTTCTAAATCTTCACCTAAAATTTAAAGCAAAATTTTCAGATTTTACCTCCTGGATGGTAACTTTAAGATTTTTAGTGGTCTTTTCATAAACACCACTAGTAATTTTAGTACCTTTCTTCACGTTCACAATTAAAGGAACTCCCTCGCTGTTCCAGAAAGCTCTTGCCATCAATTTTCTAGTCGAGCACTGCTTTTTCATTTCTTTAGGTGGTGAAGGCCCTTTATGCATTTATTGCGTTAATTTCTATTTGGGTTAGAGTGTGTATATCAAGTTTTCATCATGTTTTCTAAAAAAAAGTGTCGGTCTCGTTCTAACGCATCCAAATTTTCCTGGAAAACTTCTCGCTAGCGAATCCATTTCACTAACACTTTGTTCAGTCCTAAATCTTCACTTAAAATTTTCAAGTTTTACAGCTCGAATGGCAGCTTAAAGTTTAGTAGCGCTCTTTTCCTTAAATTAGAAAGAAAACGGAATATCGTTATCTGTCCATGCTTTTCTTAGTTAAGAATCTGTGCTTATTTAGGATAAATTCATGACTTTTTGTCATTAAGTGTTCACAAATTTTAGAAGACATCGACAACCTGCTAACTTAAATCAATCTCCTTATACAACAGATTAATTAGGAAGGACTTAACTTTTGTAGGAAGTAAAATTGGTGGAAATTCAGACACGTTCACAGTATAACTGCTAATTGTAAAGAAGGCGATTATCTAATAAGTTATTCCACATGAATGAATAAACACCACATTATCTGCATATGTACATATTAGGTGCGCAACTAAGTTCTCGCTGTTTTTTTGATGAACATGCAACTTTATTGTGAAAAAATGTTTACAAATAAATCATTCAAAATATTGCCCATCGCTAGCGACAACTTTTTCCCATATCTCTGGCAGAGCTCGAATACCGTCACGGTAGAAGTGTTCGTCTTTTGAGGCTATCCGCGAATCAAGCCATTTTGAGATGTCTTCATATGAGCGGAATTGCTGATTAGCCAGGCCATGTGCCATCGAACGGAACAAGTAATAATCGGACGGCGCAATATCTGGGGAATATGGCGGGTGGGGTAGGACCTCCTATTTGAGCGTTTCTAAGTAGGTTTTAACGGGTTTGGCAACGTGAGGCCGAGCGTTGTCATGCTGTAGAATCACTTTTTCGTGCCTCTGCTCATATTGTGGCCGCTTTTCGCGCAGTGCTCGGCTCAATCGCATCAATTGAGTTCGATACCGTTCCCCAGTGATGGTTTCGTTCGGTTTCAACGCCTCATAATAAATAACACCGCCGGGTTCCACCAAATAGACAGAAAAACCTTTGCAGCGTGAATATTCGGCCGAACCGGCGACGTAGAAGCATGACCGGGCAATCCCATGATTTTGTTCTCTTTGGGTTGCTGTAATGAATCCATTTTTCATCACTCGTAACGACGCGATGAAGAAAACTCTTACTTTTTTGCCGCTGGAGCAGTTGTTCAAAGACGAAAAAACGACGCTCAACGTCTCTTGGCTTCAAATCATAAGGAACCCAAGTTCCTTGTTTTTGAATCATTCCCAACGCATGCAATCGCTGAGAAATAGTTTGGCGGGTAACTCCTAATGCTGAAGCAAGCTCTTTTTGTGTTTAGCATAGATCCTTATGGGGCAATGCCTCCAATTCAGCATCTTCGAAGGTTTTTGGTCTTCCTTCACGCGAACCGTCGTCAACATCGAAATCACCGTCTTTGAAGCGAAGGAACCAATCATGGCACGTTGTTTCACTTAGAGCAGCATCTTCGTAAACTTTTTTGGAGTTCTCGATGGGTGCAAAATCAGACATTTTCACACAACCAAAAGTATATGACGTAAAAACAAAATCACTAATGTGTTAAAGCGATTTGTTTACCATATGTCCAACCTTGGTTCATGACGTTTTGGTTATGTCACAATCGACCAGCACTTACTACTGGAGCCATCTCTTGAAAAACAGCGAGGACTTAGTTGCGCACCTAATATATATAGTTTAAGGTCAAATTAGAAATTACTAATAACTAACAAATATAATTTTGCGGTTTCGCGAGATTATGCAATCACATGCTGTACCAGCAGGAACGCATTAATTGGAAATAATTACATTTTCCAGCGCGATAACGATCCGAAGAATAGGGCTAGGATCGTTAAAATTTATCTAAATGAAAGAGAGCAGCAAGAAGTTGCACAAACTTTAGTCTAGCCACCATAAGGATCGGATTTAAATATCGAACATGTGTGGGATTATTTAGATCATGCGGGGTAGCTAACTAGGGCCAAGCACCTTTTTGATATCCTTTTGGAAGAATAGAGTAACATTCCACAAGAAGTTTTTACAAAACTTTTCGACATTTTACCCAGAGGCGTAAGAAGTGTAATGTCTGCTAAAAGTCGACATACTAAATACTTTTTCGTTTATATGAAGTTATTTTTGTTATATTATTAGTGTTAAAAAATTCTAATATATAGAAGAAAGTTCCCTTTCGTTTTTCTTTTTTTTTGAAAATGATGCAGAACAATAAGCTTCTATGGTGGTCATTTACTTATGGACACTACTGTATGTGTTATTGATATTAAATATCAACAATATCACAAACTATATTTGCAACATATTACTATATATTCGATGTTACTATATGGACGATTTATATACATTAAAATAAGATCACATCTCGACTGGGAGTGTGGCGCACTCCTGTAATCCAGCAACATGGAGGTCGGATGTAGTGGTAAAGTTTATCAAGGTAGCCCTGGATTAGTGAGACGATTTGTACTGTACTAGGAATGATGGTCACCTCCCAAAAATACATCCCGGTGAAACGTCAGATCCTTGCTATTGACGAAAAATTAGCTAGGGCATTCAAAAAATGTTAAAACGGTGATGTTCCACGCTTTAATAACAAAAGTCTCTCTAAACAGTCTATCTAGTTGACCGTAACCTACATCTTTTTGTTATTTGTGTTTATTATTAACTCGTGTTCAAACTTAAACAAAAATTTTTTAAATATTTTTTTCTGACAAAGAAATAATGATGAAAAAAATTAAAAATAATTGTACTATCCTATCTAGATTATTTCATTTATCTATTTTAATTTTTCATTAAGAAATAATAAACAAAATACTGTTTCTTCACAGTTTCGACGATATTATAATTATAAAACATAATATAATATTATTTGCTAATTAATTCTTACGTCTAAAAATCAATCTACATTTTTTCAAATATTAATTAATAATTTTATAATTTTTCGTAGAGGTGGTCAATTCAAAATTGAAACGCTACAATATTTTTTTTAATTCTGAAACTTCTACTAAATTTACAAAACATTGAATGCTTCGATGACATTAGTATTAATAAAATTCCTAATGTTTCAGGACAACCTTAAATAACGATTCTTACCACATGCTATATACAAGAGGAGATTTTAAACTTGGCGAACTTTTTTAATCAAAATTTTCAAGTTTTTCTGCCTAGATGGCAACTTTAGGATTTTCAGCGTTCTTTTCATAAACATCGTCTGTAATTATACCCAGGTGTATCAGAAAGTTCTTGCCATAAATTTTCCAATCGAACACTGCATCTTTGCTTTTTGAGAGAGAAGACTCTTTATGAATTCGCCGCAGTTACTCTTGCTTCGCTGGAATGTCCCTATGATTTATCAAGGTTTCATCACCATTTTATAAAAAAGTTTAAGTCTCGTTCTAACGCATCCAATTTTTCCCAGCAAACTTCTCGCCAGGGAATCCGTCTCACTAACACTTTGTTCAGTTCTAAATCTTCGCCTAAATTTTTCAGCAAAATTTTCAAGTTTTCGGCTCGGATGGCAACTTTAAGATTTTTAGTGGTCAAATATAAATGTTCTTTCGTTCGTACATTCGTATGTTTGAACGATAGGGGGAGGTATAGTTTTTCATTATTTTTCTGTATCGAAAAGTACGATAAGCATCCCACATAGAATCTTCCGTTAATAACACAAGTTTACCTGATGATAGGCGAATATTCTTTGAAACACGTAGTAAACAGGGTGTTATTAACATTTGAATAATTCTTTTAACATTAAAATATGAATTGCTCTCGTAGTTTAACATATTTTAAACTTTTCCCGTGAATATTTCGATATTTCGCTTTGTGTACAGTAAATCAGTAAATAATTGCACCTTAGAAAAAATAGATATGGTGCGTCGCTAAGCTCGTCATGTCAGTAACCTAATAATTTAATGTTCGTTTGTAGATGAGGATTGGAAATGTGCGAGCTATCTATTATCTGACTTTTCTGTCAGAATCCTGTGAGCTGTGTGTCTTTAAATCTGTATATCTATGAAATGAAATGACTGTCAAAAAAACAAAACCACTGCTAATTTTTCTTATACATTGTATTTATAATTAATCTGTTCGGGAGATTTCGCGCGAGATATAAATTTAAGTGCTTGTAGCTCAAGTAGCACTCCTAAATTCTACGACTCGGATTAATATACAATTTGATATGACAACAAATAAATAGTAAATTTAATTATAATGTCAGATTAATAATAGGTACAAATCAAAACATATCTTAAAAATTAATCGTTTGTGTCGTATATATACGACGGTATAGTTTTTGTTTACTTTCTATTATAAGAGAAAAGTAAACAAAGACACTAATTTTTGGAATTTTCAAGGTAATTAGCAAAGTTGTGTGCGTCATATGTATAAGTAGGTAAATATTAATTACTAGTAACTTCAGTGGGTACACATAATATACACAATTATTCAAAAGTAGTAGCATTATTGGGATTTTGATTTTCTTTTGAATTAAATTAAAATCGTGTTGGCGCAGGGTAATGTAGAAAAATGGGGAAAAGCTTTGGAAAATACATTTTCTTTTATGTGTACACAAAGAAAAGGGAACTTTCTAGTTCAACAAACTACTGACTGTTATTTTTCCGTAAATTGAATTAAACAGTGGTTATAATAGTTAAATAAACATAAAGCAGTGCATAGTGCAAAGACGTAAAAATTTAAAAAATTACAAATATTGGTGGATGAATTATGAGTCTCTCTAGATAAGTTATAAACGTTTTCTTTTTTGACAAAACTAGAGTGTTCATTCAATATTATTTTCTGGTTGATTTATAGAATTCTAAAAAGAAACAAACGCACAAGCGCTATAAGTGCTTTTACTTCTATCCGAGAAATTGATGAATAATTCTCTTTGGTTGTCAACAATGTCAACTTATGCGACAAATATAGACTATCTGACGTTGCCTTCTTTTGTAGTTTTGATTGACTACCCTTTACTTGGCAATTAGCCGTTTTTTATTCACACATCGCTGTTTACTTAGTTAATAGATGTATTGTTGAATGGCAGTTAAAGGAATATAAATGCTTTCACTTTTATTCGCGATATAGACGTACAGTTCTCTCACTACTTATATATTCAATGTATCATTTTGTTGTTTTAATAATTCTTCTTTGTGCCAAAGAAAATTTTGCACCAACAACTTATATTTTCATTTTCAACATCGAATTGCTTTTATTTAAGATGCTAACGTGTTAAAAAATCATAATAATCATTTTTTTAAATCGTTTGTTAAAAAGTTTCACCATATTTTTTTTTTATTTCAAAAATTGCGAAGCGCACTTGGATCGACTAACAAACTACTGACAGATCACGCTAATAACTGGTAACAACTTATCGTAAAAAAAAATTTTCCATACTTTTTAAGCGGGCCTTTTAAACGAATAATTCTTGATATTTATTTCACAAGTTGAGTTCCCGCAGGTGTCTGACATAACAATTCCCCGGGAGACACCTGCATCCTTAGATAAGATATTAAAAACTTATATACAGATGTGAATTAGATAAGAACTTGTATAATTACGCTAAAATCGTAAGGTTACATAATTCACATTATTTTGTAGTAAACGAAAATTGTATTAATTCATAATGAAGCATGAAATAAGTAAATTTAAAATCAATAAATTTATTTTATCATTTCAACAGTTAAAAGGAATTTGTTTACTTTTAAAAACAGTTTCGACTGAAAATTTGTAAGTCACGGAATACATTCTTTAAATAAATTGTAAATGATATGTCAAACTTGAGTATTAATAAAAGTCTGTACACTTCTATATAATGGGCAATTTCATTGGAATACCCGTGTATTGTCGTATATTCACATTCTAATTTTATGTTTATGTAATCACATATTTCATGGAAACTTAATGACGAAGGTAACATTTTTGTCTTTTATTTGATTTTACTGGTACATATGTACATAAACACTATTCGATAATATTAATTATGCTTTTTTTGTATACATACATTAATATTCTAGAAGATAAGTGCTTGTTGAAATTTACGTATGTAATATTTACTTATACATTAATTTCTAGGTCTTAAATTTACGTTTTTCGCTTATTTTTTAAATTAAAACATGACAACTGGCATTATACAAAAAATTACATTTTCAAATACGCTATAAAGTTATACGAGGATAGCTGTTTATATTTCGGGAACTGGCAACACTGTTAGTGGTGCCTCCGATCTGATGATTGCATCGTGAAGTTTGTCATTTTTGACAATATATTTACCTTGACAGTTTTATTATCCGGTCGCTATTTCTATTGTTGACAGTAACTTGAAAATTTTATGTCAGCGAAAAAATGGAATTAACTCGTGCAATTATTTTTCTTAATTTTCGGCGTGGATTATCTCAACAAGAATGCATCGATGAGCTAAATTCTTTATATGGTAATGAAGCACCATCGAAAACTACTGTATATCGTTGGTATAGTGAATTTAAACTTGGATGGCGTTCTGTCGACGATGAATTTCGTGAAGGTCGTCCCGCAAATGTTGTTGTGTCGGAAAACATTAATGCAGTGTTGGAATTGATAATGCAAGACCGTCATGTGACATACCGTGAGATCGAGGCATCTCTAGGTATTAGTAACACCAGCGTATATAAGATCCTGCATGAACATTTAGCCCTTAAGAAGCTATGTGCACGTTGGGTGCCACATAATTTGACAACCGCTCAAAAAAAGACTCGCGTCGATTGGTGCCAAGAAATGCCCAAAAAATGCAATGGCGGTGCTTCAAAGAACTTTTATAAAGTCGTTACAGGTGATGAATCTTGGATCTATACGTGTGAGCCCGATAGTAAACAGCAGTCGACTGTGTGGTTATTCCAACCAAAGTTGTTCGCTCTCAAAGCACATCAAAACAAATGGTCGCCTATTATTTCGGAAAAACCGGCCACATTGCAACTGTGCCTTCGGAGAGTTGTAGAACGGTCAATTACGAATGGTATACAACTATTTGTTTGCCAAAAGTTTTTGAAGAAACAAGGAAAACAAACCAAAAGCGACAGATCATTCTCCACCATGACAATGCGAGCTCTCACAGGTCGGTTCAAACAATTGAATATTTGACCGGGCAAAACATTGAATTGATGAGCGATCCGCCGTACAGCCCTGATCCTGTGATTTCTTTTTATTTCTACACGTGAAGAATAAACTTCGTGGGCAACGGTTTTCTACGCCGGAAGAGGCAGTTGAGGCATTCAAAACTCATATTTTGCAGATACCGCCGTCACAGTGGCAGCAATGCTTTTCGGATTGGTTTAAACGAATGCAAAAGTGCATTGATTTTCAAGGAGAATAAATAAATAAAAGCAATAAAACTATTTTCGATAATAAAAAAAATTTTTTTATTTGCTATTCCCAAAATATAAACGACTATCCTCGTATAAATTAAAGAGAGAATGTGTTTTTTGTCAGTGCAAATGAATAAAATATATTTTTATATACCTACAGTCAGTTAACAAAAGTATTGGGTTGGCAACTAAGTACTTTTGGTTTTCTAGTATAAAATAAAACACTTTTTTTTAAACAAAGAATAGTTTTTAATCAATTATATATTTTCCATTTTGCTCAATGACCTTTTGCCATCCTTCTTTCAGCTGCATGATTCCGCACTCTGCAAACTTCGAAATAAATGGTAATCAGATGGTGCTAGATCAGGGCTATATGGAGGATGTGGCATCACTTCCCAGCCAACCTCCAATAGTTTCCCACGAGTTGCCAAAGATGTGTGAAGCCTTGTATTATCTTGGTGGAATACACCTTTCCGATTTGACAATTCTGGTCGTTTTTCTTTGATTGCTTCATCCAGTTTTATTAATTGTTGACAATAAACATCAGAATTGATCGTTTGGTTCCTTAAAAGCAGCTCAAAAAACACAACACCTTTGTAATCCCACCAAACTGACAGCATGATCTTTTTTGGATGCACTTCGGCTTTCGATGTGGTTTGAGCTGATTTATCGTGTTTGCCCCATGATCGTTTTCGAACTGTGTTACTGTACAGGGCCCATTTTTCATCACCAGTGATGATTCTTTTTAAGAAAGGGTCGGTTTCATTTCGTCTAAGGTGCATATCGCAAAAGTTGATTCTTTGTGTTAAATGAATTTCTTTCAATTCGTGAGGTACCCAATTATCAAGCTTCTTAACTAGCCCAAGACATTTTAAATGTTTTTCAATTGTTGTTTGCGATACATGTAGCCTCTCCGCAACCTCTCGAACAGTTATATGACGATTCTCTTCAATTATGACTTTGATTTGGTCATCACCAACTTCAGTAGGCCGACCAGAACGTTGCTCATCTTTGAGGAAAAATCTCCAGAACAAAATTTTTTATACCAATTCTGATATGTGCGCTCTGTTAAGCAATTAGCACCATAAACTTCACATATCTTTTTGTGAGCCGCAGCAGCTTTCTTTCCTTTACAGAAATAAAATATGTCGAAAATGTTCGTTTCTGCACTCCATTTAAAATTAGCCCACAACTAATAGCTTTAATAAAAATCACGCACTACTTGCTTCTGAAGTTACGTCAATGTGACTAGTATCACGCGACAAACGGTAAAGTACAGCACTAACATACGTTATACAAAAAATAAAGCAACGCTCTCTATCAGTAAAAACCGAAAGTACTTAATTGCCAACCCAATATTTGTACTCACCGTGAATGTTGAATATCATCAAATGTGAATATCCGGCTATGACAAAGCATATTTACCTTCATTTAACAACGTTAAAAAACTCTACTCAACTAGAGCCGTCTCATTGGTCTATAATAGTAGAGTTTGGATATCTTTCCCGCGAGTCAGGATAGTAACAAGTCGAGTATACAAATACTAACAAACGGGCGACGTTACGCGTTATTTACATCACTTATGTTTCGTTTTATAAATAACGCACTTACATTATTCACAGTTGTATCGCAAAATGGATAAAACTGATAAAATGTTTGCAGTATAGCGTAAGTCTCCAAATTTGTCTCCAAGAACAACGTACGCCGTATTGAAAAGATGTTCTTTTATTCACAAAATGATCGCTCGACATTTACTGATGTAATACACGCATAATTAAAAGAATCTTTGGATATAGATAACGAACATTTACATGCACCATCATAAATTTATCTTAAACTGGTAAAATGGAAGTCTTCGACACTTTCGAACCTTTCTACAACATATATTTTTATGTCACTTGTAGCATATAGCAGTGAGTATACATCGTTTACAATTTGCACTGATTCCACTAACGACAACCCAGTATTCTGAAATTTTTCCATTCAGTTAAATAAACGTTTGTAATTGTCGTAAATTTGTTTTAAATCGGTTTCAACGGAAGTATTTTCATATCTTTTCTGACTTTCCTTAACTGCTGTAGCTTCGTTAGGTTTGAATCGTAGAACCGCAGGTTTTATTTATTAGAAATTCTCGCAATAGAAAACTGCTTTTTGAGCAACGTTTGGAAATTATTAAAAATCACTACCACAGTCCTGAGTCGGTGGTCATATATATAGTTGATAAACTCGAGTTAAAAATATTCACTGTTGGGTATTTGTGTACCAAAGTGACAACACCGGTCGAAGTACCGAAAATATCGCAGCCGTAAATGTTGCAGTTCAAAATGAGCCAAATTAATAGATTCCAACCCATTCACAGGAATTGGGAATCTCTTAAACCACATTGTGGCGAATTTTGAGTAAAGATCTTGGTTTACACCCTTACAAGATCAAATTAACTCAAGAACTGAAACCCCTTGATCATGTGAAGAGCTGAAACTTCTCCGATTGGGCTCTGCTAGAGTTTGAAGAAAATCCTGAATTTCATCGAAAAATCATTTTTAACTTAATGGCTTTGTTGGTAAACAATTGGACGGCAACAAACCCACATGTGCTTCAAGAGATTCCATTACAACCACAAAAAGTAAGCGCGTGGTGTGGATTTCGTGTGAGATGTCGTTGGTTTAAGCCAATAAGTCAACAACGTTAGAAGAGCTCAGGGATAATATCGAACGTTCCAGTACATATGTATATGTGAAAGAGTGGTGAAAAATTGACTCCAAAGAATCGATCACTGCAAACGAGACGAATTCCATAGTTAAATGTAACATGTGTACTGCATCTGAAATAAATTTCAACCCCAATATCTCAATTATTCTGTATTTTATTTAAATACAAAGTTGTTATGTCCTTATTGAAAAACCCGGTATTATTAAAATTTACTAATGGCTAAAGTCTCATTACTGTCCGTTGAATCTATGAATGGGATTATTAATACCTTTTCGCTGGATAAATAAGAAGAATTTGCGCTACCAATATACGCAGTTCAAATGTTCATTAGTCATTTAATCTATTTAAACAGTTGCGTACTCAAAAGTACACTGAAATCCATGAATATTGTACAGACGGCCGGTCGACTTTATAGATCTACATATGTATTACCTACTTTCAACCACCTCTAATCGTTAAAAAAGTCTTCAAATAAAGTTTTTTTTTTTATTTCACGCTAATATCTTGGCGATTTCTGTATGTGTAGTGCATGTTTTCACTACTAATATAACTATTAACTCTTTTTTTCAATAATTAATCACTATACTTACTAATTGAGTAAGCTCAAATTCCGTCTACGAAAAAAGCATTGCTTTGGGATTTCCGGATTATCAACTACATATTTTAAGTAAATAGTTTATTTCCATGCGATATAGATGACTCATTCATTTAGTTAAAGTATTGAAACGAAGAAACTATTCTTCACATAACACGTTTTTTCCCTGACACGCTTTAATTCTGAGAAAAATGCAGAGAAAAGAAAGTGTATGTGCACATGGAAGCAGAATTACTTGTAAATAAGTGACATCTTTGATATCCGATCTGCCTCTTAAATTCCGCAATACACTTTTTAATAACGGCCTATGAAAGTGAAGGTATTCGGTGATCACTGATCACCTAAGATTTCTGCCATATCAGCAAATACCTCATTGCTCACTAACCCTTTATAAAATAAATACTTATAACTGGTCGAAACTCGATTTTTTCGAAATCTATCTTCTTCTCCGACGAACTGTTTTCAATAATTCACTGTTTTACTACCCTTCAACTTAAAAAATATTGTCATAAGAAATACAATGGTACTTCCTAAAAGAATTATTTGTCCCAATATTTAATTGTAAAGTCTCATATTTTCTGCAGCGAAATGTACTGCTTAACGGCACCACAAACATTTTTGCCTTCGAACATTTTGTAATCTTTCACAAACAATAGATATTAAGTATAAATAATGACACAAATATTTGACAATGCCGATGTTTCTTGTTTCCGGTTAATGATTTTGTTTAATCGCTGACTTGACCTAAGCACTATACTGATTTGAAAATGCCGAGATAATATCTTCACTTAAAAATGTTGACACAGGTCAAGCAGATCGTATGTTTTCAGACGGATCTTGATGATGCTAATAGTAATGATAGTATACATAATGTATGACGTAAATTTAAGTGTATAGAGCCTCATGCAATTAACTTAACGTAGAATCACATATGTATATGGTCTAATTTAATAGATAACATTTTTATTTATTGTTTATGGACCGTTTTAATAGCATTAATGCTATCGATGTTAGCAATACTTCGAATACAACTTGTAGTAAATGTCGACATTTTTTTCTTTTGTATTCCACAGATGAAACTGAAGTTAAATAATAAGTAGTACGGTTAATAAATACAGCATAATCCTCTTTTAGTAACTCTCTTTCGATAAATTTTTTGTACATAGATATAGATCGATCTTTTTGTAAGGTACCTGTTGTACGAGGGTGGTCCCATAAGTACCCGGCCTGACCTAGAGATGGCGGTAGTTGTTTGAAAAATATCACTATATTAGAAAGTACATAATCTATAAAGCATATGTTTCAAATTTAAAGACGCCACGTTGTTGTAATATTTGTTTGGCAGCCGTCAATACTGAACTTTTCAGTGAATTTGTAAAAATGGAGAAAATTTTATTTGAAAGGCCTCAGCCCAACCGATTTAAAAGCTGAACTGGAGTGAATCTACTCCTTCGTTTTACAACAGTGAAATATTTGATATTAGAATTTAAACGAGGCCGTACAAGCTGCCAAGACGAGCATCGCAGTGGTCGACCAAATGAGGTGACGACTCCGCATATTATCTGAAAATTTGGACATGAGAAAGCTGTGTGCAAGATGGGTGCCGCGTTTGCTCACACTCGAGCAAAAACAGTGTCATGAAGATGTTTCAATTGAGTGTCTGGCGAAGTTTCACAGCAGCAGAGCAGAATTTTTGTGCAGTTTCATAACCCTAGATAAAACATGGGTCCATCGCATAAGAAACAAAAGAACAATCAAAACAATGGACTCAAAAGGGAGAACCGGCTCCAGAGAAAACGAAAACCATTTCATCTGCAGGCAAGGTCATGGTATCGGTTTTTTGTGACGCGCGTGAAATAATTTTCGTTGACTATCTTAAAAAGGGAAAACTATCAACGGCGAGTATTATGCAAACTTATTATAACGTTTGAACGAAGAAATCAAGCAAAAACGACCGCATTTGGCTAAGAAGAAAGTGTTGTTCCAACAAGACAATGCACAAGCATGCAAAATCAATGAATTAAAGTTTGAATTGCTACCTTATGCATCCTATTCGTCAGATTTAGCTCCCTCGAATTATTTTCTGTTCCTAAACTTGTAAAAATGGCTCAATGGTCAAAGATTTTCAACGATGAAGAAATGATGTCGGCAGTTAATCGTTATTTTGAGGAGCAAGACAGTTCTTACTATAAAAAGGGTATTGAACATCGCTGGTAAAAGTGTATAGAGCTGAAAGGAGATTACGTTGAAAAATAAGTATATTTCTTTCTTTGTGTTTCTTTGTTGGGTCGGGTACTTCTGGGACCACCTTCGTATATCAACGAATTCCATTCCTATACGAAAATATTTAAATTCCGCACACGAACCGTACCGCTGAATGCCAAAACGCATGCGGAATTTGTTTTCGTACAGGTATTTTGCTGTGGTTTTCCAGGTGCGACACTGTTTAATTATCTGCTGATGATGACAACTTGTTGTCGAAATACGTATACAGAATACGAAATTTAATATGGAAAGGGGTTATATATCAATCTTCAGTGATTAAGTTAATCAACCACAGGCTCCATCAAAATCACCTTTAAGTACAGTAGTGGACGGCTAAATTAATAAACGGCACACAATAGTGTTTGGTAAAATAAGTAGCGAATCCGATGCTGTTGATAAAACCGTCACTGACCAGTGGTTTACAGACGTCTGACCATCGCTCGATAAACGATATTCCCCAGAAAATATCTGTAATGCAGATGAAACGGGGTGATATTTTACGAACTCTCTCCATATAGAACTCAGAGGTGAAAAACGTTTTTGAGGGAATCTTTCGTATAACAGTGGTAGTATGTGTCATTAGCTTGGGAACAGAAAAGAGAAAGCCACTAATATTAAGGAAGTTCCAGAAGCTTAGATGTTTCGAAAATATTGAACTTTCACCGTAATAAAAAAAAACACGAACGACGTCGTCCATTTTCGAAAATTACCTGAAAAAAATGAGCTCTTGAATTAAGCAAGTAAAAACGACAGATACTATTACTTACTGATAATTGACCAGTCTACTGTAATGTATAACTAAACAACATAAAACTTGCATTTTTTTGATCTCGGTCCACGCAGTTTTTCAACCTTCGAACCAGGGAAAATTAGGAGCCTAAAACAGACATTTAAAAGAGAATATTGTTAAAAATTCTTGACACACAAGCAATGAATCAGAATATATCAATTTTATTTTAGATACTATCTGTGTTTTTGAAGATTCTGGGGCCAAAGTATGAATAGAATTAGAAATTGCTAATGTGACAAACGACAGATACAGGTTTGAATCCTGCTCCGGTGCAGAAATTTTTAATTAATTTCTGTAATCATTATCAAGAATGACATGACAGGAAATATTTACATTCATATGTATATTATCTAGTTGATATACTTCGTGTTTAACATGTAATTTAAAAAAAAAACTGATTGTAGTTCTGACCAGAAGTTACATAATGAATATTAAATAGTCATTTTTATGCATAATACATGAGAAAAGCATATACACAATAACTATTAACATAATTTTTATTGACAGACGTCAAATGTCTATGTAATTTATGGAAAAGTTTTAAAAAGTACGTAAAAAGATGTTATTACATGTTGATATAATATGTAAATTCCATGTGTTTATTAAATGTACGCTTATTAGACGTGTCTGCTATTTTACGTACACGTATACTCACTAAACATGTGGCAAAGAATCAGGGGATTATTCCTTGGGCTAGTTTAAGTTTTTTTGACCCCGAATGATTTTCGGAAAAACGTTTTGTTTCGAAAATACTGGACGATAAAATTTGGATACTTTTAATACTATGTATGTGAATTGCACTATGCTATCGAATACAAAAAATGAAGATTATGGAGTAAAATATCCTTCATTAAGCGTCGTTAATTACCTATGTGAAGCATACCGCCTATAGGTAGTATAATAACTATTAACACCGCTAATGAAAGTTTTTTTTTACGAGGTATTCTTCCGTTGTATTCGGCGTTTCTTTAAATTCTCTTTATGTTTTTTTCGTAATATGCTTTCTTTCAGTATCAAATTCCATCTGTAGGACTATTCTTAGTGTACTTAATTTTAATAATAATGCACATCTCTGATCACATTCGTTTAGAATCTTTAGACATCTACTTCTTGGTACAATTTCAACAGTTCAATATATTTTCAATATTTTTTTTCAATCCGCACTGTCGAACGTGTTTTTTCAATAAATTAGACTATGCGGCCTAAGGCACGCATATTACCAGACGTGTTTACTTTCACCGTTTCTTTATAAAAGTATCAAATGCTTATTTTTCACAAATACGTGGTGCTATGAAGAGAATTTACTGAATTCGTTCTCAATTTATGGCTTACAATAGAGAAATATCTTATAAAAATGAAGTATACGAATAGAATATTTAGCAAGTTCTTTAGTAGTTGCAAATAATAAACAGTTTTTATATTGTTATTACAGGTTTTTAGAATTTTCGAAACTGTTAAATGAAAGTTTTTATCATATATTTGATAATATTCAACTTTTGTAACGAGATGTACATATAATTATATAATATTAAAACAAAATCCATGCTAATGAAAATCAACACTTTATTAAGTTCCATAAACGGTTTTTAGAACTCGTCTGTGAAAATATATTGTGTTTTACGCCGATTTGTTTTACTAAAAGTAAGTTTAAATACGAGATTGTACTGTATTATTTTTATTTGTAAATAAGCGAAATATAATACATTTTGAATATTTATTTATTTTATTTAATATATTTTGATTCATTTCGTGAATAACTCGACTTTTTTAAAAACAAATTTTTGATTTTTGTCATCTTCAAAATAAAACTAGGAACGTGTTCCAAAAACTCTTTATTGTACTACGAGGATAGTTTGACAAGTAGTGAGAATGATACGTAGGTGGCGCTCTAATTGGTTAAACAAATGCACTGTAATTTAGGTTGCCTATTTATATGTTTACATTCCGATATTTAGATAAATCGGTTGATTAGTTTATTCTTGACAGCTGATTGAAAAAGAAGCAACACGTCGTTTTGTTAAAATGGAAAAAGCAGAGTATCGTGTGGTGATTAAATACTTCGTAATTAAGGGTATGAAAGCTACCGAAATGAAAGATGAGTTACGGGAAACATTGGATGAATCTGCTCCATCATCCGCCACAATAAGTAGATCGGTAAATGAATTTAAACGTGGTAGAACAAGCTGTGTTGATGAAGCGCGCTCTGGAGCACCCAAAATCGCGACTTCTAAGGAAATGATTATAAAAATCCATAATATTATTACGCAAGATCGATGACTCAAAGTGAGATAGATAGCAGACATGGCAAACATTTCAACAGAACGCGTACACCACATTTTGACGAAATAATTGGGCCTTTTCAAGCTTTCGGAAAGATGACTGCCGTGATTGCTTACGACTGATCAAAAGTTCACTCGTTTGCGCATTTCCAATGGGTGTTTGGACCTTTTCAAGCGGAGTCCGGTTGATTTTTGTAGGCGATTTGTTACTTGCGATGAAACTTGGATACACTACAGTACACTCGAAACTAAACAACAGTCGAAACAATGGTTAGAACGTGGTTCTGCACCTCCAAAGAAAGCGAAAACCACTTTATCGGCAAACAAGGTGATGGCATCAATTTTTTGGGATTCAAAGGGCATTTTGCTCATTGATTACCTTCAGAAAGGTGCCACAATAAACGGACAATATTATGCAGAACTTCTACAAAAATTAAGTGTTTAGATTCGTACTAAACAGCCAGGAATGGCAAAGAAAAAGATTCCGTTTCACCAAGACAACGCTCCCTCGCATACAAGCACAGTTGCGATGTCCAAAATCCACGAGTTGCATTTCCAATTAGTATCTCATGCGCCTTATTCGCCGGATCTAGCCCCTTCCGACTACCACCTTTTTCCAAAATTGAAAACGGCACTAGGTGGAAAGAAGTTTTCGTCTAACGACGTAAATGAGTATTTTGCAAGCCTTCCGGAATCGCATTTTAGAGATGGCATAAGGGCATTGGAGCACCGTTGGAATAAATGTACATATTACTCTTTTAGGAGAATATATTGAAAAATAAAAATTATTTTGTATTTAAAAAATTCGTTTTTCTTTCCCATTCTCACTATTTGTCAAACTACCCTCGTAAATTATTTTGTATCTTATTAAATATTTTAAGAGATGTTAACCTAACGAAAGGTAGGAACATTCATAATGTAAAATACTATACTAGTTTGGTTATGACAATTTCTCATTTCAATCTCTTTACTCGTTCGCTCTATAATTTTTTTCTTTAATTTCTCGCTTTCTCATGAATATTTTTCTGATTTTGCTAATGAATTGAAATCAAAACCATTTGAAAGGTTCTATTTTCATGTATGCTTTGCATTCATTGCACATTACCAATATTAATACGACTTCTATAAAATATGAGAAAGTCGTAAAAGTAAATATTTTAGAACATTAGAATATTCCGTACAAACGAAATAATAGAATTCCAATGACACATACATACATATGCGAATTCTAAGAATTATTATTTACTCATGTTTAATTTTAATAAGAAACGGTACTTAAAATGCCTGTAGATGTCACTAGTTATCGACATCTGGAACACGTTTTATAAAGTAAACTTTACAACACATGTTATATGTAAAAAATTTACATTAGATAGCGCTACCAAGCATAACACTGTCATATTTATTTTATTAAAATTAACTAATAACGAAAATTTCTTTACCAGAATTATTTGTAGATCCGTTCGTTTATACTACCACATTATTTTTTAAAATATTAACATTGTTAAAATGAATTAATTTCAGTACAATATTAATTTTTATTTGATTTTAATTGTATTTATATTACATTAATATGTTATTGTATTCATGTAGTATTATGCAATATATATCAATAGAATATATAAATTGTCGTATATTAATTTCTAATCTATAATAATTATTGGAAAATAGTTGTTCTTTGGAAGATACCTTCAAATTCAATACTTCTTAAGGATACATATTTTGGTTTAAAACTTTCACCTGTTTGAGATTCATTATCAGTTTTATCTATCATAATTAACGTATTTCAATTTTTTATTTACAAATTAAAATCTCTATCTTGTGATAAGCGAAAGTGATTCTAAAATTACCCCAGACGAGGTATTACAGAGGATCTAAACGAACAGAATACTTATAGATTAATCAAATTGTGATAAAATTATCATAACCTCACAAAGTAACACGATAAGGACTAAGGGCTTTTGAAATGTGTCTAATTTAACTTAAAGTTTTGGAATTTTTCAGAAAATTAAGGATAACACATATGATAATTTTTGCGTCGATGAACAATTTACTTTGCCCATTAAACACTTTTTAGGCATGTATAATAAAATCTTTATATATTTCATTAATTTTATATAAATTTAGCGCAGTTGCTACATTTTACATATTATGTAGTTTTAGAACAACAATTTCTTTTCGGCTCATTTTTATTGCTTAACATTGAGATACTTGAAATTTATTTCTTAAATATTGACATAAAAACTCGTGATTTACGTAAGAAATGGATTTTGACTTGGAAAACGACAATACACTAGAAGAAGATTATTATACCGCTTTAAACGTCGCTAAAAATGTAAGTATTCTAATATTTAACTTGCTAAAATCTATGTTACTTTATTGTAACCTCAATTAGATATTCTTTTCAAATCCCTGTATAGGCTACAAAAGAAGAAATAAATAACTCTTATAGACGCCTGAGTCGATTCTATCATCCAGACAAACATGTAGACCCTCAACAGAAAGAGAAGGCAGAAATTATATTCAATAAAATAAAAAATGCTTATGAAAGTAATAAATATGAACTTAAAAAGTTTAGCCAGTATCGATAATAAATAATTTTTAGTACTATCTGATCCACATAGAAGAGCAATATATGATAGTTTAGGAGTAAAGGGACTGGAAACTGAAGGTTGGGAAGTAGTTCAAAGAACTCGAACGCCAGCTGAAATTAGAGCAGAGTATGAACAACTCGCTGAAGAAAGAGCTGAACGAAAAAAGCAGCAACAGACTAATCCACATGGTGCTATAACTGTTAACATAAATGCAACAGATTTGTTTAATCCATATGATGATCTAGGACTTGACGAATTAGATATGTAGGTTCAAAATTATTAAAACATACTGTGGATAATTAAAATATCTTTTATATTAGTACTCCTGATTCTATATTACCAAATATTGAAGTGTCTGGGATGAGTTTTAACCAGTCTGTAGAGTTTCCACTAACACAAAAAGATACATGTACATTATCTGGTCAGTTGCATACACAAAATGGTATAGGAAGTGGTGGTATTAATTTGAGTTGGAGGCATATTTATTCACACAAAAGTTGGGCCGAAGTAGAATTAGTAGCAGGTATGTCCATCTTTATAAATATTATGTGTATTTCAGTTTGTAATATTGGCCTGTAAATTTTCGAAACCAGTTTCATTGAATAGTTTTTCCCCCATTCTGCTATAGTCATATTATATTTGATGTGCTTTTGATCATGTTATTAGCTGCTTCAGAAGTTCAGTAAAGATTAATGGGTAGTTGTCTTGAGCTTCTTGTTATGTATGTGAGTGCTGCTTGCCTGATTGAACTGTGTTCGTTCCTGTTCACTAAACGGCATCAACTGCCAAAGTTTAGAACCTTGAGTCACTGATATATCAACGGCATAGTTAACAAAATGTGTATTACAACATGGCCATGACAGAAACTGGAAGAAACACTTCAATGTTTTCAATATGTTTAATTAGTATTCTCTTATAAAGGCAAATGTATGTAAAACAAACTTAATTCGTCCATATGATAGACATGTCTCAGTGTCGACAGTAATTTTCAGCATTGGTTAATTTATTATTTAATATTTTTTTTTCTGTGATTGTAGGTAATGGGCCTGCAGTGTCCTTGAAAGCATTTAGAACACTTAATAAGCGATTTTTCTGGAACGGAGGCACGATTCTTCAATTCACACCTCAGGGTATTAGGCCGGGAGTTATGTCTAGTAGGTATTACGAATATAGATGCAAATATTTTATTATCCATGAAATTGTTGAAAAATGAAACGGACTTGAAAGGGTTGGGTTACACCAATTATATGTAACTATATATTTCACTTTTAATCAGGATAAAATGAAATTTTATTGCATATAATTTCTCCAAAAAATGAGGAAAAACATTATATCAACTCTTTCCCTCTTCTGTAATAATGTACAAGTAAGAAAATGAATGCTCCACTGTTACTACAGTATGGCTTCCTAATTAAAAATATAATATTAAATAGTACAGTTCGTATAATAAGAAACGCAAGCCAATATCCAAGAAAGGGAAATTTAAAGGATGAAACTGACAGTGTAGTTAGAAATATCTTCCGTCTAATACGCTTGGACAGTTCAGTTATCCTTTGTATATGTAACAGTTTTTGTTGAAAAGAATGCAGCATGTGCAAAACAAAGCAGTGTTGCCGTGTGAGTACCTTAAAGGTCCTAAAATGATAATTGCAGCAGCAGCTAGGTACTTAATAAGTTTGTTAAGTTAAGCTTTGTCAGGTATCAACAAATCCAAAGGCAAATTTTCATAGAGACTGAGTTGAATTAATCAAAAAAAGGTAAATAAAACCTGTTACAACATCAATGTTTGTATTCTGTGTACATTATAAATTGTCATCATCAGCAGATAATTAATCATACTGCGTGTTTAATTTTTAGCGGGAAACGGTGCGCGGAATTATTCTGTGCGGGTTTTACCCTAGATCCAGGTACGACACTGTGATTAATGATCTGCTGATGATGGTAACTTATTTTTCAGAATTGTATACAGAATACAAACGTTGATGTATGTGGTAAGGGTTTTATTAACCTTTTTTTTTATTAACAAGTCCAAAGTCTAAATGATTTTTTAAGACACGGAGAAATCCATACTATAACAACCCGGCAAGATGAGGCCTTTACTAATTTTTTTAAGAAAAAACCGCAATTAACACTTCGTCAAGAACAATTCGAGCTAGTCGAGAAGGATATAAATATTAGTTTAATAACAATTAGAAACAGATTGCGCGAACACGATATCGCTTGTCGAAGCACAATTATTAAGCCCGTGCTGACCGATAAACATAGATACGGAAACAAGAAAATTTCAACAGAGACTGACCCGACGTTGTGTATACAGAAGAATTATTTTCCTGAACTTGGTCGCCTAGAAGGAAAGTACAATCAACATGCAAAGAATAGTAAAATTGTACTGAAAACAACTAAATTCTCGGTAAAAATGCGTTTTAAAGATAGTGTAGATTGAATCTTTAAAGAAGACATTGATCCAAAACATCGAAACAGACTGTGCAGAGAGTGGAAGGAATGGTATTGCATTAATGGATTGGTCTTCACAGCCCCAAAATTCCAAGCAATTGAAAATGTTTGGGCTCGTATGAAGCAGAAAATTTGTGGGAAACGTGCTTATAAAATTTCACAATTATCTTATAAAGAAGATATGGCGCTCATTACCTATGATTTATTCGAAAAATTTTATCGCAAGTATGGGAAATCGCTGTGAGATTATTATTAAAAATAATGGAAGAAAAATATTAAATATTAGCGTATCAACATACAAGATGTACTTGTACAATACATTTATTTGCTAATAGGAAATTAGCCTGCGTTTCTTATTATACAGACTATAAGTTGCAAATTATTACCAGAGATGAAACGACCTGAAGATAGCAGCGTGGACAGCACACAAAACTGAAGAAAAAATAAGAAATTGAAACGTAGTTAATATAATGAAAATGAAATTTAATTCAATATTGTAGTATATTTTTTTGCATTTTTTAATTACTTTTTATATTGAAATGCATTTAAATCATCGTCAATCTATTTCAGCGCTTGCTATGCAAATCGATAAGCATTCAGTAGGGTATTTAACTTATCACGGAGGTATTAGATCTTTGATATCGACATCAGTAATTAGGGATACAGGTATTAAAGGAACATGATTTGTAATTTTAAATAATGTCAGTAATGTATTTGTTCTTGAATGTTTAAATATAGAATCCGCACAATATAATTTATCAATTCAAGTCGGTCTTCCACATTCTTACATTTCTGTAAGTTATACGAAAAAACTTCTCAATCAAGAGTTGAAGTTAAGATTAGCCATCAAGTAAGTTGAATAAAATATATTTTTACTTTATATTAAACGATTAATAATATATTTCATTTGCGATAATAGAGGTGGAACATTTGGTGGTATTTTCGAATATGGTGTGGAGAAGAGGGTTTCAAAACATAGTAACCTATCAGCTGCTGTCGCAGTTGGTATGCCGACCGGGGTCAAACTAAAAATACGGTAAGCAGAACGTTTATTAAAACATTGTATTCATTCCTGAGATGTAATAGTAAAGAAAAGTCCGTACGGACTGACCTCTATACGTGATTAAATTAAAGAACATTCGTCTTGAAAACGTTAGCCGAATTTATTACCTTTCCCGATTCTATGGAGATGTGTATTGATGACGTGTAACTCCGAAGTGAATCAATTTCCAAGATGCGACTCTTTACAAAGAATTAGAGATAGATTATTTTAATTATGCATTGTTAGCTGTCGAGCGGTCGTTATACCACTCGAACGGCAAACACAGTTACATGAAGAAACTGTTGAAACATACATACCTGATGATGTAGATATTTAACCGAACTTATCCACTTTGTCCCTCTGCATACTGAAATAGCTGTTTAAAAGGAAAAGTGGTGTTTATTGACATTTATCACCTACTAAACCCCTTTCAATTCTTCGAAGCACGCGCCGCACGCCAAACGCAACTCTAATAAGAACTTTAATTATAGTTATTAAATAAAATAAATTTTATGTTAAAAATATAGCGGTAAAGCCAAAAAACATGTTTCTTTCAACTGTCCGGAAATTAATGACCTGTTTCGTGTATATAAATTCTGCGATTTCTTATACGTGAGATGTCTTTTAGGTTTTGCATAGTGGGGCATAGAGGGCGCCACTAATTAAACGTCAGTACGAAAAATTAACCTACGTCTTTAGTTAACATAAATCCAAAGTTTCTGTGTGATTCGTGTACTGTTGTAGATACAACGAACTGTCAAAGTTGACAAGTTAGTTGAAAAATGGAATTAAATCGAAAACATTTTCGCGAAATATTTTTTTATAATTTTCGAAGACAATTATCTCAACAAGAATGCCTCGCCGAGTTGATTTCTGTTTTCGGCAATGAAGCACGTGATCAGTCAACAATTTCTCGTTAGTAAGGGGAATTCAAATGTGGACGGATCAGTCTTAGCCACAATCCCAGAGCAGGTTCACCAAAAATGGCAGTCACTTTGGAAAACGTCGATGCTGTGCGCAAGATCATCAACGAAGATTGACATGTGACATATCGCCAGATCGAAGAATTATTGGGTGAGCTTCGAAAAACCAACCCCGAACTACGAATTATCCTCTACTAAAACAATGCAAGTTCGCACATCGCACGCAACACAATTGAATTTTTAACGCAATAAAACGTCGAATTGTTGGACCATCCTCCGCACAATCCGAATCTAAGTTCTAACGATTTCCGAAAATCAAGAACGGACTGCGTGGCCAAAGATTCCAGTCGTCAGAAGGAGCAATCGATGCCTTCAAAAACGCAATTTTGATTGTACCAACAAACGAGTGGAACAAGTACTTCCAGAGTTGGTTCGAGCGCATGGAAAAATGCATTAATTTTCGTTGAGAATACTTCGAAAAACAATGAAATTTTTAAAAGCTTTCTACTGTTTTATTTCAGTTTTATATGCAAAAGTTAAAAGACAACCCAAATAAATGCCTTCTAAAAAAAGTATTTAATTCAACAGATTAACGCGAGCAAATCAAGTGTACTCATTTCCAATACATCTCTGCGAAGAAATTTTACCGGCTCCAATATTTTACGCTACCGTGGTGCCTGTAGTCGTTTATATTATTGTTAAAAAGGGTTTCGTGGAACCATTTTTAAAAGAACAGCACGCAAAACACGTAGAAAAACAGAAGCAAACCAACAAGACTAAATTATTGGAGAAGAAAAAAGAAGCCGAGGCAGCTATGGATTTAATGAGGGCGACTTATAGTAGAATACTTGAAGAAGAGGAATCGAAGAAGGGTTTAATCATTGTTAAGGCGTTATATGGGAAAATAATATCGAGTAAGTATTTTTTGTAGTTGCAATCAAACTGCTGATGGTGAAATTTTTAGCATCTGGTGACTCTCCAACTGACCAAAATACAGATGAAGTAATAGAAGTTACAATACCTTTACAATGTTTAGTTAAAGATAGTAAATTGGTTTTGCACGAGTTATCAAAGGTTAGATTAAAAAAAAAGGTACGAAGTCAAATAAGCATTTAAAAAGGAAACTGTGTTTCTTTTGAAATTCTATTTGATTTACTAAATTAATATATTATTTTTTTTTTTGATTCATATCAATAAAAGTATTCTTTTATACTTTTAAAACATACAACTTTAAAAATATTCCAAGCGCCTATTTTAGCATATACAAATTACTAATATTTTGTAATTCCACCATTTGGTCTTATCACTACTCTTAAGTTTTTCGCTATACTTCCCAAACAGTATTTTATTGACTCCTTAATCAAGCGATCATTTTGCCACACGTCTTGCATACTAGCCTTCAATTCTTGAATGGTGGTATTCTTTCTTGAATAGACTACAGATTTCAATACGCTCCATGCATTTACAATAGCGCTTAGGTCGAAAGAATGGAAAGAATGGTAAATTCACCGACCCCAAAAAGTTTGGTATAGATGCTATCTGCTTCTGGGCTTCCGGACTGGAACCGCGTCACCTATATATCTGCCGACGTTTCGTACCCATTTGTATGGGACATCTTCAGGGCTGAACTAATGAACTGAAACTGTTTTTTTGCTACAGTTTCAGTGCAGTAATTGAGCCCTGAAGATGTCCCATACAAATGGGTACAAAACGTCGGCAGATATACAAATGACGCGGTTCCAGCTCGGAAGCCCAGAAGCAGATGGAATGGACCACGACCACGGAAGTCTACGTACCGGATTAGTTTGGTATAGACTTTGTCTTATGTCAAAGAGCATTGTCATGCTTGAAGTCATCTAAATATGAGAACGGAACATATTCCAACACACAATTTCTTGTGTCGTGTGCCCTGTGCCGTGCGCTTGACTCAATCAGTCGTTAGGATTAAAATCACTAGCATGGAATTTTATGAAATGTCATTCAATAAGTTGTCTCGTTCAATAAGAAAAACACCGTTTTATCGTTTGAAATACATTTTATATTCAGTATAACCTCTATGAACTTCAATACACTTGTTGCAATTATCTTCTAATTTATGTATTCCATCCCTGAAGTGAGAATCCGGAAAACTCTCGAAATACGCTTCCACGATTGCTATTACTTCTTCGTTTGATGAAAATTGTTTTCCACGCATGAGATGTGAGAACAGCCAAAAGTCAGAGGGATCACTGATTTTTGCCATAGTTTTTTGAGCTGTGTGAGAGGGTGTGTTTTCTTGATAAAAAATGACTTTTTTCTTCTGTAAACCGGGTCTTTTGTTACGAATTTTTACATCTAGCGTATCCAAAAGGTTATAATAATAATCTGAGTTTATTGTTTTACCAGTTTGAAGGTAATCCACGAAAAAAATTCCTTTTGCATACCAAAATAACTGATGCTAACACCTGCTTGGCCGATTTCTCGACCGTAACTCGCTTCGGAGTCAAAGTAGCGGGTTTATACCACTTCTTAGGCTCACGTTTTAATTGAGCATCATGGTGGTAGAACCAAGACTCATCCATAGTGAGGAAACGACACATAAAATCGTTTTTATTCTTTCTAAAACGCTTCAAATTTTACTGAGAAAGGCGCATTCGAATGAGTTTTTGTTGCATTGTTAACGAATGCGGCACCCATTTTGCACACAGCTTTTTGAAGTCCAAAACTTCAGCCAAAATATTGCTTACACTGCCTAATTAGATGCCTAGGGCTTTTACCAAATCTCTCTCGATTAATCGACGATCTTCCAAAACCATACCCTGTATTTTTGCTACAATTTCTGGGTTGATACATTTTTTGAACATCTTTCGCGCGGGTCGTCTTCAAGACTTAACGACGATGCTACATCTTCTAGAAATAAGAATTTTATCACTGTACGATATTCAATTTTTTCCATTATAAAAAAATACTGTGACATGTCAACTTTTAACACCCCCAAATACGCGAATGAGAAAATATAAAATGAGAAAACTTCAAACGTGTTCATAAAAAAGTAATACGATTTTTAGAAAAATAAAACGACGGACCTAATAACGCCATCTCTTATCGAACGACAAAAGTTATTGAACAATCTGCTACATGGGTACTTCTGAGATGCCGCATCGTTATTCACCGCACAACACCCTCATCTATTATCTATTAGGTTGAACCTTGTATACGTGGACTTCGTTCTAGTTAGACTAACAATAGCAGCCGTTATATTGCCTTGTATGTATTGGTTATTAAAACCATTTGCTACCACAAAATTGCTCATAAAATACATGCTAATTTGATTTACCTCGAATTGCGTAAATATAACAATAGTCGTTCTATTCTTTTTCCAGATTTTAACATGCTTGTTTGACTAAATTGTTATCGTTTCTGTTTACATAATATGATTATATTACGCTAATGTCTATTTTTTAGAGTCAATTGCCAGGATTTTTCGATCCCGCGGTCGGTGAAGAGAAGTCCTTATTAATCGTTTATAATTACAGGCAACAATTACACGAGGTTACTATAAGAGATTTGGACTCTTTGAGAATACCGAAAAATTGTAAGTATATTAACACCTTTTCGCTGAAATGAGAGTTATTATCACTTATTATTATTCCAGCTCATAAATGTGCGAACACGACGTAGTCTTTGATTGAAACTGAAAATAGTTTGTGAAAGGATTGTGAAGAATTATAGAAAATTATAATCCAACACAATATAATTATCAGGACCGTTTATTTTAGAATTCCGGGAAAATAATTCTCTTTTGTTAGAAATATTCTTTGATCATATTTTAATATATATGATTGTCAGGAATACTGTTGTTATTAAAGCAGATTTTCGTCTTAAGCGTTTTTTGTTTCTTTTCTTGTAGTCACATTATGTCAATACATTATCTGAGCAATAAACAATAATCAACTGTATGTGTTAATTAACTGGAACTATATGTTTTACTAAGACAAGTCAAAAAATCATAACGACAATATTTGGTAATATGTTACTTTCTAAATCGGTTGTGCACTGAAGTTTCGAACAAGCAATTTTTTTCAATATGGAAATACAATCAATCTAAAGAAGTAAAAACACACAATTTTGGAGAGAACAGGTCGTTATTATTTCTATCATCGAAAAATTATAAATATCTGTTTTAACCAAAGATTGACTGATGCACTGATTTACAATATTTTTAAGTATGTATATTGTAGACATACATGGTAAGACTTCCGAGTATGTACAATCGATTTTTTAGTTTAAATATTAAGATAAGCTAAGGAATAAATACAACACCTTGTCTAAATTTCAAACTATATTATCGGATATTATCGAGCAAATACAATACAGGTTACAATCTCCTTTATATAGGAAAACGAAGGCTTCAGAATACGAACAGTCGATTTTTGCTATAGTTTAAACCTTAATAGGAATAAATAAAACACTATCTAAGTTTAACGCTATATTTTATATATTTACTGCGACTAGTTACGTCTGTTAGGACATTAACGAGCAAGTACAATACAGGTTACAATCTCCTTTATATAGGAACACGTAAAGCAATATTTAAATCCGATTTCAAGAAAAGGTTAGAGGTAAAATATACATGAGAGATTATTTGTCGGTAAAAGATTATTATTTGAAATATAAATAACAGGAAAATTAAGAACTAATGAAATTGTTAGGTACAATTAGAATAAGAGATTAAAATAGAAATGAGTGCTAAGAATTAGGACAAATTTAAAATAGGTGAATTATTTAAATCTAATTGATCGTTAAGAAGGATAACAGAATAGAGTTTATTACACTTACTAATTTTCATGCATTCCATGATATTTAGTTTCACACATCGATAGAAACGAGGTATAAAAAAACATAGCGAACATCAAATTCAATCGACCTGAGAAATTTAGTTTAGTAAAGCATGTGTTAAAGAATAATCATATCGTAACCGCGCTATGTTTACATTTCGTTAAGAATGTGTATAATTACCGTGAATTAGATATCTAAGAAAGCATATGTATTTTGAAAAACAAACCATGTGTTAAATGTTGATAGAGGTCCGATCCCTTACTCATGTCTGTTTGGCTTTATAGAAAAGTAATATACGACTGGCTAGAAGGTTTCGTATATGCAAGCAGGTACCTTAGATAAGCGTTTAATTTAAGACTAGAATACAAATTAAATTATGTAAAATGAATCTACAGTGTAATCAAATACGGACTTTGTCTTTGTGCGGATTTTTCCGTGGTTCCAGATGCGACACTGTGATTAATTATCTACTGATGACGACAACTTAATTGTCGAAATACATATACAGAATACGAAAATTATTGCGGAAAGGTGTTATATTAACCTTAATTGATTAATGTGTTAAAAGTAACTAGGCCTAACCCCCACCGCAACTTAAATTTCAAATGTAAATAATTATTCCTCTATCAGAAAATCGTATTAGCCATTTAGACGTTGACATACATCTCAATAGATGGTTATGAAAACTTTGTTTTGTAATAATTTTGGGTTCGGTGATTACGAGTTTTGTGACATTCTTCTTGGTCTTTTTGTCCATTGCCGAACTGAGTACTTAGGTAAGAGCGAATTTTAATATTATTTGTTTGTTTTTTCAATTTTATGTACGTTATTTATACTGATTCTGAACTAGTGTTTATTTTTTTATATATTTAAGTAATTTTAAAATAGTACATATTTTCAAGAGATTTCATTGGTTCTTGAACAGGCAAGTTTAATATGGATAAATGAATGCCAGATATCCGCCATTTTTCATAACCTGTAAAACGGTTAATTACATTTTTGCATTGTTTATTTATTTTAATAATATTTAATCTTACTTTTGGATAGGTTGTACATATTAATCCAAAAAGTAACTTTTGTACAGTCTTACTTTCATTAAAATGATTTTTTTTCATTTATTTCTATATAATAAAGAAAAAGATTAATATTGTCGACAAACTACTACATTCGCAACTGTTTATGTTTAATTTTTATGGTCAGTGACATTTATAAGCTGTGTTATTAAATATTGTGCCAAAATAGTACATATTTTTAAGAGATTTCATTGGTTCTTGAACAGGCAAGTTTAATATGGATAAATGAATGCCAGATATCTGTTATTTTTCATAACCTGTAAACATTTAATTACATTTTTGCATTGTTTTACTATATTTTTCCGTATTATTTAATAAAATCTGTACTTTTAAGTACAAAAATAAGGTGTTAGCATTTATTTTTATATAATAAAGAAAAAGATTAATATTGTTGACAAACTACTGCATTCACTACTGTTTATGATTCATTTTTATGGTAAGTTACATTTTTAAGCTATGTGTTCCGCGTTTTAGTGGCATATTTGAATCACTCCTTATTCTGAGACAAGGTACAGTGTGTAAAATTATTTAATGTAGGGAACAATATTTATGCTATTAAAATGCCAAGGGTACGGTCCTGTGCAGTAAAGAATTGTTTTGATCTATTATTTCCGCAATATCATTTTGTCTTTTTTAATATTTCTCTTACATAAATAAATGAACATACTCAATAACATATTTTTATTTTACTTGTAGATGTTTCTAAATTTCATGCCACTATTTTACCACCTACAACAAAAGAAGATGATGATGAACCTAGGAAACAACCTAATGCGCATTCTGTATCATCAGTTATATTTCAATATCAATCTCCTTTGATAGTATTCTACATTGCATTGAATCCTTCGTTTATGTTTCATTAATATCAATTCTTATATTAATTTTCTTATTTTAAAGTGAAGAATTATATAACTATTATAATTATTTTTTTACTTACAGACAGTGGTCTGTAAGTACGCCAAAAGTAAATTAAAAAAGGAATTGGATTATTACAGTGATGTACTTTCTGCAATAATAATAAGGAAGAGTATCAATTACGAAATATGTTTTAAAAAACTCTTTAATTTTATGTAAAAATAAAAGTATTTATTAAGATATACACTTTATTTTGCTTTAAAATAATACATATTTCTGTTAGTTCATATCAATACTAGAAAATAATAATCAGTATTAATCATTTCTAATCAATTTCAATCTAACATCTACGTAAGGATCCCACTGGGCTTTATAAAAATTACCAGCTACAGGATCGCCTAATTCGTATTTCTCTACAAATTTTCTAAGATTGAAATTTAATCTATGAGCACGCGATAATTTTTGAGTTCTCGGCTCATTGAATTCTAATTTTTTAGGTTGTTTAAACACGAAGAAAGCATATCTGTGTAAACCAGTACCTTTTGGTGGCCCGGAACCCAGATATTCCGTTATTACATCGCCCGCTTCTAAATTCGAACCTAGAATATTTCCAATTAACCAATGATTTACTTCTCTGAAAGTGGGATTTTCTTTGCTGGGTGCATCTGGATCGACCATTGCTAACGTATAATAAGAATCTTTGTCGGCGTTCCAAACCACGATAGGCGGATCTTTAACTTGTGTGGGTGTAAGTTCCTCGCCAAGATTAACCTTTTCACCGCCACCATATGTTACTTGCAGCAAATCTTCTGGAACTTTATCGATTACGTCTGGTATGATGCCTTCTTCTTGCATTTTCTGTATGGTGTCCAAATTAACCTGTTATAAAGAAGAAGTATTTCTTATAATGTTTCACTATTACTTGTTTATAATACTAAATCTACGTAAAGTATGAATCACTTTATGCGCGTAATTCAGTTATCTTAATAAAATATAGAAAAAAGATTTATTCGCACTCTTGAGATAACATAAATATTTGATGAATTCGTATATTTGAAGAGCATTTTTATAGTACATAGTATACATATATTTACGTATGTAATAACACATAAAATTGTTACTACGTCAACTTGTGCATGCATGCACGTAGATATATACGTACTACAACAATTTTTGTATAATATTTATGATAACCCTGCTGTGTATTTTTCCTAAAGTTCAGTTATTGCATGTATTCACATATAATCAGTAACACTACCGGGAAGCAAAAATCTAGCGTTTCTGTTATTACGGGATAAAAAGATTTTCATTTAAGTCATTCAAAGATACTTCTTTGGGTTAAAATTTTTTCCGGATGTACACACTAGCTTTCACACGCAGATTTTTGGTTTTCTACTGTTTTAAATCTGTTTTATATATTTTTTTTAGTATAGTGCTACACAACTATTGTTCTATGTTAAATATATTGTCAATTACTTGCATTGCACACGTTTATGATGTCAACTAATATATTTTAACTACAAGGTTTCTTAAAGTCTTTATTAGTTACAAATATTTTTCATTTATAATGGGCGTGCAACTTAATTCGGTTACTTTTTTTTATAAAAAAATGCCTTTATTTTATAATCAAAATGAATCAACATTTTATTCAAAGTATAGAAGCTACAACTTTTCCCCATCTTTCGGGCAATTGATGGATTCCTTCCCAAAGAAACCGTTCATCCTTTGAGGTTAAGAACGAACTAAGCCAATTTTTGATTCCTTCAACTGAAGTGTAGCGTATTCCAATAAGAGCATTCCGCATCGATCGAAATAAATAGTAGTTAGAAGGGGCAATGTCTGGGCTATAAGGCGGGTGAGGTAAAACTTCCCAGCCGCTGTTTTCCAAATAGTTTTTAACTGGTCTTGCGTTGTCACGATGGAATATTATAGACTCATGTCTGGTCGTTTTTCGGCGATTGCTCTCTTCAAACGAATTAAGTTTTGTCTGTACAGCTTGCCCGTAATAGAATCACCAGGTTTTAACAGCTCGTAATAGATAACACCCGTCGAATCCCACCACATAGACAGCATTACCTTGACACCATGAATATTTGGCTTCGCCATTGATGTTGATGGCTGGCCAGGCTTTACATAAGATTTTTTTCGTTTTAGACTATCGTATTGAATCCATTTTTCATCACCAGTAATGATTCGATGCAAAAACGACTTCTTTTTATGGCGTTCAAGCAGCATTTGCGACATGCAAAATTATCTTTCAACGTCTCTTGGCTTCACTTCGTGTGGTACCCAATTTCCTTGCTTTTAGATGAATCCCAATGCTTTTAGACGTTTCGAAATTGCTTGGTGAGTTACTCCGAACGTTTTTGCAAGTTCTTCTTGCGTTTGACATGGATCTTCATCCAGTAATGTCTCCAGTTCCTCGTTTTCAAACATTTTTGGTTAACAATGACGTGGTCTGTCTTCAACGCTAAAATCACCGTTTTTAAAGCGTAGATACCATTCACAACATGATTTTTTTGTTGGAGCAGATTCACCGTGCACTTCTGCAAGCAATCGTTTGAGCTTCAGCTGCACTTTTCTTCCAATTAAAGCAGAAAATTAAAACTTCCCGCAAATGTTTATTTAACACAAATTCAGCCTTTTCAATGAGCTGAAAAATAATGTTGTACAAAATTCAAAACAATGTAACTAAATATGGTTGACAGATGTCAAACCTTTCCAACAAAAAAAAAGAACAGCTGTCATATTCAACTATATATAACAACTAACGACCTCCATTGAAAAGTAATCGAATTAAGTTGCATACCCATTAAAATTCTGTTTTTTATTATTTGGAGGTTTTCTTTTGATTTTTAAAATACATTATTTAATAGTTGTTGTTTTTTAAAAGAATACCGTCGATCCGCCGGCCAGGATCGTAAGAAAGCGAGTGTATAAGCAAACGACCGATCTTGCGATGCATGCGTTATTTACATCATTTATGTTTTGTTTTATAAACAACACATATTATTCACAGCTGTTGTTGCGTAGTACAAAATGGATAAGACTGACAAAATGTCGCCAGCATGACGTAAGTTTCAACATTTATGTCGGAGAGCAATGTGTACCGTTCTGAAAAGATGTTCTTACATGAATGCACTATGAATGTAATACACGCGTAATTAAAATAATCTTTAGAAATAAATAACGGATCTATACACGCACTATCTCAAATTTATCTTAATCTGGTAAAATAGAAATCTTTGTTTACAACATTCTCGAACTTTCTTACAACACATATTTTTACGTCACTTATAGAACATAACAGTAAGTGTACATCGTTCACAATTTGTATTGACTCCACTAACGACAACCCATTGCTTTGAAATTTTTCTAATGAATCAAATAAACCTTTATAATTGTCGTAAATTCGTTTAAAATCTTTTCTGTCTTTCCTTAATTGTTGTAGCTTTGTTAGATTTAAATCGTGGAACCACAGTTTTTATTTGTTGGAAATTCTCGCAATAATAGAACGCCGCTTTCAATCATATTACCCAGCATGTGAGGATTGGCGCTGTTGACTCTGATGACTCAGGCACCGTCTGTGGAATTCTCGAATTCGTTTGGACGATTTCAAAAACACTCTTTTGGTATAATTAACGCATCCACCTTTGGATAACATTGTGGAATACTTTGTGCTACAAGATGTAAAGCATGAACTTTACACGTCGCATGTAAAATTACCTCGCATTTGCCTCTAAGGGAACAGTCTACACTACACTGTCACTGCACCTTCGCTCACAGACATCAACGGTTGGTCAATTGAAGAAATGTTGCACCGCGTCAACCAATGGTCTAGTTGTTCCCTCGCGCGCGCGCGCCATACGTAATAATTGTACGTTCGCCTTACATGAAGATCCACTTGGTACTAATTTATAATTCTACACTTCATCTGTTTTATTACATTACACTGGTGGAAGCGTTATATACTAGTACGAATCTGATCCGCGGAAGACATCCCAACTCTGCTTATAACATTGAAGTAAGTTTTTCACATTTTGTGTGTTACGTAATAAACGAAAATTAGAACAGAAATACTTCTACCAACAAAGTAATATCAAATCAATCATTAACAAAGTCAAATATTTTAAATATAAACGCGCTCACAGTAAAAAAGAAATAAGAGCACGATCTAGTTCTGTCAGCGAAACTAAAAGAAGTGTTCATAATTAATTTCATTCAAGGTAAATGCTTCTAGTGTTTACAGAATCGCTTTCCCTACTCCGGTCTAGTTATCCTGCCATTTCCGATTACTTCCAAATATTACATATATAAAAGTTTGCAATCTAATTGTATTAAAACTAAATTGTTCTTAAATGCTTTAAACAAAGGTATTAATTCATAAGTCCATAAATATTAACGATAGAAGTATAAGAACATACGTGATTTACAAACAGGATGTAAGTACAATACGGAAATATTAGTGTTACCTTTAGTTCAATATCACATTGTATCAAATTAACACACAAAAACAATATACTTGTCACGATTATACACATTTTGACAAACTGCGCTAGAAATTTAAAAGATTTTGACTGACCTACATACGTATATAGTCGCCTGATTGATTAAACACCTTTCACAAGCAACTTGTTAATAAGAAAAGAATGCGCAGTAATATTATATGTACCTACATAGATATTCTACATCTCAAATTCTTGTAATTTAATTATAGTGTTTGAATATAAGTATTGAAAAAATATTTTTTCGACGTTATCGATTGTATTTATTATTAGCATTTTTTTAATAATAATAGTTCAAATTTGGCCATTTTGGCTATTAAATTTTTATGATCGTTTTCTAGGTTTTAAGTATTTCAATAAAAACCATTTTGAAGTATCTAAAAAAATTAATTTTAAAACATTTTCAGCAAAATATTCGGACTTCCTTAGTGATTATTGGTTATTGGTCAATAAATCAATTTCCAATCAAGCTTCTTTAAGAGAATTTCGAACACAAAATTTTGTTATTTTATGAGTGTGTTAATAAAAAAACATTTTTGGCATAATTTTAATTTTATCAATTTAATATAATCCTTTCAATGATTTCTACGTGTTCTGGGGCATTTTCAAAAATAAGGAATGTATCGAAGATTTCAAGCATTTTTGGTTTTTCTATAAATTTTCACATGGTTCTCATATATTCAACATAAGTAGCTAAAAGTAATATTGAATATAAAGTATATAATATGTCGGTATTTGTGATATATCTATTTTACATTTTAATCAATTAAACTATATTTAATCGCTTGATTATCAATTACTTTAAATAATATTATCGCCTTCGTGAAGAAAGTGATGTTTTGTATATGAGTCTAGATTAATAATCCGGATACATCAAGAAATCTTAGTAATTTGTCATAGTGTTTAAACATTATCCAATATGGCGTACTTGTAGATCGACCTCTTACATAAGCATTTTAAAGTACTTGTTTGCGAATGAGTCAATCTATCGGTCCAGTTAGTTGGTCTGAAAATTGTGGAAGGTCAATTCATTTATTGCTTTTCTATCCTGCGAAAAGTTATATATAAAAAATTACTTTTAGAAAGCTTTTAATATTATTAGAATTTTCTTACGAAAGACTTGCATTTTCATTGAAAATAGTGCCCCTTTTTTAGAATAAATAATAAACAGAAAATTTAGTCAGAAGTAGAAATGTAATATTTCGCGATTTAGTAAGAAATCAGACTTACCTGTTAGCACCCTGTTGGAAACACTTAACATTAAAAACTTTTACATGATGCTATCAATAATGTAATCGCAACCACTCTGCAAAAGTGCATAAATCTTGATGAAATTATAGAACAATTCATTATTTCTATTGGAGAAGAAGAGGATGTGATAGTGATGATTCAATTTCCTCACTAGCATTACAATGAATTCGAAAATTATGAAATAGTATACAAAATCAGATATTTTTGTTATTAACCTTTAATTAATGATCATAAATTGTTACAGTTCTAAAACTTAAGCCATTTTCTATTGTATTCATTCCTACATAAAGTAATTTGTTTGACTTTAATTCCCCAATGAGTAGTATAAAAATTGTAGTTTAATTTTATGGTAAAAGGCTTCAAGATTAAATTATAATTGTTGTGTAATGTTTTAAGAAATATAGAAAGTCTGTGAAATGTCATTGCTTTTAAATATAATTAGTATTACATATATGTAATATATCGATGACCTACTATTTGAACAATACACAAATAAAATCACACGTTTTCTAAACAAATATCTGCAAACGAAAACTAGAATTTTAATGCATTACTTCTGATTTCTTTGTTTACTTATTCCACTTATATGTATTGTACTACTGCATTTATAATTGTTGTAGGTGGTAGGCCTGTTTCATATTTTACACATGCATTCAAATTTTATTTTGCTGCCTAAAATTTGATTTCATAAATTTTGTATATTGTAATTTGGACTAGGGGTCTGTTCAAAAATTTGTCTCCCTCTTTTTGAAACACAGTATACACAACTTTATTAAGTAACAATAACAACATTATTTAGTATGTTTTAATTTTTCCAACACTTTGCCTACTGTACGTAAATCATTTAAACTAAAGATATGAACACAATGAATTAATTCATCATTAAACAAATGGTTCAACATGGTTACAATACTTGATATACCATATTCCTCTATAGTCTGCTTATCTTCTTTATGCTCTTCTAAAAATTGCATAGTCTTTTCTGGTAAGCTTAATTTACAGAATTGTACCATATTCATTAATGATGAGTAAGAATTGATTATAAATAAACCCGGGAGAATTACAGCATTTATTTCTTCATCTTTACACCTTTTATAAAAGCTAGAAAATATGTCTATATCAAATACAGCTTGTGTAATTATGAAACTTGCTCCAGCATTAACCTATAAATAAAATAAAACATTTTAAATACTAATATGATTGCCTTGTTTTTAACTTATAGATAAAGAAGATTCTTAACACTGAAGAATTGTCATTTCTAAGTAATTAGCTTTCAATTGAAGAAAACAAATTCTGGGAATCGTAAATATAAAATGTGTAAATTGTAAAATCCAGAAAATATATAACTGACAATTTATCAAATTTATTGACACATGTACTATACCTTTTGCTTCAAATTTTGAATATCTTTTTGCAAAGTGGGGCTTGCTGGATGACCTGAAGGATAACCAGTTACTCCAATACAAAAATAATCATTAAAATTTTCTTTTATAAATTCTACTAAATTATAAGCAAAAGGGAAGTCATCTTTGCTTTCCCCTAAAGATTTCTCTAAAACAATTATTCAATTTATGATACAATTTAAAGTATATAAATATTACCGCCTTGTATGGCCAAAATATTTTTTATTCCTATATTCTTGACAATCGTTAAAATTTCCAACACTTCCTGTTGATTATATATTCTGCCCGGTAGATGTATGATAACATTAATATCATTCTCAATGAGTTTACTAGATAGTAATATTGCAGGATGTTCTTTAAAGTTTGTTACTTTATTTTCCAACCATGTAACAGAGCAAAAAGGTGGGTCTATTTTCTTGATGTGGTTTATGTCTATTTTGCGATTAGGACACAGTTCAAGAGATATTAACTTTGTTTTGCTTTTGAAATTGTTGAAAAATGTTGTAAGATGACAAGGCCTCATTGGTGAACTGTATTTTTATCTAATAAATTTAAAAGTTATAAATTATTCAGATACTTACTATGTATTTTGTAAATTTAATCAAAAAATTATATATAAATTTTAAAAAAAAGCACTAAAATAAAGACTGCTGATAATAAAAATAAATAAATAAAAGAGAAATGACTGTCATATCTTCAGATACTTTTATGTTTGTCAGTATTCGTCATGTCCCAAGGAACAATTTTTAAATTACGCGGAAGTTTTGAGTTGGTAGTAGTAAAAATAAAGGTTAGCTATGATTTCAATTCATTCAAGAAATTAGGAAATAACATGTTTTTAATGCGTACGGTTTTCGTTTTAATTTTGATTTTGAAATATACACCTTAATTATTAATATTCATGCTGTAATAAAATAAAATATAATTTTAGATGTAGTTATTTTTTCCTTGGGCAACTTAAAACATCCGCGAAATTTAAAAATTGTTCCTTGGGGTTATTCTGTTCGTGTAGAATGTATATTATTATTATCAGTCCCGAAGAATTAAGACCATTTGACGAACTGGACGAAGTCAACCAATCAGTTAATAACTTATTTTTCGCTCTTTTTATATATTTTCCTAAAATTTTTCTAATCAAATTAAGGATTACGGATATAAATATCTTTTTTAGAGAAATAAACTCTCTTTAAAAATTATGTTAAACTTTCTTATTTCATGAAAGAACACTTTCGCACTATTATTAGTATTTACGTATAATATTTTATTGCGTAAATATTATCTTCCTGCAATTGTCTGGGAATAAAATTATAGTCAATAAAATTACTTTCAAAGTTCCCGCATTTTATAATTAATCCAACTTTCGAAGATACTTAAAATTGTTTAAAATATATACATTTTGCATTACTTTTCTAAATTAATGATGTAACAGTTATGTTATTGATTTCGAATAACGAAATATTTACAAATCAAAGATGCTGTATTAAATTCAAAGAATATATGAATCTTAGAAAAGTGTGGATGTGGCAATATATTGCTTGTATACATTTTTTTAATTAAGTTATAGAAAGATAATTCCGTAGAGACATAAAGGAAAGTGATAATTAATCATGAAAGAAATATGTTAAGAATTGTTTTAAAGCAATCTCTTAATTGCATTTTTAATTTCAACAACTTAAATAGAGTAAAAATAATTCATGTAATGTAAGGTTATAGTATATTTAAATAATGGAAGAAAGTACATTAGTGGATATTAAAAATGACGGTAAAATGTTGCATACTTTTTAAAAATGACTCCTAATACACATATTTTTAATTTTAGAATTTTTCAGCCACTTTTTACCTGGTGCTGTTAAAACTTCTTTGCAAAATACATTGTCAATTGCAGAACAAGTGAACAAACTTGGAGAAGGCATAGATCGCTTAAATAAAGAACTGAATAAACATGTTCTGCTTAAACACGGAGACTTGTTACGCCAAGCAAATCATGCCACAAGGTTACAAGAAGTGTTAAATACAATGAATGCACATGTGCAAAATCTCTTTGCAAACGCAGAAAGATTAAAAATACAGGTTAATTGATAATAAACATTAAATAATACCTTTAATGTATCAGAGTTTTCAGTTTTAAATGTATTATTAAAAATTTTTCAGATACATAGACCATATTATATTTTAGAATGTCATACTAAAATGTTAGCTAGACTACACATCGCAAGCCATATATTGAGACAAGTGAATAGAATACAACAATTAAATCGTAGATTGTCAACTATCAATGATTACATACAAAAAGCTTCTATTTTGCAAGAATTAGGTAATAATACTTTTTATGTAGACAAAAATGCAACATCAATCAAAAATTTTTTTAGAACAACTTGCTGCTGATAATGAATTAGCAGATATAGATGCCATTGCAATGGAACTAAGAAATATTAGAGAACAACGCCAGCAAGTGTATAAAGTTGCTACGACTGCATTAAATAAAGGTACAATCAGTGAGAATATTGCACAAACAACAAATGCTTTACAGGTAAATATTTTTTTTATTTTTTTATTACTGTTGATATATTATATGCAAACAATACAATTAATAGAAAAATACTATACACAAAAGCTAAAAATTATTTATTAACATTTAGTTAAATGTTTTTTTTAAAATTATGCTGTTTTGCTAAAATTTTGAAAAATTTGGTGTTGCTGTTTTTTATTATAAATGCAAGTAATTTTCTTTCTTAAGCTAATTTTGTCTTCCAAAGCAGTTTTCTACTGTGGGGATGAGTGACTTCTTTTTAAGTTTCAACTCAAGTTTTTTTGTTGTTATTAAATGTACCAGAAAATTTAAAAATAAGTACCCAACATGTGTGTATTAATTATTTTCAGATATTTCATAATTTGGGAATGCTAAATATCTCCCTTGAAAGTGTAATAAATATTGGTTTGAGTGAATGCCGTGAAAGTTTAAAAACATCATTTGATTTAACTGGAAATCTGAACATGGGCGTTAACATGAATAAAGTAGGACCGGGGAAGGCAGCTTTCTCTTCATCCCAAGGTTTTCGGCAAAGAATTTGGACAGATTTAGAAAAAGCATTCTCAGAAGAAATTTATTCTCAATGCAAGCGGGTAATTACATAATTTTTTTTTATATAACAATATACCAATATTACCATATAACCTGCAAATTGTTGGTCATTAATGAAAATTGAATAAGTTTTAATCCGAGTTTAAAATAAACAATTATATTCATTAAAATGAAAAAAAATTAATATAGGGCCATAATTGTATTACTTACAGAAAACTGTACTTATATAAAGTATTTCCTATTTTTAGCAAGTCGGAATATAATAGTTACTATTTCAGATAAAGTTTTTGGATACCACTTTAGATAATATCAGTATAATGGTTTTAAATCACTCAACTGCGCAAAAATTCTGGACTGAACTAGGAAAATGCATTCAAGAAGAGATAAGAAACACTTCACCAGCAATTCAACAAATGCTAGAAGAAGATTACCCGAAGTTACTTAAATGTTATTGCGAAATGACCAAAAAGCTGAACTTTGCAACATATGCCTTGGAGTATTTAGATCATATACAAAACTTGTTAGGTTAAAAAAACTAATTTTCTTTAATTCGTAGCCGGGCAATATTTGAAAATTGTGAAAATACATATTTATCAAATTCACTGAATCGAATTTTGGAACCCACACAAGCTATATTTAATGCGGAAAGCATCGCTCCGACACACGATGAAATAGACTCTTTAATAAGAATAATAACTAAGTAATGGAAATTATTTTTAACACTAATTGTTGTAACAATCTTTTAAATTTCAGCGAATTAAGTGTTACTCTTGTGGAAGATCATTTAAACGAGAAAGTCGCAAAAAATATCACAAAATGCATTAAAATGTATGCAGCTAAAACAGAACAACAGTTATCATCTGCTCCAGATACAGCGCAAGTTATAGGTGAGTTAATATAGTGTTGAGGAGTAACATTTCTTCTTTTAATTTTTTTGTAATAAATTATTTTCGAATTATCAATTTAGTATTGAATTATTAAAAAAAGGGAAAATGAACAGCACGCCATAGGCGTGCGCTTGATAGAAGGTACATAACATAAAATTAATAGTCAGTAGTAATTTATGAAACGTCGTGAAATACTTACCGTTTCAAGCTTCATTCGTAAACTCACAAATTGGATAGGATCTGTTAAATATTTGACGTATAAGATGTGTTCCCACAGTTGCTTCAGCATCGGGGGCAAATGTTTTTATAATTAAGAACACGATCGTTCTGTATCCAATGATGTAATATTTGTGTAATTGAAGTAAACTTTAAAACTGTAGAGACATCAGCACAAATTTGTGTTATTAAAAAACCCGAATCTTGGTCTAAACCACTTATAAATTTTTCTAAAATACAATAATTTTTTGCATCTTCTACAGCGTTCACTATTTGAATTGGCGACAGTTTTGTTTAATTTGCACTAACGACAATTTTGACTAATTTTTCTAATCCCTCTACTAGTCCGAAGTAACTGTTGTGAATAGTTTGTGAATCTGTTTTAACCTATCCTGAAATTTTGTTTGTTTTTTTTTGATAGTTGCAGCTTCTTACGGATCGAATTTTAAAACCACCCCATTTATATCCTCAAACTATTTATGAGTCAAATCCTGACTGTAACCATGTTCTCACATGTAAGAATTGGCTGTGATGGTTCAGGGATATGCGGACAGTTTGAAATTCTCGAGTATGTGACCTGTGAAATACCACCTTTGTACTTGCAATTAATGCAATCTACCTATCTATAAATAGTTTCTGCCACAAGATGTAGGCATGGGTTTTACACGTAACATGTGAGAAATTATCACAGCTTTCTTTAAGACATGGGTCTAGAGAGCGCATAGTTACGGCGGCGTCAATCATAATTATTAAGAGTTGGTTTCTTAAAAATTAAAATTTTATTAAAATTAAAAATTCAAATTTTTCAAAAGTGTTTAACACCACCTTTCATACTACTTCGGCAATTCATTGTTGTACTCTTACGGAAACTAGTAAAAGGGAAGGGAGTTGATTTGGTTTCATTGTACGTACAGTAACAACGGATTTTTTTTATAATCTGTTGTTTCGTCCACACAACCATAGTTTCTTATTTTTCAATTCTGATTTAATTCTATTTTCAATACGTTCACGAGCAGATGATTTTGTGTCGTTTTGTTTTCGAATAGGTAATATACAGTTCGTGTTTTTACCCTAGAATGAGAATAAAAACGAATGATTCATTGTTTAATAATGTAAGTGGTAGATTACAAGAAATTAGTGTTGCACATACATTGAATACTCATTCAAACATATACTAGTTTTTCTAATTGTGCTTTGCACTATTTATGTGTCGTTTGCAGTTATTTTTTCGTCCAGCACATTAGTGAGACATAGTAAACTACACATTTGATTTTTGAGTCACCGTAAATCTTTAATAAACTTATTCACTCCCTCTAACAATAGTAGTTTTCTCGAACTACGTATTACTACATTATTTTGTATAACATACAGTCTATAGAGAAGTCTACACATCTGTACCAAACATGTTCATTCCAATCGGCGAGTAAATCATAATTGAGAATCGAGGAGGTTTTCGGAGCTTTTTATATCTACGCTCATGGCTTGCAACGCAATATTCGCATCTTCAACGAGGATAATTTGCCGGAAAGTTGAGCTATCCTACTAGCACTCTCTTAGGGAAAACAGCATTATATTCTAATTTTGCCATCTATTTTATGGTGATAGGTGAAATTTGGTTAATCTCTGGCATTTTCCATGAAATCATCTTGGTATTAATCTAAGTCATGTTTGAATATAGTAATTGTCAAATACATTTTTTAATTATTTCAGCTGGAGCACCAAATACAGGGCAACAGGTCAATATTCAGTTAGCAAATGCAATGTATTATTTTAACACGCAAGTACAACGAATTGTGTTAAACATGAAGGATACGCTTCCTTGTAGTGTCGTTTCTTTAATAACCGACAGTTTGAGTGTCCTTGATAATTTGACGTCAGCTATTATTGAGCCTTTAACAAGTAAAGTATTGTCTTGCACAATCAAAGCAAGTGAGTTGTTAAAATCTCTTTTTAGATTCCATTAAAGTTGCGATTGAAGCAATCTTAATTACAATTCATGTTGAACCGGATTGGGCAAAATATCAAGTTTCCGGTAATCGACCAACTATTCCTTGCAGCTTTTATATGAGAGAACTGATTGAGTTTATTACTCGAACTTACAACATTTACCTATCGTCTTTTGATAACAAAGAAATTCTCAATATTAAGTAAGTATACGCTACTAAGATTTCAGTTTGAAGTTTTAACTTAAATTTTCTTTTAGATGCAACAGCATAGTTATACGAACTATCGAATTATTGGTAAGACATTCGTCGATTCTTCGACCAATATCTGACGGAGGCCGTCTCCGGTTGCAGTCGGATTACAACTATCTAGAACAGGCGTTAAAAATTATATGTCCGAGTTTATCAGATTTGGCGAATTCTTATCGTTTATTAAAGTCCATGTCTTATTTAATAACATTGCCGCCCAGTGATATTGTTATATCGCAAATATCGGGAAGTACAGTACCGCACAGTACAGCATTTCTTTTGTTATTTCCTCATGCGGGTCCAGAGCTTGTCAGTCCGCATCAGACAGCTGGTTGGTCAATTGAATCATTCTCAGAGTGGCTTGACGCACACCCATCAGAATCTGACAGGTTGAGATATTTTTATTTTACATAAATAAAATTTAATATTGTTTTAATTGCAGATTAAATATTATAGCTGGAGCACTTCAACGTTACGTTAAATTCATTACGCAAAATAATTCTACAAATTACGATCCCGTGTATCCATTAATGTCGCAATATTTGGATAAACTCATTAAATTGTGAGAACATACAATTTTAAATGAAGTTATACATATTATACAGTTTTTATTTCCAATAAAAATAATTTTAAACATTCCCATACTTGAATAAGTTCTATCTGATGTTCCAAGTATTTTGTTATTGCCCAGTAGATAGCTCAGTTATAAATTAGTGATTTATAGCGTCGGGGTCTCGTGTTCGAGTCCGATGGCCTGCTATCCGGGAAGGTTTTTCGTCGTTTCTCTTTCCCGTTTAAGCGAATGCTAGCAGGTAAAGATCTTAAGTCGCACCACTAGTACAGGCGTAATAATAACTCATGATCAACCATATCCTCTGTAATTCGCTAAGCTGCTGGGGGAAGTGAAGGCATTATTATTACTATAATTGTTAATATTTTAATAATTCTTACTTGAATTTGAATGTAAACTTTACTATACAGGGTCGGGCAAAATGTATTGATCGTTTTAAACATCTTAATAATTATTGATATTAATTACAGAACAACTAAATTTATATTTAAGAATACTAGGAATGGGTTTTATAACCTAAAAATACAGTCAAACTCCCATTGGCTATGTTCCCAATATTAATTTCTCCCTAATTTGTGCGTTTTACGTTTTTCACTTGTCCCTGCAAAGCGTCTCATTCAGATTTAATTATCCGGTTATATTTTGCTTATGCGCAATGTACTTCGCGAAAGTTGGAGAATGCCCGAATATCAGATTGAGTTTGCGTGAGTTACGTGTTTTGAATTTTGCATATTAAATCTGCAAGCGGGACTTTGGCATGGACGACAAGCGAAGTTGGTGCAGATGTCTACGGCAGTCTAGGCCGTCACCGATGTACACCGGGCGTTTCGATGTCAGAAGGGCATACATTGTGACATGCGAAAGGCATACAATAAGTACCTCAATGCATTATGAATAAATTCTTAACATTCGAACGCTTGACAATAAGCGTTGAATTTAATTCGTTAAACTTCTGATTATGAAACACACGATGCACGGTTGACTAACGCCTCCATTTATACAACTGCCAAAATCTGTAAATAAGATTCCAAGGGCTCCTGTTTCCTTACAAAAAGCCACGATATTTGATTCGATTTCTTTCTAATAAGAAAATAAAATGATCAATACATTTCCATCTATTATCGCCTTTAGTTAACTTATTTGCAATTTTGTCCTTTCCTTTAAACTACATATAATTCGGTTAGAGAATGGTGCATTACGTCACGTAGTAAGTGTAAATCTGTTGCTAGGCAACGAACAGTGGTGCGCTGATTCATCAATGTTCCCAAAGCAATTCCGCCATATTGTTTATGCTTTTTTATAACATAACGCCAATGGTAGTATAATTCGGTTTTATAACGCCATACTTCGCGCATGATATGATGACGTATTGTATCATTCTCTAAACGAATGGTCTGTACAGTTAACAAGTTATTTAGCAGAAAATCAAGAAGGGTGAGAGTGTATAAAATAACACAACATAACGTTAAATATATTTTAATATATTAGAATAATATATATATATATATATATATAAATAATGCCTAAATACATATTTCATCTATCTGTAATGCGCTTCAACCTTAAATAAAAGTACAAACCCTTATGAAGTACAATCATTTATTATTTTATGGGATTTTGTTTCTTGTCTTTCTCTACTAAGTACGATTTTGCTTTATACTATGTACAGCTTGTCAAATTAAACTGTCTTGGTTAATATTCGTAAACAATGGACGAAGAAAGTTTGTGTGGAAGAAGGGATTATAAATAATGTGTAAATCGAAGTATAACATGTAGAGAGAGTTGTTTTTGTCGGCATACAGTGCGCGTCCGGTATGAGTTCGGCTGGCCTCGAGCGGAATGATTTTATTTGTAGCTATATCACGCAATTGCGTATTAGTTTATAATATGAGCACACTGCGTATCTACACTTGTTTGAACAACATACATGACAGCTTAACAAATTTTGTTAAGCTGTATATAGGATAACAGAATAAAGAAAGGTACTGTGACGTAGCAGCCCAATTTACGAATCTGCTGAGAATTATCAGTAGTGAAGAGCAGAGACGTGTGTTCACATCAGTTTATACCAATGGTGTGAAATTTTACGCCACTGATGCAGTAAATATTTCTTTCAAGTTGATTGTTATGACATAGTTCGCACATGTGTTGATTACATTAAAAGTGTAAAAACAATTTACTTACTAACAACTACTACCGACTAAAAGCATTGATTTCACAATGTAAAAGAGGTTGGTAATATTGAGACATTGTAAAAGAGGCCTCGATGTCCTTCTGTTTTACACTATTACATTCTGGGCATTGAAATTTACGCAAAACATCGAACTGATCCTATGGAGAAGTGCTGTGTTTATAAACTTCAAGGCCAGAATGTAATAGTGTGTATATTTGCCAATCAGGGAGAACATTTAAGAAGCCTAAATACTAAAGAAATGCTTCTAACTTTAGCAAGCATCTAATAGAAATGAACTATAATATATATATATATATATATATATATATATATATATATAGTTCATATATTATTTATAAAGATTTTAAATCGAGAATCGTCAACATATGTAACAAAAGTCGGAAACTAAATTTCTAAGAACACATGGAGATTAATTATTGAAATAAACTCAATTCTGTTGTATGTATATTTTACCTCTACGCCTTTCTTGTGAATGGATTTAATTATTGCTTTTCTTATATAAAGGAGATTGTAACCTGTATTGTACTTGCTTGATAATGTCCTAACAGGCAGTAAATATATAATATAGTGTGAAATTTAGACCAAGTGTTTTATTTATTCCTCAATGTATACATGTACGTATGCGATCGGTGTTATTGCAAACCTGGTGTGCCGACAAATGTGACCACTCTAGGAATCAGATTTGTGATATTTAAATCGAATAGTACATCATAGATATATTCCAAGGAATTAATTTATAGGCCGTGTATATTCATACTTAATAGAACGTGCGAATGTATATCTCATAGACAATGACTCCTTCATCTGAAAACCACTTATTAGTAGTTTGTTTGAGAATATCTGACAAGATAAAGCTTTAGTTACAAGATTGTAATTTTTAGAATCACATTGTAATATTGCAATGCTGTTTGTTATCTCCAATTGCGCCTGTTTATTTAAGGTTGAAGCGGATTATATATTTTAATTACAGGTATTCTGTAGAAGAATATTTTGTTATATTTCTAGCCGACGCTGTAATACCCTTTAAAATTGCAGTGTTTTCAGTTTTTAATTTTGCTAAGCTTGTGGATTCGAATTTATTTACAGCTTTGTACTTTTCCTGGATTACGGTTAACAGGTTATTTAGCAGAAAATCAACATTTTTTATGATAAATTGCCGTTGCTAAAATATAAAATACATAAAATTGAAGTAGTTATGTCTTATTGCATTGAAAAGATTCAATGGTCTGGGTTTTGATTTGTTTCATTTGTATTTACTTATTGAGAAAATAAATAATTAATAAATATTTACCTCTATCTGCTTTTCAATTTTTAATGAATATTCCATATGTTTAACTTGCGCCTCATAAACATCATACATGGTATCATCTATAGTATGCAATAAGTCCGCAGTTTGTAGTTTCAAACAATCATCCAGTAATTTCAGAAATAATTTCGTAAACGACATTGTGTTGCCAGTTAGTTGTAACCAATAATCTCCTGGAATATCTATGTGAGTATCATAAAGAATTAATACTATATCTGTACCTGTAACATAATCATTTAAATTGAGTCCCATATCTAAATACTCTTGATTGAATCTTGCCAGCGCGGATTTTGATTTTAAATTCATCGGTATCCACTTGTCTTCCTGAGATCTCAATTTTATGGTATCGATAAATTTATCTCTGGATTCCTTCAGGGCTTTACTCAGAGGAGACCTTAGCGAACCGTCAAGTTGATAACATAAATCTACACCATATTTACATAACTAAAAAGGGCAAATGCAAAATTCTTGGTATTCAAATTATGGCTTAATTATTAGAGCTGCCAATTCTTAATGGCACATCAGAGTCGCCGGGAGTCAGTACGTGTGCGCCTTGTTAATTCATGGGGTAAATTTAGTACATTGCATCAGCTCGGTGGCGGTGCTGTTTTCGAATATAATATAATAATATCAGAAGGTTATAATGGTACTAAAATTAGTAGGAAACGAAATGTAATGAAGTTCATAAGAGAAGTTTCAAACTTAAAGTACGATATCATAAATATAATATGCATACTCTGCGATACATCTTTGCTCTCCCACGCATTAAAACTGAAGAACATACATATGTAAGAAGTGGCGCATGTGACTACAATTACATTAATTTTGATATTTACTGTTTGTAATTTACAGTTTTCTTTACTTGTTAAAAAACAATTTCGTAAATTCTGGATTGTGTACAATCCTAAATGAAAATTGTTATCTCAAGCACCATTATGTAATCATATAGGCTCTGCGTGCCAAAATTGAAAACAATATTAAATCCGATTTAAATAATAAAAAGCTGTGGCTATGGGCAGACGAGTAAATAAAAGATTAGACAAATGTACTATAGCTTGCACCACGGCATACAGTGGCGTAGCCGGAACAGATAGATTAATAAATATGCGTGATCATCACGTGTTCGTTTTCTGATTGGTTGATTGAGAAGTTGAAGGCTTGTTTACGCACAAGCTAAATTTGTTTTGAATAAGTTTGAGATCGTATAGTCTCTGGCATTATTTCTTTATTTGGTTAAATTTTGTAAATGTTTCAAGACAATGAAAAGTACAAAAAAGTGTTTGTGAGAAGTAAAGTAAAATATATAAATTTCATAGAAAGATAATTTCTTGAAGTTTTAGAGAACATGCATTAGTTACGTATAATCGTAAGGATAGCGGAGTCACCATTAAGAAAGCGGAAGAGAAACTATTTTAATGTGACTGATAAGCAGTCGACATTGAATATATTCAAAATATGTAAACTACAATACCAGAATTGCACCAAAACACAAACGGTTCAGTTAACTGTCGAAATTGTTACAGCACACGATGTGGAATAATCGCTGTCGTGGTATAAGGACATTTTTTCAGCGCGGCGTACATCGCTCAGTAAAATGCTATTGGAAACACACCATTTGCTGCAGATGTATATTTGAGTTAGTTGACATTGATAATGTTTCATAGAAGAGTAAGTGTTTCACACAATCTTCGTCTCACTACTGTCCACTGAAAGTATGAATGGAACTATTTAAACCTTTTCGTTGGTTAATAACTAGAATTTACGCGATTCAGATGTTCATTAATCATTTAATGTATTTAAACAGTTACTTACTCAGTAGTACACTGAAATGCATAAATAGTTTACGAGACTTAAACCAAAATTCCAATTATTATGTACATATAAAACCTATTACTTATTTTTTACTACGATGCGGACAGCTATGGCGTGCCGCTCGACTTAGCAGCTCTACTAATTATTTATGAATGATAATCACTGAAGTAATATCTTGACAAAAATTGTTAATATAGAAGTAATTTTACTAAGTGTTATGAGTCACAAACTAAATTACTTACTCTATCACATTGTGATCTAACCAAAACCACACATTCAGTTAACGTTGACAAGGATGTTTGCGGGACAAACGCTTGTTTAATGAAGTGACTGGTAAACAATGACAATTCATGACTAGCCCATACGACGTATGCTTCAATAAATAAGAATATTTCATAAAGCTACATTATTTTAATCTAGATTATGACATTACCTGATGCACAATTTGGAGAATTTGGAAAGGCTCTTAAAAATTCCTCGGTCATATGGCCCATATTTGTGAATACCACACTAGACAAGTGTCGAACGTACGTGCTTGTGGAGCCTTCCCTTTTAACTCTTTTGCATTGGATTTTAAGCATGCTACTACATAGTTTCAAAAATAAATCGCACGCCTGAAATAATGCTATTAAAAATCGTTGAATAAAGAAAGATTACATTTTCACCTGCATAGACCGATTTAATTGGTTGAGTAAACGTACCGCTCGTCTAGCTGCACGTAAACCCCCTTGCAAGGATTTATCATGGCTTACTTCTAGTTCTTTCATTAGCACGTCGATTAATGCACTTTTTCGGAGTTCCAGCTGTAAGTATATAGTAAATTGCATGTATGTCGTCTATATTTCTTTAATCTAATTACGAGGGGATACCCAAAAATAACCGAAATGGCAGCGCGATGGGTGGGGCTTGCCTAGCATTTTTGTCGTTCGGTGCGCGTGACGCAATTTGTTCTGCGTTTGGTGCAGTCGGTACTTTCGCCGAATAAGGCGTAATAGTACTGGTGTTCACGCGGATTTACAAACTATTCATACGAATTACATTGTACTAGCAAATGCTATAAAAACCTTACAAGATATTTTATTGGCATTGGTGGATTAAATGAAAGTAGTGGATAAAGTGTAAATAATGATATGTACTTTAAATGACGAGATAAGTGCTTGTGTATTAGAAAAGTTTCATAGTGTACTATTAAAAATTCAGATTTTTTGAAATTAAGAGATATTTACTGTAGCACTTTTTCCACAGATACATTAACTCTGTTCAAAGGACATTGTAACTACGCTAAAGATCTGTAACATAACCAGAAAATGATCGTCTGGTTATGTTACAGATCTTTAGTCAAGGAAATTCAGATTGTTAATACTTCTCTCATAGGTAAGTGTTTAACAATAACAATAACTTAAAATATAATATATTGCTTACTACTATTTATTCATTTCTGTATTGTACGCCTATAGTATGTCTCATGATGTATGCACTTTTGACATCGCAAGGCCAAATAAATATGACGGCCTAGACTACCAGAGACATCCGCACCAGCATCGCTCGTCACCCATGCATGGTGTTTAAATATCCCCGCTTTAATTACTACACTATAGTACGCTTTTAAATTTATTTTAATGCATTATTTTGATATTAGCTTTCAATCCTCCAGGTGGTGATTGTGATGTATTAAAAATTGAATCATTCCCAGCTTTACAAATGTAATAAATTCCAACATTCCAGTAAGTGGACCAGAGATAAAAGCAAGAGACTTTTTGATATAGCAGTTTTAAACGTGATGACTTGAAATGTTAGTCAAAACACACTGGAGTGCATTGGCGCACACAAAATAACTTCTAGTGCATACTTGGAAAATAACTATTACTTTTATGTCCTTTCCCTTTACTGTGCGAAATTTATTATATTCTAAATCTATATAATCTATTACTACCTTTTTCAATATATCTGTAAAGATATGATCCTCCTGATTTTGGGGTATTACATATGTAGTACTATAATCTTTGGCTTTTTCTAAGAGAGTTAGGGCTTCTTCAAAATGTCTTTGGGCTACGCAAACATCTAATTCATCGGGTATTTCAAGAAACCACTCAGGATGTATGAAATTTTCCTCTTCCTTCTCTTCAAAAGCTAAAATACAATTGTAGCATTTGAAGTGTCATTATTATGGAAGTTTGGTAGAAACACATACGATTACTATATGGTACATCTATTGACGACGACCTTGAAGGTGATTTGTCAATGCTTGGTTCTTTTTTGTTTTGTTCCTGAGATAATCGTTCTTTTTTTGCTTGATCTAATTTATCTAGCCACTCTTTCTAAAACGATGAACATAGAATAGTGAAGAAATTCTATCGTTAAGTGAAGAATACCTTGACAGCACTAGACTTGCATTGAAATACACGAGAATATGGAAATGCTAAGAGTTTAATAGCTTGCTTTACATTTCCCAAGTCTCTTATATTGACAACTGCAACACTCCCAAGATCGTAATAAATTTCAAATTTCAAACTTTTCATATCTTGCCTAAAATTATTTGTGTAATGATAGAATGGATGATATTCTATTTTTTCTTACTCATTGATATTAGAGGTGGCAATTAATATACCATCAGAAAACAAAACGCCATAAACACTTTGAGTTGGTACATTTTCTATAGGTTCTAACTCTGTCAAATAACTTTCATATAATATTCTTCGGTTAGGGACATCTAATATTTCCTTAAAATTACTCATTAAATTAAATATTAAATTAACTACAGCATCTATATTTACAGAACATCCATTAATTTTTTCTTTAAGAGTTGCTAATTTCTGTTTTCTTATTTCCTCTTTTTTTTCTTCACTATCTTCTTTACTTGTATCAGCTTCAACAACAATATGACTATCATCACCTAATATAGATGTATTGTACAGTGAATTCAATAAAGACTTTTGTTCTGTTAATAAATGGTTTAATTGGTACATTTCACTTTCCAGATCTAAAGAAAATGCATATCGTGTATAAATATATGTTTATATATATATTCATTAACATACGGGATATTTCCTTAGCTGTATCAATAAACTGCATATAGTTTTCATAAACATTTTTCTTTAGATTAGCACTAGTTTCTTCAGAGAGTGTTTGGACCTTCTTTCGCAGACGTGTTAATTCAAGCCCTCCAATGAAATTTAAGGATAATTCACGTACATCTGTAATAATTTGAACGTGAGACAAATGAGCCCTATAACATTCTTTACTTGCATTTATCTGGGTTAAATTCAGGTGATCCCAATAAATTTAAACTTGGTTCACCCATATTTTTAGGTATATGTTTTTTTTTTAAAATCAGATTTCGAATGTTGATAATTACATGTCAATTTAAACGAAAACATAACCTAACATGTCATCTCGAAAGAAATCAAAATAGATCTGTTATTTAATTAAGCAAATTGAGGAAACATTTATATTCTAGTACTTTAATAATTTAATTTTATTAGTATTTACTACGATATAAACAAATGTATGTACATTTGAAGCATGTTATATACGTATTTTCTTATAAGATTAAAAACTGTATTAAATTAAGGGTATTAAAATATTTAATACAAATTAATTCAAGATCACACTCCTAGGCTAAGTCTTAGTAGGCACTATTGAGCGCTATTTGAATATTCCTTCATTACTTACAAAATTAATATAGACTGACTCATAAAAAAAATAGATTCTCATTTGATGAGCAACGCAAATATCAAGAAATTGTTAATAGATATTATTCATATTTGTCTTAAGTTCGAATTAAGGATTGATAGCATAAACATTATTGAATAAATTTAAAAATGTAAAGAAGATTGAAAATTAATCAAAATAATCTTGACTTGTATCATTCAAGTATCTTACCCCCAAGGAACAATTTTTAAATTTCGCGGGTGTTTTATGTTGCCCAAGGAAAAAATAATTACATCTAAAATTATATTTTATTTTATTACAGCATGAATATTAATAATTAAGGTGTATATTTCAAAATCAAAATTAAAACGAAAACCGTACGCATTAAAAACATGTTATTTCCTAATTTCTTGAATGAATTGAAATCATAGCTAACCGTTATTTTTACTACTACCAACTCAAAACTTCCGCGAAATTTAAAAATTGTTCCTTGGGCAGCTAATATGCTGTCAATTTTAGTGTTACAATTATAATAAGAATTTTATTAATAGCAGAATTTGTTTAGTATAAATGAAATAGGGAATGAGCATAAAACTTGTTTTAAATATACCGCGCAAGTATTCTCGACGTTTTGGAATATTTTGGCTCATTTATATTAGTGAATGTATATCAAAAAGGTAATAAAAAACCTATATGGACATCGAGTAGAGTATTATCCAGTTTTTCTGTTCAGCTTTATTACAAAATCTATGTTTGAACACTGTATTTATATTTTTTCCTACTCAAGATGTCAACTTAGCTCTCGAAATCATATTTAGGATACTCACATTAGTTGGGTCAAGGGAGCTTAAATTTTTGATTTTTCACTCCAATGTAATTGACATAAATTTATATATTGACTTTCCATTTTTGGAGTTTATTTGTGGTGATCTTTAGGTGGCGCTGATATCGGTATAAATTTCTGTATTTTGTGGTTCGCTACGGATGGTTAGAATATATCATACCCGACTATATTTATCTATGAAGTGTATCAATATATTATAAATTGTTTGATTATTGTATTAAACTTCTTAAGTATTGTTTTTATTCAGTTAATTATATCTACAGCAAATAATGTAGTGATCAAATGTGTATATTTGATGTCTGTAAATTTTGTGTATAATTTCATTCACATTCATTTATTTATTTAATATTACATTTACAATTTGCATTTGTTACTTGTTAAATCAGCATAATAAATCAGGATCTTAGTAAAAAAGAATAAGAGTCAAATTGAATACCACCTTGATGTAATTTTGTTTTTACTGATTATATGTGCAATAATTTTCAAATGATACTTCAATTAATGTAATGGCCAAACATAATGAGAGTGATTTGTATGGTACATCATTTTCTGCAGAATCTATTAAAGTAGTAGCAGAAAGCATAGGCATAGGATGTTTGCCCGACGATGCTGCCAAAGAATTAGCAGATGATATATCATTTCGTGTAAAACATATTATCCAAGATGCTGCAAAATTTATGCATCATGCGAAACGTACAAAGCTAATGAATGTGGATATTGATAATGCACTGAAAATTAAAAATTTAGAAGTGAGTTTGAATTTGATATAAGCATTACAAAAATAATTTTGTGTGGAAACCTAATTTATACATGTATGTATATTTTGTAGCCTCAATATGGTTTTCATTCATCAGAAACATTACCTTTTCGATTTGCTTCTGGTGGGGGAAGAGAATTACATTTTATAGAAGAGAAGGAAGTGGATTTAAATGATTTAATTCAAAATGTAAATAACAAGGTTCCTTTGGAAATTACGTTGAGATCTCATTGGCTTTGTATAGATGGTATTCAACCAACTATACCTGAAAATCCACCACCAGTTGCAAAAGAGGTTCAGAAGGTAAGTAAATGATTTAATTGTCTATGATCAATTCATTTTGAAAGTAAATATTCTAGCTTGAATCTGTTGATCCAATAAAAGTAAACAAACCTAATAAGGAAGCATCTGGAAAACCAACTACAGGCAAACAAAAATTAAGAAATGTAGAAACTGTGCAAATTAAGCAACTGGCAACTCATGAATTATCCGTGGAACAGCAATTGTACTATAAAGAAATAACAGAAGCATGTGTAGGATCCGATGAAGGAAGAAGAGCTGTAAAATACATGGTTTTCTTACCTAAAAATACATTTCATATATTGATTGTTTTAGGAGGCACTACAAAGTTTGGCTTCTGATCCTGGTTTGCATGAAATGTTACCAAGGATGTGCACCTTTATTATCGAAGGAGTTAGAGTTAACGTAGTACAAAATAATTTAGCATTACTAATATATTTGATGAGAATGGTGAAAGCATTACTAGACAATCAGTCATTATATTTGGAGAAATATGTAAGTAACCTCTTAGTCTATATAATTTTTGAACTAATTTAAGCTGTAGATTTAAAGTATTTACGTTCCGTGAAAGTACATTTTAATGGCTTAATTTCAACATTCTTTCTGAATTTATATACATATATAAGTCTGATATTTTCTTTTTGTACATATTGACATTTTAGATAACATGTTGGAAGCAAGCCACTATATTGTAGTTGTTTATTCACTTTGTGTGGAAATTTTCTAAATTGTAAATTATTTTCGAAGTAAATTATTCATAAAGAAATAATTTGATTGGAAGTTAAGTTTGTTTATTTTCTTGTCTTGTTGTGTAGTTTTATACATTTTTTTTTATATTACTAGTGTAACTCTTGTATTATTTTTGGAATAATCAAAGAAATATAAAAGTATTTGAGTAATATATAATAATTTATCTAACAACAATTTTAAATGTAGCATTTATTTTCAGTTACATGAACTAATACCTTCAGTAACAACTTGTATAGTATCTAAACAATTGTGTATGCGACCAGAACTTGATAATCATTGGGCTCTAAGAGACTTCGCTTCACGTTTAATGGCACAAATTTGTAAAAACTTTAATACATCCACAAATAATATACAAACGAGAGTAACAAGAATGTTCAGCAATGCAATTCAGCAAGGTGATAAATTAGCTCTGTCATCTCTATATGGTGCCCTCGAGGGACTGTCAGAACTAGGACCCGAAGTAATTAAAACGTTTATATTATCTCGAACAAAAAGTATAGGTACGTTTTATTACTAATTCAGTAATTAAAATAATAATTGGTGTCAACGTTATGTAGGAGCAAGAATAGAACAACATCTGGAAGGATCGCTTATATCGAATTTAGACAAAATAGCTGCGGGACATATAAAGACATTATTAGTGAAAATTTTAGCTCCAATTATTAAAAATTTGAAAAACCCCCCAGATTATTTGGAAGAGTATAAAGCTGAATATGGGTATTTAGGCTCAGCTTTGCAGAGTGCGGTTATGAAAGCTAGAGTACAGCCGGCAACAACAACCAATAATTCTTCTAGTGTTACAAATAATACTATCACGTGTGCTGGTGCTAATATTACTAGAACTGTTACGGCAACATCAGGACTTGTACAACAGCAGGTAAGTATTAAATATTCAAGATAGTACGCGATCTAGAATATTTTTATGGTTACAATATATGCTATAATAATGATTTTATACTATATTCTTTAATATTCTAATTATGAAGATAATAAATGGTTAATATTTAACTTAACTCATTTTCATATGTTCCTCCTTTTTTTTTTATTGAACTTAATTTTTTCGGACCTCTTATTTTTTCTTTCTTGGTTTAGAGTGTTTCCACCCCAGGTAGAACCATTGTAATGAATCAAACAGGCAGAGTAGCTGCACCAACGGGAAATCAGAAAATTGTTTTCCTGACACAAAGACCTCAGACGCCCAGTAATGTTCAGCAGCAAACTCAACCGAATAATTCTAATCAGCAAAACACTGTAGTCAAGTTTGTATCAAATTCAAGTACAAGTAATACTCAGAAATTGGTGTCGACACAACAGAAACTAGTAGTTGTTTGCATGCCCAATTCAAGTCCAAACAGTATTACAACTGTCAATACACAAAATACGGGCGCTTTACTAAACCCGGGGGTCAGTCAAGCGAATCAACAGGCTATCTCAGTTGTTTCTAAACAAACATTTTTACAACAAAAAGTAAAGCAGGAGCAAATGCAGATGGACATTGAAGAGGACGTTTCCCCACATTTTCTATTAAAAGATTGAGATGAAATTTTGGTTTTTGTTGAAATTCTTCTCTTTGTGCGACGTTAGTTACTGTTTAATTATTTGTTATAGTATATACTATAGGTTTTTTATACACTCTTTTCAATTTTGGAAGAAACGATGTAATATTTTATTCAAAATAATGAAATAAAATATTTATAAGTTTGTTGTTGAGCGTTTTAGTTCTTTTTTTTTTGTATATAAAAACTTGATGCTTAATTTATTTAATGTTTACTGCTCCAATATTTACATTTAATCTTATTATTGTGCTGTCATGAGGATAGAAACTTTTTGGAGTTGTGACTAATGAAATTTAAGCTTTCGAATGTGAAATTCAATCAATATTTTTGATTATAGCACATTATAAAGTCAGCATCACTGAAAATTTTAACGATGATTAATGATATTTTGTAATTGAAAATTTTACTTAAAATGTTTTTAAATATCAAGTTTGTTTTAAATAAGAATTTTGTTGAAGGGACGGTGTGTACATGTGTGGTGAGCGGATGAACTTCAGTCTTTATCGCTTATGAATCACGGCGCGCGCAGAGTCTTACTCAGTTTCGTCATGCATATACGTTAGGCAAAGTAGTATTGTTTGCTTGATGTATGACGTAATATGACGTGCTACATAAACTTCATTTATGTATATGATTCTAGAATTGACTTGATAAAGTCAAAATAGTAAAGAGTGAATTGTTTCGAAATTAATACATTATATATGTCATGTTAGACACGACTTATTCACATTAATTACTAGAACAAATTCCAAGTTCGATCTTTTATTCGGCAGCATATCCATAAATACAGAAAAACTTCTTTTAACATTACAACTAAAGAGCGGCGCATATTGACAATATAATCTAAAATAACTGTATTATTGACTTTTCTCTATTCAATATTTTCACTGTTTTTTCGTCCACTTGCTTCATCAGGAACATGCCTACCCGTGTATTTTACCAGCGCAAGTGGGTCGAAAATTATCAAAAAAATCATACACTCCGCGCAACATGAATATGACCAACTGCATATATGACATTTGTAGTTGGTATAAACATGGTAGCGCGCTGGAATTGTTATTTTCGAAAATAAGAGGGTTGATAAAAAGATGTGTGTAGGTACCAAATATAATTTTTGTAAAAGTCAGTGCAAATGTACGTTACTAATGACAATAAGTAGAGTAATTAAACGCCACTTGAATACGACCAATCTACAAAATAAAAGATTCGTTTGCAATAACAAAATACTTTATTGTTCAATAATGAGTACTTTTACCATTAATTTTTATAACCTCAAATAGTCGGGATGGAATGGAATTATACAGGGTTCTCAAGTAGTCAACGGGAAGTTCCGCCCAACTTCGTTTCAGCGCCTGCTCTAGTTCGTCAGCGCAACTGAATTGGGTAGCATTGGAGTACAATTTACGCGACAACCATCCCCAAACATTTTCTATGATGTTCAGGTCGGGGGAGAGCGATGGCCAATCGAGAACCTCCATGCCTTGTTCTTGAAACCAGCGTCGAACAATGCGCGCGGTGTGAATACTGGCATTATCCTGTTGGAAAATAAATGGCCCACCTGCCATAACGTTGGAAAATTTGTCTTTCACCTGTTGCAGCAGCTGGACGTACTTTTCCGAATTCTGTCTGCCCTTCACTGTTACTAAATCAACAGGTCCGTTATAGGAAACAGCTCCCCATACCATGACTGAACTAACATCGGCTCGCCTTCGTGACTGAATCACTTCATCTTTACGTAAATCGTGGAAATAATAAGAAAACCCATCCGGGCCATCTAAATTAAACTTCTTCTCGTCACTGAAAATAACAGTTTGCCATTCTCTTGTCCACCCCATTTTTGCTTGAGCAAACTGAAGACGTGCAGTGCGCTGAAATTCCCTTAAAGGAGGCCGTCGTTTAATTTTCAAACGTTTTAAATGCGGACAGGTCTTCAGTAACTTCTGTACAGTTCTTACCGATGCATTCGTTCCAACGTTATTCGCGATTTGTCTTGCCGTTAATGCCGAATTCGATGCTTCGCGTAATATGGCTCGACGTTCTCTCTTAGTTGTAACGGATGTTGTTCGCCCTTTAAAACGTTTTCCATAATTCTCGGGATCCCTAATAAAATTGTTCACAACCTGGTGTGATCGACTTATTTTCTTTGCAGTAGCCCTTGAGGAATACCCTTCTTGATGGAACGCTTTAATTTTTCCAATTTCTTCCATACTTAAGCACTTCTGTCGTCCCATCGTTGCACAATACCCTTAATTACAGATGTTTGTTTATCCGGATACACGTTGTAACTCGACACTCATCCGGTAGCTTACTATTAAATACTGGTCGTATCCAACCGGCGCGGTGCATTTTATATGTATGTGGTACTTACGTCACCCAATGCATAACGTTAGGCACTATTGCGCAATAATGCGTATTATTTGCCATATCATACCATTACAAACTTGCATTGTATTTTTAGTAAATGAATTGTTTTTCAAACCACCGAAAGCTTGCAACAAGTCGGGTGGTCCTATTCATGTTGCGCGGAGTGTAGGTCTTTTGTTTCATTATTAGGTAGAAAGGTATTCTAGTTTCACCTGTATATTATGTACTGTTCTATACAGTTTTTCGTAAAACACTGTGTATAAATAGTTGAGTGCCTGTTGATGAAACTTTACCTCACTGCTTATACAATGACCCTCTTTGGTTATGTTATATGTTCAGTATATGTATATTTGAATTTCATTAACTTTAGAAGTCAATAATTAATTATTGATTGCGTAATACATATTATATGTACAGAAAATGTTTAAATACAATTTTCGCAAAATAAAATTGTAGATTCTGATCTGCATAATTTTGTTTCTCTGTCACTATATTCATCTCGAAACATTTAATGTATCAACAAAAACAATATTCAAATGCGTTAGCAATTTTACAACTATTATGAACAAAGCAACAGCAACAACTGTGACAGTTAAACGTAGTGCAAATACGCAAATGCAAAAGAATAAGATTTATGACAAAAATTCACGGCAATTGCAAAAATATTTTATTATATAGTTTCAATGTAGGATTTATTGCATAACATTTTTAGTTATTGAGAATACTTAAATTATTATAAAGTATTTTATCTAATAATAATATTGAACAAGCAAATAGTTTAATCCCAAAAAACATAGATGGCGTATGGAGTAGTGATAATGCAGTAAATTCTAGGTTATAATTTCAAAATATATGTACAGATGAATAATATGGAATAAAATGGATTATGTAATAACATCACTGATTTATTTACTTTTTTATTCAAATTTTCTTGAATTTTATAAGTTGTAATTTGATTTAGTACTAAATGTTTCCATTGTTTTAAAATAAAAAATCAATTAATATATAATATTTGTCATACTAATCGTATACCTTGTCTCAGATTAAGGAGTGATTCAAATATCCCGCTAAAACGCGGAACACAGCTTAAAAATGTAACTTACCATCAATTTTTTTAATTGTGTTAATTCACGTTTGCGTTCTGTTTATTGACATGCTTTTAATTCTTTTCTTTCTTGGTAAGCAAAGCGTTGTTGTATTATTATCTCCTGATTTTATGTACCATAAAACTTTTTAATATAATCAGCCGTTTTGGCGATTCCTTTTTTTCGCAGTTGGCTAATTTATAGCTTCGAGAGTGGATGATCGACATTTTTCTTATGCCAGGTAGTACGTTGTGGGAGATTACCGTGTCTGTAATATCGATCTGTAAAGTGGGTTATCACGTAAAAAAGACAGGTATATACAGTGAGAGAAGTTATTGTCTCATGGCTACAAAGAATCATCCAGTTCGGCCACTGATAGTATTTTCGACATTAGCATTTTAGCTCAAGTCATATAAGTTGTCATTTGGAACATGATTTTATCTCCTTATTGAATTTTCCTTGCATAGTTGTCACGATTTGACATTGTTGATTTTTGATGAATCGTAAATTAAATCTGCTAAATATTTAACAAACTTATTCACCTATGTAACTGCGATATTATTACATGCAATGTAAACGGTCCATACGGAAGTCTACACACTTCAGTCAGCGAGCAAATCTTAACTGAGAATCGAGAATGTTTGCGGAGCTTGCCATATCTACTCATAACGAGCAATATTTGTACTTTTATTTATAACGCCGGTATAGATCGGGGAAACGCCAGCGAAATTGAAGAGTCATTATTAGGTATCAAATTATTATATTTTTTAAATGTTATTACATCCCAGGCGTATACAAATTTTAATTAAAAATACACCATTATTTTTGACGTTAATTTATTATTTACACATAACAGTAACATTTAAATATTTAATAAAATAATCTTAGTTAATATAAACACGGTTTATTCAGTTAAGTAAATTTGGCGATAGTTCTATTTATATATTACATCAGTTATGTACAAGAATATTATATACAATAACATTTGGCAGTGCGACATATATAATAAATTAGAGAAAAATACTTTCATAATTACGCATTTATAAATTTTATAAAAATACATTACTATAGAAATAATTATTAAATATATAATATGACTCAAGGAAATGATATGCAAATATCTTGCAATTTGTACCATTATTTTTTCATACTCGTATCTTCAATAGGAACATTTATATTTGGATGGGAAAGTATATCTACATGATACTTCATGACGCAGGACATGAATTTAACGAAACATTAATCAGTTCTTCCATATCTACCCAGTCCACGTAGTCATCTCCAATTTTTATATTCCGTATGCATCCTTTGAAATTTTCACGGATTTTTAGCGTACCAGTTGGAGCTATATCTGAAAGAAGACATTCATAAAAAGTATTCAATAATGGTTATACAGTCCGTGATCAGAATCTTAACGCAGCCTTGATAATTTTTAAATTTCCTTTATTTTAACTAATGTAATTCAAAAACAAGCGAATTAACTGAAAAATACGGCTGTTTAATGTTTATTTAGCCGGGAATGGGTCTGTATCTGCCATCGATCTTTCCACTAATTCGCTCATCTATTCTGAACGGGCGTTAAGGGCATTGTGAATGGTCATTGTAACAATTCAATGCCTAACATTCGACAGTATTTCAGTTTATGTTCCTGTGTGACGCTGTGTAGGTTTTGCTTACGCTAATTTAGTGAGGGTAAATATGATTGGAGACTGGTTAGTTAAATTAATCAAAAAGGCAAAAAAAAAACTTACCACGTCTATGTTCGTACTTTGTATACGCATTTCGATAACTAAGGTGGTTATCATCAGCAGCAACGTTCACATGTGAATACATACGTGTATTTTGACAGGATGAGTGCGGATTTTTTTTCTGTGTAAGCATTACGCGAATCAAAGTACGACGCTGTAATTAATAATCTGCTGATGATGACAAGTTAGTCGTCAAAATAGGCATACAGAGTACGAACATTGATGTGGTAAGGGCTTTTTTAACTAAAAATGAGTTTATTTGTTTTTATTTGAGATACGATTAGACGATATGGATCGAGCAAAAGACGTATTTGCCGAAAAAGAATAGTATTTCCACTTTGTCGGGTACACAAAAGTACTCGCATACACAAATTGCACACAGAAGAAGTTTCTCTGTGTATAGCGCAACATATTGCTGTTTTAAGCAAAGAAAATGTTCCTAGTACAAGTAACGAATATTCATTTCGTGACAGAAAAGGATATTAGCGAATGAAAACTATAGACAATTTATTAGAAGTATTAAAAAAATTGTGTCTGAAGGATAAGCATTATCGATATAAATATTTTGCAGGCTTTTGTGGCTTAAAAAATGTAAGCGTCCAATTAAAAAACCAGGGTTAACGGCTACAATAAAAAAAGTTCGTTTTCAATGGGCAAAACATTACGAAGGCTATATAATAGAGGACCGGAGAAAGGTAAGATAAAATAAAAGCATACGCATTTATTAATAAAGAAAAATTGTTTACTAAAAATCTGGTGTGATTCTTGAACTTCTAGATTGTATTCAGTGACGAATCAAAAACTAGAGGCGGTAACAGAAAGGGCGGTGAATAGCTGATGGTTAAAATGCCATTAGAAAATCAATGACAAGCGTCGAACGATGAGATAGTGTATTATCATGTAACAAACGCCAGTTACCATTTTCATGATACTAGGGCGCACATGACGAATACGCGCTAAAAGACGCTTCGTAATACCAAGATAATATGACTATTTCATTAGTCGGTACAAACTCTTTGTGCACTATGCCTTTCGAATCATAAAAACAAATCAAAATTGTCTTCACTTTTGACTTCTCAAACGGCTTTTATGCGATCTTTCTTCGCTTCGATGCTTCCATTTAGAGCTCTAACGCTTGGTGTCATATTGAAAACACCACATCTCATCGCCAGTTACAATAGAGTACCTGAAGTTTTCGTCCTCTTTTGAGTCTTTAATCAAGTCTGTACAATGTTCAATGCAGTTAGCTTGTGTGGTACAAACCTTGCACAAATCTTTCTCAGTTCTAAATTCTGTGTCAAAATTCCCACGTATCGCGATGAGGATTTCGGCTCACTTCTGATAAATTCACGCACAAGTTCGATGTTACTTTCTGTAATCACAGATTTTTTTGCACCAGGATGTTCGTCGTTATTTATGTCTGTACGACCGTCTTTAAATCCTTTATTTGCTCTTTGTTCAAAATTAATTTTTTGACCAATGCCAAATACACACCATTACTTTATGCACAATTTCTCTGCATCTAATGATGCAAATGTCATATTTTGGCATAACATTGGTGAAAGATTTACCTTACCGACGCATATTTTTTTAACAGATGGCGCCACTAAGAATTACTATTTTAAAAAAGTTCGGTTTTCTCCGCGACAGATTGTGTATATGTATGTATAATACTTACCAGGTAATCCTCCAATATATAAAGGATCTTCTATTTCATCCATTAATCCCATTTCCGAAATCACCCAACTTTTACTAACGCCATCTACGTTGACTGTTAATTCTGTAGAAAAAAGTGCTGTAACATTGTGCCATTTGTTATCGCACAACGCATACGCCGAATGAAAATTAGTAACGTTAGAGACCACACCATTTCCCATATCTACGGACATGACTACGGCACCATTTTGCAATTCTATAGACAAAGCTGGACTGTTATTCACTGTGGAGACGCTCATTAAAATACCATTCTGTTCTCTGGTTTTGAATTCGAATTTTATCTCGAGAAAGTTGGCTACTTTAAAATACCTATCTAAAATACAAAAACATATTGCTAGGTGTAGTACGGAAAGGCAGTGTTGAAATAAAACTGTTGAAACTCAGTTGTTTTATTTTTGGCAACGTGCGTTTTCGACTTACCATAAATAGCATAGGCATCGCCACTAAAATATGAACCTCGTTCTATACTAGAAAAGCAAAGACCAATTTGGTGATGATGCAGAAAACTTTGTGGGGCTTGATTAATTTTTAACTCCTTGATACAACCTTTGAACGGTGTGATTTTGGAAATCTGTAAATTTGTAAGAATTTCAGTTTAAGAAACAAGAGTTCAGAAGTGCATTTTTTATTCAATCGCTTAGGTTGGTTTCTGTAATTGTTTTTTTAAGGCGAAGCATTTCACATCAAGCGTTTATAATTAATTGTATTTTAGAGAATTTATTATCAGATAGGTAATCCTGAAAATTAGTATTTTACAAAAACTCAGTGGCGCACCTTGCATGTACAAACTGAACACGTTCATTTTGCTTTTAATGTGTTTGCAATTGAACATATCGCGGCCTACAATGTTTATTGTACATACAATACATTTAATATGACTGGTAAGCTGGAAATTTATGTATGAATTTATTAATATCTGCCATAAAAGGAATTATTCTTCAATTACGTGGCATTGTTACATGCGACCGCACCCAATAACGTTTGAAAACAAAATGCTTGTCGAACGGGTGACCGACACCGACGTTTGGTCGAATGCTCGGCCTCATATAAAATCACTTCACTTTATTATCATCATATAAATCAGTTGCAAAGATGTTATAATATTTACAGATATTGCCAAAACTGCAAGAAGTAAGAGTAAACAAGAGATGACTCGAATTTAAATGCTGGGCACTTTTCCAATCACTGTAAAGTCGTATAAGTAAATTTAAACGAAATTTTTGACTTCGTTTTCAATATTTGCAAAAATTGAGGAATTTAACACAGACTGAAGAGAAGAGGGTGATCTCAAGATGGTTTTCCCAATTTTTGTGTGGCATTTAGAATAAATGTAATCCTGCCAAGTTTCGCTAGGTGTAAATGGAGTTTTCAGTAATAAAGTCATATATTTCACGTTATTTAATAAACTGTAAAAGATTTATAATAGGTCAATAAAGATTGTCTAGTTTTACAATTTTGATGATTAAAAATTAAACAACTCATAAAATAGACATCGAGAAACTTACAAAACGGTTTTGCCGGAAAAAGATGGGAAAAGTTGAATTTTCACTTTGTTTTATTATAAAGGAATATATTTCATTAATCTTTATTTAATAAACTGTAAAAGATTTCAATCAATGCGTTTTAGAAAACAAAATTAGTAATTTTTTCAAAGGCGCCAAAATATTCTCTCTGATGTACATATGTATGTACAGAGTGGGGCAAAAAGCATCTGATTTTCTTTCGTTATAGCTTTTGTTTAAAGTGAAAATTCATTTGGTTTTTAACTGACTATGTTTATTCGCACCTATAAATTTTGTTTCGATTAATTGTGGAAAATCATGCCCGATCAATGGCCGCCGCCGGTGTTAATGCAAATTTTAAGTCTTTTGATTACATTTTGCATAACTGTGCGCAGCATTTGTGATGTCACGTTGTCAAAGTTTCGGGATACACAATGATTTTCATTGACTACCTCGAAAAAGATAAATCGATCAACAGTGATTATTATATTGACTTACTGGTGCGTTTGAAGGAGGAAATCGCAAAAAAACGATCGCACATGCAAATATCTTCAGACAATGCACCCTGACAAGTCGAAAAACAATGGCAAAATTGAACGAATTGGGTTTTGAATCAAATTCGCCAGATTTAGCCCCCAGTGACTGGCTCTTTGCTGCTAAGCCAAATCACATCGCTGAAACTGAAGCTTATTTTGAAGTGAAAGATAAATTTTTTTATAAACATGGTATTGAAAAATTGGAAAAGCATCCATTGTATCAAAAAGGTGATGTATTGCAAAAAAAATGTTGTTTTCATTGTTAGTCTCGGGACTTATTGATCCATGTGTTATTGTGTCGCGGGCAGTATGACAAGTGAGCCCGTTCTTTTGGAACCACATGTCCTCCAAATGCACATCGTCGACTTCCGGTAAAAATTCAGTCAGTATGGCTCTATAGCGGTCGGCGTTCATCGTAAAAGCGTTACCTTCGGCTTCTTCGAAAAAATAAGGTCCAATCACCTTTTCCGACGTAAGTGCACACAACATGGTAACTCTGAGAGGGTGTAATAGTGTTTCTGTCCCCCAGAACCGAGAATGTAATATTATTCACGTTGCGTTAACACCATAGACGAATTAGTGAATTCAAACATTGTCAAAATTATCGCGAATTCTTGAGACGTATATTGATTCATTGTTATTCACTATAAATTTCGCACGTCTCTATTTCACGAATGTCAAAACCAAACTGACATACGATACCATTTGCAAAAATGGCAACACTTTCCAATAGGGTGATACTTATTGCCCCACCTGCCCCACATACTACTAAGTTAAACTAAATGAAGAGATAAAACTAAAACGCTTTAAGGTAATGACTTTACTAAATTAAAACTTATTTTTAAATTAAATCTAATTTTTAATTCAACTCACCAGTTGTTTAGGTAATTTCTGGTGAACATTTTGTGGAATGCCACCTATGAAAACGTCTCCTCCAACTTTATTTTGAGGAATCCTCTTTGGTTTTTCTTTTCTACTGTCAACTGTAATCGTTAATTTTCTCTTCCGTTTCTTGGACTTATTTTCTATAATAAGTTTGTGCCAATCTCCGTCATCAAGTCTCTTCGATACTTGTAATGTTTTCTTCCTTTTCCCAACTACTTGCAATACGATGGATCCTTCTCTTAATTCTATTAAGTTATAATGTTTTGCGTCACTCTAAAAAAGTTGTAAGTAATTATTTGTTAAATTTATGAAATTAAACGAAGTATTTACCTGCGCGAATAAAAGCAATCCGTTTTTATAAAACGTTCTAAAATCCAGTTCTATACTAAAATCCTCTTTCCAAAATTGCTCCTTTAAATAATATTTTACATAACTCTCGGGCATATCACCAAATTTAGCTGCGTTGAGTTCTAAGGAGTTATTGACAGTTTTGTCGCATCCTTCAATGCTTTGCTGATCTTTAATGTTATCAGAATCTGTTAGTGTTCGTGGTTTCAAATTTTCATTGACCATTTCGTCGTTTTCTCTAACTTGTGGACGTTTTGGTTTGTTCCGGCCGATCTTAACGTGATCAAATTCTTCTATTGTCTTTACGCTAAAGTTTAATAATCTAAAAATGAAATGTATTGGTTAGAACATGTACTGTTTTTATCTAAATATATGTTTGGCAAAAATATATTTTCTTTGCAGTATATATTAGTACAGTTGTCAATTTTTGGCGGTATATTAGAGTTACTGGGAGTCGGGATGTGTGCCGCTAGTTAATGAATTTAGTACATCGCACCAGTTCAGTGTGAAAAGCTGTGGTATTTGTTACTTTGATGTTGTCGTCAATAGCGTAATAATATCGGAAGGTTGTCATAGTGCCACAATTAGTAGAAAAGGTAATATAAAAAAGCATAAAAGAATTTCGGATTTAAAATATGATGACGCAACAATATGTACATCCTTGTAAAGGGTCTTTCATTAAGCGCTACCTATTTTTAAATTTAAATAAAACGAAGTGTATATGAGATATTATCGCAATTTTTTATTCATTTGAAAGACTATCGATGCCATTATGTATGGAATATAACATCGTGTAAATGTTGGCCGTGGCTTCGCTGGGTGGCGCACATCCAAAATGCCCAATTATCCATGACTGGCGCATAAATCACCCTAAATTCGACTGATGCCATGGGTTATGTTGTTGTTGAGGGCCGCCGTAGTTTGTGGCTTATTCGCATAGACTTGCAACTTAAGAGAGAACCACAAGAAAAAGTCTAACGGGGTCAAATTGCACGATCTTGGTGGCCAGTTCATATCACCTGTACGTGAGATGACCATGCCCTCAAATCGCTCGTGCAGAATGTCTAATGTGGCATGGGCTGTGTGGCACGAAGCGCCGTCGTGTTGAAACCACATGTCGCTGGTGTCCATATCATCCCATCCAGGCCAAAAGAAGTTATAATCATCGATTTATAGCGCTCGCCGTTGACGCTGATAGCCTGACCAACGTTGTTCTCAAAGAAATATGGACTGATGACATCGCCAGCCTAAAATCCACATCAAACGGTAACTTTTTCGGGGATCCATCGGACACTCTTGGATCTTGTGTGGATTGGTATCGTCCCAAATTCGACGATTTTTTTTGTTTGCGTACTCGTTCATCCAGAAATGGGTCTCATCGCTGAAGATGATTTTTTGATGAAAATTAGGGTCAGTTTCCAACTGCTCCAGGGCTTTTTCTGGTAATGATTGTATATCGCTAAGTGAACGCTATTGGAAACCTACACTTTTTTCAAGGCACTCTTTATTTTAGAAACCAAAAAAGCTACGAACGTATTATCCTGATAGGAAGAAACATTTTTGGAAATGTTGAGAAAATCAAGATTCATTTTTCATTTGATCATCAAAGCTTTCACAAAATTTATTAGCTTCTTCAAAGATTATAGCTGAAACGAGGGGACTACTTCATGAAATCGTAAAATATTTCTTATGAGGATCGAATGAGAAATTCATTTTTTAAATTATTTATGGTAATTTTGACGAATATCTTCTAGTCAGAGTTCTGGGCATATACGTGATTGCTTGAAATCTTAATCATGAAACCGTTCGTTCGATGATGGATCGGGAAAACTACATATTTTTTGAAAATTTTAGGGTAAGCGTGAAGGTTCATTTCCTATTCAAGAAAATATTTTCATGATGGTTGTGATTATGCCGGAAGTCCCTACCGACCCTTTTATTTTAAAAGGAAGGATGTACTTTTTATTGCATAAGTTTTTTCAAGACCTAAATTCAAAAATAGAGAAATTTGAATTTTTTGAAAATATTTGGTGCAGCTATTTTGGCACCGGAAATGGTAATAACTAGAAGATCTCTCAAGTTTTACTCTGATGCTTTTATTTTTGACAAATCTTATATAGGGTGTTCATAAAGTAGTTTCGGGTAGGTACAACTTGAAGCGCTTGTTTTTCTAGCAGTTTATAAGTGTACAGTGTATAGAATATGCAGTATTGGCCATAAAAAGCTTCCTTGTGGTACTCCAGAGTTAACTCTTAGTAGATATGTATGGTGGTTTTGCTGCTTGACGTGGAAATGTCTACCCGAAAGATACCCATTATGTAGTGCAGGAAATTTCAAGTAAACATAATCTGCATGATTAAATATTCACAATTATAGAAGGCTTCATCCTGAAGTCAAAGATAGACGTATGCACAAGAAGAATTGTGCATACTTGTGAAATTATTTTTTTTATTTGTTCAACTTTCTAGATAACTTGCAAATTTGAAGTACAAATTCGCTCGCTTAAAATTTTTTGCTCGCTCTCTCAATTTAAAAAAGTTTTTGTGTGTTAAAGTACCTATTCAAAACTACTTTATGAAGACCCTGTATAAGATTTGTCAAAAATAAAAACACCAAAGTAAAACATTAAGGTCTTTTACTTATGCTGCAAATATCATCATTTCTAGTGCCAAAATAACTACAGCAAAATAATAACAGTGTTGATGTAAAGCCAAATATTTTCAAAAAAATTCAAATATCTCTAAAACTGTCAAATTTAGGTATAAGGGAAATTAAGAAAATTTTCCTAGAATGTTTTGTAGAGTTCATATACGCAATAAAAAATTACATTCTTCCATTTAAAATAAACAAGTTTGTTGATACTTCCGCTTTAATCGGAAGTGTAGCCAACACGAAAATGTTTCCTTTGAATAAAACGTAATCCCTCATGATTATCCTAAAATTTTCAGAAAAAAAAAATAAAGCAATACCCCCCACCCCAATACGTTAAGCAATCACTTCATATGCTAACATTTTTCGTAAATAGCATCACATAAATTACCTAAATGGCTCTGTTTTATCTATGAATATATCACTGATTTCCCCATTGAAGTATTCGTCTGGACTTGTCACTTTAGGAATTCCACCAATAAATATGGACGCGCTAATTTCATTATCCAACATTGTTTGTTTGAGGACTTCTTGTTTGTCCGTCCTAACGCTGTCAATTTTCAAAACATACGTTTGCGAAGATCTCTTTATTAACTCAACTACGTGGTATTCGTCGTCGTTGACTTTTTCTTTCGAATACAAAACCTTCTCTCCGATATTCACGTTCAGATAGCCGTCTCTGATCACGAGCGCAGCCAAAGTATCTACGCTCATGACGAACGAGTTATTATCCGTGGTCCTAATTACGAAGATCAAGTTGAACGTGGGTTTGAATTGTTGAGGTTTTAGTTTTAAATATCCAGCACCTTCGAGCCATATTTTCCTAAATTCCAACTGAAAATAAAATTAAATTTGTTTATAAATTGTTATTGATTTAGTAATTCTTAGTACTCACTGGTTTATCCGTGAATTGTACCCCATACTGATGTTGTAACTTACTAGTTTCGTGTAACATAATAAATTGAGTTAATTTGAAGTTCTCGATGTCGCCCAAAAAGGAGAGGTGTGTATGCAAGGAATCGGTGGTATTATTTGCGTATAGGAAGTAATCTGGGGAAACGCCGCCAATGTATAAGTACGTCTTTTTAATTTTAAGTAGCTGTCTTCTCTCAATGCGGTTATTTTCTGTAAGTTCTTCTTTATCGACTACTAATTTCGATGTTTCCATATTACGGTCGAAATATTTTACCACATCCACATAATATTTTATCCCGTCATTATACTTCTTTTTAGTTCTTAATATGATAGGTTTAATTTCACCTCTATTGTAGTGCACTTCATATTGAATGTGTCCGTCGTGTAATGTTAAAGCTAGAAATGAACCCTGAAAGTAAGATGAATTATGTGTTTATATAATAGGAATTCGGTTCCAATTTTAGAAGTAATTTTTTTAGTTTATAAATCGTCAAAAGTGTTGAATAATAATAATAATAATTTATTAAATGTCTAGCTGATAAAATTCAGTACAGTTCCAATGTTAGTACGTAACTGAAATTTATGTATTACATCACTTACAGAAGCATATTTATAAATGTCAGTGTAAAAGTAAATATGCACTAACATTGAAATTCCGTGACGAATGTATAATAGGTGCCTTTAAGATAATGTTGATCTGTAGGGATATGAATCAACTGACTCGATCTTGATTCCAGGCATGGTAGGAACAAAATCAACATTTTACAACAAATTAGGTGACACTACCAGTAACAACATTGAGCATAAACAGTGTTAATGGTCTTCCTCAGAGAGTGAGACGATGTCATATCGCTCAAGCAGTTCGTTGTAATTAGTCCCCACGCACAGGATATCATCCATCCCATTTAAAAGAAAGATATTTCAAAAATTTACGCTGTATTTCGCTCTAAGTGGTTAGTTCGAGCGCTATAGAAGGGATACCAGACTACCATATGGATGCATATTCGAGCTTGGAAATTACGTGAGCAGAGAAAAGAGCTTTAATGGTTAATTACTAAAGGTTGATATATAACCCCTTTCCACATTAATTTTCGTATTCTGTATACGTCTTTCGACGACTAAGTTGCCATCATCAGCAGATAATTAAACAATGTCGCACCTGGAAAACAACGGCGTGTGCGTTTGGTTTTCAACGGTACGGATCGTGCGCGGAATTTGTTTCGTTCGGGTATTTTGCAGTTTTCCTGATGATGACAACTTAGTTGTCGAAATACGTACACAGAGTACGAAAATTAATGTGGAAAGAGATTATATATCAACCTTTAGTGATTAAGTTAATCAACCAAAAAATTACCAACCACCAGTTTTAATGGTATCTGTATTGGCAAAATATCTGCATGTACGAATTGTAAATCCAAGAGAGTGGAAGATGCAGTCGTCACATTAAGAATATGATTAGAAAAAGAAAAATTTTTCGACAAATGTCACACCCAAAGTTTTAATCGAAAAATTCTATTATTAATATGGTAACAAGATTGAATTCTGGAAATCTTTCTAGAATAGGACACCAGGAGACATTTTTCTGTATTTGGCTTTAGGTTATTGCACAAGCACCACTTAAAAATTTTATTAATATTTGTTCGTAATATGTTATCAGACAGCGAGTCAATTCTGTGATAAATCATAATGTCACCGGCGAAGGTTAATAGAGGACTATCGATAGCCTTAATAAAGTCATCTGTGAAAATATTAAATAAAAGTGGTCCAAAGTTTGACCCTTGCGGTATTCCCGAAGTGGAAGAGAAAAGCCGAAACCTTAACACATTGTAGCATACATAATTGACTCTATTATATAATAATTCATTTTACATATTTATTATAATCTCCATCGGAGTTGGTGGTGTAATTTGGAACATAAAGTAGGGTTGAATGTAGATGAACGATTTACTCTTGCGTTGGGAATTATATTCAAAGCGGAGGTAGATGGATGCCGCGATAATTCACAATGGGACAAAAACAGCGTCGTAAGGACGTTTCAATCGAGTGTTTAGTGAAGTTTCACAGCAACAAAGCGGAGTTTTTGCATCGAATTACAACTGTGGATGAAATATGGGTCCATCACTTCACACCTGAAACGAAGAAACAGTCAAAGCAATGGACAGAAAGTGGAAAATTGGCTTCAAAGAAGGCGAAGACAGTTCCATCTGTAGGAAAGGTCGTCATGACCATGTCTAACGCCATGTCAGTTTTTTTTGATGCGCATGGAATAATTTTCATTGATTATTTTCAGAAAGGAAAAACAGCGAGTACTATGCAAACTTATTGCAGCGTTTGATTGATGAAATTAAGAAAAACCGGACGCATTTGTCAAAGAAAAGTTTCATTTCAAGACAATCATACATTCGTCATCGCGATGGCCAAAATCGGTGAGTTAAAGTTCGAATTTGCTTCCTCATACACTCTGTTCGCCAGATTTAGCCCCTCGAATCATTTTCTGTTTTCAAACTTGCAAAAATGGCTTATTGGTACAAGATTTGCCAACAATGAAGAAGTGGAGTCTGTGGCTATTTTGAGGAGCTCAACAATTCTCACTATAGCCAGGGTATCGAAGCTATTGAACATCGCTGAGAAAAATGTATCGAGTTGAAAGGAGACTATCTAGATAAATAGAGATATTTTTTCCCAATTTTTTTGTTTTCTTTGTTAGGTCGGGTATTTCTGGGATCACCTTCATACACGTGTGTATATATACATATTTTAATTCTACGTAAGGTTTTGGCCAAACAATAACTCTAAGTACTTTGATTAGTTTAACGAAGAGAATTTCTGCCTTTCCTAGCGCAGCTGACTGTACGCTTTGAAACGTTCTATTTTTTGGAAATACACTCTCTTGCGTACCAGTTTTGTATTATATCTAGAGACATTTTAATTCGTTCTGAGACAACTTCTGGCAAAACGTTCTCGAACAACAATCTCTATGTTCACATATCGTCGACAATACAAATTTTTATTGTATAATCACTTGAAGAGATCGTCTACTAAAGTCGCCCGCTAGAACAACGGGAGCACAGCCCCTGAAGACAATTTTCTTGTACCCTAGCCTTCATGATGACTTCGTCTATGGAGGACGTTCTTATCCTTCTTTCTAAAACTTCCAGGTATCATTCCTTTTCTTGCCAAAACGTGTATTATTGTGCGATACTTAAGACAACGATTTCAGGTGAAAAAGCTAGGATACGTCAGTAAGATCGATAATTTTATTAAACATACAATTGCATATGCATTTAATAATGTCTATAGTGGGTTTTTAATTAATGATTTATGGTTCTTGGTAGCTCAATAGTAGAGCATCCGCCTGGTAAGCGGACGATAAGAGTTCGAATCCTCATTGAAGGGCATGATTTTTTCATTAATTTCTGCCTTAATTAGGACGATGTAGTAAGCAGAAAGTTATGAGTTTTCATGAATCTATAGTACATTTACACAAAATATCGATTAATAGAATCGAAACAATCAACAACGAAAAGAGTGGTTGTATCTGAAATTTCATTTAATATGTTATTCGCCATTGCTAATAATAATAAGTGATGTTTCTTTGATGATTTTTTTAAAATAAAATTAAAATTGAATTTTTACATGATTTAAATTTTCAGCAAAACATTGCTATTTAGTTTTTCAACTTACCGATTCATTATGCGGCGACAAGAATAATAGCGCGTTTTCATCAAAAGTTTTAAACCAGAAATTGATGCCAAACTTCACAGGATTAACGTTTCTAGTATCTTTGACCATAGAAAATCCTTCACCGTTAAATCGATAGGTCGGCGTAGAACTGATAGTTACTGATCTGCAATATAATTATAAACACGTCGCAAATAAGGTGTCAATTATTAATACATACCTGCTGCATCCCTCACATTTATCCGTTTGTTCAAACTGCCAAAGACCGACCTTCTTGCCGTTAAATGTAATATCGTGAATGCAACCCGGCAGCCCTTTTAGATCAGGAGCGTTACCTACCTGAATCAAGTTTGTTGGACTGATATTAAAGCGCACATTTCCGTTTTTTATTATATTTTCATCGACTTGATTATTAACGGTTATCCGTATAATATTTAACATTCTGAAACGGACATTATAATATTTTTTGAAAGATATAAATTATCCGTGTTAAAAATAATCGAAATGGCTTTTTTAACGAAATTAGTGGCGTCATCTGTTGGTGGGAGTGTGAACCTTTCCTAAATAGCGCGTCATAATTTAATTCACTATCGTCAATATTTTAATTCGGAAGAGTATACAGGAAAGACTAGCAATCGTTTAGAAGACGATACGTATAGGATCGAGTTCTGTCCAAAAGCAGAAAGTTTTTAATTAATTAAATTTAATGTAATTAGTAATACGTTGGAAAGCGGGGAATGTCAATTTTATTAATTTCTCATTATGAAGCACTTAATTATACATTTATATATAACTATAAACATCAAAACCTTAGCTCTGTTCTATAATGCAATTTATGGCACGTTAAAAGCCTCGAAACTGTACTGCTTAGGTGACTTAATTGGTAGAGCAAACGTTTTGAAAGCGATAAGTACAGGTTCGAGTCCTGTCCAAAAGCAGATACGTTTTAATTCAAAATCTGCAGTTAGTAATACGATGGAATAGCAGTAAATATTAATGTCATTAATTTCATTTAATTTAATTTCCGAATTTATAAATCGTTGTATTTACTTTCACCAAGATTTGTAACCATTTGTATTTATTCTAAGATATTTCGGTTATTTTTGAGACACGGGATGCACATTATGTTACATTAAAAAGTAACCAACCGTTCTACGTTAATGTTACATTCTTTCTCAGACGTGTCGACTACCAATTTATTTTCTTTTTCTGTTGGACTCAATTTGAGAGAAAATATTATACTGTCTTTCGTGGCGACCAAGTTCATAAATTGTCCTTCGTTATTGGATAAGTAGAATAATGAAGTATGTTCGTTGGAGTACGTGGAGTTACGGGTAAATTTAATTTTCAAATTTGTTACCAATGACGGCTCCAGATTGTTTAATTTATACGACCTCGTACAGGATTCTCCAGACAAGGATACGCGTATCTAAAAACAAAATTCGGTCACTCTAATCTTCATCGATAAAATAAATGATTTGGATTTGGAGAGACTGGTTTCAAAGAATCAATACCTCCATAAGTTTATTACAAAAATATTGTACACAAAGGGTTTAATCAAAAAAAGGTAAAAACGTCTTACCACATCAATGTTCGTACTCCGTATATGTGTTTCGACAACTCTGTTGTCATCATCAGCAGAAATTGGTCAGTGTTGCACCTGGGTCTACAGTAAAGCTCACACAGGTTCGCGCATTTCGTGTGTACTTTGCCACGGGCCCCCAGATGCTTAATTTCTGGTGATGACAACTTAGTTGTCGAAATATTTATACAGATTACTAACATTGATATGGTAAGGCCTCTTTTCTTTTTTCTGATTCGATGAATCACAGATTCCGATAAAATTTCCAAAAAAGGTTTATAAGCACCTACCCCGTCTGCAATCTCCTTAGACTTCTTAATTTTAGCTTTCAATTCTTCTAATCTAAACGTTATATTTTTATTTTCCAAGTTAAATAAACCAGTCTCTTTATTAAATTTAATTTCGGTGAAATTTTTGAGCATACTTTGTACTCTGTTTCTTGCCTCGTTTATTTTCTTTCGGATTTCTTCAGTTTCTAAAAGGAGTAATTAAAAAAGTATTTAGATTGTAAGAGCTGTTTTGTTAGATAATAAAGAGTGATCCAAATTAAGCTTCAGGATTTAAATTATGCGCCATTTGCTTCGTGAGAATGTTGGAAGTTTACATTTTGGCGGTTAATATGGAAACATACAGCAATGGCATGGCTCCTTTACACTGTACAGCAGGTATGGGCAACTTTTGACATGTTGTGGGCCAAACTTTAATGTGCAAATACGTTCGCGGGCCGCGTTTAAAAGTAGTGTTTTAAAGTAGTATTCATAATTTTTAGCGATAGATATCTGACATGAAATAATACAATGTCTCGCGGGCCGGATCAAATCTTACAGCGGGTCGGTGGTTGCCCACATATACTGTACAGTATCGCATACAAATCATATGAATGTATTATAAACAAGCGATCAGTTACAATTACAAGAAAAGTTAAATTACTTTCTGGAAGCAATAGTGTGTCAAGTGAGCTTGCAATTCGTGATCTAGTGCAAAAGTTTGAAGCAGGTGGTGCCGTTCCGTGGAAAATATTTCTCAGATAACTTATAGTATGCATGAGGAACCGACTACGTCAATTCGATGCTGTGCACAGCAATTGGTTCTTTCATACTCAACAAGTTTTAAGAAAAGATCTGCATTTAAATACAAAATACAACTGACGCAAGAACTTAAAAAAATAGAACATCAAAAACGTCGTACATTTGTGGACTGGGTTTTAGAGAACGTAGAAGTCGATGCTAATTTTTGCATAAAACTGATATTGAGTGATGAAGATCGCATGCACTTGAATGATTTTGTCAATCGCTAAATTTGTCGAAACTGGGGTAGCGAAAATCCACGCTATTTTCAAGAGAGACCGATGCATCCCCAAAAACGCACTGTCTAGTGTATAGTATAGGCTGAGGTAACCATTGGCCTGTACTCTTTTGAGGATGGAAATGGCAACGTGGTCACTGTCAATAGTTTACGCTATCGGGAAATGCTAAACGACCTTTTCCAATGAAGTCAATGATGTGAATGTGAATGACATGTGATTTCAACAAGAACGATCCACATGTCACGCAACACGTGGAACAATCACTTTACTTCACAACAAATTTCTTCATGATTCTCAATTTTTGTTATCAATCATTTTACTTCACACCAAATTTCTTGACCGTGTTATGTCTCATTGAGGCGACATCGATTGGGCCACCCAGGTCTTGTGGTATATCCCCACTAAACTTTCTTTGTTTCGCTTTCAGACCTAAAGGAGAATATTTGGCGTGCAATTGTTGAAATAGAGTCACAGTTATGAGAAAGCATTAAGAAAAATTTCAGTAAAAGAATGGTGTCATGTTGGCAAAGTCGAGGAGGGCGTTTGATTGACATTAACAATTAGCTGGACCTTGGTTTACCTTTCAATATGATGTACATATACGCACTAGCCGCTAGTGTAGCCACAAAATCAACAAATCTTTAGTGTAGATTATATAAACGAATTCTAAATTGTTTGTTTAGAATGTTTTCTATCGAATAAAATGCAAGAAGCTAGTGTATATTGCCAAGAAAAAATCCTAAATTACACATATGCTAATTTAATAGTACAAATGTTCAATCAACTAATAATACTCTAAGGGGATATTGCAGATGCAGAAGTTAAAGTTGCAGTTGTATTCTTTGTACATAAATAAAGTTATTATACTGAAAATATATAAAAAGCTAAAGAATTGAATTTATTTTCTTTGAACAATAGAAAAGGCAAGAAAATTTAATTTATTTTTAAGTTTTTTTAAAAAATGAACACAAACTGCTATGGAAACAAAATTAGATTGATTATTTGATACTTTGATACAGTTATTAAAGAAAAGGAACAGTTAATACTTGTAACAATGTTATTGAAACACTTAGGAATCAAAAGAAACAGTGTGTAATTGTAACAGTGTTTTGAATGTGCGTATTTTGCTAAATTTCGTAAAACATTTTAGTAAACGTTTGTGTTCTCTTCTAATGTCGACAATAGAACGTAAATAGCCCTAAGTTACGTTTACATTTTTGTTTGTTTATTAAATTTAATTCAATTGTATGATAAACTAAAAACGATTTTCGAAGTAATTTCCTTTGTATGGAGTTATGTAAACTCAATATAAAGGTGTTTCAAATTGCGCGGTTTTTTTTTAGGATAAATAAAATATAGATGGCGCACTGAATTTGTTTGGGTATGTGGGCATTAAAAACTGTAATGTATGACATTTCGCGTTCAAATTGTTGAATTATTTTATGAAAATCAGCGTTCTGTGAAAAGAGCTTTTAGAAAATTACGTGAATTTTATGGTTTACATAATCATCCATCTGAAAGCACTATGGGTTTTATTATTAAAAAATTTCAAGAGATCGGTTCCGTGGAAGATCAAAAAAGTGAAAAATACAGTCGTAGTGGTTGTGCACAAGAAAATATTGGTTTGGTTCGTGAAAGTGTTGCTGAAGATCCTGAAATGTCCATTAGACGACGTTCACAACAACTTGGACTTAGTGGATCAACAACATGGCGTATTTTACACAAGGATTTAGTTCTGAAGACATATAAGGTTCAAATAATACATTAGATCATTTAAAACGTCGTTCATTTGTCAATTTCATCAATGAACAACCTGCTGATTTTTCTCAAAAAATAATGTCTTTCGATGAGACACATTTTGAACTTAGTGTCTATGTTAATAAACAAAATTGCCGTATCTGGGGTGAGGAAAATGCACGAATTATTCACGAGGAAGCTATGCATCCTAAACGAGTAACTGTTTGGTGTGAATTATGGTCAGGTGGTGTAATTGGACCTTACTTCTTTGAAAATGCTGCTGGTGAAGCTATAACTGTCAATGGTGATCGATATCGCCGGATGAAAATCGAACTTTTGTGGCCTGAATTAATGAATATTGATCTACAAGATATGTGGTTTCAACAGGATGGCGCTACACCTCATTTTGCACACGAATCAATTGATTTATTGACAGAAAAATTTCCTGGACGTGTAATCTCAAGAAACGGTGATGTTAATTGGCCACCAAGATCATGTGATTTGACACCGTTAGTCTATTTTCTTTGGAGTTATGTGAAAAGTCAGGTTTATAAAAACAATCCGCAATCAATTCCTGCTTTGAAAGATGAAATTATTCGTGTCATTGGTGAGATAGAGCCTCTATTATGTCAAAATGTCATTGAAAATTTTAACTTTTTGTGGAGCAGCAAGAGGAGGCCATTTGGCAGATATTATTTTTCGCATGTAAATGTCATAACCGATACTTCAATTACCAATAAAAAGTTTTTGAAAGTGAATGCAAATTATGTGTTTTATTTATTCTTTAAAAAAACCGCGAAAGTTTTATGAACAGGATTTTCCAAACTCCTTTTAGACTGTCATACATGGGCACATGACAATTATCTTTTGGCCGAGTGTACATATATTGAAATGTTGCAAAATATTTTACCAGTAAGTGTTGTTAAACTCTTCAACTTGTCCAAATTCTTTCTGAGATCGTACGGTATACGGACGTTTTTTATGTCAGCAGCTTCTTTATAAATTTCTTTCATTCGATCCGATGTTGCCAGAGCATCGTTTATAATTTTTTCCACGTTCACGTTGTCATATTCGGGCAAGGGTTCATCAATTAACTTGTTTAATTTGATCCCATTGTACCAATTTTTGTTTTTAATTTCGTTCAGGCGATTCTCGATTTTGGTCATTTTTTCTTTTACATCTACAAATGGATTTGGATTGCAGTTAATAACAAATATGCACAAAACGTTTGCGTGTAGATTACCCGGTGCCCTATGATTCAAAATAAAGAGGATTCTACTTTCTAGCTGGGATGCGTTTGCGGATAACATGAAGATTTTGTTACTCAATGAATCCATTCCTTTCGGTTCGACTTGGTCTTTGAGGTCATTTAAAACTTTATGTGCTTTTAGTGCTGTTTCATTTGCTTCTTTCAGTAGAGTTACGATGTTAGAAAACGCTTCGCTGGCTTTTTCAGCGTTCACTTGTTTGTCGTTCTTTTCAAATAGCCTGAAACAAAGGTACTTTTATACAATTCATCTTGAAAGTAAAGAACATACAGTCAGTCACAAAAGTGATCGTATACGTTGTGAATGTAGAACAATATATTTACTTCCATTTAACAGCGTGTAATATTACTAACTCGCGCATACTACCAGACATGTGTTTACTTTTACAATTCACCTTTGTACATAAATAAAATGCTTATTTTTCACAAATACGTGATACTATGGACAGAATTTACCGAATTTGTTGTAAATTTATGACTTAGAATAGAGAAATATTTTATAAAAATGAAGTGTAGGAAATCTTTTGTGATATTCGATGTTAGAATATTTAGCAAATTCTTTTATAGTTGTAAATACTCGTAATAACAATTTTATTTTCATATTGTTATTAGAGGTTTTAGAGGTCTTTAAAGGTGTTGAATTTGAAGTTGAATTCATCAACGGTGTTGAATGAAAATAATAAATAATAATAATAAATGTCATAGTCAGATGTTCACATTTAATGGAGTTCAACATTCACGGAATGTACGAACATTACTGCGATTGACCGTACAAAGGATGCTAGGAAAGTTTCGCAATATGACGAAACAATAAGTCGTAGGAAGCTGCTTGTTGAGACATGTTCATACGTGCATAGTAGCCGCCGCGCCATGTTGATGGGCTCAGTTATTCATTAGCAGTGTGAGTATAAAGTGCTTGCGATGGCATCGTGGTCACGAAATGAGATAAGGGCAGTTTTGTGTTATAATTTCGTGCGTGGTTTAAACATAGACCAGTGCTTCGAAGAAATGACTTTTGCACTAGCTGATGTTTGTCCACATCGCACAACGATATTCAGGTGGTATAGAGTATTCCAATGGGGAAATTTAACTGTGAAGGATGCTGAGAGGATAGGAAGGCCACGAACGTCAGTTACGGAGGAAAACGTTATTACTGTGAGGAAAATGCTTGGCGAGTGACGTACCAACAGATTAGAGGGTACTTTATGCCTAAATGCACCAGCAATTCGTTCGATTTTGCATGATAATTTGGACGTGAAGAAACTTTGTTCTCTCAGAGTGCCGCATCGATTGACTGAAGAGCAGATGACACGACGTAAGACTTGATGCCGGGAGATGCTAAAAAAGTATAATAAGGGACAATCTCGGTGTGTGAACAACATCGTGACAGGTGACGAGACTTGGCTGTACTATTTCGATGTGCCGACCAAAGCTCAAAACAAAGTTTGGGTCTTTGATGATGAGGAAACACCCATAGTTGTCAGAAAATCCCGATCTGTAAAGAAGAAAATGATGACTGTATTTTTCAAATCGAGTGGAATTGTGGAACGCGTCGTTTTGGACACACAGAAGACAATCATAGCTAAGTGGTAGAGTGAACAGTTCCTGCCTAAAGTCATTGGCTCTATGGAGAACCTGCGGGCAAAGTCGAGAATGGACACCTGGTTCCTCCATCACGATAATGCTCCAGCTCACCGCGCCAAAGCCTGCACCGAATATTCGACCACGACAGGATTGAAGCTTCTCGAGCACCTTCTTTACAGTCCATATTTTGCTCTCTGCGACTTTGCACTGTTCCCGCATGTGAAAATGAAGTCAAAAGGGGGGCGGTTTTCCAATGATGAGGACCTTTTACGGGCTTTGGACAACGAGTGTGCTTTACTCCCTAGTGAAACTTAGCAGAAGTGGTTTAAAGATTGGTTTCGGAGGATGGAGAGGTGCATTGAGTGTAGAGGAAATTACTTTGAAAAAATTAAATAAACAAAGCTGTATTGCAAAACTTTCCTAGTACCCTTTGTATTGTACTTGCTTGATAATGTCCTAACAGACGAAACTAGTCGCAGTAAGTATATAACATAGTATGAATTTAAGACAAAGTGTTTCATTTATTTCATAATACTTTATTTATTCTTTAATGTAATGGAATTTCACAAAGTAACGACTTCAACAAACAACAAAGATTAATACTTACTTTTCAATATTTTTTACTTTCAACTGCAACATATTTGTATGGTTTTTAGCTTCGTTGAATTTTTCCTTTAATAAGCGAATAGCAGCATTCAGATCTTTTTGTCTTTCTTTTAGTTTATTCACTACATTTTCAAGCCCTTCGTCGACGACTTTCACTATTAAAGTTTCTGTTTCATTTACTGCTTTGTTGACTTTCCTGATGTTACTGTTAGTGGATTTTAGATCAATTTCTACCCTTTCAGCTTTATCGGCGTTTTCTAATAAAACTTCTTTAAGTTTTTTAAGCCTGTCTTCGTTCTGAACGTTTTTATTTTCAACGTGTTTTACCGTTTTGCTCGTGTTTAAAAGTAGTTCGTCTATTGAATCGAGGAAATCGGTTATGTTATTTAGGTTATCGTGCAGAATCGATAACTGATCCACCTGATTATTTTTGCTGATCGTTTCTAAAAAGTTGTTTATAGCTGAACATTTCGCCAACGTTCCATCTACATCCATTTTCTGTACTTTTCTATGTTGGTGTCGCATGTGCTTTAGTATAGCATCTCCTTCGCGAACGGCTTCTCTGGTTGAAATGTAATTCTGTCCAAAACCATTCAAATTATCCGTATAATCTTCTATATCGTATTTTATATGTGAGAATTCATTAGCTGTATTTAAGGTCTGGTTATTGGTATTTATAATATCTCTGACTAATATATCGACTTTCAATTTTTTTAAATCGAAGTCTTCTTTAATCTTTTCTAAATCATTGTAGTGATCTTGCGTCGTCATATCTCCGATTAGTTTTTTTGCTTTGTCGTTTTCCGCCACGTAAATTTTGAACCGCTCCGTCAAGTCTTCATGTACCTTTTCATACATCTCAAGTTCTCCCCAGGGTGGTTCCAATTTTCCTTGGAGAAGATGGCTGGTATTTCCGTGGAGGGCATTTTTCATTCTTTCCACCTGATCCAAAAGCTTTTGCGTGCAGTCGTCGCAAGCTGTAAAACAAATTTATTGTTCCGTATTGTGTGTTACTTTAAGATGAGGTAAGACTTAATAATAGTGCGGTTTTACATTTCCGATTTTCGAAATGTTTTAAAGTATTTTATCTTTGAGTTCTTACTTCAATCATATTTTGATTAAATTATTTCTGTACTTAAAATTTAGGTAATTACAGAAGTTTTAATTTGTTACATTTTTTTATATACGAAAATTATATTAAATAGTTATGTTATTTTATAAAACAAACTTTATTATAGAAATTTTGAGATTCGCTGAAACATAATAATTTCAACAATGGTTATAAAAACACTATTAAGAAAAGGTGCAATGGCAACTACAATGCAGTAAAGATAGAACAAGCAATTTCCCTAACATTCTGTATCAATCAAGACCTCAAGCAGAGCAGTTCCTTGCTTCCGATGTTATTTAATTTTATAGAAGAATAGATCAGGAAATATGAAAGTTGATGTTGACTAAAGGATGAAGATGATATTTCACATATACTCCGCAAGTTGATCAAGCAATATGGGGTCCACAATTGAATAAGAAGAAAATTAACTATATGTTAGTAGTAGGGGACCAAAAATACTGAAAACAGAATAGGAAATTATCAAGCAAACAAACGTGTATAACTGCTTGAAGTTGAGTGTAACATCAAATGGAAGAAAGAACCATGGATCTCAATTAAAAGAGTCAAAGGACTCATTAGAGATTAGTATTCGACACTGTGTCTGGAGATAAATTAACAAATTAGTCCATATGAAAAAGATACAAAGTATGAGCTGCGGTTAAGGTCTAAACAAAGAATGAGAAAATAGGTATATAGGGAAAAACGATTTAGAGTAAACAGTCTACCTGGAAAATCATCCGTGAGATAGGTCTAGAGTTGATTTTTTTCGTATATAGGACAAACGGGGATCTTGTCTCGAGTTAACGGAAGGAAAGAAGTTGGGGAAAGGCGAGGTTTTAGAGAAGTTGTGTCGTAATAAAACGGAACAAAACGCAGGTAGAATGATAAATGATTGCAGATACAGCCGATCAAACGCAATTAATAAAGTACTGACACTTGAGAAAAATGGTTTCTAGTAAAATAAGATAATATGATATGTGAGATGAAGGGACAAAATCGAGCAAAAGTTGGACACTGGAAATTTAACATAAAATGAAGTAAAGAAATCTGAAGGTAAACGATTGATAAGAACGAAAGTAAAGCTAATCATTAAGTAAAAGTTAAGAAACTTCTTTAAAAGTATGAACGAGAGATCCTACGGTCTATTTTAAGATAAATCGGAGCTAGAAGGGGAGAAATAGCAAGTTACTGAAACCTCCCAGCAGAAATACGAGCTCAGCATACAAAAGCCTTACAAATTTGAGAGCAGACAGGAAAGCGAGAATTTGCAAGGCAATGGTGAGTTCATTAACATAGGCTACAGAAACTAAGACAGAAGCAAAGGTAGCAAATCATAAAATGGGAGTAGCAGATACTAAATATTTCACTTCAAGATAGGTAAACAAATGAGCCCATACGAGAAAGGTGCAAAGTACTTACTTAAGTGGTTAAAAATTAGAAAAAGTGTAAGGTGCAAGTGAAGAGGCTGGACGAAAGTGAACACTTGCACGATCACTCGTGAAATAAGTCTGGAGTTGGTTTTCCTCATCTACAGGAGATGGATGACAAACTGGAATCTTATCCCCACTCGATAGAACAAAAAAAGAACATGAAATTGATGGGAAGCTATAGAAATGGAGTTTTATGGTGTACAAGAAGAGTAAGAGGAAGTGAAGAGGCTGGATGGAAGTGAACACTTAAACGAACACTCGTGAGATCAGTCTGGCGTTGGTTCACCTCGTCTACAGAAGGAGATAGATGACAAGCTGGAATCTTGTTCCCAGTCGATGGAAAAAAAAAAGACGAAATTAAAAAAAATGGGAAGCTATGGAAATGGAGTTTTGCAGTGTACATGAAGAGTAAGAGCAAGTGAAGAGACTGGACGAAAGTGAACACTTGGACGATCACTCGTGAGATCAGTCTGGAGTTGGTCTTCCTCATCTACAGGAGATGGATGACAAACTAGAATCTTATTCTCAGTCGATGGAAGGAAAAAAAAGGAGACACAATTACCAAAATGAAGGAGATGTAATTTTGTGGTGTAAATGTAATGAGATTGGTATTGAGGCGACCTGGAACAAAATTAAAAGCACTTAGTATGGTATGGAGATTTAAAAGCGATTTCCAATAAAAGTACGAAAATGGGAAAGATGAAGAGAGAAGGATCACGCTGGGAAACAGAATTTGACCACAAAATGCAGAAATTATGCTCGAAGAGAAACGACTGGGAGATCAGAAAGTGGTATATAAATTTACTCTTATATAAGGTTGATTATATACGTTAAGTAACAAGTCGAGATAATTTTGGTATTAATGAGAGGTTCAATAGCCATTTTATGACAAGCCAATAAACTTATACGAGGGACACTTTCTTTTATTTAAAGAGACGAACCAATATTTCATATCTATTGAAACTGTTTTAAATCTTTTAATTTAATCTTATTTAAATATAATAAAAAAAAGTTAAAAAAGCGCAATTTTTAACATTTGTTTTTATATTTTAATACTTACGTACGCAAACATTGTTTTGTAAAATATGTCTGGCCTCTTCACATGATGAACATTTCTTCCCTGTAATGCCAACTTTACAATAACATTGGCCAGACGAGTCGCACCCAGATCTGAAAATGCCTTGCGGATTGCAATCACATGGTTTGCAACTGCCACCATCCGCCATAGGATTTCCGTAATAACCTTGAGCACACGTTGCGCACTTCGGTCCAACATAACCTATAAATATTGATATTTATGTAAGTTGGTTTTGCATATAATTACGCGCTTTTACGTTGTGAAACTGAAAAATTCTTTTTACCGTTTTTTACTTCGTCATATAAATTGAAGTTTTTGAAGAAATTTCTCGCTCTTTGATGATATTCGAACTCACGATATCATATTGACCAGGCATACATATGTCTCATGCGTCGATTAGAGAGAACTACTAGTCTACGAGTCTACTAAAATGCTATAAGTTGAGTGATATTAAATAAAACCCACGGTAGGTGTATCTCCAAAATATGAGTTTTGAATGCCTCAACTGTCTCTTCCGGCGTAAAAAACCGGTGACCACGAAGTTTATTCTTCACGTGTGGAAACAAAAAGAAATCACAGGGTGCTAGATCAGGGCTGTACGGCGGATGGTTCATCAATTCAATGTTTTGCCCGATCAAATATTTAATTGCTTGAACCGACCTGTGAGAGATCGCATTGTCATGGTGGAGAATGATCTGTCGTTTTCGGTTTGTTTTCCTTATTTCTTCAAAAACTTTTGTCAAACAAATAGTTGTGTACTATTCGGAATTGACCATTCTACAACATTCTAAAGGTACGGTTTTTCCGAAAAAAATAGGCGACCATTTGTCTTGATGTGCTTCAAGCGCGAACAAATTTTGTTGGTTTGGGCTCATCTTGGAATACCCACACAGTCGACTGTTGTTTACTGTCGGGTTCATACGTATAGATCCAAGATTCATGATCTGTGACAAATTTATAAATGTTGTTTGAAGCACCGCCATTGTATTTTTTGTGCATTTCTTGGCACCAATCGACGCGAGTCCTTCTTTGAGTGGTTGTCAAATTATGTGGTACCCACCGTGAACATAGCTTCTTAACAGCTGAATGTTCATGCAGGGTCTTATGCACGTTGGTATTACTAATACCTAGAGATGCCTCGATCTTACGGTATGTCACATGACAGTCTTGCATTATCAATTCAAACACTGCATTAATGTTTTCCGACACAACAACATTTGTGGGACGACCTTCACGAAATTCATCGTCCAAAGAACGCCGTCCAAGTTTGAATTGACTATATCAACGATATACTGCAGTTTTCGATGGTGCTTCATCACCACATAAAGAATTCAGCTCGTCGATGCATTCTTGTTGAGATAATACACGTCGAAAGTTATGAAAAATAATTGCACGAAGATGTTCACGAGTTAATTCCATTTTTTCGCTGACAAAATTTTCATGTTACTGTCAACAATAGAAATAGCTACCGGATAATAAAACTGTCAAGGTAAATATATTGTCAAAAATGACAAACTTCACGATGCAATCATCAGATCAGAGGCAACACTAACAGTGTTGCCAGTTTCCGAAATATAAACGGCTACCCTCGTAACAGACTGACTTTTGACTTGCAGCATGAGGAGTACTAAGAGTCGGATTGAGTCACGCGTATTTATTAAATATTTTTTTTTATTTTGATCTTGTTTGAATAAATATTAGTTATTACATATTAAGGTACTTCGGCGTAAGTTTACATCCAGTATATACGATAAAAATCGGTAAAAATTAGAATTTTTCAGTAAGTTGATTTTGTTCCTGTTCTTTTAAAACTAACCGGGTTTGCAAACGCACACGCCCAATTTAATGTCACAACCTATAGCAAAGTTTTTATCTTTAGTTGGACACGGACATGGCCAGCAGTTGTTAGGATCACCAAAATATCCTTCCTTGCATATTTCACATTTACTTCCGTCTGTATTATTGGTGCAATTCTGAAAATAAAGAATATTACGAGTTAAAAAATATAATTTCTTTTTACACTAAATACCTGGCATCTGCACGTTTCGCTATCACATATTCTAGACCTTCCGTTGCATTCACAAGGTAAGGAGCGACCGATTAAGTAGTCTACGTTGACTTTACTAAATAGGGGCGTGTGGGATGTTCGTTTTCGACAATAACCTGGACTGGGTGTTTGGCATGATGTTGAAGTATATTGGGTCGGACACTCACACATCTCGATTCCGATAGCTGGTCTATATTGGCTACCTCTTGCTTCAGTTGCGGTGTCCAAAGTAACCGAAACCAAACTAACATCATATGAATACAATAATAACATTTTAGATACTTCCTCGAATTTGTACTTACACAGAATTATCACTAGTACGTGAATCGGCAGCTTTGATAAAAATATCTGTAACATTTTGTAAGATTATCATAAAATCCATTCTACTAACTTTGGCGTTTGCTGGACTCCGCCACATCTCCTCCTGAATGTGTACTTCATATTTCTGGGCGATTTGTGGTAATAATTGGAAACGATAGATTTCCATTCTATTTCCTTCTAGTATTATTAGGGGATCATGCCTTCCTGTAGGTAAATTATTCGATCGAGTCTCTATTTTGAATCTTAAATAACCATTGTAGGATAGTAGTCTATCACCGTTGAACACATGTGGCAAGCGCCAATAGAGGGAATTCTTTTTTCGATGTAACGTTTCCGATACGATCTGGTGGGATGGTATTTGATCCCAAATGTACGGGGCGTTCACACATTTTCTAGATCTATTAAAACAAAAGCATTCGGTGCAACCGTTTGGATTGCTGGTATCAAGTCCAAATGTTTCTTCTTTGCATGTATTGCAAGTACGGCCAATGACGTTTTGCTATAAAAGAGAAGTTTGTTTAGAATATTTTTTCTATGCCAGAATAGAAAAAAGTTATAGTAATATAGTATATATGAATATACAGTCATTAATAATGTGAAAGAAATTTATATTCAATCTATATTTAAAGTATGGGAACGATATAACAGGTGGCGCAAAAATAATGTCATAATTTGAATTGGCTACCATTTCTAAAGATGGCGCCTCGTGCAAACTGGGTCCACTACAAATGTCACAAAAAGTCCGGCGTTGTATTGCTCGTTCGACCGAGAACATTGCAGCTGTTGCCGACGACGTCAGAGAGAATCAACGAGATGACGATGCACACAATTAGGTATCAGCAGAGGTTTGTTAAACGAATTTTGGTGAAAGATTTTAAAATGTTCCCCTACAAAGTGCAAACTGTTCACGAATTGCTGCTTGCTGACCGTATCAAAAATCATAATGAGCGATGAAGCCCATTTCCACTTAAGTGGTTATGTTAACAAACAAACTTTGCATTTCTGGGGCACAGAGAATCCAGATGAAATGCATGAAAAGCCATTGCATCTCCTCAAAGTGACTGTTTGGTGCGGCATTTGCCGTGAAAAAGTGATTGATCCTGGTCGAGTGATCTTCCGTTTTGGAGATTTGAACTGTCCGTCCAGATCGCCAGATCTAACAGCACCAGATTTCTTTCTTTGGGGTTTTTTAAAATCTCGCGTTTACCAAATCAAACCACGAACCTTGTAAGTCTTGAAAGCTAACATTGAAGAAGAGTACAGCTTCTTTAATCTGAATCTCCACTAAGCCGAATTATATTTTATATATATTAATGTGAACGCCAAATTATTTTCAAGAGATACTGTGACACAACCTACGGTTCTCCACAGACGGCGTTATGTTGCATCAAAGGGGTGTTTCTACATTTAATTCGTGGCGGATCGTGGTTAAGATGAGTCCAAAAGACAGACATAGAACGCTAAGTTTGGATAAAAAGTCGAAAATATAATACTTCAGATCCTGAACCATGGATTTGGTGGAAAATTTTTGGTCGTTGAATATAATGTTTAAAAAATTCGATCTTAAAGATCCTGTATTTTTATTGCACAACGCATGGCAAAAGGTTGCACCTACAGTTCCTAAGAAGTGTCATTCTGCACAGTGAATTAATCAACAATGAGGAGACAGAAATGGAAAGTTTTATAGTTTTATAGAAAAACTCGCAAGGATTGTTAGCAATGAAGAGGAGGAAGTCTGTACGTTGCTCAAAAAATTCGATCTTAAAGATGCTGTGTTTATTGCACAACGCAGGGCAAATGATTGCACCAAATCTTCTAAAGGAATGTTGGCATAAACTTCTACTCGGTGGGATCAATCGACAATACGGTGACAGAAATTGAAAGTAGTTTTGATACAAGTCCTTCATAGCTATGGCATTTATTTTGTTAATTACTGTATCTGAATGGAATAATCATAACTATAGCTATTAACCTACCTTACAGGGACATTGGCCGGCTTCATCGCATTGACACAAATTAGCAGAACACCGAGTCCCTGCAATGTTGCAATTGCAGGGCCGACATTTTGGATAACCATAATATCCAACAGCGCATTTGTTGCAGTTCTGACCTGAATAAGCTACGTCACAGAAACATTGTCCCGTCTGTAAATTGCACTCTTGCCTCTTCGTTCCAAATTTAGAACAATTACATTCCTGAAATCATTATAATTGATGTACATATGTAAATTGTGAATTGAATCTGCACTATTCAATAGTATATTCATTAAGAAATTTAATATTTATGTTAAGCAATTCAAAATACATTTTATAATAATTTTACTTTCCACGTTTAGATACCACAAATATTTTTACGCTTAATTATTAAAAAATTATGTCCCTACGAAAATCACATAATATCCTGATGATGTAACTCGTAGATTTAAAGTTAAAATTAATCGAAAACTCTTGAAGGAATTGTAGATGTAGCTTGTATGGAGTAGATTCTTCGAAGAAACCTAGGTTGAATGAAATTTTATTTATTTCTGGAAAAATTCAAAGTTTGTAGATAAATTCCATGTTAAATCTGACAAGAAAGTTCAGTGGATATGGCAACCTGAGTTGATTGGGTGCATGGTAAAGTCTCCAAATACTTAAATCTCTTTACGACCGATCCAGTTGCTTCAAATTTTTGCACTAGTTTTCGGTATTAGAAGGTTTATGTATTTATGTTCCATATTGGTATCCGTGATGTTCTTATGTCTTTCATTAAAAATTATTGTTGTCCTGTAAACATTATACCATAAATAAAGATCATGTTCACCTTCTCAGCAAGATTATACACTATTTTTGCGGAAAACATGATGAGGATGATTTTGATGAAAAAACGTCAAAATCAATATTAGTTTCATTCCATCATCATTGTTCACGAATTTATTGTTAGTATCATGATCTAAAGTTAGTAAATCTAACTTAGTTATTTTTAAGAGCATATAATTCATTCAAAATTTTAGGAGGTGGGCTTCATGGGGAGCAGATGGAAATACCATAAGTGTAATTCACAGGTCAAAGTAGGTCCTCCTTACAATACAACCGGACGGATTCTTCAGACATTTTTATTATCGTTTTAGTTTCTGAAATATTTCAGGTGGATAGTTGTCAAGAATATCACACGGTATAATATATTATATACCTAATTTTCACATTATAATTTTGAAGATTTTTGTTATAGAATACAAGCGTCTGATTTTAATGACTACTTGGAAAGAAATTTAATATGTGCATATGTATTCCGGGTGAACCATGACAAGATTTCCAGTTTAAGGATGTGTTGATGAAGCAATTTCAAGCTAAAAATGTCTAATCATATATTCATTAGACAATCCAAAACTCTATCGTAATTGAACTACAAACATTTGAAATTATAGATAACACTACTAATGCAGGTATTACGTACTACTGTTGATTTCGTTATTATTTCGGTGAATGTTTAGTGTGGTGTTATGGACGACCGTTTTATTAGTTTATAATCGAAGAAAGTTTCATGTCAGTTCGTTATTTACGTTTCCCGGAAAACGGTCTGACAACATTACTGGATAATGTTCCTCGAATGTAGACAAAGCACCTTCCGCACTTTGGTAGATAAGTAACAGATTTTCTTAATCGAAATTATACGAACTCGAAAGTCACAAAACTTAAATCCTTTAGATTTTTTTTTATGGGGAAAACAGATAACAATTTGTTAGAATTATAGATGTTTCAGAAACTATTCGACCTGATCCTGTAACTGTTAGCAGGGCTACATCTTCATTTTTAAGAGCTGCACCATGTGCAACAACTCAGTGGCCATTTTGAACAACTAATTCCATAAAGCGACTTCCTTTTAAATGATTTTCATTCAGATTTGTTTTTGCAGGGTATATAATACCTGTAGGGTTATCTAAAGTTTCAATTGCTTGTGGTAAGTTACGACAGATTTGGGTATATATTTATTAGACATTTTTAACTTGAAAATGCTTCAGTAACACATCCTGTAGTAATTATGTGATGGGACACCCGGTGTATATATATAGTCACACTACAGTCTTATTGGTTGTTTTGTTGCAATTTAGACGTCAATGATTTTTTAAGCCTGTGTGATACAGATTCCCGAAGATACCTAGCTACAATGAAATTTTATTATTTCTTGAAAAATTTAAACTTTGTTGATAAATTTCTTGTATTTTTTGGTAAAAACATGTAACAACAGCACAAATAATATAAAAGAAATCCATGCATTTCTATATTCTCGAATTTTCGATGTAGTAAGAGTATAATTCTTTAAATTTATATTGGACACAAATTCTAAAAAATAAACCCGCTTATCCAATAAAAATCAGATAACACAAGCATAATTCAACGTACCTTGCAACCTATTTGAGGTTCGTGACCCCATGTGTTTGTCAAACATTTTTCACAATAAACTCCATGGCTATTAGGCGGGCAAACACAGCGTCCTGTTTTTGGATCACAAATATGCCCTGGTTTCTTACAATCATCGCATTCTATAAGAAGAAAAACCTTATCATTTGTTACACTAAACGATCATATTTGCGAACATTTTTTAGTGGCAATCACTACGTACAGATGTTGTATTACATCATGTTTATTTATGATACCTTAAATTGAGGAAATATAAGTTTTTAATAGTTGCTAAGCTGGGAAGGCACAATCATCTATAATTTTTGCTTTGTACAAGAGAAGATAAGTTGGTATTTATTATTGTGTCTAGGCATGTATGAAATATACAATATAAAAAAGCTCAGGCTTGAATAATGCAAAGTACACGGAATACTTATTAAATAAGTTCTGAAATTCTTTTCATTTCTTTTCTGGATTTCGATATGCAGTTTCGATACATTTATTAATGAATTTTATTTGTTCTACTTTTCAATGGAAGGTATTTTCTGCTATGACATCGTTGATGACAATAACATAAATTAATAAAAGTTTCTGCGTTCGAGGAAGATTCTACGATGGGAAATTAATGAACATTTTTTTCAAAGTATCAGTTTTTAAAATAAATTTAATTTTTAAAAGTCACATTCTCTTTGCAATAGGTGACTTTCAGCGATGAATCCCGACTTGAAGCAATGATGGATTAATTTCGTTATAGTGATAAAGTTTTACAGAAAAAAATTAAACACCTATCATCAGTCATTATGCGGTTCTGCATAACTGCAAATGGCATCGGGGCTCTATTTTGTGGAGAGCATCATGAATAAAGTGCAATATAAAAAGGATGTCGAAACTGTATTTTTGACTTTCCTAAACCCGCTAAATGAAGAAAAATGACCTTACACCTTCATGCGGGATAGAGTACCGTGCCATACTGCGAAATCGATAAAAAAACTGTTTCGAGAGCATAATATATCCTTTTTATCCTGGCTAAATCGAAATTATGGAGCAAAAAATGGTAAAAGCTTGTTTTTTCAGTATGCCTGATAGAATTAGTGCGGTCATTAAAGTCAAAGGAAGATTAACAAAATATTAGTGCAATATCTTCGAGAAAGTTGGATCTCCACCTCTGTTTGAACGAGAATCGAGACGGCCTGACGAGTCTTAATCAAGACGAAACAGTCGTCGTAGGTCGTGTTCTCGGTCAACAGATAATTACTTGTTTGTAATATTTTCTGTAAGGCATAAATAAACATTTCGTATTAGTAATATGTCTCTGTTTTTGTTTATGAATTAGCAACATATTTCTGTTTTTGTTTTATTTCTGAAAAATGTGAAAAGTACCAAAATCAGAAAGTGGCCTAATTCAATTATCAAGTACTTTACACTGTAATTTTGATGAAAACTGACGAAATAAAAAATGTAAACAGCATTTTCGAAAACTGTATAGAATTTTCTACAAGTTTTTGATACACAATACATTTTGTAATTTTTTTTGCTTGTTTAAAAGCCAGGCTAAGAATCTATAATTAAGATTTCATACAAAATTGAAAGAGTGTCAAATAATAATAAAAAAAATTAACACTAAAATAATCTTACTTTTACAGCCATCTTTCGAAAAACCATAATAACTGCCGAGGCAAGTGTTGCACTTGTCCCCTCCAACACCCACTTTACAAAAACAACGGCCTGTTGTATGTTCACATGTAAAACTTCTGGATCCTTCAGGATTGCAGTCGCAATTGACACAACCATACGCGTTTTCCCAGTAACCGCTCTGAAAAATTGTTTTGGAAGAACAACTTCATATATTAAATATTAAACAAGTGCATATAAAGTACAAAGTCTTAATCGATTAGGGTTATCCCCTTGTCACAATAATTTTCGTATTTTGTATACGTGTTTCGACAACTAAGTTGTCATCATCTGTAGATAATTAATTACAGTGTCGCACCTGGAACCAGAGCAAAATCCGCACAAAGACAAAGTTCGCATTAGATTTGTACTGTCGAAAGCCATATACACACTAAGTGTGTGTATGGGTTATTGGAAAGGGATTAACTTTAATTGATTCATTTAGTTAACCACAGTCTGTATTAAAATTTACCTACAAAGTCTTAATTTTATTGATATATGTACAATTCAAATAACTATATTATAATTTTAAAATGATAAAATATTCTTTAAATTTGTCAATTTTAGTCGCGAAAGATTAAACGTAGATGTTAAAGTGGCATTTGTATGTCAATAAAGCATTGTCTAGTTGTCACACTGGTTAAACTAAAAATGAAAATATTTTTCTAATTGAATAAATTATTTACGAAGATTCTTTCGTGAAATTATAATCAATTATTGTTCAAATAAACCTCTCAATATTGTATCTACAGTTATGCTCAGTTGCGCCAACATTCATGACTGTTTTGGTTTTTTTAAATTATATATTTGAGGTTAAAACATAATATAGGTTGCATTTTGACCATTGACTTCACTGAACTCTGAACTTCACATTGCCATCTATCGACAAATATAATAAACTAATATGCCGTTGCAACAAACTGAAATTACAATACAATTGAGTTTAAATATGCGCATTAGAACTACATATATACATTTAGTCACAAACACATCACCAATTTTCATGTAGGAACAAACTTTGTATAAATATGAATATAAAGAAGTAGTATATTTAATAATAACTACTCGAAAATAGCAACAAAAGCGTTCCGAAAGTAATTTGAGTTGTAGTACATTTGTATCTAATGTGTTGACATAAACAGAGTTGAGATGTCCTCCCGCAGGCCAGGTTCGTACTAAGTACGTAGCGCCCCCACCAGTGTAATGTAATAAAACAAAAGAAGTGTAGAATTATAAGTTAGTACCGAGCCGATCTTTATATAAGATGAACGTATAATTATTAAGTATGGTGAACGAGAGGGAAAAGCAAAACCATTAGTTGACGTAGAACGAAAGTTTATTGATGAATTTCCCGATTTTATTATCATAGTGCTTAGATATACTGTAAAGTTTGCGATAAACCGTTGATGTGCTGGGACAAAAAAAAATCATATAAAGAGTCTACAACATCAAAATAGGAAGAATAACGTGGCACTAAAAATGCAATTTATATTTGATTCACTGTTCATGATAATCGCCTGCTATTTTAGACTTTATCTACTGGAAAAGCAGCCGTTTCATGACTTCTGGAATAAATAAAATCCCAACTGGAAGCTACCTTCCTGGAGAGCGTTACAGAGCCATATGTCAACTGTGCGTGACGACATCGAAAACATGATCAAAGAAGTAGTAAAAAATGAACAGTTGTGGTCATATGTCGACGAAACGACAGATCGAAAAAAAAACATTTTATTTTGCATATTATAGCGTGTGTTCTAGATTCTGTTAAAGCGACATTTCCCATTGTATTAGCTAACAAAAGATTAGAAAAGTGCGCTGGCAAAACAATTATGAAGGTAATGTTGGATGCGCTTAAAAGTTTTCAACTTTCAACTAGTAAACTCTCGATGTCTGAGCGATGGTGCAGTGACAATGTGTAGTGTAGGCCGTTCCCTTAAAGATAAGTGTGAGGCACTTTTACATGTGACATGTAAAGTACATGCTTTATACCTTGTAGCACAAAGTATTTGACAATGTTACCCAAAGGTGGATGTATTAATTTCAAATACTAAAGACTGTTTTTGAAATCTCCCAAACGAATTTGAGAGTCCCATAGATAGTACTCCAGTATTCCTAAGTTACGAGAACCAATTCTCATACGTTCAAGAACATGGTTGAAAGCGGCTTTCTATTATTGCGAGAATTTCTAACAAATAAAACCTGTGGTTCTATGATTCAAATCTAACGAAGCTACAGCAAGAAAAGCCAGAAGAGATTTGAAAATACTTCTGTTGAAACCGATCTAAAACAAATTTATGACAATTGTAACGATTTATTTGATTCAATAGAAAAACTGGTTTGTCGTTGGTGGAGTCAATGCAAATTGTGAACGATGTACACTCACTGCTATGTGTCACAAGTGACAAAAAATATGTGTGCTGTAGAAAAGTTAGAGAGTGTTACAAATAAAAATTTCGATTTTACGAGAGTAAGACAAATTTGCGATGGTGCGTGTATAGATCCGTTATCTATTTCTAACCATTATTTAAATTATGCGTGTACTACATCCGTAGATGTCGAGCGGTAATATCGGCTGTTTTTTTTAGAGGTATAGAACTTTAAGTTGGCAACACTTTTTTAACTGGCGGCCATTTTGTCAGCTGTTAAGTGATTTATATTTAGTTTTGTTTGTCACTTCAACATGAATAGACTGACGCCTGAACAACGCTTGCAAATTGTGCAAATTTATTTTGAAAATCATGGTTCTGTTCGAAATACGTATCGCACTACGTCAATATTACGGTCAACATAATCGTCCATCAGAGCAATTAATTCGATTAACTATGGAACGTTTTCGCACCACGTATACTCTAAATGATAACACGCATCCAGAGAGACGTCGTACAGTGCGTGCAGAAGAAGTCATTGCTGCTGTAGAGCGTAGCGTAGAGGAAGACCCGAATCAGTCTATCCGTCATCGTGCACAGGAATTGGATATGTATTGGATATGTCCATCCACTTTATGGAAGATTTTGCGGAAAGATCTAGGTTTTCGTGCTTACAAAATCCAACTCGTGCAAGAATTGAAGCCACACGATCACCTAGCAAGGCGTAGATTCGGTGAATGGGCCCAAAACAAGATTGTCGTTGATCCCGATTTTCATAATCGAATTTTGTTTAGCGATGAAGCTCACTTTTGGTTGAATGGATACGTCAATAAACAAAACAGCCGTATTTGGAGTGATGATAATCCTCAAGTGTATGTTGAGACACCGTTATATCCAGAAAAACTGACTGTTTGGTGTGCTTTATGGGCTGGTGGAATAATTGGTCCGTACTTCTTTAAAAACGAAGCTGGTCAGAACGTTACAGTCAATGGTGACCGCTATAGAGCCATGATTACTGACTTTTTCGTTCTTCAATTGAACAATCATGATGTGCAGGAGTTGTGATTTCAACAAGACGGCGCAACATGTCACACAGTTCGTCCCACAATTGATTTATTGAAGGAAACGTTTGGTAACCGCATAGTTTCACGTTTCGGACCCGTGAATTGGCCTCCAAGATCGTGCGATTTAACGCCGCTTGACTATTTTCTGTGGGGATATGTGAAGTCGCTAGTCTACGCCGATAAGCCCGAAACGATTGACCACTTGGAGGACAACATTCGCCGCGTTATTGCCGATATGCGGCCACAAATGTTGGAAAAAGTCATCGAAAATTGGCTCTCCAGATTAGACTACGTCCGAGCCAGCCGTGGCGGTCATATGCCAGAAGTCATATTTAAATTATAATGCCAGAAGATTATCTTTCGAATAAAGTAAATTTCATGTCAATTTAAAAAAATCATATTTGTTTTATTCCATTTCAAAGTTCTATACCTCTAAAAAAAACATCCGTTATTTTAAATATAAGACCATCTTCTCAGCACAGCGTACTTTTCTCTTCGAGTCAAATGTGGAAACTTACGTCATGCTGCAGACATTTTGTCAGTCTTATCCATTTTGAGCTACGCAATAACAGCGGTTGCCCCTTTGTTCGCATACTCGCCTTGTTACGATCCTGGCCTGCGGGAAGAGTATCCCAGTTCTAGTCATCAGTGAGTTTTTGATGAAAAAATTTCTAGTCAGTGGATTCGAAGCAAATATTCTACTGAGTGGTCATCTAGATTACCAGATTTTCTTTTGTGTTATTTAAGCAGTAAAACCTATGCAATCCAATTAAATTTTTTGCAATAAAAAAATGTATTCGTGGTGTTTGAAAATATTTGAAACAGAATATCTTACACATTTACGCGATCCAAATTTGAATACGTTGCTATTATTTGGAGCATTTATATTTTCATTATGTGTATTTGCACTGGAACTTGAGTGTGCAGTAGAGATTTTTGAAATATCTTCAATTTAAATCTAATGGCGAGTATTCAACTTACGATGTTAATTATAAAAGTTTGGATCATAATTAGTCGTTTCAACATTACGTGAGTTATTTATCGTCATTTTTTAAAATTAAAATGAACAATAATGCTGTTTATTTATCGTTTATTTGATCACAGATTAATTTTCGCTTTTCTCTAAGTTTAAGTTACTTTAATATCTTTTTGGCTCTAAAAGCTACAACAAATGCTTTACGTAAAGCTTGTTAAGGAATTATGAGAGAAAAATGTAAATGCCTTGCTTCAGGATCTACGAGGGAGCGTTTTTATATTCGCGGAATGGGGGACAAGGGGTGGAAATAAAAAAACCAAACTATTTTTCTTTTTCAATATATTCACCTGCAAGACGGATACATTTTTCACATCTTTCAATTAATTTATTTATACCCTCATAAAAAAATGATTTCTCTTTATCTGCAAAATACGCCGAAACTGCCTCCTTGACTTCATCATCGGCAGTAAATTTTTTACCCCGCAGCTCTTTTTTCATTTTCGGAAACAGGTAATAATCACTCGGGGCCAGGTCTGGGCTGTAGGGTGGGTGATTCACAATTTCGAAGCCCACCTTATGCAGGGCAGCTAACGCAACGCGGCTCTTGTGGACGGGTGCGTTGTCGTGCAAAAGCAGAACACCTTTTGTCAATTTTCCCCGTCTTTTCTCTTTAATGGCTTCTTTTAGTCGCCCTAATATTGAAGCGTAATATTCTCCGGTTATAGAAACACCTTTATCTTTATAATCAATCAACAATATTCCTTCCGAGTCCCAAAATACCGTTGCCATGAGTTTCCCAGCTGATTGTGACACTTTAAATTTCTTGGGAGGTGCTGTGCCCTTTTTATGCCACTGCATGGAGTATTGTTTGGACTCAGGTTCATAATGATGAACCCAAGTTTTGTCTCCAGTAACAATTCCACTCAATACACCATCCTTGTCTTCATTACAGAGGTCCAAAAATGCACGCGAACACTCTACGCGCTGTTGTTTTTGCGGCGGCGTGAGCATTCTCGGCACCCATCTTGCGCTGACCTTAGACATGCCGAGATGATCGTGTAGGATTTTAAAAATTGTTGTATCGGATACTCCAACCATTTCTGCGAGTTGTTTTTTCTTTAGTCGAGCATCTTCGAGTACAATTTGTTCAACTTTTTGGATAAGTGCTGGCGTGATCACCTCAATGCTCCTGCCCGGCCTCGGGTCGTCTTCAAGGGATTCCCTTCCTTGTTTAAATAAACTATGCCACTTGTACGCTATGGTTTTCCCTGGACAAGAGTCGCCGTAAACCAATGGCATCTCATTCATTATGGTCGCGACTGATTTTCCTTGCCTGGTAAGGAACTTTATAACGGCACGATATTCGATTTTTTCCATATTTCACTTTTCACTCCTGATTATGTTACTTGGTTGACGATAGCTCAAAGACTAACTGTCTAATAACAATGAAACTTCGTATTAATACTAATCATGAGTCGCTGCACAGGCCACGCCCCCAATGCGCCTACTCACCCCTCTACAACCCGCTCATTCCGCGAATATAAAAACGCTCCCTCGTACTTCAATAGTTTTAGTGTCAATAACCAAATAATTTACAATTTCATGCGTATTGATCCTTTTAGTGTTAATTACATTGTTTATATTAACTAACTTTGTAATTATATATGCTTTGTTTTCTTTTGTACTGTAATTGATTATCTGTTGGAGAAGTAAAGATTGCTATTAAAGATAAATTTATTTTCACGCTTGTGTTCTAGTCCAATGCCACTAGAGAATGTGCAGTTAGAAGTAGATTATGTTTTTGTTTTTTTAGTATCGGATTCGCTTGTACGTATTTGCGTTAAGTATTTTTAAGACTGATTTCGTAAATAATAGACTATGATTATTGGTTTAATAGTAAGCATAACAGGATATGTATTGGATTCTTAACTCGTGCGTAATGGATTGGCGAAGATGCGTCATTAGCGTTTGTGACGTGTTTTCAGACTACTGGTAGTTGCAATCAATTGTATAACAGAAATTTGAGTGTGGAATTCATTTATACATTTCGGTTTTATTCGTTGTTAATGGTGCGTTGATCACAAATAAAGTATGGATAAACATGATGATGGATAAAGAGTACTGATGAGCATTGTAGAATTAAATTCAAAGTCATTCATGTTAAAATGATAAATCACATGCTGTGCAACCTCTGTTTTATCTTAAATTCTGTTTTATTAATTGTTCAATTGCATCATTTCTTGGACGATATACCAGGCTGTTCAATAAGTTTTGTCGTTCGATAAGAGATGGCGCTATTAGGCTCGGCGTTTTATTTTTATAAAAATTGTACTACTTTTTTGTGAACACGTGTGAAGTTTTCTCATTTTATATTTTCTCATTTGTGAAAGAAAGAAATTGAATATCGTGCAGTGATAAAATTCTTATTTTTAGAAGGTGTAGCATTAAAACGAATTCATGAACGATTATTAAAAGTGTATAAGGACTGTTCACCTTCAATTAGAATAGTAGAAAGATGGGTTGCTGAATTTAAAGGTGGTCGTACAAGCCTTGAAGACGACCCACGGGAAAGACGTCCAGAAAGTGCATCGATACCAGAAATCGTAGCAAAAATACAGGATATGGTTTTGAAAGATCGTCGATTAACCGAGAGAGATTTAGTAGAAGCTCTAGGCATCTCATTAGGCAGTGTGGGCAATATTTTGGTTGAAGTTTTGGGTTTAAGAAAACTGTGTGCAAAATGGGTGCTGCATTCGTTGACAATGGATCAGAAACTCGTTCGAATCTGGCTTGCTCAGCAACATTCTAAGCGTTTTAGAAAGAATGAAAACGATTTTGTGCGTTGTTTCATCACTATGGACGAGACTTCGGTCTACCATCATGACCTTCAATAGAGACAAGAGATTAACGACTGGTGTGAACTCTATACTTCGGCTCCGAAGCGAGTTAGAGTCCAGAAATCGACTAAGAAGGTGTTAACATCAGTTTTTTGGGATGCAAAAAGAATTTTGTACGTGGATTACCTCCAAACTGGTAAAATAATAAACTCAGATTATTATTATAACCTTTTGGACCAGTTGGATGTAAAAATTCGTGAGAAAAGGCCTATATTAAAGAAGAAAAAAATTATTTTAGATCAAGACAACGCAGCCTCTCACACAGCTCAAAAAGCCCATCGCAAAAATTTCCGAATTAAAGTAAGAATTGTTGCAACATCCACCTTATTCGCCAGATTTATGTCCCTCTGACTTCTAACAGTTCCCACATCTTAGAAAATCTATGCGTGATTTTCATCGAATGAAGAGGTAATAGCTGCCATGGAAGTGTATTTCTACAGTCTTCCGGATTCTCACTTCAGGAATGGAATCCATAAATTATAAGATCAATCAAGAATTGAAGTTCAGGGAGGTCATATTGAATAATAAAATGTATTTCAAACCATAAAAACGTGTTCATATTTATTAATTCTACAAATTCTTTATCAGAAGATGAAGATGAAGTTGTATTGTCATTACTTAACAAGTTCATTGTATATTTGATCCACAATGCAAATGAATTACTTATTTATAGTACAAACTTGAAATAATTTTATTTGCAAAGTAAATTGTTTAATACAACAGGACTCGTTGACAGATAGAGGTTAACATTTATTTATTGGATTTAATTGAGTTACTACGCGCAGTTTGCTAAACAACGTTGCCTAATTCGCTGTTGGCGACAATCATGGTCGGCTCACTACCAACAGCAATGCGTTTAACAAAGAGTTTACTAACTACGATTACTTAACATTTACATAACAGATGTCAGTGCAACTAGGGAACTAGGCATTAGTCAACAAAGTATTCGTACATTCCATGAATGTTGAATATCATTAAATGTGTGCAGTAGCATATTTACTTCTATTTAACAAGGTTAAAAAACTCTAATAACAATATGAAAACCGTTATTTACTGTTCAGAGAATTGTTACATGCTTTCGACCTTTGAACTTCACTGTATGTAACCATTTTATATCGTTCGCGAATTTATTTGGTCCAATTAAACTGTCATTAATCGATTTTTCGGAACTTCTAAAGGCACAATTTCTATAACACGTAGCGCCATCTATTCAATAGTAGCAGTAATATCATATATAATCATAACCCGATGTTACATTTGATGATTTTCAATATTCATATTTGGTTGTACGAACGGTTTTGTTACTGAATGTTCATTGAATCTTACCTCACATTTATCGCAAATTCTGCCAACGTAGTTGAGTTTGCATCTGCAATTTCCCGTTTTAATATCACACGTTGAAAGTTCTGAACCTTTCGGGTTACAGTTGCAACCTAGAACAAATAAAAGTGCATTTAATACCTAAATTTTGTTAGTGACAAGGAAACCTCAATAAATAGTTTGAGTAGGTATTTTTTGACAACTTTTGGTAAAAATATTGTGCTGTTGGAATTCAAAAATTCGTTAAAAGTTTGAGACCGAATATATTTCTCTTCTGACATTATCATTAAGCACTTTTGTGTAAGGTTTTTTGGGTTTCATTGGTTAGTTTTTTAAACATTCAGTTGTTATGCTTAAAGTCCAAGGTCGAGGAAGAGGTAGTGTAGATCAAAGAAGAACAATTGCTTATTAAGACCCTTTGTTTTAAGAAATCGATTGAATGATTCAGTTAATTGTTAATTTTTGGTTTGTTAACGAAGTCAGTTCAGTAATTTTTCGAACAGTTTATTGTAAAATCCATCTTAGTACTTACTGCTTAATGTTCAAGCCAAAACTATGCTTGTAATTGAACACTTGTAAAATTACGTAAGTCAAATGTTCGTTGTCAATTTCGTATGTTAAAATTAAGGTATGTATATTGCTTCAAGGAACATTTGAGCTGAAACCGATTTTTAAACGGCTACAGGCAATGTTCTAATCAAATATCGAGTGAACTAGAATTACCTTTCTTAACGTAAATTTATTAAATGGTGAACAGATAAAATCCAGAAGTGGACAAAAAACAGTAACATTACAATAGCAATCCCTCTTGCCCTCGATTTTGCCTAAAGACTGATCATATTTCGTTTATGAAACGCTTGTACTTTAACTCTGTCTTAAAGTCAACTTTAACTTAAAGTCAACTTTAGTTAAAGGTACTTAAGTAGTACTTGATTTATTTAAAGATTCAGATTTTGTCAGATTAAGACTCACGTGCAATGATAGTGATTCCAGATCCTTTACACAGCTTAAATGAATATTTTAAGGTTTGCAAATGACATTACTAGATGTGTAATGATCGTTTTTTTTTTGTATAAGAATATTTTTTCAAAGCGGCGTTCATCGCTGAGTGATTGGAAACATATCAGATGCTGCAGATATATAGCTGAGTTAATTAAGATTGATGTTTCGCAGAAGAGTAAGGGTTTCACAAATTTTGTATGTATTATTTAAATTGAATAGTGTCTTATGTCTCACTACTGTCCATTGAACGTGTGGATGTGACTATTGATACCTTTTCGCTGTGCGAATAACAAGAATTTGATCTGATCCAGATATGTATTAATCATTTAATCTATTTAAACAGTTATTTATCCGACAGTACATACAATATTTTAGGAGATTTAAATCAAATTTCCACTTATTACGTATAACCTGTAACTTATTATTTGCTGCGATGCGAAAGATTTCCAGTTTGCACGTACATTATAAATTCATCCACAGGAAATTAATGTTCATTTATTACACTGTCCAACAAAGCCAAAACAATATAACCTCCAATTGATTTCATTGTTCGCTTTATTACGAAAATACCTAGTCAAATACTGACGGCTTTTGAATTTGAGCTGTGGGCGTTGGATAAAAGAATAAAAGATCGTGACGTAAGTAAAATCACGTTATGTACAATTTATTTGTATTACAATTTATTTATAATGGTATGCACGTTTATGGTGTTTTCATTTCAAAATCGCTCACCCAGAACAATTGATTTTATGCGAATACGATTCTATTGTAAATAAAGCTAATTAGTGTGAATGCTGAATGGGAAATGTAGGGCAAATATTTATCAAATCCTATTTGCAGCGTTTCATCTTTGGTTATGCCAAATTTAAATTCCTAATGGCGCTTTCTATGTTATTTTGATGTTAACAAAAAACGAACATTTAAATCAATTCGTTTGTTCGAAATGTATAAAGAAATGTTATAGATTCTTTACGAGTTATTTTGATTTAAAGAAATATTGTATATTGAACTTTGTTGGTATTAAATTGAAAAGTCCGAAGTTTTCAAGACTGTGACCACCTTGAATATCGAAGACGTGTTCTTCTAGCTCAACTGAAACTGTTGTAAAGCGAATACTTGAAAGTAACACGATGGTAATAATGGAAAGTCGATTCGTAGCTTTATCCATAATGTACTCTAGAGTAGGTATGGGCAACCTTTGACATATTGTGGGCCAAACTTTAATGTGCAAATACGTTCGCGGGCCGCGTTTAAAAGTAGTGCATTTTAAAGTAGTGTTCATAATTTTTAGCGATAGATATCAGATATAAAATAATACGACAATGTCTCGCGGGCCAGACCAAATCTTACAGCGGGCCGGTTGTTGCCCACATATGTTCTAGAGGCTTTATTTACAACGGATTTGCGTTGTCACAAACCCAATACCTATAGCAGACCTTTAGTAAAGGGTTTTCCAATAAGGACTTGACAACTTTTTTTCAAAATAAAATGCAGACCATTTGAGATATTTCAAAAATTTTATTATCGGGTTGAAGTACAATCAAAACATTTATGAATGGAACTCGACTTCGTTCATATGGCCACCGCGGGCAAGTTTGCAGCGGTCGATTCGTTGGACCCAATCTTCAATGACTGGCACACACAATTCGGCCGAAACGGCTGCTATTTCGCGTTCAATGTTGGCCCTGAGCTCTTCCAATGTTGTCGGCTTGTTGGCATAGACCAATGACTCGACGTAGCCCCAAAGAAAAAAGTCTAGAGGCGTTAAATCGCACGAACGAGGCGGCCAATCGACTGGTCCATTTCTTGAGATAACACGCTCATCAAACTTACTCTTCAATAAATCGATTGTAACGTGTACTGTGTGGCTTGTGGCACCGTCCTGCTGAAACGACATGTTGTACAAGTCCATATCTTCCAATTCGGGCCAAAAATAATCGGTAATCATGGCGCGATAACGATTACCATTCACAGTAACGTGACGATCATTATCGTCGACGAAAAAATATGGCCCTATGACGCCGCCGGCATGCAAACCGCACCAAACAGTTATTTTTTGTAGATGAAGTGGTGTTTCATGAAGCACATGTGGATTTTCACCCGACCAATAACGCATATTTTGCTTATTGACGAACCCATTGAGCCAAAAATGAGCTTCGTCACTGAAAATGATTTTGTGATGAAATTGATCATCTTGGCGCATCTTTTCCAGAGCGCAATCGGAGAACGTACGTCGCTTCAAATGGTCCATCGGCTTCAATTCTTGAGTCAGCTTGATCTTGTGTGGGTGTAAACCAAGATCCTTACGCAAAATTCGCCATAAAGTGGTCTGGGCGATGCCCAACTGTTGAGAACGCCATGGAATTGATTGATTTGGATCATTTGCTACGGACGTTTCAACGGCAGCGATATTTTCGACACTTCGACCAACCCGTTATCTCACTGGTACGGTAACATCACACAACAAATATGTAGACTCAAATTTTCGTACTAAACTTGTTACTGCCTGTCTACTAGGGCGAGAATTACGACCGAAAATCGGAGTTAACGCTCTTAAAGTAGCGCTCACCGACTCCGAATTTCTGTAGTAAATTTTTATAATTTGCACACGTTGTTCGTTCGTATACTTTACCATGATGAAAATGTTAAGTTTACTGAATAAATTGACAGTGACAGTTCGATGATTAGTGAAAGGGTGCGTTCACAAATTGAATTAAAAGTTGTCAAGTCCCTATTGGAAAATTCTTTACGTGTACCTATTATTATATTAAATATACTTTCTAATCTTTCTCACTTTCTCTGCTACCTCTTGGTCTAGTTTACAATTTTTATTAACCATAATACCCGGATCATCAACTCTAGTCGTAAACAGGGTGTTTAATATTTAACAGTGTGTTATTAACATTTGAATTATTATTAATTCACCTTATTGCACATGCCAAGTTTAAGTTTTCTGTCTATCCACCGTGATAACTTAGTTACCCATTTGGCGGGACGAATATGGACTTCGTTCTTTTGCTTGGACGAGAGAGGAAAGTATCACTTATTAATTCTTTTGCTGTATCCAAAACGGTATACGGTTCTTTAATAACACCTGAGTTTATCGGAAGAGAGATTCATACTCGAAACGCGTCGTAAACTGAGTGTTATTATTGCTATTAACTGCCGACATTACTTCTTCATCGTTGGAAAATCTTTGGCCACTGCGCCATTTTTTCAAGTTTGGGAACAGAAAATAATTCGAGGGGGCTAAATCTGGCGAATAGGATGCATGAGGTAGCAATTCAAACTTTAATTCACTATTTTTGGCCATTGCAATAACGGATTTGTAAGCTGGTGTATTGTCTAGATGAAACAACGCTTTCTTCTTAGCCAAATGCGGCCGTTTTTGCTTGATTTCTTCGCTTAAACGTTGCAATAAGTTCGCATAATACTCGCTGTTGATAGTTTTTCCTTTTTCAAGATAGTCAATGAAAATTATTCCACGCGCATCCCAAAAAACCGATGCCATGACCTTGCCTGCAGATGAAACGGTCTTTGCCTATTTTGGAGCCGGTTCTCCCTCTTGAGTCCATTGCTTTGATTATTCTTTTGTCTCGGGTGTAAAGTGATGGACACGTGTTTTATCCATGGTTATGAAACGGCGGAAATTCTGCTTTGTTGCTGTGAAACTTCGCTAAACACTCAATTGAAACATTTTCACGACACTGTTTTTGCTCGAGTGCGAGCAAACGCGGCACCCATTTTGCACACAGCTTTCTCGTGTCCATATTTTCAGATAATATGCGATGTACCGCACTTTTTGAAATGACTACTATGTCTGCTAGCTCGCGCACTTTCAGTCGACGATCATCCAGTGGATTTTCTTCACCATTTTTGGAGTCGTCATCTCATTTGGTCGATCGATGAGTTGCACGTCTTGGCAGCTTGTACGGCCTCGTTTAAACTCTGCTACCTAATATTTCACTGTTGTAAACGAAGGAGTAGACTCATCCAGAATAGGATCCAGCTCGGGTTTCATATCGGTTGGGCTAAGGCCTTTCAAATGAAAGTATTATATCAGGTAACGATGACCAATTTTCTCCATTTTTACAAATTCACTGAAAACGTTCACTATTTATGGCTGCTAAACAAATACTAAACAACGTGGTGTCTTCAAAATTGAAACATATGCTTTATAGATTGCGTACTTTCTAATACACTGATATCTTTTAAACAACTACCGCCAACTCTAGGTCAAGGCGGGTACTTATGGGACCATCCTCGTATTTGTTTTCTAACCTTTTCCATACCTGCTTTCTATTAATTGAATCAAATGCCTTGCTATATCAATAAGACATGCATAGATCTTTTTGTCCTTTGATAACCTTTTCTCTATTACTTACTACATTGTGAATTGTGGTTTTGTATAATACGCGATTGTCGGAATCTATTTTGTATATCATTCAGCTGTGATTCTACCTTCCATAATTAAGCTTATAAGATTCTTTCGAACAGTTTTAATTCCGTGGTTAATTATTTAAAACACAGAGGCGATACTCTGCCTTTTAATTACATGAAAATGTATTCGTAAGTCGGAAAGAATTTTACATTTTTTTGCAGGTTAAATTCTGACCGAAGTTAATTCAAATTAGACACATTATTCCTTTTTATTTAGAACATTGAAGAATGATAATCGAGTAAGCATTTGATAGCAGTTTATGATAAACAGTTAGAATACAGCTTACATAATATGTATCTTTGTTAAAAGGCTAATAATAACGGTACCTATTCGTACTTTTATTGGAAAACTATTTTAAATGCACATGCATATATGCATATCATATATTGATTTTGTAAATATTTATTAAAGTTCATCACATTTCCCATTTGCCGTTCGATGAACTTTCAAAGTACATAAAATCCGAACTACATCGATAAACTTGCAAGCGGTCTATAACCATTTTTTTTTCTTACTATTTTTAACTTACGTAATAACTGAGCCAAGCGCATTTTAATAGATACATCTAAAATACGGTGATGATGGATTAATGTATAAAAAAAGTGTTGACAACTATGTTTGCGGTCTACATAATGACGATAGGTTAATTTAATTTTCATTAAAGCCATGCTGTAAAAATGCTGATCAGTGACTTACATACATAATGAACAGTAAATACTATATATAGAGAGAGGATAAATTTGCAGAATCATGTACAATTTTTTATGAAAATATGAATATTTTTCAAAAGTTAAAAATTGGTGTTTGTGAGAAGTTTTTTGTATATTAAGAAATGCACGTCTGCAGACATTTTCGAAGGCCCTAAAAGTTATTTTAATTTTTTTTTCTTTTGGCGTAACTTTTAAAGAAATACAAATATGAAAAATCATGTCAAAATGTTAACTTTTGAATGTGCGAATGGATTATTTTGAGAGGTTGAAACAATTTACCATAAAAAGTAGCGAGTTTATAGTCCACTAATTTAGAAGTACTGCTTTGCGTGTCACGAAGGAAGAAATTCAAAACGACGAGAAACTTAATTTTTTCAAAGAAACGTGGTCGCAAAACTTGGTATTTTTGAAAAGTTATTGTATCTTAAGAAATGACCGTTTGCTGACGTTTTCGAAGGTTCTAAAAACTAGTTTGTTGTCAAAACTTATAATTCTATTGATATAATCTTGAGAGAGTCCAAAATATGAAAAATCATGTCAAAATGTTAACTTTCGAATGTGCGAATGGATTATTTCGAGAGCTTGAAACAATTTACCATAAAAAGTAGCGAGTTTATAGTTCACTAATTTAGAAGTATTGCTTTGGGTGTCACGAAGGAAGAAACTCGAAACGACGAGAAAATTAACTTTTTCAAAGAAACATGGTCGCAAAACTTGATATATTTGAAAAGTTATTGTATCTTAAGAAATGACCGTTTGCTGACGTTTTCGAAGGTTCTAAAACCTAGTTTGTTGTCAAAACTTATAATTCTACTGGTATAATCTCGAGAGAGTCCAAAATATTGATAGTTTTGAAAAGTTATAGTATATTAAGAGATGCTCGTTTGTCGATATTTTTGAAGGTCCTAAAAACTAGTTTGATGTCAAAGCTTATCTAATTCTATTGGCGTAATCTTGGGAGAGTCAAGAATATGAAAAATCATGTCAAAATATTAACTCTTGAATGCGTGAATGTAATATTTCAACAGTTTGAAAGATTTTGCTATAAAAAGTAGCGAGTTTATAGTCCACTGATTCAGAAGTACTGTTTTGCGTGGTACGCAGGCTAAATTCAAAATGACGCAAAATTCAATTTTTCCAAAGGGATATAGTCGCAAAAATTAGTATTTTTGAAAAGTTATTGTATATTAAATAATGCTCGCTTGTTGATATTTTCGAAGGTCCTAAAAACTAGTTTGATGTCAAAACTTATCTAATTGTATTAGCGTAATCTTGAGAGAGTCAAAAGTACGAAAAATCAAATCATGTCAAAATGTTAACTTTCGAATGCGTGAATGTAATATTTCAAGGGTTTGAAAGATTTTGCTATAAAAAGTAGCTAGTTTGTAGTCCACTAATTCGGAGGTATTGCTTTACATGGCACAAAGGCTAAACTTAAAACGACGAACAACTTAATTTCTTCAAACGGATATAGTCGCAAAATTAGTAGTTTTGAAAATATTTTGTATACTGAGAAACGCTCGTTTGACATTTTTGAAGATTCTAAAAGTTTTTTTTATGTCAAAATTGATCCAAACTCTGTTGACTTAATATTGATTGAATAAAAAAAGCTGAAAAATTATGCCAGAATATGAATTTTTAAGTGGATTAAATGGATTATTTCAAGAGTCTAAAAGATTGTGCTGTAATAAGTAGCGAGTTTGCATTATGCCAGTTAAGAACTACTTCTTACGTATCATGAATTCGATACTTTCTGTTATGAAGAAAATACCGATTTCTTCGAAGGTGTGCTGCTCGCAAAAATTTGAATTTCTCAAAAGCTACTGCACATCAATACACCTATTTGAAGGTCCTAAAAACGATTTTAATGTCAAAATTTGTTCAGATTTTTCGACTTAGTTCTGAGAGAATAAAAAGCCATGTCAAAAAACTTTGTCCAAAGTTCTAGTAATTTAACTACGATTTTTTTATTTCGTCAATATTCATTTAAATTGGAATGCAGCTCGTCAATAAAATCTTCATTTAATTGAATACACTTATTTCAACGTGAAACCAATTTTATTTAAACGTCCTCAAAGAACTTTTCCTGAATCTCTGCAATCCGCCTATTTATAGCAAGTTTTACCTCATTAAAGCTACGAAATCGAACGCCTCGTAGCGGTTTTCCAAATTTGAGAGCGAATGATAATCATTACGAATCAGAATTGACGAATAGGTGAATGTAAAAGCAATTGCCAGGATAGTTCGTTTAATACATCTTTTGCTATTTGCGCGGTTGAGCTCTTCCATTGTCCTATTGTATTATTTTGCAATAATTTCCCAGGCCGTTTCTTGTAAAGCGTCTGCCATAATGGGCCAGATGGAAGATTAGAATATCTTTTTAGTTAATTTTAGTACCTTTCAGTATAAACCATAAAAATAATTCCTTCGCAATTCTAGAGTATAGTAAGCATTACTTTTCTAACTGAAGGGATTACACATGTTTCAAACGGAGACCCTTTATCGGGTTTGCGCCATTTTTTGGACTGACTTTTAGCTTTATGATTGAAGTAAGGTATTCATGTTTCATCAGTAATTATTATCCTTTCTCAAAATTTGTGATGTTGACAGGTTAAAAGCTGTTGAAGTTTCCGGAATGGCGGACCTGTTAAGTTTCTGTTCTGATTCCAATGGCGTTGGTAATCAGTAGACTAAAACTTTATTAATTCTTAATCGTTCGTGTAAAATCTCATGAACCTATCGTGTACCTATTTCTACACTAACACTAATTTCACGGATCGTCAATCATCTTGGAGTAGGTTCTCCATGGTAGTAACAATTCTTCGTTTGAGTTTTGCGCCATTCTTTGGATTCACTTTTGCCTTCAGGATTGAAGTAAGGTATCTATGTTTCATAAGTAGTTATTATCCTTTGCCAAAATTTGTGGAGGTGACGGGTTAAAAGCTGTTGAAGTTGGAGGCATGGCCGAGCTATTAAGATCCTGTTTTGGTGCCAACAGCCTTGATAAACAGTGGACTAAAACCTTATTCATTCCCAATCGTATGTGTAAAATTTCAGAAAACAGTTACTACCTTTTAAGAGTGATTTTGTATTCTTCTAGTTCAGAACTACTGTTTACCTATCACGAAGGCTAAATTCCAAACAATTGATGAAAAACTAAATTTTTTTGAAAGGTATAATCACAATTTGATCAATAAGTGCAATTTAACGCAAGTTTAATTTAATAATAATTAATATTTGAATAGTAACCGTGTAAGTAATTATCATCGAACATAGATAATTTAGAATTTCAGATTTCATATTTGAAAATTAAATTTGAATATCATTTGTTATATTTCCCAGACAAGCACGACTGCACTTTACGTATTTGTACTATAAAATTCTCTAACGAACAGAGAAAAATTGAAAACGCTCTGTCAAAACAGCTGTCAATTCTTTCCGATAACGAATCGTCCACCTGGCGTTTCCGCGAGTAATAAATCTTTTCAGCGTTAGGTAATTCATTCTTTCGTAGCGGTAGGTAACACGACAATATCTTTTCTACCGTAAAAATACTCAGTCTCTCCAATTACATACAATTGTGTAGAATGAGAAGAAGAAAAAGAAGACATAGGAGATAAGTGGATTTGTTTGTCAGATTGGCGAAAGCACACAATTTATTGTGGCGGTAATAAACAGCAAATAAAGTAGCTATTTATTTATAAGGAGGCATTAATTTTATAAATGAATAGCCTTATAAATTACGTTATAGAAACTATAGCAAATACTGCGAAGAGCGTTTTATACAATACTGAACAGTAACAGAAATATTCACAGGTTTTCACGCTAGAATGTCCTTCTCAGTAATTACTGCTTAACTGATCTTTTCAGGAAAGAAAAATGAACTATTTTTTTGCCATCAAAAGTACTAATCGACGTTAATGCATGATAAATCGGTCGTTATCTTTTTCTTTTATATACAGGATGTGACAATTACTGGTAATCGGTCCAATATACATTGGCTATTAAGTCGATTAAAAAATACTTGACTCCAAATAACTTTTACTTAAAGTTATTTGAGGTCAAATATTTTACGCCTTGTAATTATTTAAAAATACACAGGTTGTTTAGCTTTGTAAGTTATTTTAAATGGAGACATTCTATACATTATTATATCTTAAGATTAAGACTTGACAGCCGATGAGATGATGTTAATCAGTTGCTGGGTTCAATTGGCTATCGAAAATAATACCTAAAACATCAGTAGACTAAGTAACCGTTAAGACATTATGCCTTCTCGTGTATGATATAGAATCACATTTACAAAAATTAAAGTCAAGTTTATTTTTCTTGCACCATTCAACTACAATGCCCAATGAGTTCTGAAGCCAAGCGACGAAGAAAATCTCAGGTGACTACATGGTGACGAATCTGAAGGAGGAAGTATGACAAGTTGGGCTGGATGTAAATTTTAATAAGGCAGAATGTCTAACAACTAAGAGAGGAGAAATAGAAAATCTAGAAATAGAAGAAAATATAGCATTTAAAGGAACTAAGTAATTTAAATACCTGGGCACTATAATAACGAGAGAAGCAATATTCGAAGAAGAAATGAAATCACGACTGGGACAAACGAATACTAGCATCAGATAGTTAAACTCAATATTGTGGGATAGGCATATTACGAAAACAAACAGCAAACAGTTGGAATATTCAAAACACTAATTGAAAGTATTACGAGACGGAAGTATGGACAACAAGAAATGTAAATCGAAAATAAACGCGGTGGAGATTGAATGTTGGAGAATTTATTGTAGGGTGACACGGACAGGTAAAATTAGGAACGAGAATGGGAATAACAAATGATGCAGTACACACCATAAAAGCAGAAAGATTGAAATGGTATGGTCACATGAGAACAAGTGAAGAAGGTGGATCAAGGGGAACCCAACGGGAAGAAGGAAGAGAGGAAAACTGAGGCGCTCATGGCGAGATGATGTCGATGAGGCCATGGAAAGTAGAGGATTGCATCCCGGAGACTGGGAAAATGGAAGTGAATGGAATTCTACGCTGAGGGAAGAGAGACAGTGACAGTTGAAAAAGACCCTTAATATATACACGAAGAGTACCCGAAAATAAATAAAATTTCTCTATAAAAACCTGTATTTTTTTTTACAAAACAACTTTAACACCTTCAATATACCCTCCATTTAACTTTATACATTTGTTTAATCGATGATTCCATTGTTGGAAACATTGTTCGAAGTCGTTTTTCTGTATGGCTGCGAGATGCTCTGTCGTTTTTACATCACCTCGTCCACGCTGTTAAAACGACGTCCTTTCATGTCTCTCTTCGTTCGTGGAAACAAAAAAAAAGTAGTAGGGGACGTGAGGCAAAGAAGTAATAAAGCTGTGTGAGCAGGTACATTGTTATGGTGGAAAAGCCATATCTCCGTCTGCCACAAAACGGGGCTTTTTGTCACATACTATTACGTAGTCTTCTCAGAACCTCTAAATAGCATATCTGATTAACTGTCTGACCAGATGGCATGTTGTTTACTTAAGTTCGATATTACAAAAAACGACGAGCAAACGAAAATGCTTTCACAAAAAAAAATGCACTGTAATAAAACACAACCTTTCACCCATAGCGCTGTCATTCTGGTTATTTTTGGGTACCTCCTCGCATATATATATATATATATATATATATATATATATATATATATAATTAATTTATGCACTTCATTTCGGGGCATTAACTATTCGAAAATTTTATCCAGAGGTAAGTAGACGGATTAATTAAGTCCCCCAAATTTACTCGACAATTTCACAGACAGTGGCCTTGAACCACCACATCCAAATCTTACACGTGGAGGAAAATAGTTACAAGCAGCGCTTTTCTATTGTAAACATTTTCAAAAAATAAAAATCAGTTATTTATCCTTCAATCCTAGAGAAGCCGAAGCTATTAAGAAAAGTCAGGCTAAATTTCAAGATAGTCGCGTTGAAAGAGATTTATGAACTATTAAGAAAAATTATTCGGGACTAGTTAAAGCAGTAGAGAATTTACAAAATCATTCGGCATCATTAGAGCAAATAGTGGACGATGTTAGTTCACTGTTATGCGCTGCCAGTGACATAAAGACCGTGTTGTGGCGTAGTTGAAGAGTATGATAAAGATTCAGATCCGTCAGATAATTTTACCAACATTACATCATTAGATGGTAGTACCGCCGTTTTCTGCATTTAAGAATATATTTTCATTGCGTAGAACACGCCTCGCTGAACCAAAGTTCGACACATACCTGATGCTGCATTTCTTTCTCCGGTCTCATCCACTATGGAATAACAGATCTTTAGCGGATTCATTTTTATTATTTAATTCACTATAGTACGGGAGCCTCACATTTTGCTTTAATAATTATTATATTTTCCCGGTAAGTTATCGATCTGTGAAATGTACATCTTTATAGCACTAAAGCTCGGGAATACTATTCTCACAGTTGCTATTCGCGGTGTGCGACTGTCCCTACAATACTTCCCTGCATTCCGGCTAAGGTGCGCAATTACCGATAAGTAATCTAAATGTGAACTTAAAGTCAGTGTTTTCATAGATATCTAGTAGAGTGCTTCGCTGTTTTTCTATGTAGCTTTTACTGGGAGCCTATGCTAACTACTGTGTTTACTTACTGAAGATGGCAACTTAGATGCCGAAATACACATCTAAGGTACAAATACTAGTGCTGTATGGTGTTTTTACTGCATATTTGAGCAAGTGAATTAACAATGGATGATGTACTTTAAGATAACTGTTCAGGTAATTATTTTTCGTCATGACTGGCATAAAATTGTGAAAAATACAATTCCGAAGGTACGGTAAAATATGCGACACTCTTCTTAATTAATTACTATTGCTTGGAGCGTCTTTAAATGTGAGTGTATCCATAAAAACTTACATCGCGGATTAAGATATATCGTAGAAAAATTGCACACATCTTCACGTATAAAGTACAGTATTTTATGAAATACAAGGAGGAGATAAAACATTGGACGTTGCATAGAAACAGACGTTTACAGTTTGTTTCTAAAGCTGCTTTACACAAATCTTTGACGGTTGACATTATGCCAACTGATAACTTCATCACCGTCAAAGAGAAAACTTATTTACGGCTTAAATTATAATGCGTCTCTGGAGGTATTGAGATTAAATGAGCTTATGGTCGAAGCGGTTGTGAGTGAATTTGTTATATAATTGAAGGGACAAATTATTCTAAGGAAGTCTTAGGATTACAGTAATAAGTAAAAGAAATACGCACGGTGTTGTGGAGATTAATGCACCATTAAATGCGTATTAAAGTACTGACAATTATCTTTAAATTATGTTGGTATATTAAGTGTAAAAAACTGATAGTTAAGAGCATAAGATTGATATGAATTTAAAAATTAACGTTATTAGCAGTTTCTCTCTAATCAAATCATCTCTAATTTGACTGCTGGTAGCACATTCCATGTACAGGTGTATTCAAATGTATAACTGTTTCATTTACATTTTTGTTTACTAATGTAAAAATGTTATAAATAAATAGAGAATAACCTACTTTAAACGAAACGTATGTAAATAATGTAATGTATATTTCAATAGGAAGTGACTGCTTTGAATTACCCGCCATTTTGTATCGACATTGACATTTGAGGTTAGGCGTACTTATTGTAGAGATGAAGCAAAGTAAATATGTAACGTCGTACAGTGCAAGAGTGAGTGACAATCGTGAAAACTTATTATGAAATGTACTCATAGTTTTGTGCTTTATCCTGTGATTGGTATATACATTACCGTTCTCGGAAGTTTGGTTACGAGAGAAAGTTTCGCAATACCTTAATTTAACAAGTTTTATTGCATTCAACGATGATAATCTTAATATATATTTGTGCTAGACACATCTGTAATTGAAAAAACGAAAGTATAACGAATAAAATAAGTATGTAATTTAAATATTTTATGATCTGGAATACCCAATCGATTTTGCCCCGGATTATTCTAATCTATTTATTAAACAATTATCGATAAGAGCAAGCATGTAAAGAGCTCGTCCTTATTTGGTTACTTATTTATTCAAAAGCTTTAGTGTTACTTTTGTTTTTTCTGTTTTAATCTGATCGTGGTGGTAGAGTAAGTTAATAACAGTGTTCTAAATGCCCCGTGGTAAATCAATAGGTGCTACTGAACGATCCAGTATAATAATTTTGCATCAAGAAGGTTATACCAGCAGAAAAATCGGTGAAAGATTCAATCTAGCCGCGTCGACAGTAAAATACCTTATTCGCCGATATCAAAAAACAAGTGACTTAGAGGATCATGATCGTTTAGATCCGTCACGAATAACCACCCCAAGCATGACCATGGACGTCAGTATTCTATTTCAGTTATCATGGTCAAACGAAGGCTAGTGGAAGGCGATTTACACGGTTGCGTGGCAGCTCGTAAAGTATTGCTACGCCGGGGTAATAGATCGAAGAAGCTACAGTGGGCTCGAAAACATTGGAACATCGAAATTGGACAATAGAACAATAGCATGTTTTATGGATAGACGAATTAATATTTAAAGTGGGCAAAGTAGAACAGTATTTGAGAGAATGCTTTCCGAATGCGTTGTACACCAACTATAAAACACGAATATATGGCGGCGGTTCAGTTACAGTTTAGGGTCTTCTTGCTCAGGAACAGAGACCTTACACCAAATCGAAAGCATAATGAGGAAAGAATACTACGAAATATTAGAATACTGCGCCATTTCTTCTGGGCTGTGAGTAATCGACCAGAATTTTACTTCTATGCTCGATAAAGATCCGAAGCATACAGCTCCATTTTGCAAACAGTATCTGAATGAGCAAAATCAAGCGAATATTATACAATTTACGTATTATGGCTACCGCAGAGTCCAGATATCAACCCTATTGAGTTATTGTGGGATGAACTTGATATAAGAGTCCAAATTGACGGTCCTACATTCAAGGAACAGCTCAGGTATAACCTCCAAAATTGGAACGACATTCCAGGCTACACCTTCAAAAAATTAATCGAAAGAATGCCGCGAGTTGTTCACGCAGTTATTAACGCAAAAAGTGGATTTATTGTATATATATTTTATCTTTATCCCTTTTTTGCAATCGGATTTAATTATTGTTTTTTGTTTTCCTATATAAAGGAGATTGTAACCTGTATTGTACTTGTTCGATAATATTCTAATGGACGAAACTAGTCAGAGTAAATATATAATATAGTGTGAAATTTAGACAATGTTTCACTTATTTCTGAGTGTAATGGAATTTAACAAAGTAATATCGATGATTAAAGGATTTTCATAGAACGTTATTAAAGAAAAAGGAAGAAGGTACCGTCAGAGATTTTTCTTAAAACGTGATTAAAAATACATCACTGTCAATGGTGCTATGCCGCGATGAATCTAAAAAGATTATGAGAATTATTAATCAGGGTTTTCTTTTTTTAGAAAGTTTCAATTTTGACTAATAGATGGCGCAACCATTATCTGTACTATTAACGTAATCCATACTCGCCTTTATTCCCCGAACTAAATCGCTTTATTTTGAAAAAGTTTCGTGCGCTTGAATTCTTATTTTTTTGTGTGTGTAAAGTAGAATCGGTGTTATGTATTATTCATCAACGCACGAGATAACTGAATTACCGTCAGTGCGGTTCCCTTGAATGGATTTTATCTCTGGACACGCCCACATTATTTAAACCATGGACGATCACTTGTCCTTAAGAAACGCGGAGCCTATTTTAATGTTAATCCGGGGAATATTGGTAATGACTGGTCAGAGAGTAATTATAATTGAGAATGCTGTGTGACTTTGAGTATGGAGATTTTTTCGTTGGCTTTTATTTATGGTTAATGATGTGTAAAACAATTTGAACGGCGAACTTTGTAAGAGCGATTCTGGTCGTGCTCTAAATTCCATCGCCTTCTTTTCGTAGGTATTTTTATAGGAGAAATTTTATTATTAACATGGAAGTATGATAATTACTATATTATTTATTATTAATTCTATACATTCACATTAATTTTCTATAATATTATTGAAAACAAATACCTAATTGTAATTAGAATTAAAAATTAGGCTTTGTTTAATTGTAAAATTAGAAAAAAGTTTCGCATTTCGAAAAACATGAACCAGCATATCATATGTATAATGCCCATTAATACATTAACATTACCTGGTAAAATTTTGTAAACAGTATATGTTTTGCATTGAGTTTTAAACAATGAATTTTTGAAACTTTTCTAAAAACTTTCCACGACTCAATCACCTTACGTCTGTATATAGAAGTATATCAGTGTGCTCAGTAAACAAACTATATTCCAACTGTACATTAAACAGCTGTCATCGCAAATTTTGGGCACGGATGGAGTTCACGATTTTCTTAGCAATATTTATAACATCTTTCGTATTTAGTATTTTTAAAGAGAACTTGTTGATGAGCAACAGAAATTTCGTATTCTATAAGTTCAGAACTATTGTTTTATGCATTACCAAGTCTAAATTCGATAACTTTCAATTTTGTCAAAAATCTCGACTTTTTCAAAGGGGTATACTCGGAAAAACTGATATTTTTCAAAAGTTATTGTACATTAACGAATGCTTGCATACTCACATTTTCGAAGGTCCTAAAAATGGTTTTGATTTCACAATTCATCTAACTCTTTTGGCTTGATCCTAAGATAATAGCAAGCTCGGAAAACGATGTCCAAATGTGAATTTTTGATCGCGTAAATGGATTATCTCTAAAGTTTAGGTGATTTTTGGTGTGAACAACAGAAATTTCGTATTCTATAAGTTCAGAAGTAGTGTTTTACCTATTATCAAGTCTAAATCCGATATTTTCAATTTTGACGAAAATCTTGATTTTTCAAAGGGCTGGAATTTTTCAAAAGTTGTTGCGCATTAACGAATGCTTGCATGCTGGCATTTTTGAAGGTCCTGAAAACGATTTTGATGTCAAAATTCATCTAACTCTCTTGGCTTGATTTTGAGAGAATAGCTAACTCAGGAAACAACGTCAAAATGTGAACTTTTGATAGCATAAATGGATTATCTTTAAAGTTTGGGTGATTTGTGATGTGAACAACAGAAATTTCGTATTCTATAAGTTCGGAACTTCTGTTTTACGGATTACCAAGTCTAAATTCGATACTTTCAATTTTGACGAAAATCTCGATTTTTTCAAAGAGGGTGTACTCGGAAAAATTGGAATTTTTCAAAAATTGTTACACATTAACGAATGCTTGCATGCTGATATTTTCGAAGGTCTTGAAAACGGTTTCGCTGTCAAAATTCATCTGACTTTTTTGGCTGGATCCTGAGAGAATAGCAAAGTCAGAAAATAATGTCAAAATGTGAACTTTTGATCGAGTAAATGGGTTATCTCTAAATGGTTTTGATTCGGAAATAATCATTAGATTGAATAGAGAAACTAATTTAAAGAAGACAATTTAGGATACGTTATATCGTTTCACCCAATTCAAACAATTTAAATAGGGTTTTCAAAGAACGCGGATTTCAAGTTACATTTCCGCCCAGAAACTCTATTTAATCTCTCTTAGAAAGTGTGAAAGAATAGTCGAGTTAAATCAGAAATCGGGGATTTACAAAATGAAATGCCGAGATTGTAATAAACAATACATCGGTCAAACGAAATACTCAATGGGAACCCGGTATAAAGATCATATCTCGTACATCAACTTTAATTAGCCTGAGAAATCCAGTTTACCGAAACACGTGCTAGAAAATAATCACAGTATAACCGGAGTTTGTCTATATTTAATTAAAAATATAAATAATTACCGTGAATTGGATAGTTACGAGAGCATATTTATTATGAGAAATAAAAATCATGAAGATCCGATAACATATTCTTGCTTCCATGAGTTTCTGGAAGTTACGACCGTTAAAAAAGTCCATAAGTGGAAGCTAGGGAGTACTTTACATTAAGTGCTAGTTTTAAGACTAAGCAACATATTAAATTGTGTGTGAAATAAATCAGTGTGTGCTTGGTTGTGTGCGGATTTGGTACGGAGTTAGTCTGTGCTAGTTTTACCGCGGATTCATGTGCGACACTGTGATTATCTGCTGATGATGACAACTTTGTTGTCGAAAAACATATACGAAATACGAACATTGATGTGGTAAGGGGTTTTAGTTATCTTTTCTCGATTAATTTAATTTTCTAACTTAGGTCGAACGCAGTAAGACGAACTAATCTTTAACAAGTGAGACTAATAATATAACTTTCCTTATCCTATTACTAAATCGTCTTTTACGTGACGCATACATCCGTTGTGTATATTCGTCTTGTAAATGTTAATATCAGAAATCGTATCACAAGAATAAATATAAGTTGTTTGACAGAATACGCAAATAAAAAGAATTCTGTTTCAAACAATTTGATCTTCCACGCTTTTCAGCTGGTCTTTATAAATCAGATCTTAAAAAGGAACCACAGAGTAAGAAACTTCAAATTAATTCCTCTTGCTTAATTCATGCAATATTTCAATGTAAATCAAAGAGAATATCACGGCACTACATGCGATCACTGGCCATTCTGAAATAAAATAAAATATGAATCAAGTTGTTTTGTCAACGTCCTGTGTAAATACAGCCTAGTTCAGTGGACATTCCGCGGACACGAGCTGTACGTAATGTAAATATGCAGCGAGTTAGAAAAATATCGAAAAGTATGACTTGTTAAAGCGGCGTCTAATGCGAATAATTAAGGAAAGTGGGTAGGGCAGGTCTATTTACATTGATCGGGCATATAAATGGTAATGTTTAGAACATTTACGTGGCACGTTTGAAGTTATTTATGTCTATTGAGCAAGATTTCACGGGAATAGTGATATTTAAGAAACTTTATTCCCGGAAGTAATAGTATGTACGCTTTGAAATTGAAACTAGGTATGTTTATATTTAAAAGTTTTAAAATACTTGACATCATTTAGTGACAAACAATTCTTTAACTTTCCTACTTATTATTTATGAATGGATTTTAATTGAATTTGGAAAAGGTTACATGCAATCGTTTTATTTTTGCAAGTACAGTGTTTCCGTTGGCGTAAGCTTTGAAAATTCTGGGTAGTCAGAGTTATTTTCCATAACATTTGAAAGTAGAATTTGTTTGCTTATATTTCAACGCCTGCTAAAAGTTTTTCGAATTGTTTAAGAAAATGTTAAATCCTATGATTAAATATTGCTTGTACAACTGTGATTTTTAACCTGCGCTGCGCCATCCCCTCTGGAGGAGCGCGAGCATTTCGAAAAAATATGGAAAATTACTAATTTTTTTTGAAAATTGTCTACTGAAATGAAAGTAAGTAATAAAGTAGGTTCTGACATAAATTAGAAACAAGTTTGATAATTATACTGGAGAACAATTTCTGACACAATTTCTGTTGAGTTCGATTTTTCAGCTGTTTTAGAGTTAAATAGACATCCTGATTTCAAAACTGTAGTCAGTTTTCTTCTATGACGTAAAGTTTTTTTCTACATCTTCTATATAGCTTTTTCAACTGAAGGAGACAGCTCGTTATAAATGAATATTTCATCGGAACAATAGCAGAACTCTAAAAGAATGCTTGGTCAGCATTCAAAAAACTTTTCAAAGACTTTCGCAGAAATACACAAGCACAAAATTACACTGAAATTGTCTAGTGACTCTTGGAGAGCTCAAAATGTTTGTTTCCAACATGGGCATCAAATTGCATTTTGCACATAACCATCTTGCTGACTTCCCGAAAAATCTTGGTGCAGTCATTGGTGAGAAGGGTGTTCCATTAAGATTTGAAGATCATGGAGGCACGGTGTCAGGGTAGATGGGATGTACATATGATGGTTGACTATTGTAGCAACAAGCGAGATTGTCCATGGATTGAACTCTCCAGGAAAAGTTACAAGTGAAAATTTTTACCTAATATGTACGTTTGCCGTTTGGTAAAAGGACTTTTCTATTTGCATGAACACAATTTAATTTACAGAAACTACATATGGCCTTTGTACGAATGAAAATATTCTCGGTTGTAATTCTTTCCTTGTTGGTAGTTTTTTCCTTTATTTTCCCTTGTATGCACATTTTGTATGACTTTTGAGAAAAAGAGGGGACGGAATATCCTGTAACCTAAAACTGTTGACGTGATAGCCAAAAACTGGGATCACATTTGGATTCAGATTTCAAAAGCTGGTCAAAAACAAGTGTCAGATCTAGGTCAACGAAATTTGTGTTTCCCAGTGTTATCAGTGACTCCATTGGATCTTTTTTTCAGAGCAAAGTTTTTCCAAAGAAGGTTTAGAATATGAAATTGATGTTCCTTTTCTACATTTAGCTAAAATCTATATCTTGTCTTAAAAGCAGCCGTAGAAAATTCGGTTTCGCAAAGGTATGTTGAAAATGATAATAGTATACGAAACGTTTTGGTTTTCAGTGCAGATTTTATTATTTACCCCTGCTCAAAATTCAAACAATGATTTATTACTAAATTGTCTTTTGATTTTGCCACTTGCAATGAAGTCTATGAAGATTTCTTTTTCGGAACGGATCCCTAATCCACCTGCTATGAAGTTGTCGTCAGCAAAAAATACTTTTTAAAATTCTTTGCTAGCATAGTTAAATGAATGGTTACAAAAGAATTTTAATACGTTGTTCCTCAGTTTTGTCACAAATAAATGGTTTCGAGACTTCTTAGCGTTCAATCTGTTTTCTGAAGATTTCGCCTTTTCATTCATTAACATGTTGCAAACCTTTCCTACGTGATAACTATTTTGCTGGTAACGCTGAATGTATTGCACCCATGTTTTGACAAAGTCCAGTAAAGAGTCTTGGTTCTGACATAATTTACTTCGGTTACAACCGACGTAAGTACAATAGACAATATTTCCTTGATTTTATCCTAGTACCAACGCTGATCTGTGTACTTCTTGATGCGCCCCTATTACCTAATTTCCACTTACGCCCGCTAAAAAATCTATCCATGATTCTATACAAATCTATTTCTACACGAATACCAACAATTGCAGTCGACATGCAAATTATAACATACACAATTGAGGATCGACTCGCCTGAGACTAGCTGAAGTTGAACGAGGTGCAGTTTCTATATTCTATATATATATATATATATATATATATATATATGCATGTGCCACGGTCGCGACAGACTTTGTAGAATGTTCGAGACAAATAGAAACTTCTCGGGAAGCCGCTAGAATTTCAGATATTGTGGACATAATAAAGAGATAAAGAGACACTGATTCTGATTTTATCAATGCAGTGGATCGGCATTGCCAAATATCAATAAACTTACTCTTTCGTGGTAATGTAATTAAGGTAGTGTTTTACTGTGATTTTAGCGTTAAAATACATTCAAATAGATGTTGATATTACAATTACAGCACGATTTCAATAGAAAATTGCTGTATGAGAGGGGCGAGGGGGCAAAAATTATGATATTCACGGTTATTGAAGTTACACATTCAATTTCACAAAGAAAATACGCAAGGATTGAATATGGTTGATGAGACAGATTGGCAGAAAAGAAAATTAAGTTTTAAAACAACAATAAAGAAGTCGGCATGAAAAACAAAACATTGGGAATTAAACTTTAACTCTTCGTATTTATAATAATATAATACATTCAATAACCTCTCTGATGAATTTCTAACATACGAACATATTAATAAATTGTTTTTTAAATAATTTTTTTAAAGTTTGTTTAATATGTAAATATAGAATTATAAATGTTAACAATTATTACATAATGCATAGTATTACTTTATTATAGAAACGTATGAATAATTCAGGTTGTAATTTTGAGTGATCATAGAAGTTGCTAATATATTGCATACAAAGTCTTAACTTCATTCTACGAAAATTTCCGTTTTTAATATTCTTCGATACCGATTTTTACAGTTTTCTTAAAATATCGTGTAATTTTATGGCGAGTTTCAGTAGCAATAAACCAAGTGTTTGCTCGCATTTTTCTCCGCTATAAATTCACGCCAATTCTTGGATAATGAGAAACATTTCAGAGCCAATTTATGGCGCTGCTAATGCGAAATTAATCATCGAACTGGAAAGTATCTTATCTTATCCACAAGGAGTAAATTCTAAACTAATTAAAGAGAGCATTCGATTCAATTTAAGAAAATAAATTAGACCATATGGGTTAAAGGCCGTGTGATTAATAGTTTTGCGGTTGTTGCAGAAAGATTATTAATAAATTGAAAGCGATCTATTTTTTGTGTGTAAAGGATCTTTTCTTTTCTCCTCAAATTGGAGATTTAATAAGAATTGCGATAGTTATTTCATGTCGATGGATTTATGAAAAACTAATACACAAACTAATATGTTTTAAAATTATACTCGTTTTGTCGGAAAAATAGCTTTTCAAATTCAAAGAAAACTACTAACGGCATCTTTTGAACAATATATAATCTGAAAGCTGCATATCCCCTCTACAAAACGAGACCACCATTATTAGAATAGATCAACGGATTGTCAAGTTATAGCGCTTAAAGTGACTACCTATTGTAGCAAAAAGCTAATATAAATTTTGTTCAAATTCGGTAAAACTTTTATAAAAACCTGCAGTTACTCTTGGAGCGTGTTCAAAAGAGGTTCCTTAAATATTTATCCTCTAGGATTGATGGATATTATCCTGCCTTTGGTTCGACATATGAGGGTCTACTTGATATGCACAATTTTGATTCTCTTGGTATACGTAGGGAGAAAGCTAGTGGCGGTTTTCTTTATAAATTAATAAATAATTTTATTGATTCTTCTGTGCTATTGTCCCAGGTTGATTTCCCCGTGCCTAGTTTTGACACTAGATCATCGGCAACCTTCTTAATAGCTAGGGCAAGAACCAATGTTCTCTACAAGGCTCCACTGGTACATATGTATGTATGTCCAGAAATGCCAATATGTTATACGAGGATCCCTTTCGTTAATTTGCATCTATTGTTGTTCGTGCAGCTTTCTTAAATGACTTGGATTACATTATTGTAAGTGTGTATATTTTTTTTGTTAATTGGATTCTTATTTTTCTTTGTATTACATTAACTGCACCTATTTTTGTTTTTAATTTTAATTTTATTTTTAAGTGCATTATGTCCTGTAAATGGTCCGTGTAACTGTTGGGCATTAAATATTATTATTATTAAAAAAAATTTTAGTTGATCAAACAAGTTTATGGTGGTGATTGCTTATGCTGTACACGTGTGTTCGAATGGTATGAGCGATTCCAGGCTGGTCGTGATGCTTTGGAGAACGACATAAAGCCAGGCCAACCAAAAAAAAAAATGCGATGAGTTGGTGGAAAAAGTACCTGAAATGATCACCTATGGTACGAATCCAACTGTGAAATGAATAGCGGAGGAATTAAGATAGGATCAAAGATACGATTCGCGAAATTTTGAAAAAGGATTTAAACAAACGGAAAGCCTGTGCTCAATTTATTCTTCACGTCTTAAATCAGGACCAAGAAATAGTTCTCGTTGAACATTGCAAGGAAAACAGCCCAATCGATTGAAATTGGTGATGAGACTTGGTGCTTCAAATACGATCCTCAAACAAAACGAAACGCTAAAATGCTACGTGGAAGTACGCAAAGTCTCCGAAATCGAAAAAATTGCGTTTCCATAAATCACAAGAGAAGACATCGTTGATTTGTTTTTACGACTCTAAAGGCATTATACTTCGGGAATTCGTTCTACAGGGTCAAAATGTCACTAGTGAATATTATCCGGCTGTTATAGAGCGTTTGTGTAAGAGAATACACCAAATATCACAACTGTTCTCGCCGAATTAACGCGATGTACTAAATTCATTTTGGGAATTAACGTCGTGCACACGTTCCAACTCCCGATGACTCTGATGTGTCACCAAGAATTGGCAGCTCTATATACGAGGGTAGTTTGACAAGTAGTGAGAATGGAAAAGAAAAATGAATTTTTTAAATACGAAATAATTTTTATTTTTTAATATATTCTGCTAAAAGTTCAATACATTTATTCCAATGGTGCTCCGATGCCCTTATGCTATCTCTAAAATGCGATTCCGGAAGGCTTGCAAAATACTCATTTACGAAGATGATAAGCTTGTCGTTAGACGAAAGTTTCTTTCCACCTAGTGCCGTTTTCAATTTTGGAAAAACGTGGAAGTCGGAAGGGGCTAGATCCGGCGAATAAGGTGCATGCGGTACTAATCGGAAATGCAACTCGTGGATTTTGGACATCGCAACTGTGCTGGTATGCGAGGGAGCGTTGTCTTAGTGAAACAGAATCTTTTTCTTTGCCATTCCTGGCCGTTTAGCACGAATCTCAACATTTAATATTTGTAGAAGTTCTGCATAATATTGCCCGTTTATTGTGGCACCTTTCTGAAGGCAATCAATGAACAAAATGCCCTTTGAATCCCAAAAAATTGATGCGATAAAGTGGTTTTTCGCTTTCTTTGGAAGTGCGGAACCACGTTCTAACCATTGTTTCGACTGTTGTTTAGTTTCGGGTGTACTGTAGTGTATCGAAGTTTCATCGCAAGTAACAAATCGCCTACAAAAGTCAATCGGATTCCGCTTATAAAGGTCCAAACACTCATTGAAAATGCGCAAACGAGTGAACTTTTGATCGGTCGTAAGCAATCGCGGCACCCATCTTGCCGAAAGCTTGGAAAGGCCCAATTCTTTCGTTAAAATGTGGTGTACGCGTTCTGTTGAAATGTTTACCATGTCTGCTATCTCTCTCACTTTGACTCGTCGATCTTGCGTAATAATATTATGGATTTTTATAATCATTTCCTTAGAAGTCACGATTTTGGGTGCTCCAGAGTGCGCTTCATCAACACAGCTTGTTCTACCACGTTTAAATTCATTTACCCATCTACTTATTGTGGCGGATGATGGAGCAGATTCACCCAATGTTTCCCGTAACACATCTTTTGTTTCGGTAGCTTTCATACCCTCAATTACGAAGTATTCAATCACCGCACGATACTCTGCTTTTTCCATTTTAACAAAACGACGTGCTGCTTCTTTTTCAATCAGCTGTCAAAAATAAACTAATCAACCGATTTATCTAAATATCGGAATGTAAACATATAAATAGGAAACCTAAATTACAGTGCATTTGTTTTACCAATTAGAGAGCCACCTGTGTGTCATTCTCACTACTTGTCAAACTATTCTCGTATTAATGCATATAATTATCTTATTTAATTGTAATAAAACAAAACAGAACAAAATTTGAATAAACTGAAGGAAGCGAAAATTTTAACACTTATTTTAGTTATGTTTGTTAAATAGCTTTAGTTAGCATTCGATATTGTAATTAGTCTGTAAGTGGATGCACTATAATCTGCGCATTTAAGTTCCAATCGATAATAAAATTAGCAAAAAATGTAATCACGGCTTGTTCAGTGATTACTTCTTCTAATTCCCTGAACAATAATGCGATAATTGAAGCTAATTACAGTCGATTATTGCTGGACGTAATTTTTAACATATTATCACGGCACATAGGATCTCCATGTTCGCGCATTCGTGGTCTTCGCATCGTAATGACTTACTTATAGCGTTCCTGCGGCACTGTAATTGGCCATTGTTTGTACGTATTTTTTTCTCTCGTTCAAATGCGTATACATGCATGTCAACTGATGTTCCGCAATCCGTAATAAGAATGCAAAAATAGCGCGAAGAATGTCAACGGGTCGCAAGTCGGGAATTCAAATCAAAATGTTCAAAATTCCACATTGCACTGCATCGCCGCCGCATAACTGTAAATAAATTGTTTTTGCGCTTCGTGGAAAACGTACAAGCTCTTTGACTTGTACGTTACCGACGACGATAATCGAAACAGTCAGAGCGTACATAATGGACCCAATAAGATCAGTAGTAATAAATCAAAAGTGATTAAAAGTGTACGGGAAAGTATCAGCTGACGACATTGTGGTAATAAATTGCCGTCAACCGTGACCATACGAGCAGAAGCGGCTGAAAGTTGCAGCAATTCAGAGAGAAACACTTCCTACTTTGTTGGTTGTTGTGATGTACACCGCTAGACAACTTGACTGTGAAGTTATACAGGTTGGAGTAACAAAAAATATATGTATATTGAACGCCGCCAGTGAATCTCTTGCATACGCATTTCTTTAAAAAACATATATTTGAAAAACGTATTCAGTTTTAAGCAAAAATTGTCATTCGTAATAATAAAAAAATTATGTACATTTATATGACACAGATTAATCACATTATAAGTTTGATGGAGAGGCAAAGGTTAAAAATTTAATCCAAATCGAAAGCTGTTAAATAAGGAGCGTACAAAGGATGTTTAATCCTCCGTTTGGCACATGTTCGGATTGTCACATTCGGACCTCACGGGGTCTGACCAAACCCTTGTATATTTTCATGTATTTCTATGGAAATATTGCGTTATTGGTGATGCATCGTATTTATATTCGATGCAAGTATACATTTTCGGTTTTTTTTTCTTCCTCAGTGGCTTCTGCATACCGTGCATTCATTTTACCTCGCTACGAAAACTGTACCACATTATATTCGGGTCTAGCTGCCGAATACCGATTAGAATGTAAAGTGCTGGGGCGCGAGTCATTTGAATCACGACTATAACTGACCACTGATCGTACTAGCTGCAGCCCCACCACTAATTCGACTGTAGGCGACACGAACAACTATTTAATCTGTAATCTGTAGTCAGTCGTTGTTGTGATTCGACTGACTCGCGCCCCACCACTTTACATTCTGATCGGCATTCGGTATCTAGACCCGAATATAATATGGTGTTTGTAGCATTTTAATATGAAAGCACGGTATATTGATTCACTTGCTCAGGTGGAAATATTAAAGAAAAGACAGGTAAAAAGTAGTTTTATTTTGAAGTATACCATCATTATAAAAGGAATTTTACGATGAAATGCGATACAAATTCTGTTATTAATTTTCATTTATACAACTAAAGAAAATATAGTCAAAGTGGAGTGTTGTTGGCATACTGGGTGTGAGCATTTTGCACAGATCAAACGAGTTTTACGATGCGCCGTATCAGTTGTCCGTAAACGGAGTTATCAACTTCTCTTTTTCTCGAGTGTATTAGGGCGGTTTTCCTTTCAAATACTTGTGCTGGAATCTGAAATGGAACAACGAAACGAAGACTATTCAAATTAGATAAAGTGCATTATGTTTTCATGTACACGCACGAAATGAAACGATTCAATCGTTGAACGAGTAGTACATTCCTTTACCATGTAAAAGTTGTTTATTCGATTTTCTGTGTTTGGTAGAACTAATGATTTAGATAACGTGGAGAGGAAATTCCATCTTGCATGAGATTTGTCGAATCCATCGACTTCTTTGCAAATGCAAAATGCCGCCAATGCCGTCACATCAAACGTGACAAAAAGCAAGTCCGTTGCTTTGTTTAGCGTTTCGATGTGAAATGAGTAACTTTGATCCATGCAATCAACGCTGCCTTTATCCGCATTATAAAACAAAATTGCTTCATGTTTCATTGCTTTGCCCTCACAATGTTTTGTGTAGTATATGGTGGAAAGTAATTGTACGGTCTTATTCTTTCTTGGCACGTAGCTGCAAATTGAAATGGTTTTCATGACATTCAAAATGAGTCGAAAGAACAAGACGACAGGATTTGGAGGGCTTTTTATGTATATTATTATTATTATTATTACGTAGTTCATGATATCATTGTTTTACGTAATGTCGTTTATATAGTAATTATATTTATGTTTCCTTATACGCAAATCAACTCACATATATTTACCGGCAGCAACTTTTGTCGTCGTGTACACATTGTATGTCAGGGGATCGAGATCGGCCTACCTGACCGGCCGCGTCACTGTCGCTGCCGGGTAGGCGCGTGACGCTTCCCTAATAGGTGCAAGATTGACAGTGTCGAACACTTCCACTCTACTGGGGGTGCATGAGTACCTCGATGCATTGAACGCGAAGCGAGGTATTTTGAACTGTTTCGTTGTGTACGTACTTGAACATATATTTGTGCGTATAGAACGATTGTACTACGTTTCTGTTTATTATTTGAACTGTTTTATTTATACTTGTAAAATCATATGCATTCCACATACCTAACACTTTGCTGTTCAAAATAAAATTGTATTAAACATTTATGTGTTTTATTTCAATTACATAGGACTCTCACAGCAGGGAGTACCTTAACAATAGGTTCCATTAAAATTCTCTTCAATAAATTCAATAAAGCGACTTCTTCTTAAATGATTTTCATTGAGATTTTTTGCAGTTCTACATAATATCTACATTCGTAGGATTATCTAAAAGTACAAATGGTTGTAGCTTAGTTATAATAGAAGTTTTGGCATGTATTCATTACACGTTTTTAACTCGAAATTACTTCAGTAACACATCCTTAAGCTGTGGCAATCACGTCATGGAATACCCGGTATAAAATTGATGCACAGTAGGTTGAAAGAAAAATAATTAAATAAATAACTTGAAAAAGAAGGGAAATTCTCGAAACGTCGTTAATATAAACTGTTGTTTAATTATTTCTTACGGATCGCAAAATTTAAACTCAAAATATTAAAACTTATAGCTGGAATAAGGCGACCAATATATGTATTAGGTGCGCAACTAAGTTCTCGCTGTTTTTCAAGAGATGGCTTCAGTAGTAAGTGCTGGTCGATTGTGACATAACCAAAACGTCATGAACCAAGCTTAGACATATGGTAAACAAATCGCTTTAACACATTGGTGATTTTGTTTTTGCGTCATATACTTTTGGTTGTGTGAAAATGTCTGATTTTGTGCCAAATAATCGTCATTTGCGGGAAGTGTTGCTTTTTTTCTTTCATTCGAAGAAAACAGCGGCTGGAGCGCATAGAGAACTCCAAAAAGTTTACCGAGATGCTGCTCTAAGTGAAACAACGTGCCGTGATTAGTTCCGTCGCTTTAAAGACGATGATTTCGATGTTGACGATGTTCGCGTGAAGGAAGACCAAAAATTTTCGAAGACGCTGAATTAGAGGCATTGCTCGATGAGGATCCGTGCCAAACGCAAAAAGAGCTTGCTTCAGCATTAGGAGTTACCCGCTAAGCCATTTCCCAGCAATTGCATGCCTTGGGAATGATTCGAAAACAAGGAACTTGGGTTCCTTATGATTTGAAGCCAAGAGACGTTGAGTGTCGTTTTTTCGCCTGTGAACAACTGCTCCAGCGGCAAAAAAGGAAGGGTTTTCTTCATCGCATCATTACGGGTGACGAAAAATGGATTCATTTCAACAACCCAAAGAGAACATAGTCATGGGGACTGCCCGGTTATGCTTCTACGTCGTCGGTTCGACCGAATAGTCACGCTGCGAAGGTTTGGCTGTGTATTTGGTGGGACCAGGGCGGTGTTATTTATTATGAGCTGTCGAAACCGAACGAAACCATCACTTGGGAACGGTATCCAACTCAATTGATGCGATTGAGCCGAGCACTGCGCGAAAAGGGGCCACGATACGAGCAGAGGCACGAAAAAGTGATTCTACAGCATGACGACGCTCGGCCTCACGTTGCCAAACCCGTTAAAACCTACTTAGAAACGCTCAAATGGGAGGTCCTACCCCATCCGCCATATTCCCCAGATATTGTGCCGTCCGATTATTACTTGTTCCGTTCGATAGCACATGGTCTAGCTAATCAGCAGTTCCGCTCATATGAAGACATCTCAAAATGTCTTGATTCGTGGATAGCCTCAAAAGACGAACACTTCTACCGTGACGGTATTCGAGCTCTGCCAGAAAGATGGGAAAAAGTTGTCGCTAGCGATGGGCAATATTTTGAATGATTCATTTGTAAACATTTTTTCACAATAAAGTTGCATTTTCATCAAAAAAACAGCGAGAACTTAGTTGCGCACCTAAATTAAAAAAGAAAAGTATACGTATGTCTATTGTATGAAATTATTATAAGTATTTGAGCATTTTTACGAAAAAAAAAAAATTTACTCCACTTTATGAATTTCATTTCATAATTTACGACCTTAGATTAATTAATAATTTAGAAACAATCTGATCTTTTTGTGTATATATTTCTTCGGTTAGCGTTGATTAATGTTTATTATTGTAACATCTCATACATCCAGTTTTATTCCATGAATTCTTAAATAGAGTAACTAATTTAAGCCACTGCTTTTTGTGCAAGTCCTCTGACACTTCCGTGCCTATATGTATGCGTGATGACAAACATGATTATTTTCGGTGTTCGGTTATGAATAATGTTCCGGTGATTATTATGAAAACAGATGTTACGGTAAGATTTGAAATACAACGACATTAATGAGAGCTGGTGAAATGAGAATGTTATTTTTTTGTTCGTTCTTACTCTTGAATAAATTATAGTTAAGCGGGTAAGAAACAAATGCGGCAATTTGATCCACTATCCGTGCAGATATATCAACCTACTAATAATAATAATAGAAGTTAAGACACCTCGCATATGTCCAGGCATTCACTCAATACAGATATGAATGTCTGATGGCTATCAATTAACGGGCGGGTTTCGATTACAATTAGTTACGAAATCGAAATGTACACACATAGACGTATCATTATTCCTACACCACGGACACTATCTTGGATCGTCAATAATTGGTATTATTAATAATGGAATTACCGGTAATCAGTACTATGTATTGTTCAACGGAATGGCGTGCCGAATTACAAATAAATTTCAGTGGAGAGATAAAGAGATGATGGGTGGTGAAAGAGAATACTTTATTTCGAGACATGGCTGGCTGAGTTTGGAGTATTCTAATGCGGTGTAGTATGTGTGTAATTTAATCGTAATATAAGCAAAAATTTTTGTAAACATAAAGTTTAGTGCTAAATTTATTGAAATTATTAGAACAATAGAATTATGTTTTTAATTATTAAATTATTGTCAACTTATAATACTATTATTACCATAATATTATTCTTTTTCGTTTCAGTTTTTCACCGTTAGAGAAGTTAATACTAACGAGGTTTCAGAGGATTTTCCATATTTTCAATTGATTCTATATCTTTCACTGCTGAAATTCATGTGTTTATTTTGAATTCGGAAATAATCTGGAATGATTAATTCAATAACAAGTATTTGATGTACGATATATTAAAATTATTAGTAACTGAACCTAAGTACAGGCTGTACATTATTTAAAATTTTGAACATAATGGAAAGATAGATACATGTTAAATAAATAAGTATTGTATTACTTTAGTTAAATTTTAAACACTTATTTGTAAAAGTATAGTAAGGGATACCATGAAATTTCTTTTCATATAAAGGTTGATAATACGAGGGAGCATTTTTATATTTGCGGAATGAGCGGGTTGTAGAGGGGTGGGTAGGCGCATTGGGGGCGTGGCCTGTGCAGCGACTCATGATTAGTATAAATACGAAGTTTCATTGTTATTAGACAGTTAGTCTTTGAGCTATCGTCAACCAAGTAACATAATCAGGAGTGAAAAGTGAAATATGGAAAAAATCGAATATCGTGCCGTTATAAAGTTCCTTACCAGGCAAGGAAAATCACTCGCGCCCATAATGAATGAGATGTCATTGGTTTACGGCGACTCTTGTCTAGGAAAAACCATGGTGTACAAGTGGCATAGTTTATTTAAACAAGGAAGGGAATCCCTTGAAGACGACCTGAGGCCGGGCAGGAGCATTGAGGTGACCACGCCAGCACTTATCCAAAAAGTTGAACAAATTGTACTCAAAGATACTCGACTAAAGAAGAAACAACTCGCAGAAATGGTTGGAGTATCCGATACAACAATTTTTAAAATCCTACACGATCATCTCGGCATGTCTAAGGTCAGCGCAAGATGGGTGCCCAGAATGCTCACGCCGCCGCAAAAACAACAGCGCGTAGAGTGTTCGCGTGCATTTTTGGACCTCTGTAATGAAGACAAGGATGGTGTATTGAGTGGAATTGTTACTGGAGACGAAACTTGGGTTCATCATTTTGAACCTGAGTCCAAACAAGACTCCATGCAGTGGCATAAAAAGGGCACAGCACCTCCCAAGAAATTTAAAGTGTCACAATCAGCTGGGAAACTCATGGCAACGGTATTTTGGGACTCGGAAGGAATATTGTTGATTGATTATAAAGACAAAGGTGTTTCTATAACCGGAGAATATTACGCTTCAATATTAGAGCGACTAAAAGAAGCCATTAAAGAGAAAAGACGGGGAAAATTGACAAAAGCTGTTCTGCTTTTGCACGACAACGCGCCCGTCCACAAGAGCCGCGTTGCGTTAGCTGCCCTGCATAAGGTGGGCTTCGAAATTGTGAATCACCCACCCTACAGCCCAGACCTGGCCCCGAGTGATTATTACCTGTTTCCGAAAATGAAAAAAGAGCTGCGGGGTAAAAAATTTACTGCCGATGATGAAGTCAAGGAGGCAGTTTCGGCGTATTTTGCAGATAAAGAGAAATCATTTTTTTATGAGGGTATAAATAAATTAATTGAAAGATGTGAAAAATGTATCCGTCTTGCAGGTGAATATATTGAAAAAGAAAAATAATTTGGTTTTTTTATTTCCACCCCTTGTCCCCCATTCCGCGAATATAAAAACGCTCCCTCGTATATGTTATGGTATTGATATAAAGTAAAGCTTTATATTATTTTAAATTAATAATTGTTATTAGAGATGCTAATGTCAATATTTTGAAAGTTACGAGAATGTTAATATTAAAGTTATATTAATGTTAATATTTTGAGAATATATTAGATTGAAAAGTTTAAATGTTTTATACAAGTAAAGTTAGTGAGGTATTAAAATATGTATGTAATTTAAACATTTATAATTCATTTAATATATGAAGATTTACAATAAGAAGAAGAAAACACCTTTTATGTGTCGATGCTACATGTCTATTGGTGAATGTAAATATAATGAAGAAACCTTATCTCAATATGGACATTAGAAAATAAAAAGAAATTCAATAAACCAGTAAACATACATACATGCGGATTTATAAAAAAAAAACAGAAAAAAAACGATAATAGTAAGATGTAAATGTTATTGATTATTGAAAAACAATTAAATTGAATTATAAAGGATACTATAATTATTAAAAGTATAAAATAAATTTATTGAAGTAAAGGCTGTTTCAAATTTCGTGGTTCTTTTAAAGAATAAACAAAACACATAATTTGCATTCGCTTTCAAAAACTTTTTATTAGTAATTGAAGTATCGGTTATGATATTTATATGCGAAAAATAATATCTGCCAAATGGCCTCCTTTTGCAGCTCCACAGACGTCCACTCTTTTGTTAAAATTTTCAATGACATTTTGACATAATTCAGGCTCTATCTCACCAATGACACGAATAATTTAATCTTTTAAAGCAGGAATTGATTGTGGATTGTTTTTATGAACCTAACTTTTCACATAACCCCAAAGAAAATAGTCTAACGGTTACAAATCACATGATCTTGGTGGCCAGTTAACATCACCGTTTCTTGAGATTACACGTCCAGGAAATTTTTCTCTCAATAAATTAATTGATTTGTGTGCAAAGTGAGGTGTAGCGCCATCCTGTTGAAACAACATATCCTCTAGATCAATATTCATTAATCCAAGCCACAAAAATTCGGTTATCATCCGAGGATATCGATCACCATTGACAGTTACAGCTTCACCAGCAGCATTTTCAAAGAAGTAAGGTTCAATTACACCACCTGACCATAATGCACACCAAACAGTAACTCGTTTAGGATGCATAGGTTTCTCATGAATAATTCGTGGATTTTCCTCACCTCAGATACGGAAATTTTGTTTATTAACATAGCCACCAAGTTCGAAACGTGCCTCATCGGCAAACATTATTTTTTTAGAAAAATCAGCTGGTTATTCATTGATGAATTTGACAAATGAGCGACGTTATAAATAATCTAATGGCTTCAGTTTCTGTGTTATTTGAACCTTATATGCCTTCAGAGCTAAATCATTGTGTAGAATACGCCATGTTGCTGATCCACTAAGTCCGAGTTGTTCTGAACGTCGTCTAATGGACGTTTCAGGATCTACAGCAACACTTTCACGAATCAAACCAATATTTTCTTGTGAACGAAATTTTTTAATAATTCGACCAATAGTGACTTCAGATGGACGATTAAAAACTGAAAAAAAGCTAGAGGTTATAGACATTTTGCTTAAGTATTGACCATTATTATTACCGTTATATTAGTATTTATGTTTCAAATTTTCTTCATATTTATTGTAATATGGCCCTTTTAGAACTTGTTTATTTTGTGTATTCTATTTTTTCTTTATGATATTTTTTAAAAATTTTACCAACAATTGTCTTGACATTTAACATAAAATATGTTGGAATAATTGGTCTTTATTTTCTTGATAAATATTAATAACAATAAAAGACATAAAAATTTACAGAACTAAAATATTACTTCCTTATATGTTACATATACGATTCTATTGGACAATTATGATAAATTATATTACTTTTAAATGATAAATTTATATCTTTTAATCAAAATATTTAAATGTAATTTGTTTAATAGTTTTGTGGGTTTACATATGTAATTTAAACAGGTACAAATTCCGAAACGTTCTCAATACGGGTATTTGTTATCAGCTATTCGGTCAATTAATACGCGCGCGTATTCACCGCCAAATAACTTGGTTGTAACTCTAATAATATAAGTTGTTCTTTCTGAAAATTATTACTGAAGGTTCATATATAACCCCTTGCCACATTAATTTTCGTGTTCTGTATACTTATTTCAACAACTAAGTTGTCATCATCAGCAGATAATTAAACAGTGTCGCACTTGGAAAACTACGGCAAAAATACCCGTACGAAAACCAATTCCGCACACGATCTGTACTGTTGAAAGAAAGCTAAAACGCATACTGTGTATGCCTTTTGGCTTTGTATTAAGTTAATCAACCACAGGCTCAATCAAAATTACCTGTTATCTTATAGTCGGGTCAATTACAATGTGTTAGGGGTGTGTAGTAAGTGCGTAGATTCATCGACAAATAACTTGGTCCCAACTGTACCAAATAAATATCTTTTTTGTCTTCATAAACTTCGTTATTATTCCATGCATAAAAATTATTTCTCTTGGTCGAAATGGTGTAATATACAGGTGGAATGTAGATCTTCAATTGTTATTTGGAGCACGCCCACTATACAGATATAGATAGCAAAGCTTACAGCTAACACGAATGTCGGTCACAGAACGGTGTGGTGTCGAAGATATAACACCATAAAAAAATAAACCGAACCTCTGTAATTAAATATTAATTAGATGCGGTGTAGGTGTCGATATTATCGGCGCACTCATGTAATGGGGAATTGCTTTTTTTACCACGGGAAGCTCCCTTGATTTATATTAGATAAACTCTACCAACGTACAATGTGTATATCACATTTATTTACGTGCCATCGATTCCTTCTTTAGAAAAAAGGGCGAAAACATCAAGGCCTTCTCTCACTTGACGATTAAAGAGCTATTAATTCATAACGCATATGTTGTAAATTAATGCAGTGTTCTTTTTAATGGTCGAACGGTCTGATGTCATAAATCTTAACAGATAATTATTGAAATTTTCTATATAAAAGGAGATGAACGCGTGTTGATATCTTTTTTAATGGGTTCGATTTGCATATGACATAAGAAGTGGGGAGTTTAAAATGAAACTTATAATTTTATGCTTCATTAGTTAGTCCTTGTAACAATATTGAGATTAACTCTTTACCGTATGGTGCTAAATTTGAGAAACTCTTTCACACAATGCTGTTATAATATTTATGTAGCACATTTGATTTTATTGTATCAAATTGTAATTCATATTTTTCGCTCTCTAAATTAATTTTTTTTTAGAAAATTTTTAGAAAATTACACCACTTTACAAAATTTTGCTTTTTGTCTCTTGCCGCGAATTTCATACCTGATAAAACTTATTTATTGCACGCTATTTTCAACCAATTACCAATTACCGTTAAAATTCTTTGTACACATACAGTTACTTCAATATTTTTTTTGTGGTTTATGTGCATTTATTCGTTGATAACTTTTATATTTTAACCTTCCCTTTGTAACATGGGTCCAGCCAGATCATTTTCGATTTGAATTGTAATTTAAAAGTACTTCTAGTTGAGCTAGCTTCTTGAAATTTCGTGACTTTTCCTATAATATTATTAACGGTCATGTCTGAAAATTGGGAGGATACTTCTCATGTGAGTTGATAATTACAAGGCTATCTTGGTATACATACACATCACATTTGTCCCTCACGTGGTCTACGCAGACCCTATATTTTACATAGAAACTAGCTGTACCTTGCGCCCGTTGCTACGCCACCAACTAAAATAAATTTGAAAGAAAGACATTACACAAATATTCAATTCATTTTGAGTCATTTTATTGATTTTGTTCATTTTGAAAAAATCGTGATTTTACAGCGTTTCGTTTCAATTCGATATTTATTGAAGTGCTGTGGGATATACAATATTTCTTGTTTTTCCATCTGGTGCGTAAACGAATAAATCAGAAGGTTTTCCGACGCGTGAGCAGGCCACATAGAGCTGCCCATGTGAGAAGCATGGATTCTCCAAAGTTAATCCACGCTTACAACGATTGTCCTTGTGCTTTGTCGATAGTCATTGCGAAAGCGAGTCGTACCGGGAACTGCAAACGTTTGAATTCGAATGGCATATCTGTCGGGATCATTGGGATACGTGGCAACAGTACGTCTTCACCTTTGAATTTTCCAGTTAAAATTGTTGCCTCGATCACATTGTTCATCATTTTCTTGACTGAGAGTCTGGTTCCGTTGCAAAGTCGTGGCGGATTTATATTTCGAAGAAGAATGATGGGTACGCCAATTTTCAATGTAAGAGCGTGCGGTGGCATGCCTGGCAAATCAAGCGAATTCAAGAATTCAGTTGGATAGTTGACAACTTCGTCTTGATTCACCACAGTATCGATGGACGCCGGGTATTCCATTCTGAATGGTGAAGTTGATGGTATTGACATTGACATCGATGTTTTTGGTGGCTAATATAGCACGCGTACTGAGCCACTGTTGATTTTTGTAGTTCTGTGCAATGTTTGGGAAAACTTTTTGCACCAATTCGTCTATGCTTTCTGTGATCTTACAGAAGTTTGCTGGCAACTGTTTCAGTTTCAGTCAGTTTCAGTGCGACAGACAGTAGCAGTAGTTGAGCCCTGAATATGTCCCATACGAGTGGGTACGAAACGTCGGCAGTTATACCAGTGACGCGGTACCAGCCCGGAAGCCCAGAAGAAGATAGTATGGACCACGACTGCGGAAGTCTACGTACCAGAGAAAGAGAGATTTTTATCATACAAGGTTTTTAATCAATTGCTTATATATTTTCATTTTTCTTGCTCAGAATATTTATTATAACATAAAACTGCTTAAATAAACAGTCGATTAAATTAACCCAATTCTTTTTTAGCCATTAAAAATTAACATCTTGTATTCTCACTATTGTAAAACTTGTTTGAATATGAATTATAATTTATGAATCTTCTTTATGAATGAATAAAGCAAATAAAAAGAGAAAGGTGAGTTAAAAAAATTCTTTTCCAATGTTATCTCAGCCATTTCTAAAACTGCGTTGCAGTTGGCGAAAAAATATTAATTGCGGGTTCAAATTTAGTAATTGATTCGATACGTATGGCTTTTGTAATTTATGTTTTCGGCGTACTATTATTATGCTACACAGATAGTAAAATAATTAAATGATTCGTGTCGGCTCGATCCTTCCTGGTGTTGTAGATTCTTGTATTTAATTGAATTTGATTACGAAGTGGAGATCATAGAAAATTGGTCTGGATGATAACGTCGTGTTATTATGTTGTTGATCTTGAGAGGTACTGTTAGTCATTATTGTAATTTAATACTTTTTGGTAAAATTGCTGGTGAGAATTTCTAAGCGTAACACGTTTTCTTGTTTTATTATAAAAAAAACTATTTAATAAAATATGGGCTGAGATTTTGCTTTAATATTCTTTCTTTTTTAATCAAGAAGTCATTGACTTTGAATTAAATATGACTTCAAATTCTTAAAAGTACAAATGAACGAAACATTTGTTGATGTTAATTTTTTAAAATTTTTTATATTTCAATTTGTATAAAAGTGGTATTTTTATATTTTATTTTCGAATTTGCACATAATAAAACACTTTCTTACGAATCTATTTCTGAACAAGAATAGGTTTTGTAACACTTCAAATTTCTTATATAATAAACATACGAGGTGGTCTGAAAAGTTTCCAACCTAACAAAGATATAAGATATTCTTTCCTAAAATTTATATTTATCTTTTTACATAGTCTCCTTGTAACTCTACACACCTCTCCCAGTGATGCTCCCATCTCTTTAACTCTTTCAAATAGCACTAAGTGTTTTTTTCTGCAAAATAATTGTTCACGAAGGTGATTACCTCCTCATTTGACGAAAATCTCTGTCCTCCGAGCTCAATTTTTAGATTAGGGAACAAAAAGAAGTCGCTTGGGGTTAGATCTAGTGGGTTAGGTGAATGGTCAAGCAGTTCAAACCGTAATTCGTGGATTTTCGCCATGGTGTCTTGGTGAAACAGGATTTTCATTTTCTGCAAATGTGGCCGTTTTTCCACAATTTCTGCTTTCAGCTTGTCAAGTAATGATGCGTAGTATGCTCCTGTAATAGTCTTTCCTTTTTGAAGATAATCGATTAAGATAATTCCACGACTATCCCAAAAACAGTCGCCATCACTTTCCCAGCCGAAAAAACAGTTTTTTCTTTTTTTGGAGCCGGTTCCCCCTTTGCAGTCCACCGTTTCGAGTGTATTTTTGTTTTGGGCCTTTATTGATGAGTGCTGCCATCTTCACGTTGAGGTCGGAAACTTTTCAGACCAATTTCTATCCGATAATATTGATAATAATACTCAATTAGACCCAATTTTTACTGACTTCTCTAAAGCGTTTAATGGGATAGATCACTCAATACTACTATATAAGCTTGCTAAAATTGGTTTCTCGCCGTCACTTGTCTTGTTATTTCGGTCCAATTTATCTTGCAAAGCTATGTCTACAGGTTAGATTAAAAATTTCAGATTTTTTAATTAACATCCAGAATTCCGCAAGGCTCAAATCTCGGACCTCTTTGTTTTCTATTTTTATAAATGACTTGTTGAAGTTCTCAACTGTCAGAAACTATTATTCGCAGACGATTTGAAAATATATCATGCAATAAGCAATATCAACGACTGTATTCATTTGCAAAAACAGTTGATGCTATCCGGATATACTATGGAAGAAATTAAGTTTCTTTTTAATTTTTTAATTATTATTTTTCTTATTGAAGTGTTAATAACTGCTATTTACTTGATATACGTATAACTACATGTATACTGTCATTAAATATTTATTTTAACTAGCCTCTTGCTTCCATTTGTTTATTAATATTTCGGCAAACTAATATAATTATGTTTTTGATATTCGTAATATAACTGGCTGTTGGATCTTTCGATCATAATCTTTTATTGTGATTATTCTAAAAATAGATTGGAAAACGACTGTCTTATCTAGTATCAAGAATACATATTGACTCCAGTGTTTGTAATACAAAATGAGTCTATAATATACATATTCTAAGGCACGTAGAATAGCATACGCTTTTGCTAAAAAATATAGAGGTATGGGTAGGTAACTTGAATCGACGTGTGTATTTGGATTCTGATTCTATAACGGCACAACCAACACCATTTTGCGTTTTCGAGGCGTATCATAGAATATGTGTTCTATGAGGGTCTCAATTTAACAATCTGTTGAACCCAGATACGCAATGCTGGCGTAATAGAAAAAAAATCCATGTAACATTTCGGCGTTTGATATGATCTCCAAACCTGATGGTAAAGATCTGAGGACAAAGGCAGATACGTTTCATTATTCCAATATTTATAAGTTAAATCGTGAAAATTATATTTTGAAATGTTAGAAATGATATGGTTATTTATATAGATGCACTTCGTTACAAGTTTTTCTGCAAATCATTTCCATCTTAGGATCAAAATAGGATCCATGGCTTCTGCATGTAGAACATATTGCTTCCAGATATATCCTTAACGCTTTATTTTGGATTAAATCTATCTTTTCCAGCAAGTAATTATTCGCTGATCCATAAAGATCCATAATCTATAGTAGACATTATAAAATAGTAAGCTAACACTAACTTCTGCTCCCCACTATGTTCTAGATATCATTCGCAAACAATTTAATGCTTTATTACATTTATTCGATCAATGTTCAATCTGAATCGTCCCCTGATATTTAACGTGCTTGGATAAAGGTAATTTACGGTGTACCAATGTAATGGAACTGCGAAAATTGTGACTTAATGAAATTTAATACACGACCAATTATTTTTTTACATCGATCCACATTTTTATGTTGTACTTACACACAGAAGTCATCTGCATATTATATTGCCTTAACATGGGTATTATGTACCTCGCTGAAAATATATACATTCGAACATTTTATGCGATACCAAACACATAAATGTTGATGACCCTTTGGCATTTTCAAATCAGCACAATCGTATCTGGAAATTCTTATCAATAATAAGAAATTGACACGTACATATGCGGGCATTTTCAAGTTATTTATTGCAGAAACGGTACGCAATACCTGTTTACAAATCATGTATCGGAATCACATATACACACCAATAAATATCGACTTCGACTTCCCCTTGGAAAAGATCGTGATTAACATAAACAAGAATCGTAATCAACTTCGTGCCATATATATGTATATAATCGTATATATGACACACGGTGAAGTGTTTAGCGTTTTTCCCTTCTTTTGCAATATCAAGTTAAATAACGTATCGCTTGTGTCGACCAGATGTTCGATATTTATCGTGGCCAATATCTCACGATTGTAATACCGCGTTCATTTATTGGAATTGGAGATAAACGCCAGTCACATAGACTGAAGACTGTTCTTCTCCTTTTCTTTTGTAATGGATAGTTCGTAAGCGCATTTAAAAAGTCTGTAATGAATGGACGGACGATTCGGTTACGTGGGCAATTAAGTCCAATGTATTTTGTTAGCCATACAGTTCTACGTATGCATCTAAGTGCTGGGAGCAAATAAAACACTAAATGAATTACTAACGTTTTTTCTAAGGATACTTAAATATTCTTGTTGGATTTTAACATATAGACCTTATTTTGCTTTTTGCAGAGTTTTCAATGTCTTCGAAAACTACTTTTAATACTACAATGTATTCCACAGATATTCAATTTTAATTTTACAATAAATACTCTAGTATTAATTAAAATAAACTAGCAACTTTATATGTTATTAAATTTTGATTAGCGCCATGATTAACCATCCCCAGTCATAGAGTGCTTTTTTCGTAATAAATTTTTGTCTTATAGCTGAACATAGTGTTGCTTTGCATATAATAATGCGTTCTTACGATGCCAAATTGTAAAATTCCAATTTTAATCACTGTATACCAGGTCGGCTGAAAAGTCCCCGGTCTGACACATAGTTATTAAATCCATATGTTTTTTAGATAGTACTAACCTTCAAACGAAACGTGTCAAAATTTGACAGCAATCCGACCATTAGTTACTGAGATATTGCGTTAAGAGTGAAGCTACTTTTGTTATTTAAAAAAATTGAAAAAAAAGAATTTCGTGTGCTGATAAAGTACTGCTTTTTGAAGGGAAAAAATACCGTTGAAGCAAAAGCATGGCTTGATGAGGAGTTTCCGGACTCTGCACCAGGAATATCAACCATAATTGATTGGTATGCTAAGTTTAAACGTGGTGAAATGAGCACCGAAGACGGCGAACGCAGTGGACGACCAAAAGAGGCTGTCACCGACGAAAACATCAAAAAAGTTCGCAAAATCATTTTAAATGACCGTAAAGTAAAGTTGATCGAGATAGCTGACATCCTAGAGATATCAAAGGAACGTGTTGGACACATCGTGCATGAATATTTGGGCATGCGGAAGCTCTGTGCAAAATGGGTGCCGCGCGAGCTCACATTCGATCAAAAACAACAACGAGTTGATGATTCTGAGCTGTGTTTGAAGCTGTTAAATCGTAATAAAACCGAGTTTTTGCGTCGATATGTGACAATGGATGAAACATGGATTCATCACTACACTCCAGAGTCCAATCGACAGTCAGCCGAGTGGACTGCACGCGATGAACCGGCTCCAAAGCGTGGAAAGACGCAACAGTCAGCTGGAAAAGTCAGTTTTTTGGGATGCGCATGGAATAATTTTCATAGATTATCTTAAAAAGGGCCAGTCCATCAACAGCGACTATTATACAGCGTTATTGGACCGTTTGAAGAACGAAATCGCAAAAAAACGGTCCCATATGAAGAAGAAGAAAGTGCTGTTTCACCAAGACAATGCACCGTGTCACAAATCAATGAAAACAATGGCCAAATTAAGTGAATTGGGTTTCGAATTACTTCCCCATCCGCCGTACTCTCCAGATGTGGCCCCCAGCGACTATTTCCTGTTTGCAGACCTCAAGAGAATGCTCGCCGGGAAGAAATTTAGCAGGGATGAGGAGGTGATCGCCGAAACTGAGGCCTATTTCGAGGCTAAAGACAATTCGTACTACAAAAATGGTATCGAAAAGTTGGAAGAACGCTATAATCGGTGTATCGCCCTCAAAGGCAACTATGTTGAATAATAAAATCGAATTTTGCCAAAAAACTGTGTTTTACTATGGTAGACCGGGGACTTTTCAGTTCGACTGGTACATCGTGTACGTAGTGCATAAATTTTTGAAAAATTTTCATTTTCGGCGTAGGACTCGAACCCAAGATTTCATTCTCTCCGGGAATGTGTTATCACCATTAGATCACGGAGACAGTTAATTTGAGTCCCTCTAATGTGCCATAAATTGCATTATGGAAACAGTTATTAAATGAAAATCCACGGTAGGTTATTAATTGCATATAATTATGCGTTTTTACGATGCTAAACTGAAAAATTCCAATTTTAACTGCTTTTTACATCGTATATACAATGTAAAAATTTTTGAAAAAATTTGAAAAAAGGAGGTCGTGGGTTCGAATCCTACGCGGATATAGAAATTTTTGATATATATATATATATATATATATATATATATATATATATATATATATATGAAGGAAGGTTTAACGACCGTACTAATGATAATAAACAAGAAATTAGTAGGTAATTTAGTCTGTGAAAGACTTGATATTCTTTTCTTTAGACTCTCTATATTTCGCCACTGCTTGGTGGCGTCTTCAGGAGAACCAAGAAAATTATCAAAACCACACACTAACTAGACATGACAATACACAACATATACCGTCACGATCGAAGAACATTATATGTTGTCTCATCTAACCTTGACACCCATTAAAGAAAAAATATCAAGTCTTTCAGTTCACAGACCGAATTACTTACTAGTTCCTTGTTTTTGTCAATCCATCTTTCAAATATTTCAGCTGAAGAAAGTCTGTAATAGATTGTATGACTTAAAGAGTAAATCCATTACAGAATAAAAAGTACATGCTTCTCATGTACAGTAATACTAAAGCACACCATGCAAAAGCGGTGAGAGAAGGTGGTACGGATGTATGCGACTAGTCAAAGAGGTCATCGACATATATCGGGTGTGTTGTAGAACGTAGTAAATTTACTTTTAGTTACGTACTGGTTTTTATTGTGTTGATAACCATCAGTATTTGATATCGTATTGTAGCGTATTATGAGGGCAAAACGAACTAATAACAGGCTGTTGTGCATGGATAGTGTACATGAGTACATGAGTGTGTCATACATTGTACTTCTGTCAGAAGTAAATAGACTGCTTTAGTTATGTACACACACGAAAACATGAACATACAAAATGTCATTCGACATCTAAGAAGGAGTTGCGTTACATATAATGTATGTCGACGGCTTGTAATTTACAATTTAGAACAGTGGAGAAGAAACCGTTCCGCCAATTTTGGAGTACATACGCTAGAACGTTAAGAAACTACTACTATTCAGTATTAAACCAGCTCAAAAAATAAAAAATTGTGATTAAGTTGTGATGAGACTACAGATTGAAAAAAAAATTCTATTCTGAATATCATAGTTCGTACACTTCTTCAACAGTCATTCTTCATTTTTATTAGCTAGTAAAACGTCAAAGTGTACCGGCGAAGCGATACTAAGTACACTACAAACTAAGTAGAGCATTTCCTTAAATATGAGTGTCTCACTTCACTACATGCAACGTGTCCTTTACATGCATTACATCTGATTGCTGGAACTAAAAAAATTACCTAGACGTAGATGGCTCAATAATCAGTACAGAAAAAGTTTACGCAACACTGTCTAGGCAAACGAGAATTCGAACACCGAACTACTTCAAAAATTACCTATTTAAAATCAGCCAGTCACCCGACTCGGGTCAACCTTTTAGAAGTAGTTTCATGAGAAAAGGTAATAAGTTTTCAAAGCATTCGCTTTAATCACCAGCGTTTAAAAAACAAATTGACACCGAACTACCCCAATAATCAACTATTTGAAATAAGGTGGTCAGGCAACCCAGGTCAACCTTTTAAAAGTAGTACAATAATAACATGAAATATATTGCTGCAATGAGATACTTATTATACGCCTTTCGAACGTCTCACGATGTATATACATATGTGGCCTAGACTGGTGGAAACATCCGTACCAGTTCGCTCGCCACCCATGGTGTCTAAATATTCTTGTTTTAGCGATAAGCCAGTGACTTACCACTGAGCTATCAGTCGGATATGGTAACATAAATATGGTTTGGTTTATTTTAAACTAGATATTTCAATGTTCGCCAATTTTAGAGTATAAAAAATTAATTGTTAATAATTAGGTAATGCAATTGATAGCAACAGTCAGTCGGATTCCAAAACAATCGACGTTTTTTTTACAGACCAAGCAATCAATTTGATCACATCGTGAATTTCTAAACCACGTGAATAATAAACCAACGTTTAGTGTCAATAGATGTAACTATTTATTACAGAATTATAGGTGTTAAATTACTAGTTTATTGGCAATAATGATAATATTGTAACGGCAATTTTAATCATAAACCAGACTTTAATTATTGTAGTGTGTATTCTAGAGCAATACATACAAATAAACGAGACAAGATCGTAGTTAACATTATGAATGGAGTGACTTGAATGAAATCACATTCACCATCTCATTTCAACTCGACACCACCGAACAGGACTTTTACGATATTGGAACGAGGTCCCTCTCCTATTATCACCGTCTTCCTTCCTGTTCTTGCTTCGCAGTTGTAGCATGCTTCTTTATAACATCATTTCGCATTTAATTGTTATTTATCGTGTCGTACGTAAAAAAGAATAAATAAAACACATAGCATACAAACAGATAGATCTCCGTATATCATAATGTTTGTTTTCTTTCTTTTGTGAACTGCTTCGATATGTGTAGCAGTGGCGTAGGTTCTATATAAAAGTTAAATTTTGTTTAATTTTATTTTGATTAGAGACTTTGCAAAATAAATGTCTTGTATTTACTATAATTATTCTACTTATTTTTAGAAGTGGCTCATAAACTTTCAATTGGTTTAACGAATATTATAAATCTTGAATAATAAATGTGTTTAGTGTTATTGGTGACGTGACAATAACGTTTGGAGAATAAATTTTAAAAAATACGACGTGCAATATCATAATAATAATTATGTAATTTATTGCCCAAAATGTCAAACCCAGTTACAGGATAAAATAAAAAGGAAGATAATACAAAGTAGATACAAAAAAATTTATTTATTTTTTTGTATCTACTTTGTACTATCTTACGCGAGTGATTCAAATTTAGCCCGCGTTTTATTTTTCTCTGATCGATACAAACTACAAATTAATATTATATGTATATTCATCATTTCTCTAAGCCACAACCCCGTTTAAAATATGCTTGTCCCATGTGAATCCACCATACTCGCTGGATCTGGCGATTTTACAGAATTGTGTATAATATCAGGTTGTTACATATGAAATGTCCGATATTGTAAGGAATAAAAGAAAGTCTAAATTTAAAAAAATATCAATATTTATTCTGCAAAATAGTCTCCATTTACATCAATAGTTTGTTGCCAACGGCGTGGAAGCTGAAAAATTCCCTTTGAAAAGAAATCTAGGTTTTGACGGCTCACATATTGCGCAAACACTGCTATTACAGATTCCCGGTCAGGGAAGTCCCTATTTTTTAAGTGATTGTCTAAACTTCGGAAAAAATGAAAATCAGTTAGCAAAAGGTCAGGTGAATAAGGTGGGTGAGGGAGAATTTCGTAATCAAATTCTGAAAGTTTTTGGATTGTCTGTAGTGCAACATGAGATCTTGCATTATCATGAAGAAGTATGAGTCCATGTCTATTGACTAGTGAGGGCTGCAAGCGGCTCAATTTTCCATGCATAGTTTCCAATTCGGCACAATAGGACGCTGCCGTGATGGTTTCACCAGGTTGCAAAAACGAATAGTGAATAATACCCTTACTGGTCCACCATACAGTCACCATAATCTTTCGCGGGTGAAGTGATGCTCGTGCATGCTATCTTGGTGCTTCACCTCGATCTAACCATTGTCCTGACCGTCTCCGATTATCATAAAGTATCCACTTTTCGTCACACGATACCACTCGATGAAGAAACGGTTCAACTTTCTGTCGATTAGCCAAAGAGGTAGCCACCTCTAATCGACGGAACTTATTGGCTTCCGTTAATTGGTGCGGCACCCATCGATCGAGTTTCTTCACTTTGCCAATCGAAGAAAGGTGACGACTAATGATGGCAATGGACACTTGAAATGTTTCTGCAAGGCTACGCACTGTTGTCGACGGATTACTTTCAACTTCTACACGCAGCTCGTCGTCATTAACGGTGCTACGCGCATATCCGCGAGGCTCATTTTCCAAATCAAAATTTCCCTCGCTGAATTTTTTAAACCATCGCCGTAATGTGCTTTCATTACACGTGGTTTCACCGAACGTCTGATTAATTTCTCGCGTTGCTGTAGCTGCATTTAATCCCTTTTTAAATTGAAAGAGGTAAATTGCCCGAATATTTCTTGCCGACAGCATTTCCATAGGCGAGACAAGGACAGGTGTATTAATCTTTCCAAGAAATGGAACAGGTACACACTTCAAAATAAATACCCTTGTCTACAAATACAATAATAATTTTCACCAAAAACATACACGTCTTCACACAGGTGCGATTCAGTTCAGACTGAAGAAAAAAACGGACATTACATTTGTAACAACCTGATAAAAAAAATTGAGGGAAAATTTTGTTGGGACTGGCTAATTGAATTAAACTCAAAATGCAGAAAAATCTTCACCATATCAATATTCGTACTCTGTACACGTATTTCGACAATTTAATTGTCACCATCAGCAGACTATTAATCACAGTGTCGCAACTGCGTCCGCGGTAAAGCTCGGCTAGAGAAATTCCGCTCATTCCGTCACAACCAAATATGCACCGGCATTTACAAGAAACTTATAAGTCGATATTTCATAGTCTTAAAATTAACACTTGTACTAACGTATGTCCCCACAAATCACATGTTTTAACGGTCATACCTTCCAGGAACTCACAGAGGTCAGAAGATGGTATCAGATGCCGGTCAGCGTTAAATAGATGGTTTTTATTTTTCACAATAGAGATGCCTCTAATGTTGTCTAATTTCCGATAATTGTTTATATTTTTGGTCGATTCATATGCGTATGGTATGTGTATGAATGCCGGATTAGATTGATGATGGCGACGAGTGTCAATAGATTTCTTAACCGATTTTCGACATTAGAATACACTGGCGCTATTATTAAATCTATTGTTTGCAATATCAACATTTAGCGTACAGTATTTTTGTGTGTAAAAGTCATGTTATTAGCAAACGACGCCGGTTAAATGCGCAACGTGATGTACCATATTATAAATCTCTATATGACTTTATTTTTATGTTAAGTGTGTGCAACATTCCACAAAATATTGTAGACAATGAATAATTTCGAAACTTTTGAGGTAAATACGTTCCGGAATGGAGACTGCCAACAAGAGGTCAATTATAGTATAATTTTCGTCGGGTGAAAAACACGGTTACGGATTAACTAAAAGCAGAGCTAAAAGATCGAAAAGTATGACTGACGGTAGATGAAACAGCGGATGCAAGAAAGAATACTATTTTAAATGTGATAAGTGCGCACTTTAAAAGGCGGTGAGATTTTCTTGGCTCTTCTTTTACGTAGTAGAATATTACAGAAGATAAATGCGGAAAGGCTAGTAGAAACTATAAAATATACCTTTGGGAAGTTCAATATATCGGCAACTCAACTTGTAATGTTGGCTACAGATGGGGGTTCGAATACGGTTAAAGCTGCAAAATTACTAAAACAATCTTATCCCCAATTGCTTCATGTAACCTGTTTGCTCCATGCATGTCATCTTGTAGCTGAATTTATTAGAAACAGTTACCCATAAATAGACCAGTTTATATTTACTGCCAAAAAAAGTTTTTATTCGCATTTAAACGCATTCGTGAGTTTAAACAGGTTTGTCTGGACATTCCCCAGCAACCACAGCCGGTATTGACGAGATGAGAAACGTGGCTTAAAGCTGTTATATATTATGAGAAATTTTTACACATTATTAAACTTTGTATATTAAATTTAAATCCGCAAGATGCTCAAGCAATTTCAGTAAGTTAGCGGCTGGTTTTAGATACCGAAATCCATACTCAAATAGAGCAAATTTCCGAAAATTATTCAATTCTTTTAAGTACTATTTCCAAATTAGAGAACACCAAGCTGTCATTACATGAAGCGCTAAATATAGTATATTACCTACAAACCTCGTTAGGAAATCTAACAGATAATATAGGAAGATTAACAACCGATAGTGCGTATAGAAGAGAGTTTAACTGAGAACCAAGACTGCGAATATGATGCGAACGTCCTTTTTAAATTCGCGAACATCACATCATTAGACGCAGAACGCTCCTTTTCCAAACACACCAACATATTTTCACCTCCCCGTAGGTGTATGACTGAGCCAGTACTGGAAGACATACTAATGACACATTACTATAGCAAATTTTTGCGTCACTCTACTTTAACGACACAAAAAAAAATTAAAATAGTAAGTAATCTGCTACGTAGACTTCCGTGGTCCATGCTATCTGCTTCTGGGTTTCCGGGCTGGAACCGTGTCACTTGTACAGTTTCAGTGCAGTAGTTCAGCCCTGAAGATATCCCATACAAATGGGTGCGAAACGTCGGTAGGTATACAAGTGACGCGGTTCCAACCCGGAAACCCAGAAGTAAAATAGTAAGTAATTACATCTATTTTACAAGGAACTCAGTCATATATCGTGACCTGCAAATTCCCGCAATTCTGGAAAATATTCAAGAATTAACGGCGAATTACTATTCCAACCTTTCAATACACGAAAACCCGCTCGTTGCAGGCATCGAAATTAACAAACATAGACGTGTTCACAAACGGCCCCAGTCAGTGTTACTTCCGTAACTGACTAAGTTTTCCCTGTTAATCTTCAAAGAAGATTGACAAAACAAAGCATTGCTAATTATTATATTTAAGTATGTCCACAGGTTTCAAAAACGCATGAAGACAACGGAGTAAACACATCATTAGACACAAAACGCTCCTTTTCCAAATACACCAACATATTTTCACCTCGCTCTAGGAGTCGGCACTGGAAGGCATACTAATGACAATACTACAGCGAATTTTTGCGTCACTCATCAACAATACAAAAAAAGCTAAAATAGTAAGTAATTACATTTATTATTTTTAATATTGATAGTAACTGAACCGTACGCTACTGCGAAAGCACTCGTTTGTGCAGCCTTAATACTCATCGAATTTGTTCAGATTGTCCAAGTCTATTACTCAAATTAACTGCTGCCCTTTTATGGTACGGGGAGTACGCAATGATAGCAGGTATTTAATTATTTTCGTATATAGCTTTGATCTACGGACGATAAATTGATCCCTGTGTACTATTCTTCGAGTAAAAACCTACATGAAACATATTCACGTGTTACCGGGGATATGTGGGTTTGTTTGGGTCGTGCTTGCGAAGAAACTAATATGGATAGAACGAAATGAATAGGAAACAAATATAATAATGGTATCTAATAGACTGAAAGGATCATATCTAAAATTATATATTTATGAAATGTCAGGAATGACATATTAGAGAGAAAGTTACCGTCTGAGAAGTAATCAATTCTAAATGATATGATAAAATACAGACATAAACACGGAGGAAAAGTTATGATTATTTACCTTAATATTTTCTCATGTTGTTTCTTAACTTGAATGAATTGAATTAGAATTTTACGAATTAGGTCAGTTTGCTAATGATCACATTTACGCAATTCCTTATCTAAAGTCCACAGAAACCATACAAAAGGAAATTGTGTTGTAAAGATATCTTGCTTTGAGAACGTGTTCAATATGTATTCGCATTATCGTACTTACTTTGGAAACGTTTGCAAATCAGTATTGATAGTTTTATGGTAAGTAGCGTATAGTTGTTTATGGGAAAAAAATACCCTTTTTAGGTCCAACGATTCCATATTTTAAGTTTTCGAAAAGTGTAAGTTAACTTCAAGTTAAAGATGTCTAATGAACATATGCCCAAAACTATCGTAATTGACCTACGAGCATTTGAAGTTTTAGATAATCCTAATGCAAGTTTATGTATCGCTGTTGATTTTGTTGTTTTTAACAAGTCGGGTTGGCTGTGATTGATCAGTTGTTATTCATTTAGATTGTTTATTTTTTCGTGTAAATTATGACAGAAATGACGAAATATCGGGTTTTTCAATAAGGACATAACAATTTTGTATTTAAATAAAACATAGAATAATTGAGGTATTGGGCTGAAATTTATTATAAGTGCAGTACACATGTTACATTTAACTATGGAATTCTATCACGTTTGCAGCGATAGATTCATTGGAGTCAATTTTTCAGCACTCTTTCAAACATATCGGCCGTGTTTTTAATCGATATGTTTCTAAGCTTACCTAACGTTGTTGGCTTGTTGGGATAAACGTATCACCTTAAAAAGAAATCCAATTCGACCGGATCATTTGCCGAGATTACACGATTACCGAACTTCCCCTTCAATAGAACAGTTGTTTGACCAGTTGTGTGGCATGTGGCACCATCTTGTTAGAATCAGCTATCACTGATGTCAAGTCCATCCAATTCTGGCCACAAATGGTCTTCCAACATGACACGATAGCAAATTCCGTTGACCGTAACATGGCGATCATTTTCATCGACGAAAAAATTTGGTCCAATCACACCTCCGGCATAAAATCCACACCACACGATCTCTTTGTGGTTGTAATGTTTCTAGAAGCACATGTGGGTTTGCTGCTGTCCAATAACGCATGTTTTGCTTATTGAATAAGCCATTAAATCAAAGCCTCATCGCTGAAGATGAGTTCTTGGTGATATTTTCTTCAAACTTTAGCAGTCCTTTTTCAAAATAGATTTGCAGTCAATGTTTGGCGTAATATTATTGATGACCGTTTTATTGGTCTATTTATAATCGAAGAACATCTTGCGGCTGTTAGTTATTTACATTTCCAGAAAAATGACCTTACAACAATACTGGATGATGTTCTTCTACAAGTAAGACGACGAATTTGAATACAGCACGATGGCTTACCTCCGCATTTTGATAGACAAGTAACAGATTTTCAAATTATATGGACCGGTGAATTGGAAGAAGTTCAGCAGTTATTTGGCCCACAAGGACCCCGGACTTAAATCTCCCAGATTATTTACGGGGGACGCTAATAAAGTCGGTTTATGCAGAACAACTTGAGAACAGAGAATAATTTGTTGCTAGAGTTATTAATACCGCAGAAACTATTCTTGCTGGTTCTGAGACTGTTGGCGAACCTACTTCTTCAATTCTAAGAAGAGCTAGACTAGTATGTATCAACTGGGTGGACAGTTTGAACAACTAATTAATAAAACGACTTCTCTTTAAATGCTTATAACTCAGTTTTAGTAGACTTTTGGGCATATGTTCATTAGGCATTTTTTAACTTGACAGTTATTCATAAAAGTGTTCGTATACCCCGTGTATGTTGAATATTACTTGCGAACATCCGGCTAAGATAGAGCACATTTACTTCCATTTAATAACTTTAAAAAACCTCTAAAAACCTTTAATAATAATATGAAAACCGTTATTACTTACAACTACAATAAAATTTGTTAAATAGTTTAACATCGAGTGTCCCAAAAGTTTTCGTCCACTTCATTTTTATACTTCTCTCTTGTAAGCTTGTAAAGCCTCTTTAGAGTATCACGTATTTGTGAAAAATAAACATTTGATGGTTTTTACAAAGATGAATGGTAAAAGTAAACACATGTTTGGTAATATGCGCGAGTTAACGATGCTACACAAAGAAAAAGAAACTCTTAGACCAAATACTCAAGTTTATCGAAAAAGCGTGTTCTGCAATGCAGATCGAAAAAAAATATTCAAAGTACGTATTCTGAACTGCCGAAATTGTACCGAGAAATAGGCGTCCAAAGATTTTAAATGAGGGCGATCAGAGAACTGTTACAAGTGTAATGAGTTAAAATTCTGAATATATTCCGTTCTTGTTAGATACCTCTTAGTCTGAAGAAGACGCGCAGCGGTGGTGAAATAATTGTCACTACTTTTAAAATAAAAATTTTGTGAAAATCGCGCAATTTGTTTTTGTATTTAAAATAATACTATTAAATACTCAGTTACCTATTTGCAATTAATTTAAATTTATATCATGAAAATATGTACCATACAAATAGCCTAGGCAACCAGTATCTAATACATAAACTAGAACTGATGCTCCAAACTAGAACAATATCGTTATTGATACCAAAGTGATGTACTTCAAACTAAAGCTTCCTGTTTAGATACCAAGATGATAACATGCTAAATACGAATTTCTATTAACTACGAATAATGATAGATAAAATTTTTTGGGTTACTATTTAAAACAATAAAACAATACAGTATAATACACATTGTTAACTATTCCCCTTAACATTGGCAATATTCAATACATAAAACGAATTGCATTTAATAATGGTTACAAGTGTGATCTAATTGATAGCTTGCTCAGTAAACAAGAACATAAAAAAGCGCTATGAATAATATATCCGATTTCCCAAAATGAAAAACAAATATAATTTGCTAAGTTATACGGGCTCATGATCCGAATAAATAAGTAACTTACTTAAGAAACGTGATTTAGATATTGCTTTTAGAACTAATAATATCTTAGGAAAATTAATTAATAGCAACAAAAACAACATAAATATATCCAGCAGATCGGGAGTATGTAAGCTTGCTTGTAGGGATTGCTCTAAGATATATGTATATCGGACAAATTGGAAGATCTGTGGAAACAAGGATATCAGTAATTGGGATGTGCTTTAAGTTTTGCATAGTGGCACATAGAGAACGCCACTAATCAAATGTCAGTACTAAAAATGAACCTCCATCTTTAGTTAATCTAAATCCAAAGTTTCAGTGCGATACGTATAATGTTGTAGCTACAACGAACTATTAAAGTTGATAAGTTAGTTGAAAAATGGAATTATTTCAATAAGAATGCCTCGCCGAGTTGCTCTCTGTTTCCAGCAATGAAGCTCCGCATTATCTCAACATGGAGAATTCAAACGTGGACGGATTAGTCTTACCGACGAGCCAAGAGCAAGTTCACAAAAAACTGTGCGCAATATCATCAACGAAGATCGACATGTGACATACCGCCAGATTGAAGCATTATTGGCGATTTCACAGATCTCAATTCCAAAAGTTTAGCATTAAAAATTGTGTGTTTAAAAATTAGCTTCCTGTTGGATATCTCATCTGTCGGCAGAAGAACAGAAAGCAGCTAGGGTGAATTGGTGTCAAACAACTCTAGATCGCTTCAACACAAGAAATCTAAAAACGTGTACAACAGTCAGTAGTGATGAATCTTGGATTTACTCATACGAGACAGAAAATAAACGCCCGTTGTTTATTTTGGTATTTTAAGGTGAAGAAAAGCCGAAAAAAGTCATCCGTTCTCGAAGTATCTCCAAAAAGATGGTCGCGACATTTGTCTCGAAAGCAGACTATGTAGCAACAATTCCTTTACAAGATTAAAGAACTGTCAAAGTTGACAAGTTAGCTAGGTATATAACCATTTATTTGTCGCACGTCATCGCTGAGCTTCAAAAAAACAACCCCGAACGACGTATCATTCTCCACCAAGACACTATTAACTTTTTAACGCAACAAAACGTTGAATTTTGTATCATCTTCCGTACAGTCCGGACCTAAATCCCAATGATTTCCTTACCTTTCCGATAATCAAGAACGAACTGCGTGGTCAAAGGTTCCAGTTGTCAGAAGGAGTAGTCAATGCCTTCAAAAACACAATTTTGACTGTACCAACAAAGGAGCGGAACAACTGCTTCCAGAGTTGGTTTGAGCGCATGCAAAAATGCATTAATCTTCGTGGAGAATACTTCGAAATACAATGAAGTCTTTAAAAACTATCTACTGTTTTATTCCAGCAAAAATTAAAAGACAATCTATCCATACACAATTCATTTTAATTGTAAGAAAGGTTAATTTGGTACGTAGACTTCCGCGGTCGTGGTCCATACTATCTTCTTCTGGACTTCCGGGCCGGAACCGCGTCACTGGTATAATTGCCGACTTGTCGTATCCAGTCGTATGGGACACTGAAACTGACTCAGTTTCAGTGCGACAAACAGTAGCAGTAGTTGAGCCCTGGAGATATCCCATACGAGTGGGTACGAAACGTCAGCAGTTATACCAGTGACGCGGTTTCAGCCCGTAAGCCCAGAAGAATATAATAAAAGTGATTCCACTATGTTGTACATTTCAATACTTCTAATCCTTCTTTTAAATAAAATTTCACAATTTTATATACCTACACATAAGAAATAAGGGCATAAAATTATCATTATTTGAAATAATAGAGATATACAGGCATAAAGGAAGGTATTTATTAAATAATCAAGTACATTTGAATAATTCTCTACTTTTAAACTGGTTTCCGTATAATTGTATATCACCCCAACCATTAAATTAGTTTAACTGACCAGAATATATTCCGTTCTTGGTAGATACCCCATGGCCTGAAGAAGACACAGTGGCCGTGAAACAATTGCTACCACTTTTAAAATAAAATTTTGTGAAAATTGTACAGGTTTGTATCTGTATTTAATTTTGTTATAGATTTTTATCAAGTAAAGGCTACATCAGTGAATAAGTATTATCTTAATGTTAACAATAAATATTTAAACATGAAAACTAACGTATCGGTTAATAAATAAAATAGAACAAGAAATAAGATGATTGCTCAATAAGAAAAAGAAGTTGAACGTGTTTATGTGATTTCGTAAAGACACTATCCAAGCCAATTCCGAAAAGAAAACACAGTTTCTACGGACCTAGGGAAAAAGTACAATTTTTCACGAACTATTTACGCTCCAAGAAATCAGAAACAGATGACCATTACGCAATATAAACAGGAACATAGTAATTCTGTGGAAGTTAAACAGAAACCTCTCTCTACAACTTTCATTCAAATAAACAGTAGCTGTCGATCAAAGACTCTATTATCGTAAATATTCTTTTCGGAGGGTGTTTCTTTCACCACGAGAACACCTAAAGGAGTTCCTCTTTCGTCGGCAATATTTGAATCAATTTGAATGTTTGTTTCGCACAAGTAAATATGTATGTTACAGTATTAAATGAGCTTTCACCAAATTTAGAGTTTTGATTGAAAGTGTAATATTAGTTGGGAAGTAAGCTGGTAGATGTGCCAGCTTATTTTTATTTACGTTTGAATTCAGAGAATCTAAAACTTAATTTTAATAGGAAAAAAACACTTATTTCGCTTTAATTACTACAATTTTCTTCTCCAAAAGCTTCCAATTCAAAATTACTTTAACATGTAAAAGTAATCAGTAAGGTAAGGTGCCAGTGTTAGTGTGGATATCGAGTAGTGTGTTTGGCGTTGTTTTCTCTGTAGTTTTACCGCGAGGCTATATATTTAACACTGTGCTTATTTCTCTACTGAAAATGACAACTTACTTGTCGAAATCGTAACTAAACAAAACAAACATAATCACTGAAGGTTGATATATAACCCCTTTCCACATTAATTTTCGTGCCAAACTGCACACACTAGTGTGTGCGTTTTGGTAAAGTAGTTTTCCAGGTGCGACACTGTTTAATTATCTGCTGATGATGACAACTTAGTTGTCGAAATACGTATACAGAACACGAAAATTAATGTGGAGAGGGGTTATATATCAACCTTCAGTCATTAAGTTAATCAACCACAGGCTCCATCAAAATTACATTCAAGAATATATCAAACAGTAATGGACGTTTCTTTGACATTTCTACATCGTACCCCATATCAGTTAAGAATTACTGATGTGGAGTAATGCAGCATCATGAACTGTGGTTTTTGGGTCACGTCATTACGAGAACTATATACTAATTCTTGGCTGTGTGCATCAAAGTCGCCGGAAGTTGGGATCTGCGTCTTTAGTTAATTCACAGAATGAATTTAGTACATCGTGTCAGATCGTGAAAACAGTTGTGATGTTTCTTATATTGCTTATTTTTGTGTAATAATTAATAATGTGGGTCGTGATAGTGCTACAATTAGTAGAAAATATAATGTAAGGAAGTTCGTAAAAGAATTTCCAAACTTAAAGTACGATGTAAAATAATATATGTAGTCTGCGATTAATCTTTGTCCTGCCGGAAAAAATTCGCGTGTAAAGAACATATTATAACTACATAACCTAAATATGCAAGGCGTAAATGCATATAATGACTTTATTTTTAATTTAATTTTGACGTTTACTGTTTCTAATTTACAGTTTTCTTTATTTGAAATGGAAACTACCATCTCAAGCAACATTACAAAATCATGTAGGGTCTGTGCACGATAAAATTGTAAATTTATTTTAAATAATAAAAGCTGTGGTCCCCTATAATTGGAGAAAGACAATTACCCGTTGCTGGTCCTCGTTTGTCTACATTTAATCAAAAATATAAACAATTACCGTAAAACAGTTGCAAGAGCATCTTTATTGTGAAAAATAAAAACCATGTGTTTAATGCTGACACATATTCTGGCCTCTATGAGTTCCTGAAAGATAGATCCGTTAAAAAAGGTTCATAAGTGATTAGAGTGGCAATAGGGAGGGGGGGGGGCTATATTAGTACTAGTGTTAGTTTTAAGACTAGCATATATTGATTTATAGGTTCCTTGCGAAAGCCAGTGTGTATTTTTTGTTTTTGCGGAATAAGTGTACGAATTTTTTCTTATGTGATTTTTACCGCGGATATAGATGCGATACTGCGATTAATAATCTGCTTATGATGACAACTTAGTTATCAAAATACGTATACAGACTACGAATGTTGATGTGGTGGGAAGTTGATTTTGCCTTTTTTGATGAATTAAATTTGTTTAATTTAAACTTAATCACTTAAGGTTGATGTTAAACCTCCCCCCCCCCCCGTATTTCAACGACTAATCTGTCACCATCAGCAGATAATTAAATAGTATCGCAGCTGGATAACTACGGCTAAAACTCGCACGAAACAAATTCCGTACACGATCTGTACCGTTGAAAGCCTTACTTGAAACTTGAAAGCCTATCAGTTACTATGTTAAAAAGGAATCATTCTATTATTAATAACACCCTATCAACTACATATGTTTCATCGAATACACGAATCGTCAGGTTGATTTGTGTTATTAATGAACGATTCCTTCAGAGTATTATCATATCTTTCGATACAGAAAATAATGAATAATATCATATCTCCCTCTCTCGACCAATACATAAATGTATTGACCGACAAAGCAAGAACGCTTCTATCTTACAGATCGGAGACTATGTTTCCAGTGTATAACTTACATCTAGGCTTTATGCCAATTAAAGAATGTTAAAAAGGAATCAATTTAATAACACCCTATCAACTACATATGTTTCATCGAATACACGAATCGTCAGGTTGATTTGTGTTATTAATGAACGATTCCTTCAGAGTATTATCATATCTTTCGATACAGAAAATAATGAATAATATCATATCTCTCTCTGTTATTAATAATAGAATGATTCCTTTTTAACATTCTTTAATTGGCATAAAGCCTAGATGTAAGTTTCTGTCTATTATACACTGGAAACATAGTCTCCGATCTGTAAGATAGAAGCGTTCTTGCTTTGTCGGTCAATACATTTATGTATTGGTCGAGAGAGGGAGATATGATATTATTCATTATTTTCTGTATCGAAAGATATGATAATACACCCTGAAGGAATCGTTCATTAATAACACAAATCAACCTGACGATTCGTGTATTCGATGAAACATATGTAGTTGATAGGGTGTTATTAATAATAGAATGATTCCTTTTTAACATTCTTTAATTGGCATAAAGCCTAGATGTAAGTTTCTGTCTATTATACACTGGAAACATTTGATCTGTAAGATAGAAGCGTTCTTGCTTTGTCGGTCAATACATTTATGTATTGGTCGAGAGAGGGAGATATGATATTATTCTTTATCAGTTACTAATTCAATAGAATTTATTGGAAGCATTAAAGACTGCAAATTAGAAGATGGGGAAACTTTAGTAACATTCGACGTAACGTCATTGTCTCCTATGGTACCAATTCCAGAAACTATAAAATATTTAGAAGAACTTCTTTGTGTGCTGCACATTGACTTGGGTCCCAACCATAACTCATTTCTCTTTGATATCTTATACGATAGACAAGGGAGGGTGCAATAAACGCATGCAGATACTTTTCTTTTTTCTTAGTTGAAGACTAGAATTCAATTTTCTGTTAAAACTATGTGAAACGAATGTACAGTGTGCGTTTTGGCTTTCGACGGTACAGATCGTATACGGAATTTGTTTCATGCGGGTTTATGCTGAAGTTTTTCAGGTGCGACACTGTTTAATTATTTGCTGATGATGCAAGTATGCAGCAAGTTGTCCAAATACGTATACGGAATACGAAAATTAATGTGGAAGGGAGTTATATATCAACCTTAAGTGAATAAGTTAATTAACCACAGGCTCCATCAAAATTGCCTTAATTAAAATTTGTAAATTCGACGATATTTATTTAAAACTATTTTAAAAAACAATAACTACGTTTATTCTTTATATTTATAACTGTTATTTCAATGTATTTAAACCTGGGCTCTTGCTTGTACATAGTTATTTTGCGTTTTTTTATGAGAACTATAAACTTTAAAGTTTTGACTTTCAGACTACAATTGGGTATTTTAGGTTTGCGATAATTGCTCTCTAGATCATAAGTACGATTTTCCGTTGAGACTTCGCCTTTTCTCTATGTGTTTTTGGACGATTTCGTGTTTTGGAACCATACCCTTGCTACTTTGAATAACATCTTATTTCCGCATTAAACCATGTATTAAAAATAGGGACACTGTAACTTCTAGTTCGCCTTAATTTATGGAATGTTTCGTATATTTTGCTAAATTTGTTTAAAGGAGTACCGTTGTTAATGAGTGCAATAACAAGAAATTTTAAACAAACACATTTTCGTATAAGTAATGCTTCCGACAATCATTAACATGAAAGACTGATAACCTAAGCAACAATAAATAATAATCTTGTTCTAGTAAATATTATTTATAATTTGCCTGCGTGAACTCGTGTTCAGATTTATTGGAATTATAATTATTGTAGCGGCTGTTGATATAAACATCGGATGAAATTCCCCCAAGCGCTTTTCGCGATGCAGTTTAGCATCACTAATGAGAGATCCTAATGGATTATTCATAAATAGATCAAAGTCTATCTGGTAATCGTACGTTTCTATCGCGAAACATGGAAAGATCTGAAATAGGATTTTATTAGGTGCATGTTTCTCATAAATCGAAAGTCTGAGGTATGCAACGAATTTACAAATACGCATTGGAGCAGTTGAAAACATAAGACATACAACTACGCCTTTGTGTTTTTAATTTACCATGCTTTTACGTACGCATGTTCTTACGTATGTATATAATTACAGTTAAGTGTTAAACTGTTAAATGTGGAAAAACTGGGCGTAACTTGTGTCAAATGACAAATGTAATGTTATTTTAAAGTTCTACTGTTTATGATGATTTAGGTTTAAAAATACATAGGAATTCTATGAATTTACGCTCACTTAAATGTTTCAGAAGAAGAAAACGTTTGAACTTGAAATGATGTAAAGAAGCATAGGCGTACGCTTGATAATAGGTGGGTTACAAAACGTGGTGAAACACTTACTGTTTTTAAAAAAAAAAAAATCACAAATTGGATAGGATCGGTTAAATGTTTGAAGCATAAGATATGTTTCCCATAGTTGTTTAAGCAACAGAGTGCGCCGTGGGCAAAATTTTTTTATAATAATAATAATAATAATAATAATAATAATAATAATAACCTTTATTTGTCCGACATATAACCAATTACGGAGCAAAAAAATTTTAAAAGTACAGTGCAAAAAAATACAAACAAAACGTAAGTAATTTTTAATTAATTAATTATGTTTACAAATGAACAACTTATTATAACCTAAGCTAATGGAACGGATCTCCAGATAAGGTATTATTATATTATTCATTATTATTAGCATTCCGTATCATATACAAAAGAGGAGCTTTATATAAAACAATCTTTCTTGTTTTAGGAACCAGAAAGGTGTCAACTGATCGACTTGAACCTCGAGGAACACGAATGTTTGCCTGAGATAACATCGACGGTGAGCTAATTGTACTATTGACAAATTTTATTAAAAATTTGCACTAAGTAACTTACGCCTAGCTGGGAGCGACTGGAAATCAAAACCATGAAGCAAAATTACAGAGTCAACTCTTCGAGGATACTCACCACTAGTTTTATAAGCAAGGTATTTCAAAAACCTCTTCTGGACTCTCAAGTTTGGAATGCACGAATGAGTAAAATAATAACAATTCAATAATTAAATATAAGAGGATTATTATGTTTCTGGGCTTCCGAGCTGGAACCGCGTCACTTGTGTAACTGCCGACGTTTCGTACCCACTCATATGGAACATCTTCAGGGTCCAATTACTACTACTGTCTGTCGCACTGAAACTGTTTCAATATAGTAGATAGTATGGACCACGGCCCCGGAAGCCTACGTACCAGATTGAGGGTTATTATACTTGGAATAGGTAACTACTTTGTATTTGGTAACATTAAGCAATTATTTTATTAGAATCACACTAATTGCAAATAATATTCAGACGATGTTGCAAGTCAGACAATCAGAAATAGACGTAACTGAAGAAAATATTTTTTAATTATCGGCTTGAGCTAAAACTTTATCATCAATTGCGATCAGAAGATCAACGATATAAATACAAAAGAGTAGCGGCTCAGGATTTGATCCCTCTGGAACACCTGATGAAGCAATAAAGCAATTAGAGCTAAACCATTTCAAGAATCATAACATATTTTATTGTAAAAGTATGATTCCAACAGTTTAACTGTTGAGACTGAAAAATTCTAAAATATTCAATTTGGAAGTAAATAGACGATGATTAATTTTGTCGAAAGTTTTAGCGAAGTCAGTATATATAACGTCAATTTCATATGTTTATCCTTTGACTCACGGACAAATCGAGTTATTTCTAGTAAGTTGGCGAGAGTAGATCGACCCATCGTCAACCCATGCTGGTTTATAGAAATATATGGCTGAACGCAAGTATATATTTTGGACTAAAGCAGTTGCTAAAACACTTAAGAGTAGCTGGAAGGAATGCTGGTGGGGCGGTAATAAAAATATATCTGCCGCTGCAAATATTTAACTAATCTTATCCGCATCTATCTTATCTGCATACTGAAAACGTTGCTTAAAAGGATAAGTATTTATAAAACCAAATAAGTTTATTAACTCTTTCAGCCATGCTTTCTTATACATACATAACTTCAGAATAAAAACAATTGCATTTTTAGGTTAATTAACGTTTATTTATTATGAAAAACATGTAAAAAAAGAAAAAACCGTTTGGGCTTTCACAAATTAGGGTGGTTAGCATACTAACCACCATGGCTGTTGGCATAACAAATTATTAAGAAAAGTTTAGTATAATATATGTATAAGCAAATTTATTTTCTATGAAAATCTGAAAAACACGTTTTATATTTTTGTATACAAAGAGGGACTTTACAGGTGCCGCATTGCCATATAGTACGCACCGGACTTTTCTTAATGCTGCATTTTGCGCATCTTCGAGAAGTGTTTCGCTCTGGCTGATGCATGTTGCCTTCTAGACGTAATTCTGTTGGTACAGTTGGTTTGTGCCGCCTTATTTGTACAGGAGAAGATGCATAGCTATTGTGGGAGCATTTAGAGCATAATTCAGAGTGCTTCGCCTGAGTTGATGCCAGAATCCCTTAGTAAACACTTCTTCGAAAATTTTTGTTGCTGAGCTGCTTCCATGTACACAATGTAGGAGTTTGCGATAGCACAGTCTAAAAAGTGAAAAAATATTCGATTTTTCATTTACGTGATTTTCGGTCTATAACAACAGTGCTTTTTAGCTGGTCGAATTTGTACACATAGTTCATAGAATTGTTGTATTGTATCACAGCTTCAGGACAAGCTATTTCATTTTTGGCTCCATTGTGTTCCCTGCTAGTAACAATACCAGTCTTTCTCGGATCTATGTAGTTCGTAAGCATGAAAACTGATCTTTTGTCTTTCCACTTTAGAAAGGCGATATTTATGTCACTGACTCTGTAATCGTGTTCTCCCCTGTTTAGAGTATTGTCTTCTTTTAGTATAGGTTAATATTTACGATTTGAGTTTACGGTACTTTGTACAAGTCTCCTGCAAGGCATAGCTATTGAAATAATTATAAATAAAGACTTTGTGATTTTTCAATTTCAGATCCATGCAAAATTGTCGAACAACTTTACCACTGATATCAGTTTGTACTTTGTCACTATCCTTGCCAGTATATATATCGAAATCTAAACAATAGGTGTAGGTGTGACATCCTCTAACTCTATTATATCGTATGGTACACCCCTACCCCCAGTGTACTTGTCCGGTCTCTCATAACAGTTTGAGTAAATGAAGCACTCGTAGTAGCACTACCAGTAGTGTCAGGCAAATTTGAAATGATAATGCCATCGTTCGAGTCAAATTCATCTTTAAGATTTAGCTGGAGCCCAGAAGGTATGTCACCGAGCACCATCGGGTCAGTTTGCATCTCATAATTTTCTCCTTCATCTGATTCAAGACTGTACACACTTTCGCAATAAGAAGATATACTTTCCAACAAAATATCTTCTAAATCACGTTCATTAAGTACACGCGGCATCCTTATAATGATCAATAAGGTTAATATATAACCCCTTTCCACAATTAACTATTTGTAAATTCTGTATACGTATTTCGACAACCAAGTTGTCATCATCAGCAGATAAAATCAAAGTGTCGCACCTGGTAAAACACGGCGAAAAAATTGTACGAAAAATATACTCCGTACGCGATCCGCATCGTTGAAAACCAAGATGTGCACTGTGTCTGTTTCACAAGGTTTTTAAAAATACTTTTACTTAAACTAACATGCACTACGCCGAAAAAGGTTATTATGGTCAAAAATGTGTGTGATTTATGTGTGTTTTATGACATTGCTCCTCTTGTCTTTCAGTAGAGAAAAAAGGGGCGTTTGCAGGGGGCCGGCGTCATAAACATTTACCAGATGGCCTGAATTCTTTACTATGTGCATGCTTTCATACGCGTCCAGTTCGCGATAATTGTACACGTTCTTTATCAAATGTAAACAATCCATATTAACACTGTGGTTATTTTCTAATACATGTCTCGCTATACCCGATTTTTCCGGTCGGTTGAATTTTATGTGCGAAAGGTGTTCTTTATACCTGGTTTCGATCGATCTTTTGGTTTGTCCGATGTATTGTTTATTGCACTCTAAACATTCAATCCGGTAGATTCCCGATTTTTTATTCTCTTCAATTTTGTCTTTTGCATTTCCTAACAGCAATTTAAGGGTATTATTAGGGCGGGAACACACCTTAAACCCGTGATCTTTAAAAATACTATTCAGATTTTTTGTCACACGATGGAAAGGTAAACAAACAAAATACTTTTCCCGATTGCTCTGTGGTGAAAGACATGTGGTGTCACGGATTGTTTTTCTTATGTTGGCCTTTCTAATTAATCCATTGATTATTTCCGAATCGAAACCGTTGTAATCGCGATATTCTTAATGAGGTTCAATTCTCTTTCATATCTTACTTTTGTTAATGGGAAATTGATCAAACGATTAATCAGAAAATTGAATGAAGCCATCTTCTGTTGCATGCTGTGATTTGAGTCAGCCGTAATGAATCTATTGACATTGGTTTCTTTTCGGAAAATATCAATTTCTATTTTGAGATCTTTCTTAATTGTCATTAATTTTCTACTGTAGTAGGAAAACTGTAGTATGACAAGTTGCCTTTTTTGGACACCTTAGTTATTAAGAAAGATCTCAAAATAGAAATTGATATTTTCAAAAGAAACCAATGTCAATAGATTCATTACGGCTGACTCAAATCACAGCATGCAACAGAAGATGGCTTCATTCAATTTTCTGATTAATCGTTTGATCAATTTCCCATTAACAAAAGTAAGATATGAAAGAGAATTGAACCTCATTAAGAATATCGCGGTATACAACGGTTTCGATTCGGAAATAATCAATGGATTAATTAGAAAGGCCAACATAAGAAAAACAGTCCGTGACACCACATGTCTTTCACCACAGAGCAATCGGGAAAAGTATTTTGTTTGTTTACCTTTCCATCGTGTGACAAAAAATCTGAATAGTATTTTTAAAGATCACGGGTTTAAGGTGTGTTCCCGCCCTAATAATACCCTTAAATTGCTGTTAGGAAATGCAAAAGACAAAATTGAAGAGAATAAAAAATCGGGAATCTACCGGATTGAATGTTTAGAGTGCAATAAACAATACATCGGACAAACCAAAAGATCGATCGAAACCAGGTATAAAGAACACCTTTCGCACATAAAATTCAACCGACCGGAAAAATCGGGTATAGCGAGACATGTATTAGAAAATAACCACAGTGTTAATATGGATTGTTTACATTTGATAAAGAACGTGTACAATTATCGCGAACTGGACGCGTATGAAAGCATGCACATAGTAAAGAATTCAGGCCATCTGGTAAATGTTTATGACGCCGGCCCCCTGCAAACGCCCCTTTTTTCTCTACTGAAAGACAAGAGGAGCAATGTCATAAAACACACATAAATCACACACATTTTTGACCATAATAACCTTTTTCGGCGTAGTGCATGTTAGTTTAAGTAAAAGTATTTTTAAAAACCTTGTGAAACAGACACAGTGCACATCTTGGTTTTCAACGATGCGGATCGCGTACGGAGTATATTTTTCGTACAATTTTTTCGCCGTGTTTTACCAGGTGCGACACTTTGATTTTATCTGCTGATGATGACAACTTGGTTGTCGAAATACGTATACAGAATTTACAAATAGTTAATTGTGGAAAGGGGTTATATATTAACCTTATTGATCAAGTCAATAAACCACAGGCTCCATCAAATTCAACTATCCTTATAATGATTAACATTATGATGTATTTTATGAAACCTACTATAGTCACAGTGGTTAGTAATCTAACCACCGTGCTACTTACCTTATTTATCGTAGATTATATAATATATTATAATACTTTTGTTATAAAATAATTAAACGGACACTATACCATAGAGTAACACCGAATTCGTTAAATAATAAACACTCTGAGCGTTTTTATTACATTTGGGAAAATCCCGTTGAAAAACAACACATTTCCACATTTTCAATTAAATCTGTTAATCTACCCAGCATGCCCTGGAGTAAAAGTTTCGAATTAAACGATCAACGACGACTTTAAAAAAAGGAGTTGCTTAGCAAATTGGCATCAGACGGCATAAACAGTGGTTTTGATCTTAAATAGGTGGTTAGATAACTGACCACCAACCCTGAAAGAGTTAATGCTGTCCTCTTTCATTGGGCTCACTAATTATTGATCCGTGCTCGTATACCCGACGGCAAATTATATTATTATTACAGTTAAAGAGTATACTAATATACATATAATTTAATTTTTATTGTTATAGCAAGCGATTCTTTAAAATTTTGATTATTTTACAGAAATTAGTCACTTTTATACTATTGCATGGACACGCACACACTCACATGCATGTATGTATAAATACATGATCATGAAACTTGTGTTCTCTTAATTTATACATTTGAAAATTTAAAATAATTTATGGTAAATTATTCAAATTTATTCAAGACATGATGATGTAAGAAGGGAATTAATGTCAATACTCTTAAAATCGTCAATAAAGTTAGATAAAATAGAGCAAAAGACTTAAACTCGGGTTAGCAAAAACTGAAAAGAAAAACAAAGTTTATAAGACGTAATGGAAGTGAATTATGCAATTGAATTACAAAACGATAATTTTTTTTGGATTTCAGTGTATAATCAACTGTAAAAGTATAAGATTTAATACGTAATAAAGCTTGGGTTTCGTAGATAGTAGTGTGCAGCAGTGGCCACCAAAAATTCTCAATTCTTTAACAATTTTGTTTCCATATTTAATATTATTCTACTCTTTTTCTCATAATAAGTTCTACGAATTGAAAATGTATTGTTAAATGGGAGGCAAAACAGTTTCTGCGAGAATATTCTTAATTAATTCTGCTAGGGTAATCCGTGCCGTATCGATAGTTACGAGGGTAGCCGTTTATATTTCGGAAATATCAAACAAAAAGGAAATTTATTATCGAAAATAGTTTTATTGCTTTTCAAAATATTCTACTTGAAAATCAATGCACTTTTGCATTCGTTTAAAACAATCCGAAAAGCATCGCTGCCACTGTAAAGGCGGTATCTTCAAAATATGAGTTTGAATGCCTCATCTGCCTCTTCCGGCGTAGAAAACCGTTGACCACGAAGTTTATTCTTCACGTGTGGGAACAAAAAGAAATCACAGGGTGCTAGATCAGGGTTGTACGGCGGATGGCTCGTCAATTCAATGTTTTGCCCGGTCAAATATTCGATTGTTCGAACCGACCTGTGAGAGCTCGCATTGTCATGGTGGAGAATGATCTGTCGTTTTCGGTTTGTTTTCCTTATTTTTTCAAACAGTTTTGGCAAACAAATAGTTGTATACCATTCGGAATTGATCGTTCTACAACTCTCTAAAGGCG